>LR990934.1:3244979-3844979 GCA_905163415.1 Noctua fimbriata
GATATTTTGTCCTAGTTTTGTTTCCAAGGAGATAACAGAAGAATACGTTTGTATGGGCGAAGCGCCGCTAGCCTCACCTCCCATCACTACTTTATAAAAGATAAAATCATTCGTTATTTTCAGCTCGGAGAATACTTGAAAGCAAAGGATTATCTCAAAGGTTTTATAATAATTGACGACTTCAGAAATACCAACTTATTAGAACTGGTGACTAAAATGAACTCGGTGGAGTATCAGCAGTTCATGAATATTCTGATCGTAAGTATTCGTTTTTTTTCTTTCAGTTCCTGATGAGAGTTCCAAAAATCAGTAAAATGCAACTTCGGCCCATGTGCATTGGACCCATCGATATTAAATTAATACATTTGGGTCAACATTGAGGAGCTCGTGGGTAAAAATTAAACGCCCCTCGGCACGTTAAGCCGTTGGTCCCGGTTGCCATTTTTAGATCTTTTTTGTCAGTCGCTACAGATAGTCAGTGGCCCGAAGGCCTGACAACCAGTCTTATAGTATTACCCAGTAGGCACTAACTGGGTTGTGGAGGTTAGATAGGCAGTTGCTCCATGTGAAATACTTCTATTGGTAGACCCACTTTAAGCTTACCGATTCACGTTCTACCCTCAAGAACACGTCTAAACCAACGGTCATCGGTCCTACGGCTAACATGGCTGGCCCATTACCACTTCACTATACTTATTCTGTGAGTTAAGTCGACAACCCTGGTCCTCTGTCCGATCACCTCGATCCGGATTCAATCCCTCAGCGAGACTTTGTTTTTATTAAGTATTTTGCCAAAGATTTGACCACCTGTCTCATATTTATTTATTTTCGTGTTTATAATATAAGTTTTTATACTACATAATTTATGGTATAAATTTCTACATTCAAATGTTTCCTATTTTTTAGGAAGGCTACGGTGGAAGAGTGAAAGGAATTTACTGTCTAACTGAATCAAAAGCTGTAGAAATTTTAATTAAGATGGTAAAACAGTTAATTAGTGAAAAGATTGGCAGCAGAATTCATGTGGTACGATCATTAGAAGAGCTGCATCAATCGATCCCTAAAGAACTGTTGCCATCGGACATCGGTGGGAATGAGGCATCCATTGACACATTACAGAGTAAGTAGCAAACTTATCGTTAATTAAATCTTAGCCACGGGTACGGTCAAGCGACACGCGTCTCGTTACAGTGATTTCAGAGAAAACAATTGAATGCAATTCTTTAGAGCATGCTACAAGTTCGCAGACACTCAAGCAAAAAAACAAATGACGCAAGTCTACGAAAAATGTAACCACCGCATGTATAGTCAAGTTAAAGTAATTACTTGAGTTTAGGAATTTACCTATGCAATCATTTTCATGTAATAGACAAGAATTTAAACGAAGTACGAACCGTCAAAGAAAGCAAAGCAAAGAATTCTAACTTTTGACAGTAAGTTCTAACTTCGAGCAATTATTATTAAACTACAGAATAAAAATCGTATCTTAAGTTATTACTTTTTCTCAAGCAATCACTTTGATGTCTTGTTTATAGATACGAGCGGGTTGTTTAACAGACGTATATTTATCAAAGTTGGCATTATCAATCGCCAAACCAAACAAGCGTTGTTTCACAAAATTATGACCTTCAATAATTGTAGTAACTGGTGCCATACTCCTGGTTAATGTCTTTTTATTCTCAAACATCTGCGCCAAATAGTAATAGTCTAAGATTTGGCCTCAGAATGAACTTCACTCTGCTGTTTACTGACTGAAAAATATTTTTAACAATCTTAATACATGCACAAACATAAATTAAGAATACCCATTCGTAATTTATCGGGCAACCCTGCCTGATGCTTTCGATCAATATTGATTTCGTTTGTTTAAAAACTAAGGGGTTTTCATTCAAACCGATGGGTGAAAATCGACTAAGTTCTGTCTTCACCCATCTGTTTGTCTGTTTGTTTTGTGCATCGATGTCCCTTCTACCGTGTATAGTTGTACACAACAGTTCGGTTTCCAAATTATGCGGCCATCTTGTGTTTTTCGATACTTTTTATAATACATGTATATGTTAAATAACTCCTGTCAACGTCTTTGTGTGCCAAAATATCCTTGTAACTGTGTATATTATATTTAACAGATAATATTTTCATTCACAGAGGCATTTGTCGAAGAGTTAAGTTCAGAAAAAAATGTGGAGTATGTAAAAATGATGTTTAATGCTCGTTCTGACGAAACAAGAAGAAACTCATCAAAATTCAATGAAGAATACATGGGCACGGCTGGAGCTTTTAGAAACTTGTGTGTCGACTAATTAATAAAATATACTCTATGCTGATGTTAAAGAAGAAACAAACAAACAAGACATGGATTTCAACCTTAAAGAAAAAAAGAAGATACGGAATATCTTGTCAACTATTCATTTTTGTCTAACTACCTGATGAGGGCCTGTACAAATTAATTATCTGCCATATAGATGTACTTGACTTTAAAAACCGTTCTAGAAAATCACATGCTTTGAAAACGATTTTTGTTAAAAACTAGCTTATGCCCGAGGCTTCGCCTGCACGGAGTTCAGGAACTGCTAACAGGATCTTACTTCTGGGTTAATATGTGTTATAAGTAATCTATGTGCTATATCAAACTATAATCTATCTCTGTGCTACGTTTCATCCGAATCTGTTCAGCCGTTCTGGCGTGATTGAGTAACAAATATCTGTCCATTCAAACTTTCGTATTTATGTATAATAGTTTATGTAAGATGTATGTAATATGTGTAATATTAGTTTTTACTTATAAAGTTGATTAGGTTTTATAGAACAGTTTATGTAAGTATTTAATTTTATTTGAGTAATACAGACACGAATATGAATTACATTACATAATTATGTGAAATATTGAAACCTTTTTATTTCGGATGTGAAATCATCAAATGACCCCGTCCCACTCTGGGCGGAGTGGAAGGGAGTGTCAGACTTCTACTGACTAAAACCCATCCATGTTCCTTCTTTGCCCTTTGTGTTCCAGGACCGTGGTATCTCTTTCGAACAGTCCCGCAAAATATTGATACCTTGGTTTGGGATTAGACACCGGTGACGACAAACAAATTATTCATTAGGAATCTATTTATAGACATAATACTTTTACATAATATTTAATATCAATGTCGCGTATCACGAGCCAACGCGAAAATTGGAAATTCACATAATATTTACAGACACGCCTTCCTCTGAAAAATCCTATCTATTTAATAGTAAATATTCGAGTCAATAGTCCTAGAGAATATTAAGTTTCACAGAAAATTCAACCGCCCATTTCATCCTTTTAGGAGAGGAATTTCGAAAAACATTTTCTTAGTGGATACCTACTTTTCACAAAGAATACTTCAAATTTCATGTCTTTTGGACCAGCGTTTTAGGCTGTGCGTTGATATATCATTCAGTCAGTCAGGACTTGGAATTTTATTTTCGGGGATGCTTTTGGAAAATTTGTGATATACGTTTCTCATCATTTTAACTAAAGAGTACGTACACAAAGGTTCAGGTTTTCAAGTCAATCGAACCCGAGCATAAAAAGTTTCACATAAAATGCAACACCCCATTTCACCCTCTAGGGGTGAAATTTCGATAAACCATTTTATGTCTCTAGGACCAGCGGTTTGGGCTGTGCGTTGATATATCAGCCAGTCAGTCAGTCAGGACTTTGAATTTTGTATGTATAGATACAAAAAATTAGAATTTTGTACGTATGTACAATTTTTTCCCATTGACAAAGTGACGAAAGAATAAAGAAAAAATATTTATTTGTCACAAGGACATCACGCGCATACAAAAGAAAAGGTAGCAATAACTATAAACATACAAATCCTTCAAATATTTATTTATTTGATGGCTTGGGGTATAACGATACAGATAGTAGACAGTTAGTTGAGTAAGTTGATATTTATAAACACAGGACGGAACGAAAAACTTGACAGCTTGCAACTGCATAAAATAAATAAACAGTACTGGGATCGTAATATAAAACAACAATCTAATAAACACTACAAAAAATATAAAAGTATATCTGCAAGCCAAACAAAATAAACATAAATAAAATTATGAAGACATTGCGTGTTTTGTCTCGCTCTCCACGTTCCCTGCGCCTGCACGCAAGTGCAAATTTTCTTTAAAACAAGTGAGTTAAACCATTCTTTAGGAATGTGTTACAAGATAATTTTAACTTTTTTATGTATTCAAATTATTCTATTGTGATAATTTATTTCTTTCAAATTTTACAAAATTAGGTTAAATTGCAACAATTTGCAACTGATGAAGCTACTGAAGGTAACGGAAACTTTCAGTATCACCATCAGGATGGAATTTGGTGTGGAAAAATGTGCAGTCATGCATGTGAAGCGAAAGGAAGATTATGGAATCCGTGGGAACTCAACTTTCGGATTCTATACACCTTAGATCCCTCTCCTCAACAGAAACCTACAAGTATTTGGGTATTTCGGAAGCATTAGGTATCAATACTGCCAACATGAAACAATCGTTGACGGAGCGCTTTTTTGGCTGCCTGAATAAGGTACTAGGTAGTCTTTTTACAGGCGGAAACAAGGTGCGCGACTTCAACGGTTGGGTCATGCCGGTTTTGATGTATTCTTTCGGCATACTCAAATAGACTCAGACGGAACTTGATGACTATTAAGAGGGTCCGGGCACTGCTGACTACAAATCGAATACATCACCCACGGTAGTCGGTAATGAGACTGTATATCCCGTGGAAGTGCGGGGGTCGTGGCTTCTTAAATGCTAAAACTCTGCACAACCATGAGGTATGCAGTCTCAGGGAATACGTCCTAGAAGTCGACGTGGGGATGCACCGAGATGTGGTCTCAGTGGACAAGGGCCTAACCCCGCTCTCCATGGCTAACGAGAACTGGCGCAAACCTAGAGTATTAGGCACTAATGATCGCAAGGAGGTATGGCAGGGCAAGGAGCTTCACGGACGCTTTTACGGGGCCCTACATGAGCCTGATGTAGACTTTTTTGGCGTCCGTATCTTGGCTGCGCGCTTCGGTGACATATTCGAGAAAACCGAAGGTTTTTTCTGTGCAATAATGGACGAAGTTATGATGACGAATAACTACCGAAAATACATTGTGAAGGATGGCACGGTTGACATATGTCGGGCATGCCACCGTCCGGGAGAATCGATTCGACACATTATTTCTGGGTGTTCTCGTCTGGCTAACGGAGAGTAATTGCATAGACACAACCTCGTTGCCAGGATTATCCACCAGCAACTTGCTTTGAAGTACAACCTTGTGGAATCAGAAGTGCCATTCTATAAGTATGCACCCGACCCAGTTCTCGATGATGGTAATATCAGAAATAACAGCCCTACAGCCAGAAGAAGATCTAAACCCCCTTGCCCCGCAACACACACAAACACTACATTAAATCTACGTCCCAAAATACACACAAGTGTAAAAAAATATTAAAAACGTTTCTACTTACCCTAAATTATGACGAGACAGAAACACTAGTAAAACCCTCATCCATATAAATCTTTAACCACCATGGAAAACATTCACAAATGCAGACACTATCACACACATACCATCACTTACATACACACACAGCATCACACTCTTTCTCTTAAACTCACACACACACTACACAACACATACTACTCACGCACGCGTGCTCACAGTACATAAATTACTAATATAATAATCAAGAAGATCAAGAATCAGACTAAGTAACCAAACGATTACTGAACTACCCACTAGTGCACTTATTATATGTCATTAACTCAGAAATAACTACTTCCCACGACACAGGGTAACCTAGTGTGGGGTCTAGTGCTACTTTATTGCACAATATCTTTATTTATTTTTATTTTTTTTACTATCCTTTATTTGTTGTGCTTATCATGTCATCCAAATGTGTCTAAATAAATAAATAAATAAATTTATATCTTCGTAACCGATGTGACCCCCACAGGCTAGTTCTGGATATCCTTCCCAGACTAGTTAAATATAATACAAGTTGTATTTCTATGTATTTATAATAAGATACCAAATATATTTTTTTGTGCAAAAAATGCTCTATTATGATCTGTGCTATTACCCCACATTATCAAGCCGTAGCGGAGCACCGATTTAGAATGATATGACGTTATTGCCGTTTTAACGTTTGTTATATTTCTGACTTTTTTAAGTGCATATACAAACTTATTTATTCGTTTGGAGACGCTATCAATATGTGCTTTCCAGTTGATATCTTGATCTAAAGTTGTTGTGTTGTGTGTACTACGGTTCTTCTAATTTTCGCTACATGTTGGTTAATTACCGAGAGACTATTTGTCCCTGACGACGTACTGGGCTCCATATTGTAAAAGTTTTCAAAGTACTGCACAAAAGACGATAAATAAATCGAAAGTACTTACAAAAAAAAAGTTAAGTAAATACCGAGGTGGAATCTGAGAGGCCCACGAGAAATTTCAAAATGGATTTACTTACCGAAATTGTGCTTGCAAACAAGCGCATAGCCGTTGATAGCCTCGACCCAACTAAACTCGAAGGTACTAGAAGGTACGCGTGTGTCGTGCGCCAGGGATGGGAGTAATTCAATAATTTTACTTTCTCAAGGCCTGAGAGGCCCCCACCTCAGTAGTTAAAGGTTAATATCAGTCTCATGATCGTCATTCGTATTATCTTTCCTATCAGTTGTTACAATAATAGAAATATCATCAGCAAATAATGTACATTTATGGTTGGTTATATTAATAATGGAATTTATGTACAAAAGGAATAAAATAGGTCCTAACACGCTTCCTTGTGGGACGCCATATTTGTTGTACTTGAGTTCGGATGAGTGTGGTATCATGTCGTTATTTCTATTCACTTTTGTAATGGTAACCCGTTGACGTCTGTTATTTAGGTATGACGATATCCACTGAAGCACTATGCCTCTAATTCCAATTGCCTCCAGCTTCTGTAGTAACAGCTCGTGAGACACTAGGTCAAAGGCTTTGGATAAATCAAAGAACAAAACTGTAGTAAGACGGTTTTGATTAATATTCGTTATTATATTTTTTATAAGAGTGAAAATGGCTAGTGTTGTAGATTTATTTTTTTTGCAACCCGAACTGTTCTTTCTTAATTATGTTAAATTTATTATAAAATTCGATCAATCTTTTGTACATGCACTTTTCAAATATCTTCGATAAAATAGGTATTAATGTTATTGGGCGATAATTATAAACATCAGATTTTTCTCCTTTTTTAAAAAGTGGTTTAACAATTGATACTTTTAATGCTTCAGGAAAAGTACCAAGTGAGAAAGATAAAATAATTAAGTGTGTTATAATTGCACTTAGCTCAATGGTGCATGCTTTTATAATTTTTGTATTAATTTCATCGTATCCTTCAGAGTTTGAGTTGTTCAATGATATTATCTCCGTTCTAACTTAATTTTCAGACACTGGTTTGAGGAACATCGAATGAGCTGCTGAATTTTTTCTAGGGCTTGTTTTTATATTCGTACTAGAAGCATGCGCCATATTAATGTAATGGTTATTGAAGGCCGTTGCTATTTCTATAGGATCCGTGACTACAGTGTTATCAATTTGAATAGTATCTATACTGTCCTTGAAGTTATTGTTATTGATTACGTCCGTAATTACTTTCCATACGGCTTTGCACTTGTTTTCATTTTTGTTTATAAACTTAAGATTCGCGTTTTTTCTCGATGTGAAGATACATTTCTGTAAGATTTTTGAATATTGCATAAATTTTGTTTTATTTCCGATATTTTTATTTCTATGAATATTGAAAGCGTAGAGACGGTTTTGTTTGACAACTTCGTTTCAATCCTTTGCTTATCCAGTTTTGTTTCTTTTGATTAGTGTTAACTTTTATTTTTATTTTCGGGAAGCACAAATTATAGAAAAGGCACAATAATTCGTGGAAATAACTGAATGCTACATCTATATTGTTTTGTAAGCATTCCTTAAACTTCTGAATATTATTCAGGTTGAAGTCTCTTTTGTAGATATAGAATGCTGCCTGTTTTATTTGTATCTTATGTCTTAAAGGAATACTCAACATTTGGGCTATATCATGGTCGGATAGATGGAGTGGCATAACTGTAGCTACCGCGTCTGGAATATTACTTAGAATATGGTCGATACATGATGACTTACGTGTTGGCTCATTTAAATGTAATTTTAGATTATAATTGTATGACAGATCTATAAATTGATTAGTTATATTGCCTTTTTTGAGAGTATTAATGTTAAAGTCACCTACTATAACAACATTAGTTTTTGATTTATATGTATGAAACACGCGTTCCAAAAGACCATTCAACTTAAATAGGAATTGGGTGGGGTCGGATTGAGGAGTTTATAAACACAATTAATTATCAACTTATGATAAGTTAGTTCTATACCGCAAGCTTCGAACGTATTTTGTATAGCGTGGGTATTTATAAAAGAGAGTTTGTTAAAGACAAGGTTTTTTTTTACTAAAATGCAGGTGGCCACCTCTTTGTTTTTCCCTGCAGAAGTTGGCAGCCATTTCATAGTCATGAATTTTGATATAAGCTTCATAGCCTTTTTTTATAAAAGTTTCGGTGAGGCATATTACATCTGGATTATTCTGTACTTCACGTAGCTCTTGTAAGGTTATTTCGAGAAAATATTTATTTGTTAAGAGACTAGCAATATTTTGATGGAGTATTTTGAGATTATATGTTATAGATTTCGGAGTTTTGGGCCCGAAAAACCGTTACGTCCTTTTTTATTACAGGAAAGTAATACGGAATTGTTCCTTTTTCAGCTTTATCGGTGGAATTTAAAACTTTATCCGTTTCTTGTATTTTTACGGTTCTCTGACCGAAATAGAAAGGAATTGTTCCTTTTTTGGATTCGATATAATTTGTATTTATTTTAAGACTTGATCTGTTACTCGCTATCCGCTTTACAAGTTCTCTAGGATTTAAATAGTTTTCATTATAATCATGACAATCTATAAGCTAATTAATTCTAGAATAATTCTAGTATTAATGCTAATTAATATCATGAATAATAATTAGCAGAGCTTATAAATATAGCCCGGTTTATGTACTCAGGCAGTCAGAGGCCACGCTTCAACGAATACAGAATTAAAGAACAAGATCTTAGTGTTATAAAAACCAGTGAAAAAATTAACTGAAAAGACAAGACAAAGGAAATAACGTTTTGAACTTGGACTATTATTGAGCTGTGAAAAATAACATTTAATCTAAAATGGAAAATCGTTATTTTATAATACCTCCAGATGCAGTTCAAGAAATTAGGAAGATGTATGGTTTAGATAAACCAGGAAGACTCGATGAGGCTATTAAAATTTTGGATGACTGGATTCAAAAACAGGATCATTTTACCAAAAAGGATTTCAGTAAGTACCTATTTTTTATTATTTACCAGTAGAAGAAATGCTATTACATAATGAATGCTCAAAAAAAAATATTTCACAATATTTATCGAACAAATACGATGGGTTCGTGCGTAGGAACGAATATAATTAATACCGCGATGAACATCGTTCATCGCTATCCGTACTAATTGTCGCTAAATATCATATCTCACGCCTGGACACGACACGCGTATTATGATACGCGTGCGATATAATATTCACGGTTTATAGCCCGTCACAGACGTAGCTACAATATACATTAATATGAATCATAGCCATATTACGACATATTTTCGATATATAAATTTTCGAGTGACTGCACTCGCAGCTATAATATATATTATAGCTTCGTCTGTGACGGGCTTAAAACGTTTATTTCTCATAGCAACAAAAAAAGTTATAAAAATTGTATCAAATAACATAATCGTACATATTAGCCACATTATTAACTTAACCATCAGCACCGGTGTATTTCCTGAAGGTTTAAAAACAGTGATAGTCAAACCGCTTCACAAAAAGAATTGCAAGGAGGATATAGCTAACTATAGACCGATTACTTTAATTCCTGTGTTTTCCAAAGTGATTGAAAAGATTATATATGAATTAATCAACAACTTTCTGACAAAATACAACATATTATGTAATGAACAAGCAGGTTTTAGAAAGAATAAAAATATTAATACAGCAATATATAATTTTTTACACGAAATAATGATAAATGTAGATAATAAAACACCTATTTGTGCCATTTTCACAGACATGACTAAAACGTTTGATTGTGTAAATCACGATATTTACGGTCTAAGGGGAAATGTGCTGAATCTCTTAAAATCCTGTCTAAATAACCGCACACAATATACGGAGATTTCCAGAATTTCTCCAAAATCTAAATGTGAACAAAAATATATATCTGAAAGTAAAATTGTCAAATTCGGCAAGGTAGTGTAGTAGTAGTAGTAGTGCAAGGTAGTGTACTCGGTCCCCCGCTATTTTTGCTGTATATAAATGATCTGCCCCACCAGATAATAAATCCAATGGTTCTATTTGCCGATGGCAGTACCTTACTGATAAAATGTAGAAATATTACCAATTATGAACAGGATATTAACATTAACCTTAGAAATATTATTGATTGGCTTGATAAATCAACCTGGTAATAAACTTACCAAAGACTAATGTGATGCATTTTCACCAGCGTACAATTCCACCGAAGGTCAAAGTACAGTACAATGGACAAATGATTAGTCAAACAAAGGTCGCGAATTTTTTAGGAATTCATATCGACGATCAATTAACATGGAAACCGCAAGCAGAAGAAGTTAAGCGCTGCAGCATATGTTCTTTTTAACCTGACAAAAAAGTTGACATAAATACTGCTTTAGTAGCATACCATGGTTTAGTTGCATCGGTCTTGAGGTTTGGAATAATATTTTGGGGTAATTGTAGCCTAAGAGATAACATATTTAAAGCCCAGAAACGTTGTGTTAGAGCTATGTGTAGTCTTAAACCTAGAGATAGCTGTGAACCTCTCTTTAAGTCTTTGAAAATTCTTACTTTTTCCGTCGTTGTATATTTTGGAAATGGCAATTTTTGTAAAAAAAAATAAAACATTGTTTGCTAAGGTCTCGAACGCCTCGACGCCAAGAAAGGTCCCGTGAGAAGTCAATACAAAAACCTTTTAATTGTCGATGGTTATAAAACAGCACTACTGAGGATGAGTGTTTTTTGCATGGGTCCAATAATATTTAATAAACTACCAGACAGCATAAAGAATTACACTCTCCAACAATTTAAAAATAAACTCAAGAATTTTTTGAATGACCCATGTGAGACATTTCAGCAGTTTTATAGTATTGACATTATTTAATATCGACTTGTTAAAATAATTTCATAATTTTACTCATTGTCTTATTTATACTTTTTTTATACAGAAATTTTGTTATTCTTTATGTGATTATTATTATTTTTTGTGTGACATTTCATATCAATTTAATATTATTGACATTATTATTTGACATCTTCTATTTTTGTGTGTCTATAGACTTGTTAAAATAATTTATTAGTACTTCAATCATATTCTTTATTATTTCATAATTTCATTGATACTGACATTATTTGTTAAATTTTGCATGCCAAAACTCAAGCAGAATGTACCCGGCTCACTATATTTAATGACAACTTTATTATACAATACCTACATTCTATGCGAATAAATGATTTGATTTGATTTGAAAAAAATATTTTTCATCTTGCTTATATCCTATACTTTAATATTATTAGAATACTTTTTCGTTATATGCCTTACATGTAAAGAAAAAAAAGCTGGCACTAATTCAATTATCGACCGAAAAAGCTTCGAAATATGCCGCGATATTTCCGAAGTTGTGCATCATTTTGACGTAATATTTATACCAAAATATTCTTCAATATTTGTTTTAACTACACTATTATTTTTATTATTTAAATAGCTACTGTTATTTTTTAATTATTAAATTAAAAGTAATATATATTTTACTGCGCCGGCGATCTGTGCTGAGAACGGCGCGAGCGCTTGACTAGGACGGGTCTATGTCAGATAATTTCGCGCGCTTCGTCCTGTCGATATTATTGTGGTGAGCGTCGATTGCCGTATAGATTCTGCGTTTGTGTGCGTGCTAGAACTTCGTAAAGTACGACCGCAGTTTTTGATCGTTGTAAATAAAAATAAAAATATTTTTCTAATAAAAAAATATGGCAATTGACTGTACCAAATAAAATAAGTTATATTGGTGTGTTTTATTTATTGAAACATGTTGAAGCCGTACTATTTATTTATTTACAGGCACATAAAACATATTAAACAGACATATTTGTCTGTCTAATATCGATATAGAATTCGATGGTCCAAAGATATGTTTATTTTTTAAATAAATCTGTTCACCAGAAACCAATGTGTTTACGAGTATTGTGGTCGGCTTTTACTTTCTAATGATGCATCTTTAGTAAATGCGCTGGTATACATTGTTTTACACTTGCGAATTACACCTGGAACCAAAAAAAATAATGTGTACAATTAGCGCTAATTAATAGTTCGTAAACATCTATGGTTAGCGCGCAGGTAGCAGAAAGTTCTGATGCTAATTATCCTTTTACCTATTGTAGTACTTCATTGCTTGTTAAAACACGAGCGTTCGGCTTTGATCAAGTAAGGAAATTAAACGTTTGGATGGTATAGGCTCCACGCGTGAGAAAAAAAGGTTTGTGTTTTTTTTTGTATGGGAGAAAACACAGTACAAAGTACATTTTTTTAAACTGAATAGAACTGAAGAGCTGGTGCTCACACGAGCTATTGTACCATACACGGCGATCAAAATGACATCTAATTTATAGGTCTTTGTTTGCCGCTTTGCACGTAGCATTTTTTTTTAATTTTGAATTTTTGGTATGTGATTTTTCAAATCTTTGACGTTGTTAAATGAAGTTGCCGAACGATTTACTTATACTATCGTTAGTCCATCTCGCTCTTACGCATTCGTAATAGTTTGTGCAAATTTCCGCGCTTGCTAGAAACCTTCAGTTACGGCTGAAGCCATGGGTATGAATAAATCAACAATCGATCTTTGTTTATTAAATTATATATATGTCGAAGCGTCGACGCATATCAGTCGGTCTGGATCAGCGCCATCTATCTCTCACTGGAGGAACTATGTAGTTAGATTTGACAACTAATGTTTGGGAACGTCAAGTAATAACTTGGGGATGGTTAGCGTAGAGTAATGGCGACACTGAGCGAATAATCGAGTCAAATGTCGATCCGGAAGTGTAATCAGGTATTCGACACTGACAGGTACTGACGTTGACAGGTAGGTTGGCTAACCTGTAACGGGGGTAGTACACGTGTGCGGTGACAGTTGAGAGAGGGCACTTTGAATCGGTCCGGCAGTCTGGGTAGACGTTCGTTACTCCGCGCTAAACTTCCGCGTTCCTTAATTCTTAATCGAGCCATATCTGAGGCATCCTTGATTATTTTGTATTGAGTGCGTGTTAGCAAGTAATTAAAAGTGTAAACGAAGGTTTTGTGAGTTTTATTTCCGATGTCGCGACCCACTGATAACGAACCTCCGTCATCAGAAGTGGGATTGGACCACGACGACCCACGTGTTCAAAATGAAGACGCTAGCGACGAAAAATCGATGCGTTTGTTGGAACAACAGAACCGCAATTTTCTGATGCTGATTCAAGCCACGAAAACACCCACTACGTCGTCACATGGCTTTCGTTTACCGGATTTCGATCCTGAGAAACAAGATGTGGATGCACGTGCTTGGGTGATGACTGCAGAGATGTGCTTGACGGACCAAGACCAACATGGCGCCCCGCTTATATTCGCTCTAAGCCGCGCCGTGAAGAGAGGAGCTTCAACCTGGCTATCTACCGTGTCGTTTCCTAGGATGACGTGGACCGATTTTAAGGGACTTTTTATTGCAAGGTACGATAATTCCACTATTGCTTCGTTTCTGATTGATTTGCAAAGTAGCAGGCCCAAAGAAAACGAGTGTCTTGCTTCCTACGCTGCTAGTTTAATGACATCGATCATGGCGAGATGGAATGGCCTTAGTACCGAACGTTTGGCTATTGCTACTATATTGGCTCACATTTCTCAATTCGATCGCCGTATGCAACGCCTATCTTTCACGACCGATATTCAGACACGTGGCCAGCTACAGCAAGAGCTGCAAGCGCTTTCTTTTATGAAGAGAAAGCTACCTAGCGATCACCGCGATGCCCCTGAAAAGCGGTACAAATTGAATAGTACTGTGAAGCCTCTGAAGTGTTTTATCTGCGGCAAGCTGGGTCACAAATCCGTGCACTGCTACCGCAAGGACGTGAAACAGGATAATCAAGCTACGCCGAAGCACCACAACCACGGCAATGGCAACGGAAGGGGTTCATCGACAACTGCGAAGTCTCATGCATCCGGGATCACCTGCTTCCACTGCCACGCGCAAGGCCACTACGCATCGAGCTGCCCACGGCGCAATGAGAGGAGCAGCGCCGACTCCGGGTCATCCAAGCCTGTCAATGAAAAGAGGGTTGACCTGTGCCTCCTGAACGCGCCTACTGGGACTCTACGTCACTCCGGTGAGCAATTTTCATTTCATTACGACTCTGGGCCGAGTGTTCTTTAATTAAAGAATCTGTAGCCTGTAAATTTAAAGGAAAGCGTATTGAGGAGACTGTGACTATGACTGGGATAGGGCAGACTTCCGTAACTCTACGATACAGATTTTGGCTTTGGTAGAGATCGATGACATTAGTATTGAGATTTGTTTTCATGTATTGCCTGATCATTTTCTACGTTATGGTATTATGATTGGACGTGAGATTCTAGAACATGGTTTGACTGTTCAGATGACTACTGACCGAATTAAGATCTTTAGGTATCCTTTTATTGCTTCTTGTGAGGTAGAGCGAACTCCTGAAATTGACTGGAACTCTATCGATACTGATGTACCGGCGGAACGTAGAGCAGAGTTAGTGAGTATCTTGCAGTCTTTCGAGAAGACTATTTGAATACTAAGTAGTCAACTCAACATTTAGAGTACCTAGCATAGTAAGAGTTTTCTTATAATCTGTAACGTTATAGGAAAAATAAAGTAACATGTTGAACAGACCTACTTTAAAAATTATTTTGATAAAGGCTCGAAATGATTATCTTGATGGTGTTGTGTTTGTAACCGGATGAAGGTTACATGTGGAGGTAACCGGATAGAGGTTACGTGTTGAAGACCGGATGGAGGTCGATTGGTTTGATGCTTATGACCGGATGGAGGTTATAAGTGTGATGTTGATGACCGGATGGAGGTCAGAGTATGAGCACTGCAATATTTTAATGAGTTTCCTATTATTTGAATGAGTATGGGTGTTGTTCGACATGTCAGCTTTGAGAGAAAGAGTTTGTTATGATTTTCATTAGAACCTGTAATGATTTTGATCAGAATACGTTTTATTCCCCACCCGCTTGGGCCAGGAATGGCCGAACGACTAGTACGAGTACTGTCCGAGAATTTTCTTTCATTTCAGGTACTCCACACGAGGACGTGTGATCATCAGGACGGCCGTGTCGAAGCGTCGACGCATATCAGTCGGTCTGGATCAGCGCCATCTATCTCTCACTGGAGGAACTATGTAGTTAGATTTGACAACTAATGTTTGGGAACGTCAAGTAATAACTTGGGGATGGTTAGCGTGGAGTAATGGCGACACTGAGCGAATAATCGAGTCAAATGTCGATCCGGAAGTGTAATCAGGTATTCGACACTGACAGGTACTGACGTTGACAGGTAGGTTGGCTAACCTGTAACGGGGGTAGTACACGTGTGCGGTGACAGTTGAGAGAGGGCACTTTGAATCGGTCCGGCAGTCTGGGTAGACGTTCGTTACTCCGCGCTAAACTTCCCGCGTTCCTAAATTCTTAATCGAGCCATATCTGAGGCATCCTTGATTATTTTGTATTGAGTGCGTGTTAGCAAGTAATTAAAAGTGTAAACGAAGGTTTTGTGAGTTTTATTTCCGATGTCGCGACCCACTGATAACGAACCTCCGTCATATATTATATTTAAACATATTATATGGCTCACGGCAACTACTACTTACTTACTGGCTAACCACGGGCTCACTTGTAAACACTTGGGTAGTAATACTATAATAATATTTAAACAAACACCCCAAACACTTCCTTGCACAGTCATCATATTATGTACACTTGGACTTTCTTACTCTGACTTTGTTAGGCTTACAAGAATATCATAAATGCATCTACTATAACAGAATTATATAAGCATACCCCCTATAACCGGACACTGCCCCCTAAGATACAGGCCTAGCCTAGTTCAGGAGATAGGGTTGAACCCATTGTACTAATCTATTAATGCTAAATGAAGAACTTCAATCTATATTTATTTAATGCTACTTGACATTTTTTTTGGTAATAAATCATTTATTTAATTTTATCTTCTTTAATATTCGAATCTTATAAGTAGTCGAATAATTTGTACAGTCGATTTTGATGGCATCTGATTCTTTGACCCTCTTTATACATTCATCATATAACATAATCAGCCTATAATGTTCCCACTGCTGGGACACAGGCCTCCTCTCTATGAGAGGGAATGGGCTATAATCCAACCCGCACTTTATACATTAATTTATTTTAATTTATTGCCAGCTTATAATTTATTGATCAATCTTCCAGGCAAGGACTACTTAGAGAGAACGTTGATAACCTGCAAAGGTTCCGTAGAGAAAGCAAAGAAGCAAATAGACCGATGCTGCACGATGAAGACGTTGATGCCGAAGTTCTTCACGAAGACCAATGTCAAGATGGAACTGAGTTCCATTCTGGATGTAGCGTTAGTACTTACTTACTTCTGATTCATTCTTCTGTCCTTATAGCAATTTATTATATTATTGCGACTTAGGTACAGTCGTCAGCACATCACATCACCACGAACTGTCAAATTTCTCCAAATAACTTTAAAACACAAAATCGAATGAGAAAATTTAACAGTTTGTGGTAACTGGATGCGCTAGCGACTATACATGTATTTAATTGTTAGTACACTTTACATATTTCACGCCAAAATTTCATAGGAAATTGTCCATGGCACTTCAGTTCGGTAAACGCGTTTCGCCCGCGTGGAGTTCGGGAATTGCCCACGGGATCTAACTTCTAGGCTTATAAGTAATCTATAAATGTATAGTACATACATGGATTTATATATAACTGATAAACATGTCTCATAATTTTAATTGAAGAGTGTGTCCACCAATTTTCGAGTCAATCGACCCAGAAAATATTAAGTTTCACAGAAAATTCAAACCCCATTTCAACCTCTTACGGGTGGAATTTCAAAAAATCCTTTTTTAGTGAATACCTACTCTTCACAAAGAATACACCCACCAAATTTCATGTCTTTAAGAACAGCAGTTGAGGTTGTGCGTTGATATATGTATCAGTCAGTCATTTAGAACTTTGAATTTTATTTAGGGGTATGATTTTGTAAAAACTGTGATACACTTTTCTCATAATTTTATCTGTAGAGTATGTACAGTAATTTTCAAGTCAATCGACCCTGAGAATAAAAAGTTTCACAGAAAATTCAACACCCCATTCCACCCTCTTAGGGGTGGAATTTCGAAAAATTCTTCCTTATTCCTTGTGTACATTATAAAGGGAACCTCTTTTTATTTATATAGATGACCACCTTGTGTGCAAAATTTCATACTACCGACATAAAAAGTAGCATATGTCCAGATATAGGGATGCTCTATACTTGGTGCTTGTAGAATATTTTCTGCCTCCTCACAAGTGAAATTGTGTTGAAAAGCAGATAAGCAGATAATCAGGATGACAACCAATCGTTAACCTTTTAAAATTAAAGTTCGCGAGTACATTCGGAAAAAGCTGGCAGTTTCGTCACAACGTTAATGTTTTTCCCATTGTTTGTCTTTTTTGTTTCAGAATATTCGTGTTAATGTCTGTTAACATTTATATATATTTTGATATACATTTATAGTATTTATAGCCTTGTAGTTTATCTTAGTATTAAATTAAATTTATTTTCACATATACACCTACCACTGCTTGTCTCTGCATCAACCTAAGGTTAACTGGTAGAAAAAGTATATGTCATTAAGTCCGCCTCTGTACTTTGTGCTTCAAGTGTTAAATAAATAAACCAAAACAAGTATTATATTTTTTCCAGGAGGATTGTCCCATTGCCTCAATTTACGAAAGACTATTACAGAGTAGTCCTGGTTGAATTTAGACAGCTCCGGGACATCACAAGTGATATGTTCTTGCAGTATTTCCAGACATCTATAATTGTAAGTAAATCATGCTTTCTACATACATAGCGTGTTTCAGAAAAGTGTAGTCATAGGGTGCGGCACAGACCATCAAACTTAACGACTTTTTTCATGGGACCAACAACGTAATTGCTAAAAATGTAGGAGCTTTCCCAAACATTTGGGTCGAAAAGGTATTGAATTGTTGTGTGGACACGAAACGAAACCTTCATGAAGCCGTCAATTTAGCATTCTGTACATAAAACTAAGTAACTCTACACAAAAATGATTAGTGTGAAACAACTTTTTATTGTGGTTAAAAATCGTGTTTTACTGTAGAATTCAATGTTACGTACTCAAACCATTGTGCAGATGGATTCATTGAAAGTACGGGGGTCGAAGAGGTATTTAAAGTAAAGTTTATTTTTAAACTTGAGAAAATGTCGGTACTTTGAGAGAACAGGTGCGTTTCGGCTTCGTTAAGGGTACTTTTCAACCATTATACAAATATAATATTTAATTTAATATGGAAAAGAAAAAACAAAACATAGAAGGCATATTAGGGATGAGAATACATTATATAGGGTGACTGCTAATAAGTGACCGATACTTAAACACGTGATTGTACTCATTTTTATAATCAATCACTATAACACTAGGCCAACAGCCGTATGAAATTCACGCTAACAGCTGATAGGTCAAACACGCGCGCAGTTGAATTTCATACGGCTGTTGTGTTATTGTGATATTGAATGAGTATAAAAAAAAAGTTTCTCTTGGAAAGTTTTGTCCTAGTTTTGTTTCCAAGGAGATAACAGAAGAATACGTTTGTATGAACGAAGCGCCGCTAACCTCCCATCACTAATTTATAAAAGATATAATCATTCGTTATTTTCAGCTCGGAGAATACTTGAAAGCAAAGGATTATTTCACTGGTTTTATAATAATTGACGACTTCAGAAATACCAACTTATTACAACTGGTGACTAAAATGAACTCGGTGGAGTATCAGCAGTTCATGAGTATTCTGATCGTAAGTATTCGTTTTTTTTCTTTCAGTTCCTGATGAGAGTTCCAAAAATCACTAAAATGCAACTTCGGCCCATATGCATTGGACCCATCAGAGCTCGTGGCTAAAAATTAAACGCCCCTCGGCACGTTAAGCCGTTGGTCCCGGTTGCCATTTTTAGATCTTTCTCGTCAGTCGCTACAGATAGTCAGTGGCCCGAAGGCCTGACAACCCGTCTTATAGTATTTATTACCCAGTAGGTACTAACTGGGTTGAGGAGGTTAGATAGGCAGTCGCTCCATGTAAAATACTTCAATTGGTAGACCCACCTTAAGCCTGCTGATAAACGTTCTACCCTCAAGAACACGTCTAAACCAACGGTCATCGGTCCTACGGCTAACATGGCTGGCCCATTACCACTTCACTATACTTATTCTGTGAGTTAAGTCGACAACCCTGGTCCTCTGTCCGATCACTTCGTTCCGGATTCAGTCCCCCCTCAGCGAGACTTTGTTTTTATTAAGTATTTTGCCAAAGATTTGACCACCACATATTTATTTATTTTTGTGTTTATAATATAAGTTTTCATACTACATAATTTATGGTATAAAGGAGATGGAAAACAGTGGGCCCAAATGTAATAAGTTGAGATATGGTCTAAAAAATTAGTCTTATTTTCTTATTTAAAAATATCAAAAATCAGCTCATTTCTCAATCTGGAAGAGGAGAAAAATGAGAAAGATGGTTTTTGTGACATTATCGATTTAATTAATCGATTACAAAATAACAAAAAGAAAACCTTTGCACTAGGTAATTAGTTCAAAGTAATTAAATGCACTATAATATACTTGTATACAATATCGTGAATTTAACGACAGTTATATTAATAAAGAGAATGTCAATTAATAAATGAAAAACCAAAACGATTATCGATTTCGAATCAATTAAAATCAATCATATTTTTCATGACTGCATTGACAGCTGACTGACATTGACACTTGCCGATTGTTTCTGCTCCAGTCTCCACTGATTTCGTGTTTTCCGATGCGTTTTGAGTGCTTTCCCGATTGTTTATTTTTATTTTCAACGACCACTGCTTTGTTTATTACGGATTCCGACCCTGCCTACCTTGTACGACACTTGCTTCCACACTGGACACCGAAGATCGCTCAGACGTTTGACTTGGAATTGTTTTTTGGATTTTGCCACCGGCTTGAATTGGATATTGTTGAAACTATGGGTCGCTGTGTGAATTGTGGGATTGCAATTAATCACTGCAATACCATAGGCCGACGACCCTTGGACGATGAAACAATTCTATAAGTGATTCGGCAGTGGCCTGCACCTAACTCAACCATAAATCATCTAACCAACTACCTGGCAGGTTTAAAATATTTATAATTATAATGACATTTTAATAATAATAGAAGACGAATAAACTATGTACCTACTACATGAAAATGTTTTTTTTTATTCTATACGCCTTTTCAAAAAAACCATTCCTGTTATCTATTTGTGGCTTCAAGTCATTTATATTAATTCATAATATGACTTTTCAAAGATTCTCCACTAAATATAATAGACATTAGTGCTTTAAAAACTTAGAAATCAGCTCTTGTATAGATATTGTAACATAACCTCGCTTTTACTAAACCTCTAATAACTCGGCTCTCAGATTGTCAAAACTAACAGAATTTTTAGCGAAGGACTGATAAGTCTGAATCTATTAATTCATACCATTTTCATCTTGTTACATTCAGGCCCAACAATGTATGTAATCGTTTCCGTCTCCTTTCTACATTCAAATGTTTCCTATTTTTCAGGAAGGCTACGGTGGAAGAGTGAAAGGAATTTACTGTCTAACTGAATCAAAAGCTGTAGAAATTTTAATTAAGATGGTAAAACAGTTAATTAGTGAAAAGATTGGCAGCAGAATTCATGTGGTACGATCATTAGAAGAGCTGCATCAATCGATCCCTAAAGAACTGTTGCCATCGGACATCGGTGGGAATGAGGCATCCATTGACACATTACAGAGTAAGTAGCAAACTTATCGTTAATTAAATCTTAGCCACGGATACGGTCAAGCGACACGCGTCTTGTTACAGTGATTTCAGAGAAAGCAATTGAATGCAATTCTTTAGAGCATGCTACAAGTTCGCAGTCACTCAAGCAAAAAAAACAAATGACGCAAGTCTACGAAAAATGTAACCACCGCATGTATAGTCAAGTTAAAGTAATTACTTGAGTTTAAGAATTTACTTATGCAATCATTTTCATGCAATAGACAAGAATTTAAACGAAGTACGAACCGTCAAAGAAAGCAAAGCAAAGAATTCTAACTTTTGACAGTAAGTTCTAACATCGAGCAATTATTATTAATCTACAGAATAAAAATCGTATCTTAAGTTATTACTTTTACTCAAGCAATCACTTTGATGTCTTGTTTATAGATATGGATATACGAGCGGGTTGTTTAACAGACGTATATTTATCAAAGTTGGCATTATCAATCGCCAAACCAAACAAGCGTTATTTCACAAAATTATGACTTTCAATAATTGTAGTAACTGGTGCCATACTTCTGGTTAATGTCTTTTTATTCTCAAACATCTGCGCCAAATAGTAATAGTCTAAGATTTGGCCTTAGAATGAACTTCACTCTGCTGTTTACTGACTGAAAAATATTTTTAACAATCTTAATACATGCACAAACATAAATTAAGAATACCCATTCGTAATTTATCGGGCAACCCTGCCTGATGCTTTCGATCAATATTGATTTCGTTTGTTTAAAAACTAGGGGGTTTTCATTCAAACCGATGGGTGAAAATCGACTAAGTTCTGTCTTCACCCATCTGTTTGTCTGTTTGTTTTGTGCATCGATGTCCCTTCTACCGTGTATAGTTGTACACAACAGTTCGGTATGCAAATTATGCGGCCATCTTGTGTTTTTCGATACTTTTTATAATACATGTATATGTTAAATAACTCCTGTCAACGTCTTTGTGTGCCAAAACATCCTTGTAACTGTGTATATTATATTTAACAGATAATATTGTCATTCACAGAGGCATTTGTCGAAGAGTTAAGTTCAGAAAAAAATGTGGAGTATGTAAAAATGATGTTTAATGCTCGTTCTGACGAAACAAGAAGAAATTCATCAAAATTCAATGAAGAATACATGGGCACGGCTGGAGCTTTTAGAAACTTGTGTGTCGACTAATTAATAAAATATACTCTATGCTGATGTTAAAGAAGAAACAAACAAACAAGACATGGATTTCAACCTTAAAGAAACAAAGAAGATACGGAATATCTTGTCAACTATTCATTTTTGTCTAACCACCTGATGAGGGCCTGTACAAATGAATTATCTGCCATATAGATATACTTGACTTTAAAAACCGTTCTAGAAAATCACATGCTTTGAAAACGATTTTTGTTAAAAACTAGCTTATGCCCGAGGCTTCGCCTGCACGGAGTTTGGGAATTGCCAACGGGATCTTACTTCTGGGATAATAAGTAATCTATGTGCTATACCAGACTATAATCTATCAGTGTGCCACGTTTCATCCGAATCTGTTCAGCCATTCTGCCGTAATTGAGTAACAAACATCTATCCACCCAAACTTTCGCATTTATTACAGTTTATGTGAGATAATATATTAAGTGTAATATTAGTTTTTACTTTTAAACTTGATTAGGTAATAAAGAACAGTTAATCTAAGTATTTAATTTTATTTGAGTAATAGTATAATAATTATATTTGAGGAAAATGAATTACGTTACATAATTATGTGAAATATTGAAACCTTTTTTTTTCGGATGTGAAATCATCAAATGACCCGCTCTGGGCGGAGTGGAAGGGAGTGTCAGACTTTTACTGACTAAAACCCATCCATGTTCCATCTTTGCCCTTTGTGTTCCAGGGCCGTGGTATCTCTTTCGAACAGTCCCGCAAAATATTGATACCTTGGTTTAGGATTAGACACGACAAACAAATTATTCATTAGGAATCTATTTATAGACTACAATACTTTTACATAATATTTAATATCAATGTCGCGTATCACGAGCCAACGCGACAATCGGGATTTCACATAATATTTACAGACACGCCTACCTCTGAAAAATCCTATCTATTTACTAATAGGTAAATAATCGAGTCAATCGACTAGAGAATATTAAGTTTCACAGAAAATTCAACCCCCCATTTCATCCTCTTAGGAGTAGAATTTCGAAAAACCCTTTCTTAGTGGATACCTACTTTTCACAAAGAATACTTCAAATTTCATGTCTTTAGGACCAGCGTTTTAGGCTGTGCGTTGATATATCATACAGTCAGTCAGGACTTTGAATTTTATTTTGGGGGATGATATTGGAAAAACTGTGATATACGTTTCTCATCGTTTTAACTAAAGAGTACGTACACAAAGGTTCAGGATTTCATGTCAATCGAACCCGACAGTAAAAAGTTTCACAGAAAATTCAATACCCCATTTCACCCTCTTAGGGTTGAAATTTCGATAAACAATTTTATGTCTCTGGGACCAGCGGTTTGCGCTGTGCATTAATATATCAGTCAGTCAATCAGTCAGTCAGGACTTTGAATTTTTTGTATATACAACATTAGTTTTAGTATATGCGAAACCTGATACACGTGTCTACTATTTTTATGTAAAGAATCTATGTACAAAATTTCAAAACTGTGTCATGAAAAATCACAAAGTTATAAGATTGTTCTGTTACCTAATTGTCCGCACAAAAACGCGGTCACCACGCAGCGCGCGCCTCCAGCTTCGTCTTTTGCTCATTGATAATAATAATTTGGCAGTAGGTACCTAAATTATTGCGATAGGTACTCAAAGTCGCTCGGTATCCAATTTTTTAACTTTTTTAATTATTTTTGAGAAAAAATATAACATGGTTTAAAAATTATTGGAATCGATTCAGTTACTTATTCTGAACAAACTATATTCAGGTTTCGCATATACTAAAAATAATGTTGTAGATACAAAACGTACATACGTTTTGTATCTACAACATTATTTTTTAAATTGTTTTCTCATTGACAAAGTGAAGAAAGAAAACAATGTTCTCTCAGTTTAAAAGTGTGCTAGATGATAACCAGCACGGCTTTCGCCCCAACAAATCGGCATTGTCTAATCTGGTCATATATATCATCTGCATTAGATGACGGTAGAGAAGTTCATGCAATATACACCGACTTTAAAAAGGCCTTCGATTTAGTAGATCACGACTTACTAATTGCTAAATTAGAAAATATGGGCGTTCATGGGTCGTTGCTCCGTTGGTGGGTGCGAATCGTACTTAAAAATCGCTCACAACAATCTTAAGGATTTCAAATCCAAACAATATTACGTATCATCAGGGGTTCCGCAGGGTTTGCACTTGGGGCCTCTATTTTTCTTAGTTTTTATAAATGATTTGGGTTGCAAAATTAGTTCAGAATATAAACTTTTTGCAAATGATTTCAAAATATACAACGAATCCAATATTATTCAGCTTCAGCTAGATTTAAATAACGTGCACAATTGGTGCATACAAAAAAAATGTCATTAAAACAAAACAAATGTTACTTTATCTTTAGCAGAAAAAGGAAAATATGTGAATATTATTACTCGATTGATAACAGCCCGCTCCAAGAAGTTGATCCTATTAGGGACCTCGGTGTTTTAGTAGATAGTAATTTAAATCTAAATTAAATTATTAGTCGAGCATCCAAATTGTAGGGTTTCATCAGGGAAATGAAAATTTTTAAAGAACCTATTCTGACTATTTCCATTTACAACTGCGTTATTCGAAGTATTCTGGAGTATTCTAGTACGGTGTGGAACCCGTTTTATCAGGTACACCCTGATCGGATTGAACGTGTTCAAAAAAGGTTCTTATACCACTTAAGTTTCTCGGATAACAAGTGTCGTAGTCTGAACACGTATAACTCTAGGCTGAGCTATTATAAAATGAAATCTTTGAGCGCATGAAGGAAATCTCTGGACTTCATGTTTTTGTTTAAATTGATGAATGGGATAATAGATTCTCCTGAGCTTTTAGAAAAAGTGATTTTTTGTATTCCACGTAGTTGTAGCCGCTTATTTAACCGAAGGACTTTCGTACTACCTCATAGTCGAACTAATATAGGTAATTTTTCACCCATTTACCGCATGCTTTATCTTGCCAACTCCATTCGTAGTGAAATAAATGTCTTTACTGGTTCTGTGGCCTCAGTTAGGACTAAACTTATACTAGTATAATATGTTTTTATTGTTTTTTTTTAATATTTCTTTCTTATGTTTATTTTTTCTTTCAAAATACTTTTTTATTATTTTTGAAAAAGTTTACAACTCGTAATTTTTCGTTTAGTTAATTGTCTTTTTTTTTGTCAAATTGTAAGTGTTTTACATAAAATATGCATGCTAGATTCAGATCTAGTAGATGGCATTTGTGATTGTACATAGGTTTTGTGAATTTATAATAAAAAAAAATAAAAAAAAGATTTTTTTGTAATTAAACCAATGTAAACCAAAACCTGAGTGCTGTTTATTTTATTTTGAACACCAGCCCCCTATAAAAAACACATTAATTTCAGACCAAGTAATTGTTCACAAATTATTAGTAACAAAGGTCTTAAAACTACGTTGTTATTGCATTATTGAATAAAATTCAAATGACTAATTCAGTATTATTTAAAAATACTATAACTGTTAGTAACATCATCATCACCATTCTCTTGCCCTTATCCCAATTCATTTGAGATCGGCGCAGCATGTCTTCTTCTTCCATACTTCTCTATTACTCGTCATCTCATCAGACGCCTCCTTTCTTGCCGTATCATTCTTTACACAGTCCATCCATCGTTTTTTTGGTCTTCCTCCACTTATATACCCATCCACATTCATACTCAAAACTATCCTCACGGCATTTTCCTCATTGACATTTCCTCCACTAACAACTGTTAGTAGTAATGGTCATAAAACACCTTCCTTGTTACTTCGTCACATGAAGCTGGATGAATCTCCCTGCCTCAGTGGACTCTGACCTATCAAAAATCATCCTTAGGATTCTGTTGGGGTCCCCGAATTCAGCGCATCAGAGAAACTGATTTTTACGCAGTAAAGCAAAAAAGTCGTCCACCCTTGAATCAGCATAATCATGGATGCGCTGCAGATTCGAGGATCCAAAAATAATGAATGTTTTGTACAGAAGTACCATTTGTAAAAAAGAGAGATCACAAAATCTATATACTACAGGGAATAAAATTTGAAAGTTCACAATGTTTTATCATCATCATCATCATTTCAGCCGACAGACGTCCACTACTGGACATAGGCCTCCCCCAAGTGTCCCCACATTGACCGGTCCAAGAATTGCCAAACTTAAGTGGCAGTGGGCAGGGCACATTGCTCGTAGAACTGATGGCCGATGGGGCCGAAGAGTTCTGGAGTGGCGACCGCGAACCGGAAGGCGTTCCGTTGAAAGGCCTCCACAATGTTTGCCGATAGGAAATCCCATCAAGCACTCGGTTTAGTTTTTAAGAAGATAGGCAATAGAATACAAGTTCTACAAACCTTAGAAGACTTACATAGAGTAGTGCCTACGGAAATTTCGCAGGTTGAATATGGTTGAAATAAGAGATCGAAGAGAGAGGTTTAGTTTTTAAGAGAAAGACGAATAGCCAAACTTAAGTGGCAGTGGGCAGGGCACATTGCTTGCAGAACGGATGGCCAGTGGGGCCGAAAAGTTCTGGAGTGGCGATCGCGAACCGGAAGACGCTGCGTTGGAAGGCCTCCCACTAGGTGGACCGATGACCTGGTGAAGGTTGCAGGGATCCGATGGAGTTATCCATTTCAAAAATAGATGAATCTCTATAGAAAATAATGAGTGAGAACAGAATTTTAAGGGCACATGGTTGGTTGAAGAGACATAGTGAGAGCATAAACGGACCAACAACCAGAAGATCGCGTAGGATACCTGAAGTCCAAGACAGAGTGCCATACATCAACATAACATATTCTGCCAAGCCTTTTCCACTATTTTGGGGTCGGCTTCCAGTCTAATCGGATGCATCTGAACACTCGCGTATAGTTCGGTAATTTCCCACTCAATTACTATTTACTAGGTACATTTTAATGATGTTAATAGGAACCTCGGCGGTGGCGACTTTTCCTTTTCTAAGTTCCTACAAGTAAGTTATGTGAATTCAAAACGCATGTTTACATCGACTGTACATGGACTTGACCAATAGAGTATTTGGCAAAGAAGTTCGGCGAAAATGGACCCAAAGAATCTAAAAATTAACGAAGCTCCATGCAAGTGTAAATAAAAAATAATTATAACTACAATTTTATGAGATATTTATTTAAAAATATTGAAAATATTACAGGACACAAAAGTTACTTTCTTTTATTTTTTTCTACATAAATATCCCATATCCTGCGTTGAATGGTATTGTCAGAGATAGGTATACTTTTGAGCTTTTCGACCTCTTGTTTGCCAAACATAATCAAAGTGTGAGATTTTTCTGCTTGTCGCCACGGCATCGGCCTTGGTTATAAGTATGCACGAATAAATTGTGAATTGTGTTTGATGTAAAAATATGTGTTAATTATGTTTGTAATCATCCGAATCCTAATTATGCAAATGCATAAAAATGTTGTATGGATTGAATATTATATTTATTATGTAACCATAATAAAATACACGAAAAAAAGCGAAGGGTCGAGAAAGAAGCCACACATGTACCGTCAAAACTAAAACTGCGAGGTAAATACGGTAATCTTAG
This sequence comes from Noctua fimbriata, assembly GCA_905163415.1. Classification (NCBI taxonomy): domain Eukaryota; kingdom Metazoa; phylum Arthropoda; class Insecta; order Lepidoptera; family Noctuidae; genus Noctua; species Noctua fimbriata. The sequence goes on from LR990934.1 coordinate 3,273,061, forward strand.
AGACCAGAAGCGAAATAGAAAGTTATATTTCTTACAATTTGTCTTTAATCAACAACTAGCACATAAGTAAATAAAAAGTACATCAGAATAATATAACACGACCCGAACCCAAATAATTACCTCCCCTGGCACCTGTCAGTTGCCTACTACCAAAAACCAAAGAGAACCAAAAATCACAGAGCATCATCCAAAGAGGCCGTGTACAATGCGCCATGCCTTTTTATACCCTTCTACTTGGACCGGGTAGGTTGGAAAGGGAATTATCTAAGAGTAGTTCATAGGTTCGAATCTTCCTTTATGATTAATCCTAAATATTATTATTTTTTGATTCGTTTTAAATAAATAAGCAGAGATTCCACAGTTAAAAAACTTAATCGTAAGATTTTTAAATTAACTTGTATAAAGACGTTTATCTTTTTTCTCCCAACTTGTTCGTCTTACTTTCCATTAACTTTTCTGTTAGTCTTTAGTCGTTTTACAACTATGTATAAGTTGCCGTAATAAATGCTACCTCTAAGAGAGGGTCCCAAAATACATGTAACTTCGCCAGCGTTCTTTCATAGTTGGACAAACAGACGATTTGATGAACTACAGCTTTGACCAATATCAAATTTGACGAATTGCCGATTTGACGAAAATCAGACTTGACCAATGTCGTTTATCCCCCAAGAGTGCAGCAACTTCTTAACGAAAGTGTTCTCCATGTTCATCACTTACTGAACCCAGATTTTCGGGAAAAAGAAATCCGCCACTAAGACGACTTGCTGACTCTATTTTTGTTAATACACACATAACATTTTAAAGGTTGGTAAACTTACGCTAACGCTATTTTTTGGTTGCAATACAATGATATTTTCGGACTACTCGTATTTTAACAACCCAACGTACAGTCGCCAACACTTCAAGTTACCACTCGTTCAGTTCAAAATCGAATGAAAAAAAAATTGTCAGTTTGTTATAACTTGATGCGCTGGCGACTGTACGTGAGAAATTATTAAAAAGTTAAAGCTTCCGTGTATATCTAAATTATATTACTACAGATGTTATTTTTCCCTTTATATATTTTTACACATATTAAATACATTTTTAAATATTCTAACATAAAACAATAATTATAAAAAAAACATTGAAAAATATGTAAAATAGTAGCCCACCAGCATCGGGAACAGGGTCCGAGCTACTGGTGGTACAGAATCAAGCCCTTGATCCAGCTGCCAAGCGAGAGTCTCCTGAGACGTTGGTCGAGTCTATTGGCTATTAAGCCATTGGCCGTCTCTACTATCGGCACAATGACTGCTGTACTCACGTCCTACATGTCGACAACCTCGCGAGCCAGATCGAGATATTTGAATTGTTTATTGCTGTCTGCTTTCACGAGGTTCTCGTCGTGCGGAACCGATGTTTATTATTAATCGTTCTCATCATAAAACATTTTTATTTTAATTCTAAATAAATATTGTGTGTATAAGGAGTTAAATCTGTAATTGCCTGACAACAACGAGGTGAAACGAAAAGGATCCACGGCTACTTGTGGTGTTGCGTAGCAGGACAAACTCACTTGATTAAGTGCCAGTTCATTCTCGTACGCACGGCGTTTTTTTTAATATGACTTTTTTAATTTGAACTGACGGTGGTCGTGGCTAAATAAGAATAACAGCAACAAAGGTCGATCGAAGGTTAAACCGCGCTTGCCAAGTTCAAGATCGGTGACCTCCAATTACATACCGAGTAATCGTTGGTCCGACTGTCGTTTCTAGATCTTTAATAGTCTTACTAGACAGTGAATAGCGTCATGATAGTGATAGTAGTTCTTACGTTTTTGAAATTTTCAGGTCTGTGTCAGGTTATATGTTGATGAAAATATAAATCGCGCCAGTAACACGTATGTAGTTACAGAATTATAATCATTAAAATCATCCTTCGCGCTTCCACCCTAAAAATATAACAACCAATCTTAAGGGGTATCTTATTACCCAGTACTAACTGGGTTGTGCAGGTCAGATAGGCAGTCACTCCATGTAAAACACTGGTATTCATCTGTATCCTGTTAGACTGAAAGCCGACTCCAAAATAGTTTCACGTCGCACAATTGGCCTAGAATATTTAATATTAATGTAATAGTATCAAATATACAACCTCTAAAAAAACATGAATATTAATTAGCAGAGCTTATAAATATAGCCTGGTTTATGTACTCAGACAGTCAGAGGCCACGCTTCAACGAATACAGAATTAAAGAACAAGATCTCAGTGTCATAAAAAACAGTGAAAAAATAAACTAAAAAGACAAGACAAAGGAAATAACGTTTTGAACTTGGACTATTATTGTGCTGTGAAAAATAACATTTAATCCAAAATGGAAAATCGTTATTTTATAATACCTCCAGATGCAGTTCAAGAAATTAGGAAGATGTATGGGTTAGATAAACCAGGAAGACTCGATGAGGCTATTAAAATTTTGGATGACTGGATTCAAAAACAGGATCATTTTACCAAGAAGGATTTCAGTAAGTACCTATTTTTTATTATTTGCCAGTAGAAGACATGTAATTATATAATGAATGCTCAAAAAAAAAATTTCACAATATTTATCGAACGAATACTATTGATTCGTGCGTAGGAACAAATATAATTAATACCGCGATGAACAGCGTTCATCGCTACCCGTATTAATTGTCGCTAAATATCATATCTCACGCCTGGACACGACACGCGTATTATGTATACGCGTGCGATATAATATTCACGGTTTTTAGCCCGTCACAGACGTAGATAGCCATATTACGACATATTTTCGATATATAAATTTTCGAGTGACCGCACACGCAGCTATAATATATATTATATCTACGTCTTTGACGGGCTTAAGAGGTTTATTTCTCAAAAAAATACAATTCACTTAATATGAGAACTACAAGGTAATCTTAAAACTAAATATAAGAATTACTTATAAAGAAGGTAAGTATTCGAAATAAATAATAGGTTAATTAGTAGAAACACAATTTTTACTGTGTTATGGGTAAAAGGAAAAAGTGAGTGTACTATTACATATCGATAATTGAAGGCAAGTCAATAGCATATTTTATAGCAATAGGATATTTTTGCAAGTACTGAACTGAGACTCCTCAACACTGCTTTTCGATACCTGGATTATATTGCCACTCTCAGTACTATCTCCTTGAAGTTAACAAATTGTATCCCTAATATAACATATAGTTTTATGATGATACGAGTTTTGTTAATTTTTGTTGTTATTTCATTGTGTTTATTCTGTCTACTAAAATGTTTTGTTTGTTCTTATTCTAACGTCTACCATTTTGTTTACTTCCTAATTTTATTACTATTTTTTTTTGTTTCTATATTTGATTTTATGTAGTTTTACTTGATTTATATGTTCAACCAATAACTTGGATGTGTGGTGTAAACTGTAAGTAGGTATAATACATATGGCAATAACACATTGAACTATTTATATGTACCGTAATGTTTCGGAAATTCAGAGTAGGTACCCTAGTTATCTTTATATTGAGCAAATTAGTAAATAATTTTAATTGATGTACATCACTGACAGGACAATTGTAGCCAATAAGCCTGAGCGATCAGAGTGGCTCGCAATGATTGTGATTGTTGACATAACGGTCCCGCATGATGAGAACCTCGTGAAAACCGAGAAAGATAAGCAAATCAAGTATCTTGACTTGGCTAGCGAGGTTGTCGACATGTGGGATGTGGACTCAGCGATCATTGTGCCGATAGTTGTATCAGCCCATGCCTTAATTGCCAAGAGCTTCGACCTGAGGAGGCTCTCGTTAGACAGCTGGATCAAGGGCTTGATTCAGAAAACGGTACTCCTGAACACGGCTCGTATTGTTAGGAGGTTCCTCTCTCTGGAGCCCTGACCGCCGGTAGCTTGGACCCTGTTCCCGATACCGGTGGGCTACATTTTTTTATATTTTTAAATGTTTTATATTGTTTTTTTCTAATGAATATTTAAAAATGTAAATGATTTGTAAAAATATAAATAAAGGAAATAATAATTGATGTAGATGTAAATTAAATGGGAGTGGTGGGTTAAATTTAAAAGCTAGTGAAATCTTTTAAAATGTGGTTGGAGCTTTTATTTACTTTATTTAGCGGCAGCTTGTATGGGTTGCGACAGCTATCGTTAACAATTGCAAGTTTGGTACAAGTTCACACTCAATTGTTTTGCCAAATACGATTTGACATTCAAATGTTGTGCCTAGTTAAAGCGATTTGACTACAGTTAATTTTTTTTGTTTGTTAAAATATAATTACATTCTCTTCATTGTTATTGCTGACTCACTTTTGCCCGCGACTTCGGTCGCCTTATGATCGAAAATTATCCAGCGGGAACGTTATAAATAAAGGGTGTGAATATACCCTTAACGAAACGGAAAGACACTTGTTTTTAACATCTTTGCGATATTTTTTTTGTTCTGGAGCTGGGAACCTTCTAGTTACAGAGATATTGGGGGTCAAAGTTCTAACTTTTTCACAAGTTTTTTTTTTTTAAATAAATGTTTTTAATGTAAGATTTTTACTTTAAATACTTCCACGACCCCACTATTCAATGCTTTGAGTGCGTTCCATCGAGTCCTACCGTAAAACGTGATTTTTCACCCCAAAAAAAAAAGTCGTTTCCCAGCAATAATTTTTGCGTGAAGTTACTTAGTTTGATTTACAGAATGTTTGGCTGACCGCTTCGTGAAGAGTCTGTTTACACCCTGTATAACACTACCTATGACACTTAATGAGAATGTAGCTTCCCAGTAAAGAAATAATTTTCGGAATCGAATCAGTAGTTCCGGAGATGACCCCCAACATCAGAACTTACAAAGTTTTCCTCTGGCACTTCACATGCCGTTTTTGTCAAAATTTTCACGATAGTGAATCGAAACTAAATGTTCTTTATTTCTATTGAGATAAAGTTCGCTTTGTTTTAATGAGAGAAGTCTTATATTTGCCCAGATCTGCCAAGTGTAGTGCCACCATTATATTACTATAGATTCAAGGTTACTTTTTCAAGGTTCTCTGGTTTGAAACAACTTATTGAAAACAAGTTTGTCTACTTTTATTGTTATGAAACACACTTTAGCGAAAAGCAGTATAATTCGCTCATAAATGAATAAAAACCGGCCAAGTGCGTGTCGGGTCACGCACAATATAGGGTTCCGTAGTCTTACAACGTTAATTTAATCCACTTTCTACAGTCCGAACGATCATTTTTATTGTTATAATAAAAACAAACTTATATTTGCAGTTGAAAAATATGTACTCCCGTACATTATATTTAGGCAAATATGTTATCCGAGTACATTTTATAAGTTGGTCGACTATTACTCGTAAACTTGTAAAGCTTACTTAGCTGTGATTGTTTTTCTTTTCATTTCGTTATACATATAATTACTACCACCATTTTTTTTTCACACACCCGAACATAACCGTTTAGCTGGGCCGACACTTGAATCTAACAAAAATTAGAACTTTAAAGATTAATATTTCACAAATGAATCCCTTAATCGAAAAATTATACAAACATACTCGCAATATTTTTTAAAGACCTATTTAAAGTTTTTCTTTTACCACTTTGTTGGCGTAACTAATCTGTATATTCATGCCAAATTACAGCTTTCTAGTACTAAGAGTCTATGAGCTAAGCTGCGGACAGTCAGACAGACATGGCGAAACTATAAAGGTTCCGTAGTCAACAAGGACCGAAAATTACCGCGATTATGCAACATAATTGCATCTCAACTATTAGACAGTTAACATAAAAAATAAAAAAATAAATGTGGTTCTATTGAAATAGTCGAGGTTATGTGTGACTTCTAGGAAACATTTTCGTTTACGTCAATTCGAAGACTTTATGGAAATTACAGAAAATATTGCTCAACACTTGATGAACTTGGCGCAACTTTAGCTTCCGGACTCAAGGTTAGTTTAGTTGCCAGTCCAGTTACTGGCCTCGGACTGGCATCGTGTATGATATCATTTGATAACAGTTCAGAAGGTAAAGAAGGAAGAAACCTTCGCACTAAACAGTTGCGCGTGCGCAACTGGCTTCTAGTCCAGAGTCCATTATACTGACATTTAAAATTAAATCTACATAATCACTAAAGTCGTACTGAAGGTCGATTTCTGGTCGAAGGCCAAGGCAAAAGTTTAATAACTTTTAGAAAGTCACTTGAAACTTGGCTAAAAGTGAATAATACAATTATTTTTAAATATTCTTTAAAAAAAGACAATAAAAATAATATTTAAAAAAATAATACCCACCGGTATCGGGGACAGCGTCCAAGCTACCAGCGGCGGCGGTCAGGTCTCCAGAGAAAGTAATCTCCTAACAATACGCACCGTGTCCAGGAGTTGGTACTGCTGTTGGTACTTTCTGGATCAAGCCCTTGATCCAGCTGCCTAACGAGAGCCTCCTCAGGTATTGATCGAGGCTCTTGGCAATTATTATTGTTATGATTAATTGATTATTTAACCCTTTTTATACATGAATTTATTTTAATTTATTGCCAGTTTATAATGTATTGTTCAATCTTCCAGGCAAGGGCTACTTAGAGAGATCGTTGTTAACCTGCAAAGGTTCCGTAGAGAAAGCAAAGAAGCAAATAGACCGATGCTGCACCATGAAGACGTTGATGCCGAAGTTCTTCACGAAGACCAATGTCAAGACGGAACTGAGTTCCATTCTGGATCTAGCGTTAGTACTTACTTATTTCTGATTCATTTTTCTGTCATTATCGAAATTTATTATATTATTGCTGCTGTCAACTGTCAAAATTCTCCAAATGATTATAAACCACAAAATTGAATGAGAAAATTTGACAGTTCGTGGTAACTTGATGCGTTGGCGACTGTACTTGTTTATAATTTTTAGTATAGTTTACATAAAGGGTGTAAATAGACCTTTACCATAAGCGAGAGGAACTTGTTCTCCCCGTCTTTGCGATATTTTTTTTGTTCTAGACCATACCTGGGTACCATCTAGTTATGGAGATATTGGGGGTCTAAGATCCAACTTTTTCACAAGTTTTTTTAAATACATATTTTTAATGACTTTAACACACCTCCACGACCCCCGTACTATTCAATCCATCAGCACAATGCTTTGAGTGCTTTCCATCGAGTCCGTAAAACGTGATTCCCAGCAATCATTTTTGCGTAAAGTTACTTAGTTTGATGTACAGAATGCTTGGTTGACGGCTATGTGAAGGGTCTATTTACACCCTGTATTCCTCGCCAAAATTTCATAGGATCCATGTCCATAGTCCTTCAGTTCAGTAAATGGATATTATGTAGAACCATGACCGCCTTGTGTGCTAAATTTCGTACTACCGGCATAAAAAGTAGGTAGCATATTATTATGTCCAGATATAGAGCTGCTCTATACTTAGTGCTTGTAGAATATTATTTTCCTTACTCCTCACAGGCGAAAAAGTGTTGAAAAGCATAATATCGCGACTTTTTCGCGATCATAAGGAAGCGGAGCGCTTCACTATTAAGTCGCCTACGAAGCAGCTCGAACAGTCTCCTGAAGGTTTTGTCCGAGCGGTGGGACCTGTCCCTGATACAGAGGTGGATGCAACTTCATGTTAGCGCCTCGCCTCGTATTACATAATGTTTTAACTCAATATTGTGTATTCTTTTAATTCTTTTATTTAATTTTATACTTGTTTTAATTTCATTTGGTTAAATAATTGTAGTGTGTAATTTTATTTTTGTGTATTTAATGTGATTTTAATTTTATAATTTTTATATGGACTATGTCTGAAAATAAATAAATGATTATGATTATGATTATAATATGATCAGGATGGCACCAATCGTTTAAATTTTAAAATTAAAGTTCGCGAGTACATTCGGAAAAAACTGGCTGTTTCGTCACAACGTTAATGTTTTTCCCATTGTGTGTCTTTTTATTTTAGTATATTCTTGTAAATGTCTATTAATATTTATATAAATTTTGATACACGTTTATAGTATTTTAAATAGACTACACTACTAAATAGAATAGTAGTTTATCTGAGTATTAAATGAGAATTATTTTCAGATATAAACATGACACTGTCTCTGCATCACCCAAAGGTTGACTGGTAGAAAGTGTATATGGCATTTAGTTCACCTCTGTACTTTGTGCTTGAAGTGTTAAATAAATAAACCAAAACAAGTATTATATTTTTCCAGGAGGATTGTCCCATTGCCTCAATTTACGAAAGACTATTACAGAGTAGTGCTGATTGAATTTAGACAGCTCCGGGATATCACAAGTGATATATTCTTGCAGTATTTCCAGACATCTATAATTGTAAGTAAATCATGCTTTCTACATATATAGCGTGTTTCAGAAAGGCGTGTGTTTAATACCACACCCTATGACAGTGTGGCACAGACCATCAAACTTAACGACTTTTTTCATGGGACCAACAACGTAATCGCTAAAAATGTATCAGCTGTCCCATACATTTGGGTCGAATAGGTATTGAAATTTTGTATGGGATACGAAACGAACCCTTCATCAAGCCGTCAATCGAGCATTCTGTACATCAAACTAAGTAACTCTTCACAAAAATGATTGCTGGGATACAACTTTTTTATTGGGGTTAAAAATCACGTTTTACGGTATTCCTCAATGTAACGCACTCAAAACATTGTGCAGAAGGATTCATCGAAAAATACGGAGGTCGTGGAGGTATTTAAAGTAAAGTTATAACATTAAAAACTTGTATATTTTTTTACGGGGGGTACATTTCAACCATTATACAAATATAATATAGAAAAGAAAAAACAAAACATAGAGGCATGGTAGGGATGAGAATACATTATATAGTAAAAGATATTTTGCCCTAGTCTTGGTTCCAAGAAGATAACAGAAGAATACGTTTGTATGAACGAAGCGCCGCTAGCCTCACCTCCCATCACTAATTTATAAAAGATAAAATCATTCGTTATTTTCAGCTCGGAGAATACTTGAAAGCAAAGGATTATCCCACTGGTTTTATAATAATTGACGACTTCAGAAAAACCAACTTATTAGAACTGGTGACTAAAATGAACTCGGTGGAGTTTCAGCAGTTCATGAGTATTCTGATCGTAAGTACCTATTCATATTTTTTCCTTTCAGTTCCTGATGAGAGTTCCAAGAATCACTAAAATGCAACTTCGGCCCTTATGCATATTATTTCGATACATTCATGTCAACATTGAGGAGCTCGTGGTTAAATATTAACCACCCCACGGGTCGATCTTTAGGTTAAGCCGCGCTTGCCTTGGTTGGTCCGTTGATGGGTGACCACTGAGTTTCCTCCGTGTCTTGGAAAGTACCTACCTTAAGCCGTTGGTCCCGGTTGCCATTTGTAGATCTTTGTCAGTCGCTACAGATAGTCAGTGGCCCGAAGGCCTGACAACCTGTGTTATAGTATTACCCAGTAGGTATGAACTGGGTTGTGGATATTAGATAGGCAGTCGCTCCATGTAAAATACTTCTATTAGTAGACCAAGCTTACGCTTGCTGATTCGCGGTCTCCACTCAAGAACACATATAAACCAACGGTCATCGGTTCTACGGCTAACATGGCTGTCCTATTGCCACTTACTTCATCTTACTTATTCTGTGAGTTAAGTCGAAAACCCTGGTCCTCTGTCCGATCACCTCGTTCCAAATTCAATCCCTGAGCGAGACTCCGTTTTTATTCAGTGTTTTGCCAAAGATTTGATCACCTGTCTCATATTTATTTATTTTCGTGTTTATAATATAAGTTTTCATATTTATAGTTTAAACTACATTCAAATGTTTCCTATTTTTCAGGAAGGCTACGGTGGAAGATTGAAAGGGTATTACTGTCTAACTGAATCAAAAGCTATAGAAGTTATAGTTAAGATGATAAAACAGTTAGTTAGTGAAAAGATTAGCAGCAGAATTCACGTGGTAAGAACAGTAGAAGAGCTGCAAGAAGCGGTCCCTAAGGAAATGTTACCATCGGACTTCGGTGGGAATGAAGCATCCATTGACACACTACAGAGTAAGTAGCATACTTATTGTTTATTAAATCTTAGCCACCGGCACGGTCAAGCGAAACGCGTCTTGTTACAGCGATTTCGGAGAAATAAATATCAGCTGTCCGATACATTTGGGTCGAGTTGGTATTGAAATTGTGTATGGGACAGCTGATAATTTTTTCGCATTTACGATATTGGACCCAAGGAGAAAGTTGTTCAATTTGATAGTCTGCAGCATATCCTTTCATATGATTACACCTTTTCTGTTACACCCAGTAATTTGTATAATTTGATGGGAAATTAGAAAAATATATAGTTTAATTTTTATTTAATTTTTTTTTTTTATTTAATTCCAACACAAAATAAGCTAACTACAGAATAATTCAAATGAATAATAATTAATTAAATAAGTTCTTCATAATTAAATTGTAATTATAGTTAGTCAATCGTTATCAGTATTGACATTGGTTTATCTTTATTATTATGTGCTTGGTATCTCTAAGTGTATTTTCTAGTTTTGAATTCCTTCTGGTTATATATGGCTGTTACTAATTATATTTTTTTTTCACCGTGTTTGTACCCATATTTGCTTATATAAATATCATATCTTAAAAAATATTTTTCATTCAAATAGGTGGGTGAATTCAAATTCAAATATTTTATTTGTAGAACACAGGTAAACAAAAGTACAGATGTCAATATTAATCAAATGAGCGCTATGTCTTGCCGTCAACGGCGTACAAATATTCTAATTATAATTGATCAAGATATAATTGAATGAAGATCGACTAAGTTCTATCTTCTCCCATCTGTTTGTCTGTTTGCTTTGTGCGTCGATGCCTCTTCTACCGTGTTTAGTTGTACAAACAGCTCAAATCGAAAATAACACGGCCATCTTGTTTTTCCATAGATTTTATATTACGTTCATATCTTAAATAACTCCTGTCAACGTCTTTGTGTGCCAAAACGTCCTTGTAACTGTGTGTGTGTATATTTAACAGATATTTTTTTCATTCACAGAGGCATTTGTCAAAGAATTAAGTTCAGAAGAAAATGTGGAGTACATAAAAATGATGTTTAATGCTCGTTCTGACGAAACAAGAAGAAGTTCATCAACATTCAATGAAGAATACATGGGCATGGCTGGAGCCTTTAGAAACTTGAGTGTCGACTAATTTATAAACTATCTCCAACCCCTTCTAGGTATAAAACGGTTCACAGTAAGAATGATAGTAAATTTGAATAAAAACAAACAAACTTCAATTCAAGCGATAAAAACACTCAAAACTCTAACTGTAATCAAAACCATAAAAATTGCAAAAAAATACCAACAAAAATACTTACTTTTGCTTAAAAAAACACAATGGGGACTCCTGAAGAAAACCACACTGTGCGGAGAGCGACGCAACACTCAAATTCGCGATTCGACTTGTCGCCCGCTTCGTTCTCCCCTTGTACCCCTCATCTTATCACGCACGGTTCTCGAGATATTCGCTTTTTTCAACCGTCCACCGTTTCATTCGTACCCAGTCTACCCTACTCTATGCTGATGATGTTAAAGAAGAAACAAACAAACAAGACATGGATTTCAACGCTAAAAAAACAAAGATACGGAATGTCTCGTCAACTCTATTCGTTTTTGTCCATCGACCTGCAGTGCTGAGGGCCTGTACAAATTCTCTGACATAAAGACGATGGAAAACTGAATAACAAAATGCATTGTTATGCGTGACGTTAAAAGCGCTGTAGAAAAGTAACTTGCAAAAATTGTGTAAAATCGTTTTCTCATTGACAAAAGAATAAAGAAAAAAATATTTATTTGTGGCAATGACATCACGTGCGTACAAAAGAACATAGCAAATAAATATGAACAATAAACATACAAAGCCATCAAATAAAGGGTGTAAATAGCCCCTTAACGAAGCCGCAAGGCACTTCTCGCCGTCTTTGCGATATTTTTTTTGTTCTAGACCATACCTTTCCCAGGTATGGTCCTTCTAGTTACGGAGATATTGGGGGTCAAAGTTCCAACTTTATCACAAGTTTCTTTTTTTTAAATACATGTTTTTAATGTGAGATTTTTGAGTGAGACTTTAAACGCCTCCACGACCCCCGTACTGTTCAATCCATCCATCAGCACAATGCTTTGAGTGCTTTCCATCGAGTCCTACCGTAAAACGTGATTTTTCACCCCAAAAAAAAAGACGTTTCACAGCAATAATTTTTGCGTAAAGTTACTTAGTTTGATGTACAGAATGCTTGGTTGACGGCTTCGTGAAGGGTCTGTACACCCTGTATTTATAAACACAACAGGACGGAATAAAAAGAAAAAAAAAATGTCTGCAGTCCAAACAAAATAGACGTAAATAAAATTATGAAGTCATTGCGTGTTTTGTCTCGCTCTCCACGTTCGCTTCGCCTGCATGCAAGTGCAAGTTTTTCTCTAAAACAAATGTGTTAGACCATTCTTTAGAAATGCGTTTCCACTATTTTATGTATTCAAATTATTCTATTGTGATAATTTATTTCCTACAAATTTTCTAGCTTCTATGAAGATAAGTTATAAAATTAGGTGTACTTAATAATTAGTGTTTTCTTATTTGTGTGAAAAGGGATTTTTTTAATTAAACCTATGTAAACCAAAACCTGAGTGCTGTTAATTTTATTTTGAACACCAGCCCCCTATAAAAAAGACATTTATTTCAGACCAAGTAATTATTCATAATTGTTACAAAGGTCTTAAAACTAGGTTAGATTTGCATTTTTCGATAAACATCAAGTAATAAATAATTGAATCACTAAAAAAATACGACTGCTTTACAGATTCAAATTAAAATAATAATTTGTCAAAATCTCATTTATTTCAGCAAAAATCCTAGTGTCAGTTCGTCACATGAAGCTGGATTAATCTACCTAGCACAACGGATTCTAGCCTATCAGAAACCATCCTTAGGATTCTGTTGGTGCAACCCCGCATCCGGCGCATCAGAGAAGTTGTTACGCAACATGCGATAAAAGTCGTCCACCTTGCATCAGCAACATTTCCGACGCGCCCCAGAATCGAGGATCCGGCCGGTAGGAAATTCCATAAAACAGGCGGTTTCTTATGCATAAAATCAAACATCCCGTCTATTATCCTCGAAGAGCTAGGCAGAGGCATGTCTTACCTCTCGCGCCCGGTCCTGGTTCAAGCCATGGTCCCGAGCGAGAGGGAATGGGAAGCCGTCACCTCCTTCTGCGAAGCAGTCATGCTAGTGAAGGAGGTGGCGGAACGTGAGAGGTAAAGAGCCTCACGTCCCAGCCGCCGCGGGAGACGCCCTGGGCGTCGGGGGTCACGTGGTGGCCCCCGGCCACCGTAGGCGCGGGCCTGTGGATGGCGAGTTATGGGCTAGCTCGCCGTCCAGCCGTCTTATGACGACAGGCCGTGTCGACGGCGCGTTCGTGTTCCACGCGCGCCTCAAAGAGATGGCAGCAACCACGTAGGGGTCCGCACGGGCCGATGCCTGCCAGGGCTGCGGGACTATTCGAAAGAGATACCGCGGCCCTGGAACACAAAGGGCAAAGAAGGAACATGGATGGGTTTTAGTCAGTACAAGTCTGACACTCCCTTCCGCTCCGCCCAGAGCGGGGGGGGTCATTTGATGATTTCCCATCCTAAAAAAAAAAAAAAAAGAGGCATGTCTTAATAATACACCGACATTACGCCAGTTATGTTTATGTCAAATGTAATAGAGGGCGACTCTGTTGCCATCAACCGGGCACAAATCCAGACTCCGTGGCTGCTACTGAGAGATTCCTGATAGATAAACCCAGGACGTCAAGGCCACCAGTCGCGCTTGCGACCACTCGACCAATAAGGCAGTCAAGGCAATATTACTCTATTTGTCGGATATGTCAGGATTTACTCCGTTAGGCTTGTACATCATGTGGGCAGACGATGAGTTTCGTACTATGAAAACACACTGGGTGCGATACACTGTATTTAGCAAACTATCGAATTATTTGAGATAACACGGGGTCCAATAAATCGGATACAGTTCCAAGACGTCTCAACTCCGCCGCGATCAGACATTGACCTTCGCCCTCGCCTTGAGCTGGACATCAGGGCTCTATAGAAGCACGCTGTGTTGTGACTGGTAAGTAAGTCGCGCGATGTCACCACTGCACACAGGCGCGCTTTCCAATTCATTTTATGTCCATACTAACGACTGGACCCGACATATTTATTACTTTATTAAAATAATAGCTAGATAACGTCTTTTTAATAACCTTGGCTTAGGTAGATAATTGTTCATAATAGCTAGTTTATTATACGTAATAATACCTAGATTAATCTCTTTAGCTGTCACACATACAGACTTCTGCCTTAGAATATTATTCTTCTTCGATCTCGGCTAAGGTTGGTCGCTATGGCCGAAAATAGTAAGTAAGGAGGACTATACTGACATGATATGTCAGTGAAAATGCTATACAATTCTGTGACTGTAGGTAGTTTTGGTTAACGGCATCGGTGCTTTTTTGAGAATAAAGAATTATAATGATTATGGTCTAGCTATTAATAATCTATACATATAAAATTAAAAGTCCTGACTGACTGACTGACTGATATATCAACGCACAGCTCAAACCTCTTATCCTAGAGACATGAAATTTGGAGGGTGTATTCTTTGTGAAGGGTAAGTATCCACTAAGAAAGGGTTTTTCGAAATTTCACCCCTAAGAGGGTAAAATGGAGTGTTGAATTTTCTGTGAAACTTTTTATTCTCGGGGCCGATTGACTTGAAAATGGGTGTATTTTTTGTGAAGAGTAGGTATCCAGTAGTAGTAGTAGTTTACGGTAGAAATTCTTTATATTATATGCTTCTAACATAACATAAAATTCATTTAATGTCATGCAACTCTTGTCCATAGATATACACCTTTATTTTTCGGATGAGTAATCAAAATCATCAAATAATCTCCCCCCCCCCCCCCCCCCGCTGACTAAAACCCATCCATGTTCCTTCTTTCCCTTTTTGTGTTCCAGCGCCGCGGTATCTCTTTCGAACAGTCCCGCAGCCCTGGCAGTAGATATACACCTTGAACCTTAAAACTATTATACCTAGTAACACTTCACCTTGTGCACTATGTCATTGTCATGTGGCACTTGCCCGTGGAAGCGACGGAACACCACTCCCTGCGGCCAAAAGTCCTCTTCCAAGACCAGGTGCTGATAACACGTTGGTATTCGCACCACGAACGCCTTAAGAGCCTTTGCACACCACGTTTTTCTATGCACTGGCGACGCGAGTAGAACGCAATCAGGACGCTCAGCAAACGCAAGACTGAAGTCACTTTGTCGCCTTTGCACACGATCCTTGCGTTTGTATCGCTATAAACGAGCTGATACATCGCTATAAAAGCGTAAATTAAAGCTTAACCACTATTAGATTGCATCGAACAACTAAACACAGATAATAGTTAGTACAATAATACTTTATTACTACCTGTGGAGGCTTGTAAATGGCTTGTTGTTGATTACCTAATTACGTTCGGCTGCAGTCGAGGATGCAAAAGAATCCGATATAATTTTCTTAAAGACTTTAATTAATATAATTAATACAATTAAGGGCATTTCATTGCTCGATGACCTTGATGATTTGACCCCTGTACTGGTTATTGTTTATTTTACGCCCCTAGCGGCAAACGACCATTACTACAATAAAGATTAAGCAAGAACACAGATGTGTCGCACTGTTGTCATCGTTATTGCCTAATTTATTCGTTCTCTGAGAGACCTGAATACATTTTGTTCCTCTAGGAGTACCTATATCATAATTTATTTTTATTTTGAGATAAATTATACAGTTTGACTAATGAGCTAGCTTTCATCAGTTATTTTATTGAGCACGGGTACCCCTACTTGATACATTCTGAACGTCTGATGATGACCAGGTAAGTGCTTATCGGTTCTCAGTAACAGACATAGTTCTGTCGTAATTCTCTCACGTCCGGCCCTGATTCAAGCCATAGTCCGGAGCGAAAGAGAATGGGGAACCGTCACCTCCTTCTGCGAAGTAGTCATGCTAGAAAAGGAGGTGGCGAGACGTGAGAGGTAAAGAGCCTCACGACCCAGCCACCGCGGGAGACGCCCCGGGCGTCGGGGGTCACGTGGTGGCTCCCAGCCACCGTAGGCGCGGGCCTGTGGACGGTGAGTAATGGGCTAGATCGTCGTCCGGCTGTCTTATGACGACAGGCCTTGTCGACGGCGCGTCCGTATTCGACGCACGCCTCAAAGAGATGTCAGCAACAATAAAGGGGTCCGCAAGGGCTGATGCCTGCCAGCGCTGCGGGACTGTTCGAAAGAGATACCATGGCCCTGGAATACAAAGGGCAAAGAAGGAACATGGATGTGATTTAGTCAGTAGAGAAGTCTGACACTACCTTCCGATACACCCAGAGCGGGAGGCCAACCACAACCACAACCACTTTGAAACTCGGCGTTGTGCCGGCTGTAGACCGGACTTAAATTGGGTACTGCACCGACTGTACATCGCACGGATCAACTGCACATACTTCCCAGGCACACCTTTCTTCTTAAGAGCCATCCACAGAACCTGCCTTTTCGAGGTCTACAAAAACCATGTGCAATTTTTTATGTACACGTCTGTATTTCTTGCACAGCTGGCGGATAGCGAAAATGGCATTTCAATAACTTTGTCCCAAACTTTTATACTATGTGACATCATCATCTGCCTAGCCTCTTCCCAACTATGTTAGGGTCAGCTTTCAGTCTAACCGGATGCATCTGAATACCAGTATTTTACACAGTATTTTATCTGACTTCCACAACCCAGTTAGTACTAGGTAATGCGATACCCCTTGGACTCAGACTTTTTGGGCCACTGACTACCTTTTTTTTTTTTTTTTTTATTTTTTTATTTTTTTTTATTTTTTAGGATGGGAAATCATCAAATGACCCCCCCCGCTCTGGGCGGAGCGGAAGGGAGTGTCAGACTTGTACTGACTAAAACCCATCCATGTTCCTTCTTTGCCCTTTGTGTTCCAGGGCCGCGGTATCTCTTTCGAACAGTCCCGCAGCCCTGGCAGGCATCGGCCCGTGCGGACCCCTACGTGGTTGCTGACATCTCTTTGAGGCGCGCGTGGAACACGAACGCGCCGTCGACACGGCCTGTCGTCATAAGACGGCCAGACGGCGAGCTAGCCCATAACTCGCCGTCCACAGGCCCGCGCCTACGGTGGCCGGGGGCCACCACGTGACCCCCGACGCCCAGGGCGTCTCCCGCGGCGGCTGGCACGTGAGGCTCTTTCCCTCTCACGTTCCGCCACCTCCTTCACTAGCATGACTGCTTCGCAGAAGGAGGTGACGGCTTCCCATTCCCTCTCGCTCCGGACCATGGCTTGAACCAGGGCCGGGCGCGACAGGTCGCCGCCGCCAATCGCCTCTACGAGGACACGGCGCTGCTCCGCCCAAGCGGGGCAGGCCTCCACAGTGTGCTGCACCGTGTCCTCCGGACGATCCTCACAATGGAAACACCCGGGCGTTTCCTCCCGCCCGATTCGGTGCAGGAACCTCCCGAAACAACCGTGTCCGGTGAGGACCTGCGTCAGGCGGAAGGTGAGGACGCCGTGGCGCCTCTCTAGCCACTCCTCAAAGAGGGGACTTATCGCCACTATGGTGGCGTGCCCTGCACGGGGTTGCGACAGTCGCTCTCTCCATGTCACCATGAGATCCCGCCGGAGGTCTGTCCGCTGAGCGGCGATTTGCCGCGGCAGTGGAGTTTCCCCACGACGTAGTGCCTCCGCGCGCCATTCGTGAAGGCGCGCGAGGACTATCGCCTCCAGATCCCATGGCGGCAATCCGGCAAGGAGGCTAGCCGCCTCACCGGAGATCGTGCGGTACCCCCGGACTAGCCTAAGGGCTATCCCCTTTTGGGGCGCGTTCAGGTAGCGGGCGGCTTGCCGCCTTAGAGAACGCGCCCACACCGGGGCCCCGTAAAGGGCCATGGACCGCACGACCCCCGCGTATAGCCTCCGGCAGGAGGCGTTTGGACCCCCCAGGTTGGGCAGGAGCCGCTTGAAGGCAGCCCCGGTCCGTTCCAGTTTGGGGGCCAAACGTCGGAAATGCTCCACGAAGTTCCACCGGCTATCGAGGACGAGTCCCAGGTACTTCAGCGTCGACCCGATGCCGATGGAAACCCCTCCCGCCGTCAGTAGGGATCCCGACGGTGGCGCATTCCGAGGCCCATGAAAACACATGGCCTCGGACTTGTGCAATGCCACCTCGAGACCCAATTGCCGGATCCTCTCCACGACTATCGCAACCCCGCGTGTCATGTTTTCGGCCGCCGCCTCGTGCGACCTCCCTTGTGCCAGTACCAGCGTGTCGTCAGCGTAGCAGACTACGCTGACGCCGCTAGGGAGGTCGGCGCGCAGCACCCAGTCGTAACCGATGTTCCACAAGGCCGGCCCCAGAACCGATCCCTGTGGAACACCGCACGACATCTCTCGCCGGTTCCATTCTCCGCTCCGACCGGGGTAGATGACGGCCCTATCCGTCAGGTAATCCCCGACCACACGACGAAGGTAGGTCGGCACCCGGTGATACCGGAGTGCCTCCCCAATGCAGCTCCAGGGCATGGAGTTAAAGGCGTTGGCGATGTCAAGAGACACCGCCAATACGACCCCGCCCCGGGAAACCGCGTCCCCCGTCGTGAGGGCTCTCACGCGCATGATGGCGTCCACCGTCGAGCGCCCCTTGCGGAAACCAAACTGGTGTTCCGCAAGATCCGGCCCCATCCCCGCGAGGTGCCCGGCGAGGCGGTTAGCAATAACTCTTTCAAAGAGCTTGCCCACCTCGTCGAGCAACACGATGGGCCGGTATGCGGACGGAGAGTCCGCAGGGCGCCCTGGCTTCCGGATGAGGACCAGCTTCCCCGTCTTCCAACGAAGCGGGAACTGGCCTCTCTCCAAGCATGCGCTTAGGAGCCCTTCCAGTCGGGGCCCGAGAGCCTCAGAGGCCAGGACCCAGGCTTTGCCAGGCAAGCCATCGGGTCCCGGGGCGGTATTTCTGGCCTTCAGCCTGCGTACCGCCACTCTCAGGTCTACCCCAGTCACCTCCGGAACGTCGTCATCGGTGTGGTCCGCTTCCGGCACCGCAAGCGGCGGCGGAGCCATAGGCGGGGGAGGATGCCTCCCTCGCGAAGGGAACAGAGCGCTCACCACGTCCTCCACGAGCTCAGGCCGGAGACTCTGCGTCAGCGGGGGGGCCCGGGTGCGGAGTTTGTCCCGCACCATCTTGTAAGGGCGCCCCCACGGATCTCCGTTCAGAGACTCCAGCATCTCCTCGCGGGCCAGGTTCTTGGCCCGCCGGACAGCCTCTTGGAGGGCGGTCTTCGCCGCTCTGTACCCCTCGTAAAGCTCCGCCTCAATGGCTGCCGCATCCGGAGGGCGGATGCGGAGCCTGCGATGCCTGGCGTACCGGTGCCGCGCGGCAACGCACGCCTCACGCAGAGACGTCAGCTCTCGCGACCACCAGTACACCTGACGTCGGGCGCTTCCTGGCCGAACTCGGGGCATTGCCACGTCGCAAATCTCGGACATTCGGCCGGTGATGACACCCAGGCCTGCACGATCGAGGCTTCCAGGAGGAGCTCCCGGTCCAGCTGCTTCAGCGCCCATCGCGGACCACTCGGGGCCTGTAGGACCGGCGCGCTTGAGGTCTGGGTGGAGACGTCGAACCGGATGTACCGGTGGTCGGAGTAGGTCTCCACCCCCTCCATGACGCGCCAGTCAACGACACGCGGTGACAGAGCGGGGCTAGCGAACGATATGTCCACCACCGACTCACCCCGCAACCGCACGCACGTGGGGACAGAACCCCGATTTAGGACGACCAGGCCTGTCTCCAGAGCCCAGTCCTCCACCATCCTACCCCGCACATCCGTGTAACGAGAACCCCAAGCCAAGTTCTTGGCATTGAAGTCCCCGAGCACAAGCACGGGGAGCGAATGGCTCCCGATGACGACACTCAACTCCCTGAGGGAGTTGTGGAACTCGGCGAGAGTTCGGTTCGGGGAGAAGTAGACTCCCACTACAACGATCTCCCCGAACCGTGCCGCTACGCACCCCTGACCCTTCCTGACACTCTCAAGGGTCGGGGTACCGGCGGCGGCCGACGCAATTATGGTCACTGAGCCGCTAAGGTCCTCCATCCAGTCATCCCTGGGCGGGACAAAGTACGGCTCAGAGACCACGGCGATGTTAATCGACCACTGCGCCATGCTCTGGATCAACAGATCCTGAGCGCAGGCGCAGTGGTTGATGTTCGCCTGGAGAAGGCGTAATGGGGCCGTTATTGGCACTCCATTTCAGCCCCCTCCCGGGCCCCCTGCGAGGGCCCCGCTGCAGAAGTTGCAGCAGTGGCGGCCGCGGCGGCGACAGTGGCGGCGGCTGCGGTGGTGGCGACGGTGGGGGTTTTGGCGGTGGTGGTGGAGGGCCTTCCGTTGCCCCTGGCCTTGGCCTTGGCGGGTGTATCGCAGGCCTTGCTCCCTGCCCGGTGATCGGCCGGCTTGCCGGTTGCCGCACATGCAGCGCAGTGCGGCGCGGCGGAGCAAGCCGCGGCCATGTGACCGGGCTGGCCGCAGCGGAAGCATAGACCACTGCGGTCCACCTCCGAGGTGCACCGGACCGACACGTGGTGCCCCACATGGCAGCGGAAGCACCTCAGAGGTCTGGGCTCCAGCAGCTTAACCTGCGCCGACACCCAGCCCACCAAGAGCCTTCGGCCCTCCACAATGGCTTTCGCCGCCGTCACAGGGCAGCTTACCGTTATGGTTCGCATGCCCGACAGGTCCGGACGTAAGGTGCCTGCCTTGACCTGCTCAGCAGGGCACCCACCGGTCCTGGTGACGGCGGCCACCACCTCCTCCTCGGTCACGGAGTCGTCCAGACCCAGGATGCGCAGGTCTGCGCATTTGACGGGCCTGGACACTCGGGCCTCGTCCGCATTTAGGGACGCTCTAAGCTTTTCAGCTAGAGCGTCCGCGGACGAGCCACGGGTTTCGCCGGGGATCTCCAGCACTCGAGCACCTGTCGCGGTGACTCTGAGGCGGAGGCCCCCGGTGATCCCGAGCTCCCCGAGATCCACCGTCGCCCTCGCCTTAGCAAGCACGTCGCGGTAGCTCACGCCCCTCTTTTCCGCGTCCGGCTGTAGTGTAATCACTACAGCTGCGGTCTTCGGGGCGTTGAGCCTAGCCGCGACGTTCCGCTCTTTTTGCTGGCGCTTCCGCTGCTGCTTCTTGGCCTTTTTAGCCGCCTTTCGCGCCCGCGTCCTCTCACCGGCCACCTGCCACCCGGTCTCAGCCGCGGAAGGCTTAGGGGACGGGGGGGGTGGCGGTGGCGGCTGTCTCGCGGCTGGCGCTGGCACAGTCGCCGCCTTGCCCTTCTTTTGGGCCGCTACCTTGCCCTGCCTCAGGGCCGCCGCCTTCTTGGCCGGAGCCGGCCCTTCGGGGTCCGACGCAACCCTGCCGGAGGGCCGGCCGGACGGCCTCGGTGCGGAGGCCGCAGCAGCCGCATATGTGGCCGCCCTCGGTCCCGGGGGCGCCCTGTTTGCCGCCAGGGGGGGGCGCAGGACGATGCCCTCCAGGACGGAGAACCGCGCCTGGAAGGCAGCCAGCTCCTGCCGAACCAGGTTCAGGACCTGATTCTCAGCCGGCACGGGCACGGGCTGGCTTGGTCGCTGCTGGCCTGCTGGCTTTTGGGGCGCCTTGCGAGAGCCGGACTCGCGCAGACCGGCCAGGTCTGCTCGGAGCTTCTTATTGGCCTCTTCGAGAAGCTCCATGGCCGCCGTCAGGCGAGCGACCTCCGCCCGCAGTTTGGAAACTTCATTAGACGAAGGCCCCGAATATCTGGCCTCCGCTGACGCCATGATGGAGGCGATCGCCGCGGGCATGGCCTTATGCCTGGTGGAGGGCTTCTGCTTATACGAGACAGCCCTCAGCGCCGCCTCCACCTCCTTCTCAAACTCGGCCTTACGCTCCGCATCGGAGCCGCCGACTGCGCCCGCCTCGTCGCCAGAGGAGCCCGAACGGGCCACTACTTGACCGGCCACCCCCGGGTGGCGCCCCTCCACGGCAAGCCGCGCCGACCTCTCGGTGGCAGAGAGGCCTCTTCCCTTGCCGCGGATCCCGCCACGCTTGCTGGTCGGGATCTTACGGGCTGAGGCCAGCTCGCCCTCCGACGACGACTCTCGGTCGCCTGCCGGCCTGGACCGCTTGCGGTAGAACTCTTTGCTCTCGGCAGCGGCCCCGGTCCTCTCGCGCCGGGAGCTCACTGAGCCTCCCGCGCTCACATCGCTGGATGCGGCGCCGGACTCCGACCCCGCATCCCTCGACTCCCTTTCTTCGCCGTTCCCGGCCGTCGTTTGCTTTTTTGGTTTTTCCATTTTGTTCCCACGAGCATGGGGGAAATAAAAAGTCCATCTGGGCAGTGCCCCCTGTACCCAGATAAGCCATAGCCAGGCCCGGCAGTGGTTCGCACTAGCGACTGATTTTCCAAAGGAACCCGTCAGCCATACATCTCCTCGCGGTGCGCCGCCGCTTGAGATTCGGGGTAACTTTTTATAGAGGTTTTCTACCTCGCGATCCGGGCGGTTAAGCCAAGACCCTCGGTCCCAATCGAAGCCGCGAGACGTGATCCACGACACTTCGACGGTGGGATTACGATATCGACGGGGACAGTGAATGACTGCGTCCTTCACTGTCTGCTCGGCGGCAGGGTAAGTGCTCACCGAGCCCGCCCTTGCTCCTCCGCTGTGCCCTCTGCTTTTCAGAGGGTCACGCGGAGCAACGCCCCCTTGGTCCACAAAAGGACTCCTCCCATGTCAGAATATTAGCCATAGACAGTAACATTCCCCAAGGAATAAGAATCTCTTCCCATTCCTCGGGGAAGGATACTGCCCACGCCCAGGGTGCACCGGCCCGCCAGCTGCTATTCCCTCCCGACGTATCGAAAGGGACCGGCAGCCATCGGGCACACGAGGAGGAATTCTGACAACGCACCCCGGCCACTGACTACCTGTAACTGACTACAAATGACAGCTGGAACCAACGGCTTAACTTGCTTTCCGAGGCACGAAGGGAACTCGGTATGTAATGGGTGGTCACCTATCCACAGACCAAACTAGGTAAGTACGGATTAACCTAAAGATCGATCCGAGTGGATGTTATTATTTAGCCACGAGCTCCTTTCATACTATGTGACATTAGCTCTATTCCTCTACTCTTTCATTGTTACACTCCACCACATCCTTTGTTTTTAAAAATGGGCACCAGCTAACTGTTGCACCATTCGTCAGGAATCGCTTCATCCGGCAACAGTTTACTGAAGAATAAAGCTAACCACGTCCATCCGACCATCCGAAATAACTTCCATACTTCTACCGGTATTCCGTCCAGTCCTAATGCCTTACCATTCTTAATTTCATTTACTGCAATCCTCACTTCATCCAAACTAACCTTTCTCACTAGTCCCTCATTCGCTTGCTTATTTTCAAGTACACCACTCCAGTCATTCTCCTCATTCATCAGTCGTCACTCTTTCAAAGTAACCCTTCCACCTATCCTTAATTTTCTCACTATCCGAAATAACCATTCCAGTTTCGTCTTTTACGCATTTAACCTGACAAACATCCTTCACCTTTCTCTCTGGACTATCCAGTGTATCATAGAGCTGTCTTTGTTGTAGGTCGTATGTTCCCTTAATCGCCTTTCATGAGACCCACGGGTTGAGGATGGGGTAGTCGCATTCTTTAAATTCAGGACCACACGGAATTGCCTGTAATATACAGGATGGAATTTGACAACCTCACCTGGAGGGAAAGTACTCTAAATACCGGAGATAGCAAATTTTACTCAAAGAAAACATTCCTTAATTTTTAAAAAGAAACAATTCTGTATTCGAAGATTTTCGAAATTTCGCTTGCCACACTCGGGAATCGAACCGGCTAAAATTCGAAAACATGTTCCTGTACTTTTATGACATTTTTTTTTTTTTTTTTAGGATGGGAAATCATCTAATGACCCCCCCCCCCCGCTCTGGGCGGAGCGGAAGGGAGTGTCAGACTTGTACTGACTAAAACCCGTGTTCCTTCTTTGCCCTTTATGTTCCAGGGCCGCGGTATCTCTTTCGAACAGTCCCGCAGCCCTGGCAGGCAATACTTTTATGACATGAATCGATAATTTATAGATCAAATCTCTCTAACAAACATGATAAATTAAATGAAAGGAGAGCCATGAAATCTAAACTTAAAAATTCAATGGGATAACATGAAGCACTTTTACTCAAAGGTCCATCCGATTACTTGTTGTGTTAGACCTTATAACATCAGCTATCTGCCATTAAAAGTCGCGTCAAAATCGGTCCAGCCGTTTCGAAGATTAGCCGGAACAAACAGAAAGATAGACAGATAGTCTGACAGACAGACAAAAATTAAAAAAATGTGTTTTTGTTATAGGTGCCGTATATGTTTTCATAAGCATTCAGTAAAAAGCTGTTATTAAAAAAAAAAAAAACAAATATTTTATTTCACATTGGCCTAGATGGGCACTTATAAAATGTCGACAAAAAGGTGCACGGTTCGGGTTGGTCGTTTCCTATGGAGAAGAACCGGCAAGAAACTCCATGCTTATTAAAAAAGCATATTACAAAATCAAGGACTACGTTGAAGATAAAGAAGTTTGGCTTTAGTTCCTTCTGCGCATGCGGCTTCCCTGGTAGCTCATAAACGGCACAAATATGTGGATGTCTCTTAACTATTCTCAATCTCATTTTTTCTCCTCTTTCGAATCAGATTTTCACAATAGTTTTCAAATCATTTATACATCTTTTGCTCAGAATAGTTACAGCACTGATAACAATATTTGTGTCACTTGTTTAATTTAGTACATTACAATTCTTTTTTTTACCTTTGTATAGATTCTTTTTTATCAATTGTTTGTAAATGTGTGAACATTGTAGGCTTTGTAGATTCCCAGCTGCTTGTTAACTTTTTATTTTGTTCTACATTTTTTGTGTAGTAAGCAACGACTTATTGTCGAGCCTACGCTGTCCCCCCATACTTAAGTACAAACAAAGGCTGTATCCATGATATTAATGTAACACCAAATGATTTCAAAAGAGTAACCATGGAGTTTCTTGCCGGTTCTTCTCCATAGGAAACGACCAACCCGAACCGTGCACCTTTTTTTCGACGTTTTATAAGTGCCCATCTAGGCCTATGTGAAATAAAATATTTTGAATTTGATTTTTTTTTTCATGGTTACTCTTTTCATTTTGATATTACAAACAGACATTTCAATATGATTTATTATAGATGTGCAGATTTAGGCATATCTGTCAAGCATGATAGGATCAAACAACAAAACGAAATTACAAACTACTTTAAATATATTTTATATACTTATTTTCTATTCTTATTTTACGAAATATTTATAACTGTACTATTTACAATATTATTTCAGTCAGAAATCATTGAAAACGTGCAGTATTGAATTTTATTTGGAAAAAATAACACGCGTGTGTCCACCCGTCACAATAGTTGTCAAGACACTGACGTATCGCCGCAGTCCCGAGTATGCGTCACAGGGCTTACCCCGCACTTTTCGCGAAATTTCGGGTTTTTATTTATTATTTAAAAATATTAAAAGAAATAAGAGAAAAAAAAACAATACAGATTGTTAAGTATATGATTACGTATTTTTTGTTACAAAATTCATGCCGATCTATGCAGCCGTTTCAGAGAAAATTTACAGTTAAGGTTGAAAAAGGACCTATTTACTAAGTTTTATTAAAATTAAAACAATATTTTTTTTTTTGTGATGACCTTCACTATAACATATATTTTTTACACGGCTTGGCTTGACTTAATGCCGGTCCTGGTCCACAAGGACGCGCATAAATGGATAGCATTAAACAGTATGTTGGAGCTGCTGAAGATTGTACAACTATCTTTGCAATGAATAAATTCAATCTCTTTAGTATCATATAACCGCATAGCCCATATTGTGTGAGTACTTTGTACTAGAAAGCTGTCATTCGCTGGAAACCTACGTATTTTCTTGACTTGAATGTGCCCTGGCGGTTAAAAGTATGTCATGCTCACTCAAATGTCTCGCTGATGGTGGCGCGTGTGTCGGATCATTTAGTTCCCTTCAAAATGGTTGAGTTGAATGGTGCCGATACATGCGTCATGTTCGTGAACGGGCGCTGTCAGTTGTGACTGGTAATCTCTTGGTTGCCACGGTTTATTTGAATTAATTATTTTATTTTTACTACGGACACTTTTAAAGTACACATCTTGCTACATCGTTCTCACATAAATGATGTAACTAAGTTATTGTAAAAGTATTCTGATTTAAAAGAGTGTCCATGGAGTTTCTTGCCCGTTCTTCTCCATAGAGATCTACGTTAGGGAATGGGCAACTACAGTACTTTCACAGTTTTTTGCCTTGTGACTGGGACTGTAGCTATTTTTCATTGTTGTTTTTGTTTCGACAATTCAAAAGTGCCTGTAACTGGCCTATTTGAAATAAATGCTTTGATTGATTGCCGCAAAACGCAAGAAGGGATTCAACAAAAAATTTATTTAAACATATGCTGTTTTTGAGATTTGAGCCATGTAATGCCCTTAAATCGGTAAAACTAGGATATTCGACAATTGTTCGATGTGAGAAACAAGAGTGGTCCACCAATACTATAAATCAATAAAAATCACTGCTATCGCACAATCTTCGATCCCAAGCCATCGGATTGCTGAGAAGGCGAATCGCACGGTGCAGGCGGGCGCGATGCGATAGGTCATTGTCAATGCGGATTTTAGAATTCCGCAAGTACGACATAACAACCTCACTTTTAATTTTGAATTGTTAGCTGTAATATTCTTCCAAATAAAAAAAGAATCATTGAAATCGGTAACTGGCGAAAATATCGCTGAACGTACACAAATTCAAAATTCAAATAATTTATTGTGGATCATAGGTTCATAAGATGTTGCGTTAAATACAGGTAAGTGCTATGTCACCAAACACAATAAAAAATAAAACTAAGAGCAAATTAATTTTGAGACGAGCTGCTTCTTAAGTAATGTGGGTAGTTATACCTCTGGCAAACCCTTCGGAAACTATAGGCGTGATGTTATGTGATGACTCATACACCTACCAATTGTAACCTTTTACTTGAAATTTGTATGTTATGGTGTAAGTACTGGGATTAGAACGGAACCTTACCTCCGCCTATGCAAATGCGGCAATTTCCACCAGAAATCAACATCCACTTCCTCTCGATGACTGCAACATCCCCAGTTATTTGATAGGATTTAATTATGCCTCATCATCACCTGCCTAGCATTTTTCCAACTATGTTAGGGTCGGCTTCTCGTCCAACCGGATGCAGCTGAAGCCCTTTACTCAATTGCTTATTCATGTAAATTGTGGCAACTATATACAGATGTGAGGCATAAAGCATTGCAATACATTAAAGATCTATTGCTCCATTCACTGCACTGAACGGGAACACGTTTCTCAATTCATTTATTAATTTGAACGGTACTACAATGTCTACACCCACATTTAACGCTCATCATCATCCAGGTTTCCAGTTTAACTAGATGCAGATGGATACCAGTATTTTACATAGAGCGATTGCCTATCTGACCCCCACAACCCAGTTAGTACAAGGTAATACGATACCTCTTGGTAAGACTAAGTGGTTGTCAGATTTTTGGGTCACTGACTACCCGTAACGACTGCCAAAGATCTGCAAATGAAAGAAAGAAAGAAAATATTTTTTGTCGCAGGGACATGACGTGCATACAAACAAAATAAATTAACAATAATCATACATGACAACCAACGCCTTAACGTGCTTTTCGAGGCACGGATTAAACTCTGTATGTAATGGATGGTCACCCATCCACGGACCGACCTAGGCAAGCGCGGCTTTACTCTGAAGATCGACCCGTGCATAGCATAGTCAGCCTATAATGTTCCCACTGCTGGGACACAGGCCTCCTCTCTATGAGAGGGAATGGGCTATAATCCACCACGAGGCCCCAGTGCGGGTTGGTAGATGTCACATGTCTTCGAATTTTTGGTTCTAGGACATGCCGGTTTCCTCACGATGTTTTCCTTCACCGTTTTAAGAGCAGTCGTGATGAAATAAATTACACAAAGTAATGCGCCTGCCTGGGTTCGAACCCACGACTTACTGCTCGTAAGTCGGGACCGCCACCACTGGGCCACCGCTGCTCTCAATGCTCTCGACCCGTGCGGCTGTTATTATTTAGCCACGAGCTCCTCTCATTACATTTAATTTATTGACTGCCTCGTAATCTTATGGCCGCTAGGGCGACTGTTGAGCATGAGGTGCTATTTTCGATTTCCTACTCAAAATGTGGCTATCTTTTTTGTGATAATAGTTTGAATACGTTGAAGACCTCCAAAAAAAAAAAATATTTAAAAAAATCCAACTACCCCCATTTTTGTAAAATATTATTGCATTGTATTATAGTGAAACCCTGAATAACTAACGCGGTATTCCTATTTATTCTGTAGAAATAAGACATCAGTTTTTTTCATAACTTTGTAGTATTTATTTATGTAAAAAGGAATGTAGTGTGGTTAACTGAACCCTAAGTAATTTAATGTAAAACATGTACAGCCACGAGCATGAGTACCTACCTAACCATTACGCAAGATAAATATTATAAGCGATTTCCTCCTAGTTCATATCAAATGTTGTTTTTACAAACATAGCATTTTGAAAACTATTTATTTATTTAAACTTCATGTCCAATAGTAGTACATAGGCGGACTTAATGCCACAACGCATTCTCTACCAGTCAAACTTTGGGTTCAATAAGAAAACATACAAAAACAACTACAATAACACAACACAACTACAACTATTCTATTCTATTATGAAATACTTTTCTTTTCACGAAGTAACATCGCTGTTTCGGACGAAAATTGGTTTTGAATTTTGTATTAGTGTATGCTCGTTACTGTACCAATACTTCACACTTTACGAGTTATAACAGTTGATGATGACTGTACACATGCATTTCCCGCACTTCTCACTCTAGTAGGCACTCTCAATCTGCACCGGGACATCACAAGTAAGATTTAGTTTTGGAGGCTTGCCATGCAATGTTTGTTTCATTCCATCTTTACTTTCTTCGCCAGTCACCACACCATCACAAGGGAAAAATCAAAATAAAATCGCCTGGGTTTTCCCTGACCTGTAACTCTTCAGCTATCTCATCTAACTTCAACCTATAATACCTATACAAGATCTAAAACCCCATCACCACATAGCGATAATACGAAGATTGAAGAACATATAAGATTTAAAACTATCATGGTCACTAACATTATTATTTACACTAGAAACGGGTTAGTTACCATGTTTACTGTTTTCATTGAGTTCCCGATATTTCGGCGCTGTTGCAAGCACCATGATCACGGATAAACTGAAGTTATTGCGGGTGGGTGTTTATGAGCAGACAAATCAGTCTACCCTCTTTCTTGTTCGTTTTTTGCACTCAGTACCGTTACCACTGTCACTCGTAACTCGATTCTGTTCCCGACACACAAAACTCACTGTGAAACAGTAAACATGGTAAATATCCCGTTTCTAGTGTAAATAATATTGAAGAACATGTTCAATTCATAACAATTATTATGCCCAGTGTCACCCACAGGTGACACGGCATATTTTCAGCGTTGTAGTAATCAAACTATAAGTTATTTTTATTGTAAATTATGTGTACACTCTACCTTATGTATTTATATAATATATGTAATAAGGAAAATACGGTTTAGGTGTTCGTACTTCACTTTATATTGCAAGAGATTATAGGAACTAGGATTACTTCAATTACTTTGTAACAAATGAATAAATTTGAAAAATGATGTACAGTTACGGTAAGTGTGATTAATTGAAAATTATTATTAATTATCCATCATTATTAATACCGAAAGTCGAGGTAAAAGTAAGAAATGAAGCACATTTATCGGTGATTATTAATAATGTAACCTTAGTACCGATAAAGTAATAAATAAAATGCGCGTTTTCTGCAATTCTAAGTGCTACAAAAGATTTTTTGCAAAATAAATAATAATTATATTGGGTTTTTGGTGGTATTATATTGGGTAGTTTATAAATGATAAAGTTAATGTTTGCAAAAAAATAAATATGAATAGTGTCACTTTGAAACAATCATGGTAAGATTCATAAATTAAATATCTAATATATATACAACATTATTTTTAGTATATGCGAAACCTGAATATGGTTTGTTCAGAATAAGTAACTGAATCGATTCCAATAATTTTTAAACCATGTTATATTTTTTTCCAAAAATATTTAAAAAAGTTAAAAGTTGAACACCGAGCGACTTTAAGTACCTATCGCAATAATTTAGGTACCTACTGCCAAATTATTATTATCAACGAGCTCAAGACGACGCTGGAGGCGCGCGCTGCGTACTGACCACGATTTTGTGCGGACAACTAGGTAACAGAACAAGCTTATAACTTTGTGATTTTTCATGATACAGTTTTGAAATTTTGTACATAGATTCTTTACATAAAAATACTAGACACGTGTTTCAGGTTTCGCATATACTAAAACTAATGTTGTATATATGTGTGGTAGAAAAAAAATCGTTAAGTTATGTCACTTAAAGGTGACACTGTGAATTAAAGAGTAAGTTTCCCATTAAAGCCATTTCAAGAGAAAAACTTATCTCTAATTACCAGTTGCAACTGACAAAGGTTGCTTTACTAACAAATCCTGAAAACATTTAATTAGACTAATTACCGGAGAAAATAATAACTTAATTACTAATGCCCTAGCGTGGCAACAATGTGAAAGAAGGAAACAATGGAATACATTGTGTGAAAGAGAATATCCTGCTTCACACAATCCATTATCCATCGTAAGATGGCGACTATTTATTTATTTATTTGGTTCACCAACAATTGTATATGTTACGGCTAATAGCCGAAGTGCGGCTACACCTAGTTTTAGCCAGCTAAACCTACGTGCGGCCGGTTAAACTCAGATGTATCCTACTTATCTTCGGTTAGAACATGCAACCAATTTGGATGTAGCGCTCGCCGGCTGCTGCTGCGGCACCGCTCGCTGTGCTCGCTCTGCTCGTGCACTTTTGGTCACAGTTCTAACCTAATCCATTTGGTTGGAGTATCCTAGCATTATAAAGGATACACAACTGTTACCGGCCGCACCTTGGTTTAGCCGGCTAGAACTAGTTATAGCCGGTAACAGTTGTGTGAGCACTGCGGCTTTTAGCCGTAACTTTAGTGTATATACTGATATAAGCAACTGAAACAGAAGCAACAAATCAGAATAAAGTTTAACAATCACTTATAGGTAAACTCTGCATACACTCTAGGTAATATACAAAAATAGGTAATATTATAGTAGCTTTAATTCATCCACCCAGTGTGATAACGCATGGCTACAAAACTCAATATTCAGGGAGATACTTATAAAAACTGGCCTTTAACCCAACGCGCATTCTAGGCCAACTAAATGGTCCGGTTGGTGATGAATGCGCCAACCAGACCAACAGTCGGTCAACTACGCTCGAACAATTTGCTAGTTATTAGGCTTTTGAAGAGAGCACCCGCAGAGTCGCCCGATTAAGAAATCGGCATGTGTGCGCGGTGATAAGATTTAGAAGGCAATCGAACTGATTTATCTGCCGATACCAAAGAGCTGTAATACAAGCACTAATATACAGGGTGTAAACATACCCTTCAAGACGCCGTCAACCAAGCATTCTGTACATCAAACTAAGCAACTTTACGCAAAAATTATTGCTGGGAAACGACTTTGTTTTTTGAGGGGAAAAATCACGTTTTACGGTAGGGCTCGATGGAACGCACTCAAAGCATTTTGCTGATGGATGGATTGAATAGCACAGGGGTCGTGGAGGTGTTTAAAGTAAAAACATGTATTTAAAAAAAAAGTTGTGAAAAAGTTGGAACATCCAATATCTTCGTAACTAGAAGGTTCCCAGGTATGGTCTAGAACAAAAAATGATCTTAAAGGCGAGGAGAACAAGTGCCTTTCGGCTTCGTTAAGGGTCTATTTACATACTTTACATATGCATACTGATTAGGAGCACGACTAAACTATCGGCTGACGGATAGTTTGCTGTCTGCGGGGACTCTAATAGAGAAGCATTAATGAAGAAGACATGCTGGGACACAAATTTTGGATATGAGTATAAGAATCATTAGGGCTTAGGTTTTGCTGAGCAGAAGGTCCTGGGTTCGATTTCCGGTTCGGGCAAATATATTTTACTAGCTGTTGCCCGCGACTTTCGTCCGCGTGAAATTTTAGCCTATAACCTTCCTCGATATGATAATTTCTTTTCAATAGTTCACACTGAGTTCAACAAAACTTTTGAAAAAAAAAAAGACAAAATATATTTGCCCTAAATTTATATTTAGTGATTGGGCAACTAGAGGTATCAGAAAAAGTAGGGAAAGACTATTTGAGCTTTATGGCCTTAAGCCTTATGTAAACACTGAAACTTTTAACAAGTATGTTGCTAAGTATTCAAAAATTTTTAGAAATACATGCAAGGTTGCCAAAGCCCTGCACATTAGCAACAAGATTAAAACAGCAGAAAACAAAATTAAGACAGTTTGGAAAGTCATAAATAACGAGACTAACAGAAAGAAAATACGTAACACTAGCTACACATTAGATACAGCACGTGGTCCTAAAAGCTCTAATCAGGAAGTAGCTCATGAATTTGTAAATTTCTTTACCGATATACCGTTAAAAACTACGGAGGCTCTAAATTCCTCTCCTAAAGTCTCAATTGGTTTATTAAAGGCGAATGTGTCTGGCTGCCCGGCTGAATTTAAATTTAAACACATAAGCCCAATGATAGTTATTAAAGCTTTCCGGCAAATAAAAGTCAAACTGACCGAAGATCTTTGGGGAATGTCTATCAAAGTTTGTACATCCATAGTTGAGACTATAGCACCATACCTAGCTTTAATTTTTAATTTGTGTGTAGACCAAGGAGTTTTCCCTGATTTAATGAAATACAGTAAAGTCATACCTCTGTTCAAATCCGGAGATAGTAAAGATACAAATAATTATAGACCTGTATCCGTGTTGCCAGTTTTTAGCAAGGTGTTTGAAAAGGTAATGTTGAATCAAATGCTCAATCATTTTAACACCAACAGAATCTTACACGATCAACAGTATGGTTTCACCAAAGGACGTTGTACAACTGACGCCGGTGTAACCTTATTAAAGCACATTTTTACTGCGTGGGAAGAGTCCCAAGACGCCATAGGAATATTTTGTGACCTCTCCAAAGCATTTGATTGCGTAAATCACGACACATTACTTTTGAAACTTGAGCATTACGGACTAGGTAAACATGCACTTGGTTTGATTAAATCTTATTTGAATAATAGACAACAACAAGTTCAAATAAATGGTGTTAATTCACAGGGTTTAAAAGTAAAAATGGGGGTTCCACAAGGCTCAATATTGGGTCCTTTCCTCTTTTTAGTATATATTAATGATCTACCCTATTTATTGAAACACCAACCTCAAAATATGGTGTTATTCGCTGATGATACTTCCCTAATTTTTAAGATAAATAGACGGGCCCAAAATCTAGATGACGTGAATAATGCCCTACTTCAGGTCCATAACTGGTTCACAGCAAATAATTTAGTATTAAATGAAAAAAAAACGAAATGCCTTAGATTTGCTTTACCGAATGTTAAAGGTAGCGATTGTGATATAGTATTGAATAAAGATAAGCTTGAATTTGTAGATAAAACAGTTTTCCTGGGGATTACGCTTGATTCAAGGCTACAATGGGGTTCTCATTTAACATCTCTAGCGGGGCGGCTAAGTTCAGCAGCATATGCTATTAGAAAAATCCGTCAATATACTGATGTAGATACCGCTAGACTGGTCTATTTTAGTTACTTTCATAGTATAATGTCTTATGGCATTTTGCTATGGGGACGGGCTGCAGACATTGAGTCTATATTTATTCTGCAAAAAAGAGCCATCAGAGCCATATATAATCTTCGAAGGCGTGATTCTCTAAGGGAACTGTTTAAGGAAATTAACATCATGACGGTACATTGTCAATACATATACGAAAACATAATGTATGTAAGAAAAAATCTACATCTTTTTAATAAAAGAGGCGACAGACACAATTACGGTACTAGAAATAGAGACCAGTTAGTTCAGCCAGGCTTCAGACTCGCTAAAGTAGACTCATCTTTCATGGGGTACTGTTTGAGATGCTATAATAAAATTCCACAAAGTATACTTGAACTGAATGAAACTAAATTTAAAACATGCATTAAACGCACACTATGTAAGCAAGCATATTACAAGTTGAACGATTATATCGCTGATAAAAATGCTTGGCTCAATGCTGGTCCTGCTCCACAAGGACAGGGGCGCATAAATGGATAGCATTAAACAGTATGTTGGAGCTGCTGAAGATTGTAGAACTATCTTTGCAATGTATAAATTCAATCTCTTTTGTATTATATAACCGCATAGCCCATATTGTGTGAGCACTCTGTACTAGAAAGCTGTCATTCGCTGGAAACCTTCCTTTTTTTTTTGACTTGAATGTGCCCTGGCGGTTAGGAGTATGTCATGCTCACTCAAATGTCTCGCTGTTGGTGGCGCGTGTGTCGGATCATTTAGTTCCCTTCAAAATGGTTGAGTTGAATGGTGCCGATACATGCGTCATGTTCGTGAATGGGCGCTGTCAGTTGTGACTGGTCTTCTCTTGGTTGCCACGGTTTGTTTGAATTATTTATTTTATTTTTTACTATGGACACTTTTAAAGTACACTTCTTGCTACATCGTTCTCACATAATGTACCATCTCAACATAAATGATGTAACCAAGTTTTTGTAAAGTATTCTGATTTAAAAGAGTGTCCATGGAGTTTCTTGCCCGTTCTTCTCCATAGAGATCTACGTTAGGGAATGGGCAACTGCAGTACTTTCACAGTTTTTATGCCTTGTGACTGGGACTGTAGCTATTTTTCATTGTTGTCTTTGTTTCGACAATTCAAAAGTGCCTGTAATTGGCCTATTTGAAATATATGATTTTGATTTTGATTTTGATTTTGATTTTGAGTTTGATAAATGGGCTATCCAATTCTAAAAGAATTTTTCAAATCGAACCAGTAGTTCCTGAGATTAGCGCGTTCAAGCAAACAAACAAACAAACAAACAAACTCTTCAGTTTTATAATATTAGTATAGATTATTGGGGTTTTTCCATCAGGAATTTCTCAGTGGCAGTCACGGAGTCTGGATTTATGCCCGGTTGATGGCAATAGGTTCGCCCCCTTACTACCCTTACGGACTTAAGCATAACATGGCGAAATGTACATCTCTGAATAACCCTTCGGGGATAACAGGCGTAATGTTATGTTGTGTTACAATATCTGCCGAAAAAATTATGCGACGTAATTTCAGCCTAGTAGGTCATTAAAAAAGCATTGGCAAGCTTAAACATAACCGAACATTCCGTTGCGAAATTTTGTTGCGTTTGTATTTTTTTTTTTGTTAAAAACAAAACAGGGTCGAATGTTGTACTGAATACGTTGTAACCGTTGACGCGTCGGTGTACCTTCCACCCTGTTTATGTATTTAACCTAACACACAGTTTTTTAAACAAAAAAAAAACATTAAATGCGATCAGCACACCTAAACCAACTTTTAGTGCTGTCAGCGTCATAATTGTTAAGATAATATTTCTGGTATATTGACACTTATTTATTTATTTATTTTAGTACATGGAGACTTACAGCTCATAAAAAAAAACAAAAATGGAAACCATAGTCACCAGAAAGCCAATTACAAATCCTCACGTATAGACTTTGAATAAAAAAATTCTGGTGTGAGCACAAAAACAGAAAAATACACCGGTTTAATAAAACTAAGAAGAATATAAATACTTGGCTTGCAATTATATGACTAAAATAATATAAAAACAATAATTTAGTATAACCTACCGCTACTTGAAAAATTTGAGGCTTAAGCACCTTCTGGCCGAATTCACACTAATTGTGAACTTACTGCTCTTAAACGCGGTTTACATGATGTGATCGCGTTTAGTTGTTGAAATTCGCGTTTCATCGGTAAGTCAGTACTTTTAAACCGTCGAAGAGACGGCACCATTTCGTAATTTTGTCGTCGACTGTACACAACACAAAATATGTTGTAATAGAACTCGACAGCCAATAGGTTATAAGTATAAGCTTGTAAATGTGCAAATCCAGTTGGTCATTCAGCCTCCCTGTTAGTGAACACCTTTTTAATACAAGCAAGCAATATAAAAAAACTTGACCAGTGCTACTAAAAAAAATAATCAATTAGAAACTAAAAAAATAAATTAATAAAAAAAAAAATTGTATTAAAATGGAAATTATACAAGAAAATAGTTTCTTACAAATACCCCAGACTGCCTTATATGATATAAGGAAAATACATAATTTAGAACCAAGAATGATTGAGCAAGCTGTCAAGATTTTGCAGGCGTGGATATTGAAACAGGATCATATAGTCAAGAAGGATTTTAGTAAGTACATAACACTTTTTTTTTTGTTTTTTTTTAAACTTTGCCCCACACTAGGAATTTCTTTTGTATCGTGGGTGTGTTTACAAACATAACTACTACTTATTTACTTATTAATATTTTTTTATTTATTTAGTGCATACTGTGCCACTGCTGGGCAAATACCTTGGTTTTTTTTTTAGAAAAAAAATTAAGTGTTTTATTTATACTACCATCATCTTAAGAAAACAGATGACAATTTAAAATTCAACTCCATTTTTAAAATCGGTATATTTTTATATTAGTCACTATTTCATTAATTTATTCTAATACACATTTAAAACATTTTTAAAATATTCCTATATAAAATAATAAAAATACGTTTAAAAATATATATAAAAATTACTACTTATTTTATCTAAGTTTATTTATCTTTTTTAACTTATTGAATACTCGAGAAGAATTTGTTTAAGATACCATCATACCACAACTAAAAAGCCTAAAATTGGAAGTCGGTAACTTTTGTTTCTTTCATTGAATTGTTACTACCGACTTCCGGAAGTAAAGTTTATTTAGTAGTAGTTATTTTCCACTTTTTATTGTTTATTTTTGGAAGTCGGTAATTTTTTTTGTGTGTTGTTTTAGTTTGTTTGTGTTTTTTTTTAGTTTTGTGTTGTGTGTTTAAGTTTAGTTTATCTGGCCAGTTAACCCATTTTCTATGCTCCATTTTTATAACAAGTACATTGAAATTATATCAAATCATACAATATTTTGAAACTTTTCGCAAGGCATGACCAGCCTAATACCGTAGCATTACAACAGAAGAGATAGTAGTCCAACGAACTTATGTAATATAAAATCATTATAAACAGCTAACAGAAAACTCAAGGCCATTGCGATACATTCGTAGTTTTGTAATCTTAGTTACTTGATGCATTTGGGTGTTCCCCTTTGGTGATGGCATTTTGGCTTTACTCCTCTCCTGGAATTATGGGAGTAAAGCAAGAGAGAGTGGATCTGTGCCTGCGCACACACTTGTGCACTATATTGATATTTTTTTCCCCCGTCGATGATTAGTCTCCTCTGAGACATGAGATGATTATAGCTCATTGCCATTAGGGTTCCCGACGTGAGTTCGGAATACTATATTGACAATGGGAACTGTCAACAAAAAATACTTTTTTGTAATAATTATACCTAACGTTTTAATTTTACTCCTAGACTGAGGAGCTCGTGGCTAAATAATAACAGCCACTCGGGTCGATCTTTAGGTTAAGCCGTGCTTGCCTAGGTTGCTCTGTGGATGGGTGACATCCCATAAAATACCGAGTTTCCTCCGTGCCTCAAAGTACTTTAAGCCATTGGTCCTGGCTGCCATTTGTAGATATTTTACAGTCGTTACAGGTAGTCAGTGGCCCAAAAAGTCTGACAACCAGTCTTACCAAGGGATATCGTATTACCCAGTACTAACTGGGTTGTGGAGGTTAGATAGGCAGTCGCTCCATGTAAAATACTGGTATTCAGCTGCATCCGGTTAGACTGGACGTCGACCCTAACATAGTTGGGAAAGGGCTAGGCAGATGATGACTGTTGGCACCATACAGTTGAAATTTGGAGAGCA
This sequence comes from Noctua fimbriata, assembly GCA_905163415.1. Taxonomy (NCBI): domain Eukaryota; kingdom Metazoa; phylum Arthropoda; class Insecta; order Lepidoptera; family Noctuidae; genus Noctua; species Noctua fimbriata. The sequence continues at coordinate 3,311,371 of LR990934.1, forward strand.
GGGGTGACTTCTATGAACCAAAAGAGAGGTGGATAGTGAATAAAACAAGAATATGGAGGTCCTCCACCTCCATACATGTAACAGACGGTTGATATAAATATATATAAAAAGCGATGAAGATTGATGATGATGAGATAAAACATAATATTACTAATACCTACATACTGTTTTTCTACATACAATATACATGAATAACTTACTAGTGGTCGCAAGCGCGGCTGCTGAGCATGAGGTCCTGGGTTCAATTCCATAAGTTCACCTCTTATTACACGACTTAAACATAACTGGCGAAATGTAGGTTTAATAGTGGGTGGGTACACCTCTGCCTAACCCTTCAGGGATTACAGGCGCGATGTTATGTTTAATTAATTACTAGATTTTTGAATTCGCTCGTTGGACTACTTCGTTGCGTTCTATCAAAATACCGAAATCTTGCAAAACCAAGATCGAAATTTTTATTGCGACATTGTATTCCGCAACTATTTGCGCAGACTTTCGATTGCCAGTACCTCAACCATTGCTTTATGGTTCATTTGATGAGCAATCAAAATATTTAGTGCGAAGTACTTGTAGTTTAAAATGTGTAATCTAATGTTGTATTGTTGGATTCTTTGTTGGTTGAAATATATTATTCTATTATATTCTATTTTAATCAGCTATTCCCATTCACGAACACTATAAGACACCTTTTTTTTGTTTTATAGTGTTCCAATAAGACATTAATTGAAACCTAGTCTTAGCGTGCATAATACCTGAATAGATTCATGGTGGAAAAAGGCTTCGCAGATACTGATTATTTATTATTAGCGGCTCCAAAAGTTCTACGAACCACAGGGATGGCGCTCTGCTTCTCTACTGGTGAATATACCTGTCCAATATGAGACCGTTCTGCCCACGCACAACTAGTGGATACAGCCTTAAATGAGACGTGCCGCATAATTACTGGTTGTCCAACCCCGGTACGAATGCTATATCCACTGTCTGGCATCGCGCTTCCCCAAGATCGCAGAATTATAGCCAGCCGTATCGAGAGGACGAAGCTACAAGCTGATTCACGCCGCCCAATGCTCAGCTACGTCTCAGTGCCCCAGAAGCTGAAAATTCGTAAAAGTTTTCTTGGGTGCGTGGGCCCAGCTAGCCCAGTCAATTTCAACGCCTCCAGAGCAAGATGCAATCTCTGGCGGGAGCGGTTTAAACCCCCTGACAACTTCAACGATCCATCAGAAAACCTTCCACCTGGGCACGAGTTGCCGTGGCCGACTTGGAAATCTCTAAACTGACTTCGAACCCAAGTCGGTCGGAGCAAAGACAATCTCTGCAGATGGGGGTTCATGGACGGCTCAGGACCTAAAGTGCGTTTGCGGCGTCTCCCCACAAACAATGGCCCACCTTCCATCTTGCCCCGCATGCCCTATCACCTGCGCTCTTGTTGATTTATTTACTGCATCAGAGAGCGGCGTTCACGTGGCTGAGTTTTGGGCTAATCATGTTTGAGCTTTTTGCCATCGAAACGCTAAGAAGAAGATTAGCTGTTTGAATTTTGTCTTTACGAGACGCAAAAACAAAAACATTCTATCTGTTGTCAATAAAATAAACATCTGGATACAAATAGAGATCTAGTTTTAATTGATTTGGAGTCAGTACAGCGATGTCAAGTCTACACCCACCGCCACCTGCGCCAGCGGCACTGACCTTGTCTAAACGAGTAAGTCAGTGTTTGGTCAGTCACTGGGTCGGCGTTGTAGGATGATGACGTCGCCTCGTAAATCAAATGAAAGTCCTGCGAAAACTAAAATTCTTATCCAAACTCGTTTTTAGGGTCCAGTACCCGAAAAGCATAGGGGGCCATGTAGCTAGAAAAAATGGCAATAACCTCGAACTACTGATGGTAACCGGTAAGGTGGATGGTAAACGACCAAGAGGTCGCAGCCCTTTGCTATGGTCCGACCAGATAGGCTCTTGACACGAAATTTCATGATGCGCTTGGCCAAGGCCAAGGATAGACAGAGATGGCGAAACATCGCCGGGGAAAAGACTTTTTCAAGGGAAGATCATGACCTTCAGCAATGATGAGTACGACTTGAGGAGGAGGAGTACCCGAAGGGTAACCAACGGGACCATATTACTAAGCCTCCGCTGTCTGTCCGTCTGTCTGTCAGTGGGCTGTATCTCATGATCCGTAATAGGTAGACAGTTGAAATTTTCACTTCACAGAATGTGTATTTATATTGCCGCTAACAATACTTTAAAAATTAAAGGGAGCTCTCCTTACCCTCCCCCCCCCTACTACGATGGTACGGAACCCTTCATGCGCGAGTCCGACTCGCACTTGGCCGGTTTTTTTAAGATATCTCTTTTTCTAACATTTCCGTAAACATTACTTCCAACTGCAGATTGGAGCATTTTTCAACAAATTTATTATTATTATTTATTTATACAACATTATTTTTAGTATATGCGAAACCTGAATATAGTTTGTTCAGAATAAGTAACTGAATCGATTCCAATAACTTTTAAACCATGTTATATTGTTTCCCAAAAATATTTAAAAAAGATAAAAGTTGGACACCGAGCGACTTTAAGTACCTATCGCAATAATTTAGGTACCTACTGCCAAATTATTATTATCAATGAGCTCAAGACGACGCTGGAGGCGCGGGCTGCGTGGTAACCACGATTTTGTGTGGACAACTAGATAATAGAACAAGCTTATAACTTTGTGATTTTTCATGATACAGTTTTGAAATTTTGTACATAGATTCTTTACATAAAAATTCTAGACACGTGTATCAGGTTTCGCATAGACTAAAACTAATGTTGTAGAAAAAAGAAAAAAAAGTGATTCAATCGTTGTAAATTCTGACCCGTTACTTAACCCGTGTAAATCCGCCTTTACGCAATTATATCTATGTCAGTAGCAAAATATGTTACTAAATATCACTATTAAAAAAACTTGTTTGTAATAAACAAGTTTGTTTAGCCAATAAACTTGAAATCTAGAATATGTTTGTTTACGACATAACGTCTAACATAATGTGATGCAATAAAACTTGTTGGTGAAGCACTACATCATTTTTATTGAGAAACCATCTAAAGGCGTCTGGTAGGTAATAGGTACAATCGCGACCACCAATATGTAAACACCTAACAACTTTTAAAAGTGTTTTTCTCCTACTGTCCTGATTAAAATTTCGTGTTTTTTCGAACATAGTACCTATTCTGGAACCCATATTTTATGAAAAACATCCTATCTCCAAATTACAATCGCTATTTTCGCGAAAATTGCATTTAAATTTAGGAAAGTGTATACATATTGGTGTTCGTGACTGTACCTACGTAATAAAATTATTGTGTCGTGTTTTGATTTAAACAAATATTATAATTTTGTTTGATGATATGAGTTGAAGTAAGTAAGTGGTTCATACGATGTTCATACATTTTTGGTAAATACCCTAGGAATTTCTCCTGTATCGTGGGTGCGTTTAAAAATATTTTAACTCACATACACAAACAGTCAGGCACAGGTACCCTTTCTGTACCTTTACTCTCAAAAACTTTACTTACAAAAACATCATTAGTTTTAAAGTATAATTTTGTAATAGAACGGTACAATAAAGCCTTTGTTTGAGGCCTTCATTTAGAAAAACCAAAGCCAAAACTCATTATATTTTTTTTTCACCTTTTCAGGCAACGAATACCTGGAGAGAACGCTGATATGTAGCAAAGGTTCCGTGGAGAAATCGAAGAAGCAAATAGACCGATTGTGCACGATGAAGACGCTGTTACCGAAATTCTTTTCGAAGACCGATGTCAAGATGGAACTGCAAAGCATTTTGAGTATAGCGTAAGTAATGTTTTATTGAAAAAAATAAACCAAACTGATCCAGAAGGCGTCGCGGGACGCTGCATACCTCGTAGAAGGCGGGATGAGCTGGACATAATGACTACTGATCCACGTTAACCGTAAATAAAAAAACTGGTCAAGCCCTGGGGAAAGGCCTTGGTGCAGCAGAAGACGACCCAGATTAACAGTACCAGAATCAGTAATGTTGTATTGGTGGCAAAGGTAGAAGGCCTGTCATTTTACCATTACTGCTTTCAAAACGGTGAAAGAAAACGTCGTGAGGAAACCGGCATGTCTAAGAACCAAAAATAGATGATTATATGACATCCACCATGCACTGGTCCCACTTGGTACAGACGCCAGCACATCATGATACTACAATCTGTCAAATTTCTTTAAAGATTTTCAAATTTATCGCTAAAGCATTAGGTTCAAGGTTGATTGCGAAAATTTGACACACATTACGGCCGACTCCTTTTCACTGTGAGGTGTGACTTGTGTCCCAGCTGTGGGAAAATTATAAGCTGGTTGAAGTGATTTAGTACTAAATCAAGGGGCACCGCAATAGCATAGCACAGTTTCTTTTAAAATCTGAAGGATTTTCTTATAAATTTTGAAGAAAATTCTTTATATTTTAAAGTGCTTCAAATGTTTGGAAAATGCGTCTGCTCGACAATTAAGTATCACAATCATTGTGAGACATAGGCCTCCCGTCCGTAGATGGAAATGAGCCGTATGTCTTCGATTATTTTGACACGAATTGTTCTTCAAGGTGTTTCCTTTAAGGGGTGCGGGACTGTTCGCACGAGATACCGCGGCTCTGGAAGACATAGGACATTCCTTTTTTTTTGGTCAGGGATTAAAAATGTGAGTTAATGTGATACCTAAATGTCTGAACTATGGTTTGCAGGAAGCTGGTCCCGCTGCCAATACTAACTGAGGATTACTACAGATTAATAGTAATTCAAATCAACGACAACGAATTAACCCACGCGAGTTTTATGCAGTATTTCCAGTACTGTATTAACGTAAGTTGTTTATTTATAGCTTGATTTGTTCTAATAGTACAATTGCGAACGCGGCCATAATGGCAACTAGAAGCGGTCCAGCCACTGGATAGCAATGACACAGAAAAACATAAAATACAAAATACGTCTGGTTTCTTTGTAACTCCATAAAATACATAAATGTATTTATTAAATTTGTTTTTGACTGCTTTGCATGAATGAGGTCCTTCCTGGCTTCGATTCCCAGGTCGGGCAATTTTTTTTTTGGGTTTTTCTTTTAGGAATTTCTCAGTAGTAGCCACGGAGTCTGGATTTGTGCCCGGTTGATGGTTATCGGCTCGTCCCTTATCACAGAGGACTTAACATTACTGGCAAAATGTGGGTGTACTATTAGGTACACCTCTGCCTAACCCTTGGTGTTATGTTATGTTGTTTTATTTAGAAGTATCTAAAAAAATACATTTTTGTTTTCAGGTCGCTGAATACTTAAAAGCCAATGACTATTGTAACGGTTTTGTTTGTATATACGACTGCAGGAAGATGAATTTGTTCGAAGTAATATCAAAAATAAATACAGTGGAACTACAACAATTTATAACCATATTAGTCGTAAGTATTTTATTTAATTAGCTGTGATCGGTCAGTTGATGGATGACCACACATTATGTAATGAGACCCTCCGTGCCTCAGGAAGTTATGGAATTTGTCCCAACTAAAACTCAAGGCATTAATATTGGGCTGCGGGACTGTTCGAAAGAGATACCGCGGCCCTGGAACACAAAGGGTAAAGAAGGAATATGGATGGGTTTTAGTCAGTAGAAGTGAAGTCTGACTTTCCCTTCCATTAGGGGTATTTGATGATTTCCCATGAAAAAAAAACAAGTCATTAATATTTCAATTAGACCATAACATACACTTTTGAATATAAAAAAAAATGGTGAAGCTACAGTTTCAGTTACAAGGCATAATAACTTGTGAAAGTACTGTAGTTGCCCATGGTGGCTAACACTCGTAACCCCACCACACTATTCCCAAACTACTGAAACTCCTGAAAGCCATAATCAACAGTGGCGAACACCAGCGCCAAGACAATGAAGCTCGACGAAGTCCCGGAGAAACAATTTAACTGTCTTGGATCCCGCAACGTAATTAATCAGAAAAGAATAGAGGAGGAGTAGGAACGACATCACTTCCACTTCCCTCCATATCAACAGGAGATAGAACAAGGCCAATAGCCACAAAGGGACCACGGATAAATATATTATTATCATTAATATTAATGGGTCCTGGTCCTGGTCCGCTGTAGAAATAATCTGCCCAAACAGGGTACCATCGACCCGTCCCAAATATAATGTCAGTGTGGAGCCCCTCTGCAGGATATGCCCCACCTCCATTTTTGCCCATCCTGCACAGCCACCTGCATCTTCCAGGATTTAAATGAAGCTAACGATAACGATATGCAGGTCGCAATATACTGGTTATTATTTGAGTCTATCGACACGCAAAGAAGAAGAATGGGTCCTAAGTTGTGAGCTTTGTCGTCAGTTAGTCGTAATAATTATTTGATTCCAATAATAGCTATGGCAAAAACGCTTGAACTCACGAATTTTTTTTCTAGTTTCTACAAAGTTCGTATAGTAAATAACTTCAGATGTAATTTCTACACTATCCAAGTATCCAATATCAGCACTCGTAAGTCCTTGACAGCTCAAAAGTCTATCAACCAGTCTTCCCAAACCCTTGCCTAGACTGGTTATCAGACTTTCGAGCATATTGTGTTACCCTATAATTGGGTTGTAGAGTTATTTGAATGTCTTCAAGCAGCTCGTACCAATACGCACTTCATCATTATCTACCACTAAACACTTGATCGTTTTTGGGTCGAAGAGTTTGTGTATCGGTGTAATTACATTCACATGACACATTTGAATGGAGCAATTTGGGTCTGGGATGGCAACTACACCTTTTCTATATGCCTTGCATTGCATTATGTCCACAATATGAGATGGAGCCGTCTCATCATCTGCCTAGCCTTTTCAGAACTATGTTGGGGTTGGCTTTTAGTTTCACCGGTATTTTACTCTGTGGGTTCGATTCCCAGGTCAAATTGTTACTGGGTTTTGCCATCAGGCTTTTCTCATTAGGAACTTAGAACTCGCACATTGGTCCGGCTGATGATAATAGGCTGACCCCCATTTACGCGGAACGTAAATATACCTAACTGGCAAAATGTGGTTTAGCATAGGCACATCTTAACCTAAGCCTGCGAAGAAAGCGTGATGATTTTACGTCCTGATCTATGTATCCTCTTTCTACAGGAAGGCTACGGAGCCAGATTGAAAAGCATTCAAATGTTAACAGAATCAAAAGCCATAGAATTGATAATTAATATTGTTAAGCAATTTGTTAGCGAGAAGATCGGCAACAGAATGCATGTCCAACGTTCTTTAGAAGATTTACATGAAGTAGTGCCTAAGGAACTGCTGCCGTTGGAGTACGGTGGAGAACAGAAATCTATTGAATCATTGCACGGTAAGTAACAACATCGCTTTTGATTGATCACAAACCAAGTCATTTTACTATAGATAACTTGCCGTAAACGGAACAATGCGAACAAACTCGTTATCTGCTTACAAGAACTGGTGACTGCTCGCGCGGCTTCCATCTTGTTAAATACAATATCCAAAGACAATTTTGCTTTCAAATGCTTCCCAATAGCGATTTTCTGACAGTGTCAAAGAAGCGCCAAAAGATCAAAGACCATGTTCTACCTAACGCTTAAAAAAACATAACTTTTCTGAAAAGCGTCTCTAGACATGGAATCATTCTTTTGTTTGTCTCTTATTATCTTAAATCTCTTAAGATCAATAGAACTATTACTAACAAAAATTATGTTACTTTTACAGCGGAGATGATGCAAGAATTAAGTTCTATAAAACATGTGGAATACGTTGAAAATATGTTCAAAGCTTGCTCGGATGAAACAAAAAGAAACGCACAGAAATTCAATGAGGAATACATGGGCATGCCTGGATCCTTCAGATGTTTGACTGTGGACTAATCTGTTTCTTGTATGATAGGTTTTAAAAATAATATTGTATAAGTCAAAAACATTTAAAGTGGAAGCGCCAGAGTAGCCTGCGAAATTTAAATTTTCATACGTTTTTTGGAATTTGCAGGTCAGTGTCAGGTTGTATGAATTACGCGGGCTACCCTAGCGCTTCCACCTTAATAGATTTTTACTATTCCTTATGGTACGGTCAAATTGGAGACACGGTTCCGGAGACTGGACTATCACAGATAGCACATTATTTGATCTGTTAGGTATAGTTGTTTATTCTGTCCATACCGGTTTTATTGTTTGTATTTTCCCAATTCTTCACATAAGTATTTTAATTAACTTTGCAGCTTTAGTAACGACACTGAAATTAACAATTTGTTTAACAAATTTAATAGTAATTAAAATATTCCGTTGCATTAAACATAATTTTTCTGACTAAATTAAAAGCCCTAAAGTTAAATCAACAGAAATTGAACTCCACCTAGTAATCTAAACAAATAAATATAGAATTATTTTGATTGTGATATTTTAGGTTAATTTCAGTTTTTTTAGATTAATTTTCTTAAATATGTAAGTACCTGTGGTGGTAATAATAAAATTTTCATAGAAACAAAAATAAAATATTATTAAATAACAATGGTAAAATAAAATGTATCTTTTCTTGTCGTCCGTCTTGTCAAGGGGTATCATGCTACATAATAGATTGTGGAGGTCAGATAAGCAGCCGCTTTTGGTATTCATCTGCATCCGATTAGACTCTTAACCAACCGCAACATAGTTGGGAAACGGCTAGGCAGATGATGATGATAACAGCGGTTAAGTAATTTGCTAGCGTGAAAGATCACTGGATCAAGGTTGTCGACAGTTATGACATAAACACATTGATGGTGTGGTTATACAAGAAGTTGCATAAGAAGGCCACACAAATTAATCAAATGAGTTTATTTTAAAACTAATACAGGACTAGAATATAGCTGTTACAAAAATATTGTGTACCTCTGACAATGGAATGGAATAGAATATTCTTTATTATGTACACCATATAAGCAAACATAAAAGGAAACATTTCACATAGGGTGACACAATGGGCGGTCTTATCGCTAAAAGCGATATTGTCAAGACAACCTTTGGATGCATTACAGGAGAGGGAGCAACAATGCTGCAAGAAGACAATGTACCTGATTTAGTTTTCTGAAAAATAAAAAGAAAGTGAAAGACGATAAAAATTAAGTTTCAAATACCTATCAAAGCCTGTAACACTGCTATATTAAGAGCATTTATACGGATGGCCGATGGGGCCAAAAAGTTCTGGAGTGGCGACCGCGAACCGGAAGACGCTGCGTTGGAAGGCCTCCCACTAGGTGGACCGATGACCTGGTGAAGGTTGCAGGGATCCGCTGGATGCGAGTCGCACGGGACCGGTCAATGTGGCGACACTTGGGGGAGGCCTATGTCCAGCAGTGGACGTCTTTCGGCTGAAATGATGATGATGATGATGATACAGAAAGTGGGCAATGTCGCAAATAGCGGTCAAATATTTCGTTGTTTTGATTAATTTGGCAATATTTCTGTATGGAAATAAGAAATATGGCTAACTAGTGAACTAAAATATTGATTATGAAATGTAATAATATCGTAACACTGAATATTTAGTTTTAGATGTAAAAAAAGTATTTGGAAACTTTCCAAATGGTTTTTTTACACCTAAAACGGTTACATCAAATTCAGTTTTTTTTTAATTGTTACCTCCAGTATTGTCTCTCCCTCTTCCTGTAATGCATCCAAAGTTTGTCTTGAAAAGATCGCTTTTATCGATTAGACAGTCCATTTTTTTAATATTCAAGTTCACTAGTTAGTCATATTTCTTTTTCCCACACAGTAATATTGGCAAATTTAATTAAAACAGGTAAATATGTGACAGCTATTTGCGACGTTGCCAACTTTTTGGATGAACGCTCTTAACACGGAACATGTAGCAAAACTAAGACAAAGTTACAGAAATTGTAAAAAAATTGAAGCAATGAACCCGTAGGATTCAGCCCGTGGTCCATTCCATTTGGAGATGAAGCATATACAACGGACTGCTACTTATATTTGTGGAGCGTGCATGCCGAAGGCATTGCCGATATTGCACCACGCTTATAATATATCTACCACGTGCGATTGATATTTGTATGGACCGTGAAAGGTTTTAAAATACTGAATACCATGCTCCATCTGGGTTTAGGACAACATTGGTTTTCAAAGTCAAGTTTTTTTCCTCGGTAAACATGTCAGGTGCCTAGTTTTGTAATTAATGTAAATTTTATTGCGCGGCGTATGTATTGTATTAGCATTTTAATAGGCGCTTTATAAAGGCAGATGAAACATGTTTGTAGGAGTTATGCTCTTTTAATTGCTTGAGTTCAATAGATGCAGTAATCTCTGATGGGTTTAGTTTTTTTGTTTAAATAAAAATCATGTTAGACTGTTGTTCTTAATCTTTAAGCACCTCGATAGTCTGCCAGGGCTGCGGGACTGTTCGAGAGAGATACCGTGGCCCTGGAACACAAAGGGCAAAGAAGGAACATGGATGTGTTTTAGTCGGTAGAAGTCTGACACTCCCTTCCACTCCACTAAAATACTTGGGTTCAACTTCTTGTCTGAGCGAGGGGGAAGACTCTAAGAGCTCCTGGACGAATGAACCGCATGATTGACCCACGGTGCATTCCTTCAGGAGCTATGAAGCCACACAGACGCACAGATACACATTTCAAACTTATAACACCCCTTTTTTGGTCATTTGTTGATTTCTCATCCGAAAAAAAAGGCACCTTGATAGTGTTGATCATTGACTAGATACTGCCTTTTAAAAAACTATAGGCGTTTTACACTTGTATAAACGTACTGTGTAAATAAGATTTTAAACTATCATGGTCACTAACATACACTGCACCGCACTGTGTATATGTACAATATTACTGATTACTGTTAGCCTGTGTCATCCCACTGCTGGGCAAAGGCCTCCCCTTTCTCCTTCCAAACCTCTCTATCTGCGATCTCTGGCCATGTTCGCCCCGCAAACAAGATCAGATCGTCACACCATCTTGGCCCTATTACATATAGTTAAAATATTGGTAAACAAAAGAATCATTAATTTTAATTTCGTCTAAGGCCTTCAACTGCGTCATTCATTCTACACGCATATACCCTTTTTTCATTTAGAAAATGTAGTACCAATATGATACCTTAAACATGAATTTTTAACTAGTAGACAGTTTAATTCACGACTGGTGTTTTTAACTAGTAAGATTTTTAACGCAGTTCAATCATTGGAGTCCTACAGGTTGTCGTATTAGTTCCTTTCTTGACCCAACTAAGAAAATCTTGGTTAAGAATCATATCGTCGTTTTTTTGTAACTTGGCAACTCTTTTTCGTTATGTGTATTTACTTAACAGCAGCTGGCAAGACCAGAGTTATGATGTGAATCAGTGATTTAACGTATTATAAATTATAATTTATAATACGCTAATGTAAGCTAGGATAAGTAAAGAAATTGAGTACCCAAGCTACACAAATGTATCAATTAACACATCACTTGATGGCTGCTATCCGCGAAAGATTAGGCAGAGGTGTAGCAGTAAAACATGCACGTTACCATTACAGCTACGTTTCCCTGTCATGAAGGTAATAGGGGGAGAGGGGGGGCTAATACTAATAACCAGGCACATTAATCTAGACTTCAGGCTGTTATATTATTACACTAGCTTTTGCCCGCGGCTTCGTTCGCGTTAATTTAGAATTTAACAATCAATTCGGGTTGTACTCTAATTGTAATAATATAATTCAATCATGATTCGAAAGACACGTGGCGCCATCTATTATCATAAGAACGTTATTGTTGTTTTCCTCGGAAACAGTACTGTTTTTCGGAATGAAAGGTACCCTATGTCCGTTTCTGTTCACGTGACAACGTATATGCAAAATTTCAGGACGATCGGTTCAGTAATTTAAGCGTGAAAAGGTAACATACAAACTTACTTAATATTAGTAAGGATAACTTACAATCAATCATAATATCAAGCCTATAATCTCTGAAGGGTTGGGCAGAGATGTACCTAATAGTACACCCACATTTTGCCAGTTAATAGGGGGCGAGCTTATTGCCATCGACCGGGCACAGATCCAGACTCCGTGGCTGCTACTGATAAATTCCTGATGGAAAAACCCAATAACACTTTGTTCGACCCGAGAATCGAACCCAGGACCTCTTGCTCAGCAGTCGGGCTTGCAACCACTAGACCAACGAGGCAGTCCTAGTTATATTATTATGTGTGCGTGCATACTACTGTATGTTCTTGCGTCATTAAAGCTTTTAGTTGCACGTTTACAAATACCTATATAGACTGTGCGGTGTCGTTTGACCCTATGTCTAGGTCACAATACACGTGATAAGTAATGTGGACTCACGTGTTTGCAGTATTACATGTTGACTGCATGTTTGTGGTAATTAAGGCAATTTGATGCAATCACTTGGTTTACAAACATTTTAATGAACTGCGATTTTAATCGTGTGGTATCTTAAGTGACGATCTTTGCGATTAAATTCACTTGACAAATTGACTTTTTTACGGTCGGTTTTGACGGTGGATATGGCAATATTCTTTCTATTCATGGAAAGCCACGAATCCCCGATCATTGAGTGAAGAGAGCAGGAGCGACCCAAATTCTCCAACTCACGAATTGTAGGATGTGGGTTAGAAATCAGGCAGGCATTTGCTGTGTGTAATATAATTCATCACCACTGCCCCATAAAGGTGAAGGAAGACATCGAGAGGAAACCAGCACACCCAAGGACCAAAAATTCGAAGACAAAAGACATTCAACAACTCACACTGGGCCCGCTTGGTGGATTAAAGCCCACTCCCCCTGACTGCTACAAGGCCTGTGTCCTAGCAGATGATGATGTAGTTTCTCGTACATAACACATAATGGACGCGGAAATTCCGTCGCGTAATTTTCGACATGTCGCCTCGCAGTGGTCTTCGGCATCAGTAATTAAGATTATGTTCTCCAAAGAATTGATCCCAAATCATAATATTTCTCCCGCCCTTATCCCAATGTAGCTAGTAATTTTTGTTGACTGCAACTAAATACGCTCTTTTATGGCAATTACTATTACAAAACCTTGTGGCTAAGTAGCATAAATAGTTGTCCTAGTTACACACAGCATTTAATTTGGCTGTCCACCTTGAGATTCTAGTTTATTTTCCTGTGACGAGCAAAAAGTCTGACTAAGAAATATGTATTTTACCGTACTTATTTTGATTTTGCTTACAGACAAAAAGTTTAATAACCACGCCGAGTTTAGGATTATTTTTTTAAAAAGCTTTAAGTGCTTTTGCACCATTGACAAGATCATAAAGTTTATTTTAATTAATTCAAGTACCAATTACGGTAATTGAGTTCGTTATCTATGAATAAATAATGGAGCAGGAACCCTGGACTGACGACCGCGTGTATTGGCAAGCGTAGGGTGGAACGTCTCCGAGCTAGATGAATTAAAACAAGCTGCAAGCTGCGCCGGCTCCAAATAAATTAGGACAAGGCAGGAGAATGATGACGATAAAAATGTTTTTTTCATGCCAGTCTATGCGATCGTTTACTTCTCTTCAACCACGCAAAGGACTAGGTGGTTAGCACAATCATTTTGAGTTTTGGTTCCGGAAATTATGTGTACAACCAATTCATCTTTAACATAAATAGATTTTAATGGCATGTCGTTACATTAATAGATTACACCAGTGCGAAGCATGGGCCTACCACTAGTTTTGTATGTGTAGCCTCTAGATCACAAACTACGCACACACACATGCTACGAATTACTGCGACGCGACACTCGAAAGTACTCACGCAAAGGAAATGAGTGAGTGGGTGATGATTTTAGCTTGATGGAAGTCGTAGCGCCCGAGAGGGGTAAAAATCCCTAAAATTAAAATACCAAATACTTCATGTTATAAAACACCCAATTTTAACATACCCAACAGCTGAATTGCCAAATGGTTCAAAATATCTATAGCAAAATGTCAAAGTACAAAATAATTTTATGATGCAAAATTCACCTAAAGTTCAAGATCATGGTAAATATCAATATTTTGTATTAACGTAGTCGACTACCCTGTATTCTACTTCTGTCTGCAGGGTTTAAAGTAACATAACCTCCAATCGCTCTCTCGGCCCCGCCATCCCCTTCGGACTTAACATGTCCGAGTTGGGGTGCCAAACTCGCTTCGCTCGCTCTTGCATCCTAAGTTCTTCTTGCCACAATGCCTTTTTACTATGTTGAGTAGCCTTGGTGTTTATTTCAAGTTAATCGAAGATCTAAAATCGAGTGGACTCTCCACTTAGTTATTTTTCTGACTTTGAGCATTTCGACATTAAGATGTTTAGGTATTTTTAAGTTTCAATATTTTAGTACGTGTGCATGTTAGGTTTTACTAACTTTGTTCAAATACTCATTTGATATTTTAAAATTTCGCCATATTGAATTTACCTCAAACAACCATTACGTTTATAGAAATTTTGATCATAGACATTGTAGCTGTCAATATTTAAGTTTTAGATATTTATTCTAATACGTTCTCAATATTTGGTCAGTGGGTCGTCTTTTTCTTTGCCAAATGACACTGTTCGGACGATAGTCTAAAGTCAAATAACAACAAGTCAATATTATAAACATGCTGTTTGTTTTTTCTTTTTCCGTTCACTACAGACGACCTCTACAATAACCAGTTAAATGCAAAATTGTTACATTTATAACTATCGCTTCAATTGACGTTTTATTGCCAAACGCGAATGAGCGTTTTTATTGCCAACTTTGCAAAGTGTAAAGTACACAAGTTACTGCGACAAAGAAACGAACAAAATAAATATACTTACGTCAAAAATATGGATGTTATCTAGAACAGAAGAGGGCCTGGACAACATTAGTGTTTCTACAACGACTCAACAGAAGTGCCGTACGCTTTTGGTAGCTTTTTCAATTCAGTACCTACATTTCTGAATGTTCCCTCATTCTTATTTTTATACCTCATAGAAAGTTACTTTGTCTAGAACGTCAATACTACCTAAACTAAAGTGTACCTCAGGGTAGTTTTCAGGGTGTTTCCATTGTGAGGATCGTCCGGAGGACACGGTGCAGCACACTGTGGAGGCCTGCCCTGCTTGGGCGGAGCAGCGCCGTGTCCTCGTAGAGGCGATTGGCGGCGGCGACCTCTCGCGCCCGGCCCTGGTTCAAGCCATGGTCCGGAGCGAGAGGGAATGGGAAGCCGTCACCTCCTTCTGCAAAGCAGTCATGCTAGTGAAGGAGGTGGCGGAACGTGAGAGGGAAAGAGCCTCACGTCCCAGCCGCCGCGGGAGACGCCCTGGGCGTCGGGGGTCACGTGGTGGCCCCCGGCCACCGTAGGCGCGGGCCTGTGGACGGCGAGTTATGGGCTAGCTCGCCGTCCGGCCGTCTTATGACGACAGGCCGTGTCGACGGCGCGTTCGTGTTCCACGCGCGCCTCAAAGAGATGTCAGCAACCACGCAGGGGTCCGCACGGGCCGATGCCTGCCAGGGCTGCGGGACTGTTCGAAAGAGATACCGCGGCCCTGGAACACAAAGGGCAAAGAAAGAACATGGATGGGTTTTAGTCAGTACAAGTCTGACACTCCCTTCCGCTCCGCCCAGAGCGGGGGGGATCATTTGATGATTTCCCATCCTAAAAAAAATAAAATAAAAGGGTAGTTTTCAGGGTGTTTCCATTGTGAGGATCGTCCGGAGGACACGGTGCAGCACACTGTGGAGGCCTGCCCTGCTTGGGTGGAGCAGCGCCGTGTCCTCGTAGAGGCGATTGGCGGTGGCGACCTCTCGCGCCCGGCCCTGGTTCAAGCCATGGTCCGGAGCGAGAGGGAATGGGAAGCCGTCACCTCCTTCTGCGAAGCAGTCATGCTAGTGAAGGAGGTGGCGGAACGTGAGAGGGAAAGAGCCTCACGTCCCAGCCGCCGCGGGAGACGCCCTGGGCGACGGGGGTCACGTGGTGGCCCCTGGCTACCGTAGGCGCGGGCCTGTGGACGGCGAGTTTTGGGCTAGCTCGCCGTCCGGCCGTCTTATGACTACAGGCCGTGTCGACGGCGCGTTCGTGTTCCACGCGCGCCTCAAAGAGATGTCAGCAACCACGTAGGGGTCCGCACGGGCCGATGCCTGCCAGGGCTGCGGGACTGTTCGAAAGAGATACCGCAGCCCTGGAACACAAAGGGCAAAGAAGGAACATGGATGTGTTTTAGTCAGTACAAGTCTGACACTCCCTTCCGCTCCGCCCAGAGCGGGGGGGGTCATTTGACGATTTGCCATCCTAAAAAAAAAAAAAAGGGTAGTTTTCAGGTTCTTTAAGATTTACTTTGTTGTAAGCTCATCCTTTGAAATCCGAATCCGTCTTCGATATTGAAAATCGGGGTATGGAACTCAAAAGGAATAAAGTTATGACCAAGTGAGGTCCAAGAACTGGAACAAGAGGTGTTGATGATCTGGCAGCAAGATTGGTGGACGACGCATTGCCAACGAGGGTAAAACATAAATCACGCTGGCTCTGAAGCTTCATTAGAGTGACGCTACCGCTTGACACAGGCGCTGTCAGGGCATGGCGGCTGCTTCGGCGCGTGCCTGTGATGGTGACTAGACATAAAGCGTCCACTATGTGATTGCAGCAAGGACACGGCCTAGCATACCCTCGAGCAATGTCCCGCTTGGGTGGAGCAACGCCGTGTTGACGCAGCAATAGTCGGAGGAGACTGGTCGCTGCCGGCCTAGGTCATATATATGAGAGCGTCCTTCTGCACAGGAAGTGATCTCATGGAAGGAAGCAGCATAGCGGGTCCGGGAGAAAGACGCGACCCTAATCCGCCACAGGAGGAAGGGTGAACGTTGCTGCGGCTTTGTCGCCAGCCCGGGGCAACTCCGTCTGCATAGCACGAGCTCATGTGAGTTTGGCAATGTAATTTCGGTCCCGGACATCACTAAGGAGACATCACTGAGGAAGAGGCTAGATGATGAATTTGAAGATATTGCTTATTTTTGCTAAAATCGGCATATCATGCATATTCTGGGCATTTTAAGTGTCTCTAACTGGAAAAATGAGCAGAGCTTATACCCGTAAAAAAACTCCTAAATTCAATTGCATAGAACCCATTAACGTAAGCGAATGTAGAACGATCATCTTCAAGTTATAAAAATATTTTAAATAACAGAAGGCTCAATCGTACTAATCAAAATTCGAAACAGCACTCAAGAAAAAAGCTCTCGGTTAATTTAAAAAAATATGATTTGGTAAGCAGGTACTACAAAATCGTGTTTTAAACAAACTTTTCAGCTTTATAATATTAGTATAGATTTAATATATATTATGAATACAACAAGATGGAACAAAAAAGCTGACAGCTTGCACTTCGTGGCATTTTTTAAGCATTTATGCATATTTGCCACGCCAACGATTTTTTTTTTTTTTATTCGCCTTTCTGTCCCACTGCTGGGCAAAGGCCTCCCCCAATTCCTTCCATGTTTTCTTTTCCCGTGCCTCTTCGAACCCGCCCTCCTCCATTCCTCTCCAATGAATTATAATGTCTAATTAACCTTGACGATATTATCAGGCGACAACTACTACGATGAAAAGTCATTAACCTCAACTGTCAATTACATACTACATAACGAGGCTATAATGCAATTATTTTGTAAATAATTGAACCTTCAGGAAGTTTAGGGTTCCGTGATACAAAGTTGCAACCACAATCATCATCATCTGCCTAGCCATTTCCCAACTATGTTGGGGTCGGCTTCCAGTCTTACCGGATGCAGCTGAATACCAGTATTTTACATGGAGCGACTGCCTATCTGACCTCCACAACCCAGCTAGTACTGGATAATACGATACCCCTTGGTAAGACTGGTTGTCAGACTTTTTGGGCCACTAACAACCAAACGACTGTCAAAGATCTACAAATCACACCCGGGACCAACGGCTTAACGTGCTTTCCGAGGCACGGACAACACTCGGTATGTAATCGGTGGTCACCCATCCACAGACCAACCTAGGCAACCACGGCTTAATTTAAAGATCGACCCGAGCGGCTGTTATTATTTAGCCACGAGCTCCTCGCAAAGAAAACTTGCAACAACCAATCCGTCTTTTATGATTTTTAAGATCTTTTTTAAACAATCTGAAATGACAATGAGCTGGCTGTGTCTGAATCAATTTTCTAACGTGTCTCATTAAATTTAATCTTATCAGTCTGTTTGATATACAGGTGTGTATACGATACAGCTTTACTTGTTTGTTATCACTGATTGCAGCGCTGATTTCTTTCCCATCATTTACCTGGCCTTCTCCCAGTTTTGGGTGGGGTCGGCTTCCAGTCTAACCGGATGCAGCTGAATTTCAGTTTTTTACATGGAGCTACTGTCTATCGGCCCTTCGACATTCTCTTACTGGGTAACACGACACCCCTTGGCAAGACTGGTTTTCAGTATTTAGAATTTCCGAAATGACTGCCAAAGATCGCTCCCTCTCTCTGCAAATTACAACCGGAACCAACGGCTGAATAAATGTACGTATTGAAAATGTAATAAAATGCTCTCAAAAAAACAAAGATATCACGTTGACTATTGATGCCAAATTGTACTAAGAGACTCAAGAAAGCTGATATTGTGCTGCCTGATTAAGTAGAATTAGGACACTGGTCCTGATTCTATAAAAATTGTGATGCATCTTTCCACACATCTGATCATAGTCAAGGATTACTGATAGCAGATGAGAAGAGGAAAAAAAAAAAAACCTATAATTTTGCCCTGCCTACGGAATTCACTAAACACAGCCAATGCGCTCTTTACCATACAATTTCCTTAATGATGTAGTGAGAAGAAACATGTAATAGCGACAATTATCCTAATCAATGCTTGTCGAGTTAAAATTACCTAAGAACCGTTATCTTGCTACCGAGTTTCCTCATGGTTTTGTTAAAAAGTTGTGTATTCTTTTTTAATAGTGTAAATTCTGTTTTCAGATCAGCCGTTTAGTCGTGACAAGGTAACATACAAACAAAGTTACTTTCTCATTTTCAGATAAGTATGGATTTAACTGATATTTGGCAATTAATTTAATGTTTTATTTCACTATTATAAGGTTATTACTTAGGATATTATTATATTGCCTGGTGAATATGGACTGGAGTGTGGTGTGAGACAGGGGGGCCTGACTTCCCCGGCGCTCTTCAGTCTATACATCAATCAGCTGGTGGAGGAGCTGGGTAGCTCTGGTGTCGGATGCTCTATTGATGGTAATATTGTCAATAGCATAAGCTATGCTGATAACATTGTGCTGAGTCTCTCGATTGATGCTCTCAGACAGCTGCTTGGAGTGTGTGGACGGTACGCCACGGCCATGGTCTCCTGTATAATGTCAGGAAAAGTGAGGTGATGGTGGTTCGTGTAGGTTCCAGAAAACCAGCGACAGTTCCTCCTGTCTACTTGTATAGGATGGCACTTAAAAGAGTGTCTCGTTTCAAATACCTGGTGCACATTTTGACCAAGAATCTATCTGATGACGAGGGTTTAGAAAGAGAGCGAAGGGCGATGTCGAATCGATGTAATATGCTGGCCCGCAGATTTGCAAGGTGTACTAAAGACGTGAAAATTACGCTGTTTAAGGCATACTGCCAGACGTTTTACACCTGCAGCCTGTGGGTCAGATATACGCAGAGAGCCTAAAGCACCTTCCGGGTTCAGTACAACAACGCTTTTTGGGTGTTGCTGGGGCTTCTGCAGTTTTGTATTGCTTCGGGCATGTTTGCCGAGGCACGCGTAGATAGTTTTGAGGCTGTCATGCGCAAAAGAACGGCATCCCTAATGCGGAGGATACTAGGAAGCTCCAACAGCATCCTGGAGGTGAATGTGGAGAGGCCAGACTGCCCTTTTCTGATGCACTGGTCCCGTAGGCACAGCTGAGACCAGGTGCTGAGGAAAGATTTATGAATTAAGTAAATTGTGTGCATTATGTAGTAGTTTTAGGGTAAATTAGATTAGATTAAATTAAATTATACTGAATTTGATTAATTTGGATTGTAAATTTGGACTATTGAATTAGTTTTGTTTTGATTTGATTTTAATAATGACTGTTTTTTTTTTCTAATATTCGGACTAACATAGTTCTTAAGTCACTACTAACGCATATGTACACTTGTTCGAAATAAATGTTTTGTTTGATTGATTGATTATTGTGTAAAATCTGGTTCAACTAACCTAACAGACAGATGTGTTGCTGGGGGGTTTGTTCCCCCACTTCTTTTTCCCAGCTAAACACTGGGAAGTGTCGAAGGTCGGGCGCTTAAGGGACTGTCTTGTGTTGTATTGTCATTAAAAAAGTGCTGTTCTACAAACTAGTTTGAATAAATAAATAACTTTTGATTTGATATGTCTAGTTAGAAAATATATACAACAAATTACAGATTTTGGCATTTTCTGAAAAATGCTTTTGATTTTCAACTCCTTACTTGGCAGTAGTCACTGAACTTACTAAGATATGACCACAATATTACAACTTGAAAATAAAAATGCAAACACATTGGTTCACGAGACTGTTAGGCATATCTTGGTCATCTTGCATATCGCTACCATTCTTATCTGATAACGTGGAAGATAACAACATTTCAAGCGTTATAGTTTAGTCACAGCTGTTCTTTGTTGGGTTTTATAATATTTTCCCAGTGAATTGTGATATATTAGTGTTATTTTCCTTGAAGTTCTATAAGTAAAACGTTCTTTGTGAGGAATATAATTATAACAGGTATGTACACATTTTATTTGCACATTTATTGATTACACGTTTAAAACTAAACTTATACTGTCACTTACGGGATATCTTCCGTGATTATCCATTTTTCTGAGCTCCCGATATTATATTTATTGAATGCATTATGTACTCATAGCTTAAAACGAATGAGTACATGACCCTGTTAGGGCGCGGCAAGATGACTTAAAACTAATAATATTGCAGAGTGTGAGTATCACGTAGATTAGGAACTTCCACAATTAAAATTCGTCTCTCCTAATGTTACTGTGCCCGACCATATTGATCTTTTACCTTGTTACACCATCCATGTAATACATATGGAGCGCAATACAAATTTGAGTATTGAGTATTGAAATATTGTATTAAACTTAGATCTAGCTTTATACATAGAAAAGAATATATTTTTTTATTTAACACATACATAACCGGACACAAATCCAGACTCCGTGGTTGCTACTGAGAAATTCCTGATAGAAAAACCCAATAACAATTTGCCTGACCCGAGAATCGAACCTAAGACCTCTTGCTCAGTAGTCGCGATTGCGATCTCTAGACCAATCATAATAAAAATACTTAATCGGTATAAAATTTTATGAATAAGTATTAAATATTTTTTTGTTGTTCTGTATGGTGTCCGGACGTAAAGAATAGCACCATCCCATATCTTCCCGTGGGTGTCGTAAGAGGCGACTAAGGGACTTACCAGATAATGGGTAGCAGCGTTCTCTGATTCTACAACAACCATACTGCGATCGCCAACCCGCCTGCCAAGCGTGGCGATTATGGCAAAACCCTCCTTCTTGGGGGAGGCCTATGTCCAGCAGTGGACTTTTCGGCTGAAATGATGATGATTAAATATTTATTACTTGTTAATGAATATGACTATGACTATTCTGTTCCAACGGATTTGATCACTCATCCAGTAGCTTTAAAAGGCAATGTTTATTTGTATTCCCAGCGTATTTTCCTCAAAATAATTTCCTCTGCAATATGATTTAATTAAAATAATTTCGTAGGAAGTGTCGTTCATCCCTCTAAGGATTAATCATGTCCGCTCAAGCGATTAATTAATCAAATAAGTTCATTCACAAATGAAAAGGTTGACAAATCTGATCTCATGTTAATTTACTTACTGAATCTGTCTTCCATTTTTAGACTGAGAGAGAATTTTATTGACAGATTGTTTTGTTTTTACCCGACTAGGGCGAAGCTAAAAAAAAGCGTTATGATTTTAGCAGTATATGTTTATTGTTTGAATTTATTACTAGCTGTTGCCCGCGACCTTCGTTCGTGTGAAATAAAAATAAGAAAATGTTACTATTTTTGAATCGAATTTTGTTACCAATTTCAAGAGTTCAAATTTATTTGCACGGAACACTAATTTTTATTCTAAAATAAAAGTAGCCATGTTAGCTTTCTGCTAGTAAAAGTCCCGTCAAAATCAGTCTAGCCGTTCTGGAGATCAGCCGCAACAAACAGACAGACAAAAAAAAATTATTTTTGTTATAAGTACCGATAGTTTCAAATGCATTCAGTAAAAAGCTGTTATTTTGAAATTACAAAAAGACACTTCAATTTTTTTATTTGTATAGATGGTATATTACTCAGAAAAAAATATCTGATTCCTTCCAACCGTTATCATAAAATATACGTGTTTTTTTCACATTTGGTTGGTTCGATTCCCGGCTTAGGCAGGCGATTTTTTTAAGAAATCGTTGAACAAAGTTCAAATTATTTTTAAAATCTAAATTAAGTCTTCTTCAGTTATATTTCCCAATATACAACATTAAACGTACTTTCTTTCCGTATGGCATAGCCGTGGGACGACCTGTTAATATTTACAAATAATTGTAAACATTGATATATATATATATTGATGCATATTACAACTATTAAACTCATATACACAAACAGCCAGACCCGGAACAACTACCTGTAGGCCATACAAATATTTGTTCCGTGCGGGAATCGAACCCGTGACACACAGCGTAGCAGTCAATCGCTCAGCCACTGCGACAATCGTGCCGTAAAACAAACTTACTTAGAGCTCTACCAGAAAAACAAAACAATTATTTAGTATACGCCACAGTGGCATGTAGGCGTACCCAATACCTTAGTATGTGACTGTCCCACCTGTCCGCTATAGTGCTCAGGATGCTGTTGGGGCTGAGGAGCTCGTTACTAAATAATAACAGCCGCTCGGGCCGATCTTTAGGTTAAGCCGTGCTTGCCTAGGTTGGTCTGTGGATGGGTGACCGCCCATTACATACCGAGTTTCCTCCGTGCCTCGGAAAGCACGTTAAGCCGTTGGTCCCGGCTGGCATTTGTTGACCTTTGGCAGTCGTTAGGTAGTCAGAGGCCCAAAAAGTCTGACAACCAGTCTTACCAAGGCGTATCATATTACCCAGTACTAACTGGGTTGTGGAGGTCAGATAGGCTGTCGCTCCATGTAAAATACTGGTATTCAGCTGCATCCGGTTAGACTGGAAGCCGACCCCAACATAGTTGGGAAAAGGCTAGGCAGATGATGATGCTGTTGGGGCTGAAGCGTACCCTGCGCATGATGGAGGCGCATCGCTGGCGCATGACGGCGTGTACAAGCACTGCAACCCCATCAACACCCTGTATGCATTGTTGTATTGGACGTGCACAGGATCCATAGGATCCATACGGAAGTGCCTTAGCAAATGGGCTCAATATCTATTTCCTTGTAAATTACGAAGTACGTTTTAATATCATAATTGAAATAAACCGTTTGACATTGACCTCCGAGCAACTACCTCAACATCATGTAATCGTATAAAAGTATAATTTTATTGTTATAATTTGTTCCTATGTTGTAAGTAGTCTAAAGTACATTGAACATGACATGATCACACTCTCTTAGGAACTATTTGCCGCGATTCTCTGGCTCGTGGAGACGTGCACGAGCCAGAGTATCGCGTCGATATTCTCATATAGAAAGAAATACGAGGCACGACAATAACGTCGCCGCGAATCGCTCGCTTGTGGAGACGGCCCCTTAAGTGGTATAATTAGCGGCAGGGTTGGCGCAACGGCTGAGCGATTGAGTGCTGCGCTGCGTGTCGCGTGTTCCAACCCCATGCTAAGTGTTTGTAAACGCACCCACGATACAACAGAAATTCGCTGTATGGATCTTAGGCAACAGTTTTAGAAAAACAAACCAAATCAATTGAGACCTGTAATAACCTCTTAGTTGTCTATTTCGACATATAGGGTGTAAACGGACCTTCCACGAAGCCGTCAACGAAGCATTCTGTACATCAAACTAAGTAGCCCTACGTAAAAATTGCTGAGAAATGCTTTTTTTTTGTGGTGAAAAATCACGTTTTATGGTAAACTCAATGTAACGCACTCAAAACATTGTACTGATGGATGCTTTGAATAGTAAACAGGTCATTGAGGTAATTAAAGTCAATTTGTAACCTTAAAAACTAGTATTTAAAAAAAACTTGTGAAAAAGTTGGAACTTTGACCTCAAATATATCCGTAACTAGAAGTTTCCCAGGTATGGTCCACAACAAAAAAATGATCGCAATGACGGGGAGAACAAGCCTTCCAGCTTCGTTAAGGGTCTTTTTACACCCTATATAAGACCGGATACAGACAGTAAAACAGAGAAGTAAAACATCTAATCATGAGGTTCTGGTCTCGATTCACGGGTCAAGCAAAGTGTTATTGGGGTATTCCATCAATAATTTCATTGTAGCCCGCATTCTTGTTACAGTACGCAGTCTCGGTTAGTGCCCGGTTGCACATAGGCTAACCCTCTGTTGTATGGGAGTTAAACTTAACCGGCAAAATGTAAGAATACCTCTGCCTAGCCCCATTGGAGAATTACAGGCATGATGTTATGTTTATGTTATACAAGGTGTAACCGGACCCTTCACGAAGCCGTCAACCAAGCATTCTGTTCATCAAACTAAGTAACTCAGCGCAAAAAGTATTGCTTGCAAACGACTTTTTTTTCGGGCGTACAATTACAGTTTACGGTAGTACTCAATGTCACGCTCTTAACAAATTGTGCTAATGAATGCATTTAATAGTACAGAGGTCTTAGAGGTATTTAAAGTTATAACAAAAAAAGGTGTAATTAAGAAAAAGTTGTATTACTTTGACCTTCAATATCTCCGTAACTAGAAGGTTCCCAGATATGTTCCAGAACCAAATATGATCACAATAAGGGGGAGAACAGGTGCCTTTCAGCTTTGTTAAGGGTCTTTTTACATCCATTATAAAAGAAAATTATCATTTAAGGGCATTACATGGCTCAAATCCCAAAAACAGCGTATGTTCAAAGAAATTTGTTGATGAATCCCTTCGTGCGTTTTCCGTGTAAAAAAAGTATGTTATAGTTAAGTTCATCACAAATAAATTGTATTGTTTAAAATTTTAATAAACCTTCTCAATTTTTTTTGGTTTATCGTAGAAAATAGGTCCTTTTTCAACCTTAATTGTAAATTATCTCTGTAACGGCTGAATAGATCGGCATGAATTTTGTAACAACAAATACGTAGTGATATACTTAACAATCTGTATTGTTTTTTTTCTATTATTTCTTTTAATATTTTTAAATAATAAATAAAAACCGAAATTTTGCGAAATGTGCGGGGCAAGTCAACAAAAACCAGTACAGGGATCAAATCATCAAGGTCATCGAGCAATATAATGCCCTTAAGTGTTATAGTGAGGTACAGAGTTACCGTATTGTAAGTGCATAGTCTAAAGTACTTTTAAACTTGACACTACGAGTATTGCAGTCATAATAAGCTGAGACCTGTAATAAACTAGTAGTTACCTATTTCGTCATCTAAGGCTTGATACAGACTAACAAAAATAAAAAAGTATCACTATAGTTTTAGTCCTCTCGGGGTATCTACAGGGTGTAAACAGACTCTTCACGAAGCCGTGAACCAAGCATTCTGTACATCAAACTAAGTAACTTTACGCCAAAATTGTTGGTGGGAAACGACTTTTTTTTTGGGCTGAAAAATCTATTTACGGTAGGACTCGATGGAACGCACTCAAAGCATTTTGCTGATGGATGGATTGAATAGTACGGGAGTCGTGGAGGTGTTTAAAGTAAAAATCTTACGTTAAAAACATGTATTTTAAAAAAACTTGTGCAAAGATTGGAACTTTGACCCCCAATATCTCCGTAACTAGAAGGTTCCCAGGCATGGTCTAGAAGAAAAAAATATCGCAAAGACGGGGAGAACAAGTGCTTTTCGGCTTCGTTAAGGGTCTATTTACACTCTTTATATTGTTTTGACAGTTAGGTTTAAGTCCCGTAGGCCTATTGCTAATTTGCCATCAGGCGGACATAAACACAATAAATATCTGGAATAAAATAAGAAATTCCTGGAATAAAAAAGGCTAAGTCTAATGGTCCTTCTTGTCCTACGTGTCCTGTTGCTTGTTCACTACAGGAACTGATGGACGCTACCGAAAGAAATAAAAGAAAGGAATAATTATTTTTAGAATTTTGAATAAAGAAAGAAAAAAGAAAAAAAAAAGAAAGAGAAATGAAAAAAGAAAAAGAATTAGAAGAGAAAAAAGAGAGGGAGCGGGGGCGCAATTTGAGATTTTTTTTTATACTGGTAAAATTATTTTTTAAAGCGCTAAACTAGTAGCTTAGTTTTGGGATGACACAATTTAGATTACGCTTAGAAGAAGAATATTACGTAAAGGTATCATTTTCGAACGGGATCGAACTTGATCCGCAGCGGCAGAGATGGTATGGCAATTTGCAGGTCCTAGAAAGTTGTAGGCAAAAGGTTTATAATAGATTTTGACTGTTTTATTGCTAAGTACTTAAGTTTTGTTTTTGTACTTTAATACTGTTAGCCTGTGTCATCCCACTGCTGGACAAAGGCCTCCCTCCATGAGCTCCAAATCTTTTGATCTTTTGAATGTGGACCACTGAGCATTGGTTCTGTCCAGCTCGTCCCGCTATCTCCTGCGAGGTCTACCGCGTCGCTTTCTGGCTGTGTCAGGGCTCCACAATGTGGTTATTTTTGCCCACAGCTCGTCGAGCATACGGCAGATATGGCTACAGTCCCACTTTAGCTTAATACTTGTACTTTAATAATAAAATTGAAATTCAAAGTCAATTATAACATTATAATGTATAAATTTTATTTATTTTTTCACTACAAATTTTGCTTTTCTTACTTTGTTATTTTGTAAATTTTAAAATGTGTTTTAATTAAATTTTAGTTAGTGTAATTGGTTGTAAACACAACCATTGTATTTCATATTCGTAATGCCGCACTAAGTGGAACAAAACTAGATAACAAGAAAAATAATAAGTTTATTTTTAATAATATTATGGAATGCAACTGGTTTCATGACGACTCAAATTAGATATTAGTCATACTTCAACAGTTCGTAATTTTGTCTAACATGTGATGTGTCTAATAATTATAATCGTTAAAAAAAATACTGACGATACAAAACGTTGTCATCACGCTTCTTAAAATAGAGCTAATTACCATTAACCAGGCATAAATAAAGACTACAAGCTGCTGTTGAGAAATTTCTGGAAAACTCTAATAACACATAGCCCTTAGTCCGTCCTGCGAGTCAGACACAGGACCTCATAATGGGAGAAACAAATCCGAAAGGCACTTGTTCTCCCCCACTGCGATCGTTTTTTTGTTCTGGAACATACCTGGGAACCTTCTAGTTATGGAAATATTGGAGTCAAGGTTCCGCCCGAAAAGTGTTAAGATTTTTTTTTTTTATGTTTTAACTTTACTTTAAATACCCTCATGACTCCTGTTCTATTCAATGCATCCATCAACACATTTTTTCACCCTAAAAAAAGTCGTTTCCTTGCAATATTTTTTTTTGTACCTAGATTGATGTAAAGAATGCTTGCTTGGTTTACGGCTTCGTGAACGATCCGTTTACACCTTGTATACTAGATGGAAGGGACACCGCTAAAAACTTTACCACATATTCAGTACATCATTATGAACATAATACTATGTTATCAAAAATTTTTTTTTCAGTAGTTTTTGCGTGAAAGAGCAACAACCGTCCATTCATCTTTTGGGTATAATTATGTAGTACTGAATACCTGGTATCCGTTTGTGCGTCGGTGTCCCATTCCACCTTGTCTAGCAGTAGCTCTTGCAACCACTGTACCAAAATTACTGACTACTACCACCAAAATAAAAACAAGAATCGTCTGTTATCTACCTTAGTACTCAGACCCCGATGTCACCGGATACTGAGTATCATATTACTATGTAAACCCATGCACTTATGCCATTATAAGAACAGTACGTAAATAATAATTACAGTCAATTATTTTGCAAAAGAAATACGTCACAATCAAGCGACCGGCCAATTTTGATTATGTTGACAATAATTGCAAATCATACCTCGGCAACTGCACGCAACTTTTTGTGGTAACAGCTGATATGAAAATATCTCCTTTGAGTTCGATTCTTTCCAAAAGAATTGGCGAATAACAGCTCTGGATAGGGATAAGTGGAAGGAGGGAAGGGAGGCCTTTGCCCTCAGTGGGACACAAATGAGTGACAATTGTAGATTGGTCGTTACAAGTAATCAGTGGCCCAAAAGACTGAAAACCAGTCTTACTAAAAGGTATCGTATTGCCCAGTACTAACTGGGTTGTGGAGGTCAGACAGGCAGTCGCTCCATATACAATACTGGTATTCAGCTGTATCCGGATAGACTGGAAGCCAACTGGACCCGTCCCAGGTCGGGGAAAGTCCAGGGCTGCGGGACTGTTCGAAAGAGATACCGCGGCCCTGGAACACAAAGGGCAAAGAAGGAACAAAGGTCGGGGAAAGTGTTATTGAGTTTTTCCATCATGAATCATCAGTACCAGCCGCGGAGTCTGGATTTATGCCCGGCTGATGGCAATAGGCTCGCCCCCTAAAACCCTTTGGAGAGTGCAGGCATGATGTTATGTAACTTTAGATTTTTTATTTTCGGCTCACATTAATCTCCAAATTGACAGCTACAATGAAGCGTCGTGATTTGGTTATCACATCACTTGACAAATATTCACCAATGTGTTAGTAGTTGATTAACGACTAATACGGTGTCAATTGATAGTAACCAATGATTTTGGTATCGTGGAATTGTGTATAGGATGGCTCGTTGGAACTCAAGTTGAGACCAAGTCGATAGCTTGTCTGATTTCTTACTTGGCAACGCGAAGCAGAATTATAAACAAGGTGTCACTTGATCTGGCTGATTTAGAATCAAAGTGAGTGTCATCTGAGTAGTGTTTGTGTTGTCTTTAGGGTTCCGTATGCCTCCGCTGCCTATCCGTCTGTCTGGTCTGTCTGCGGGCCCGTAATAGGTAGACATTTGAAAATTTCACAGAATGTGTATTTCTGTTGCCGCTATAACATTTTTTTTTTTGATAGCCTACTTTGTGTCCCACTGCTGGGCAAAGACCTCCCCTTTCTCCCTCCAAACCTCTCTGTTCTGTGCAATTTCTGGCCACGTTTGCCCCGCGAACAAGCGCACTGAAGGAGGTTTTTAAGAAGCTGCCTGATTCTTGGCAGTCACGAGGCATAAATGTTAGCGGCCAACAACTAACAAACCTCCGCTATCCGCTAAATAAAAAAAATAAAGAGGGCTCCCCCTACTACGATGGTACGGAAGCCTTCATGAGCGAGTCCAACTCGTACTTCGCCGGTTTTTTTAAATACTCCCGGAGTCTTCACTGATGACTAAGTTGTAAGAATTAACCACTAATAAATTACGACTTCTAAGTAAATCTATCAATACAAACAAGAATTGAATTGTCTGTTTGTCCCACCCACCCGCAATAACTTCAGTTTATCCATGATCATGGTGCTTGCAACAGCGCCGAAATATCGGGAATACAAAGAAATCAGTAAACTTCGTAAATATCCCGTTTTCAGTGTTAATAATAATGTTAGTGACCATGATAGTTTAAAATCTTATGTCTGTTTGTCATTTCAAAATAACAGCGTTTTACAGAATACATGTAAAAATTTACACAAAAGTACCGTGTAAATTTTCACATGCATTCATGCATAGCAAAAAAACATTCAAGCCACCGTTCTGATAATGCTTTGTACTACTAGAATACTAAGTGTAGTAATAACACCATCAAGGATTTTACTATTTTACGAGTTCTCTGGTTCCCAAGGGTATTGTGACAAATTGCTAAAGATACTTATTTTATTATTTTTTTCGTGTTCACATAAGTTTTTGTTGTAATGAATATGTTAAGTTGGGACTTAACTAATGTAATTGGTCATAAAATGTTGAAGTCTTATCTTTTGCATAAATTGTTTTGACGTACCTTTCAATTTTTTTCTAAGAATTATTATCCTACCTCTGATGGAATATAAACCACTTTAAGACATATGTATTAGCGTCTTATCCAACATTTTCTTTCATACCTTGTTTTTTAATTGTTTTTTTTTTCCATGAAATCTCTCAACTGTTCTTATTGTTTACATACAGGGTGGAAGGGACACCGATGCGAAAACGGTTGCCACGTATTCTGAGTCCCCCAACATAGAAAATTTTCATCGGTTATTAAAAAAAAACAGCTGTTCCATACATTTTGACCGTGTACATTTTGCACTTTTGTAGGAAACAGCTGATTTTTTGGTGTCCCTGGTGGTGTCCCTTCCACCATGTTTTATGATACATCGTTTCGTACTGACATACTAACTGCCCCTGGCAGGAGTTCTTACACTCAAGACACCCACAGGATAGTCCGGTTAAGTAGACGATAACGTCCCTGACGTCGTGTCCCAGACGTCATTCATAAAAAAAAAATGACACACTAAACGATCGTCAACCTTACGCGATGCGACTTGCGACGAGCAACATGCGCGCACGCCATTTGTTTCCTTCGTGTCAGTACCGTTCGGGTTGTAGGACTGTGAATACTCGTTCCCTTGCTTTGTGACATGTTCTAAGAAACTTTATAACCGACTTCTAAAAAAGAAGGAGGTTACATTTTCTAACATCATTTTTTTATGGATGTTCACCGATTTCTCCGTGATTACTGGTCCGATTTAAGTGATTTTTCAATTGATATGCTTGCGCGGTGGTCCCATATAAATTTTATTAAATTTGCTTCGGCACTTGAGTTATCCTCTATTATATACATTTTTTTTTTCGTCTATGTGAATGATGAATAACAACTAGTTACAATGTAAAATTGATACTGCAAGGATTTGTGAGAGATACCACAACTAAAAAGGGTAAAATAAAAACTTAAAAAAATAACTTTACTTTCGAAAGACGGTGGTAAAAAAGTCAATGAAACAAATAAAAGTCGACTTTTTAGTTTTTTGTTTTCGCCATAATCACTGACGCGATTTTTTTTTTTTTTATAATTGGTATTCCTCCTGTATCGTGGGTGCGTTTACATGTGTCGCTTCAACGTGTAGCTCGTGGCCACGCGGCAATGTTACTGCGTCTATTGTTATTCTGTCAACAGGTTGGGTTTTTGAGTAAATCGCATTGATTTTTACTCAAAATCAAAATATTTTATTTCACGTAGGCCTGCATGGGCACTTATAAAACGTCGAGAAAAAGGTGCATGGTTGAGGTTGGTCGTTTCCTATGGAGGAGAATCTGCAAGAAACTCCATGGTTACTGTTTTACGATGAAAATAACCCATAGAATAATGACAACAGTATTTAGCTCACTCAAACACAATAACAAAGTACATGAATATTTTGGCAGGTGACTAAATCAGAAACCACTCCGCCATCTTGTTTTTTGAATTAGATTTTATGAAACACGTTTACAAAAAGCGTGTTCCTGTAAATAACATTCCAATACCAAAAGATTCTTGTAATCACTTTGCAGCTGTAAATTGCAGCAAAAACCGCGCGCAACTTGCGACGATTTAAAGTTGCCTCAAAGTGGTGGGGTGTGCAGCTAACCTATTTGTGTTTTATAGTAAGTGCAAACAGGTAGTAATGTATCGTTTTACGTTTGCAAAGCCAGTCTGTCAGTAGGAATATACGCGTAGCAAGGTTGGTACATAATATTACTGTCAATACTTTGTGGGGAATAATTCATTTATTTTTGCTGTGTTTGGTACCAAAGTGATAGTGATGAATTTAGAGTTGAGGTTTACGTTATGATTATAATTAGTAATTACTTTTTAAATAAGTGCATGAAAAATATTCAGGTATTTCTATGAAAAATATAAACCACTTTAATATTATTGGTTATAGAATAACAGCCGCTCAGATCGATGTTCAGGTTAAACCGCGCTTGCCTATGTTGGTCTGTGGATGGGTGACCATTGGTTACATAAAAAAATTGCTCCGTGCATCTGACAGCACGTTAAGCCGCCGCACGTCCCGCCTGTCATTTGTTGATCTTTGACTGATGTTACAGATAGTCAGTGGCCCGAAAGTGTCACAAGTGTCACAACCATTTTTATCAGAAGTTATAATTTCTAGTATTATTATATCTGTAATATTATCTTGATTTAGAAATAAGAAAAATCGGCCTAATAGCGTTTAGTTAATTTAGAAATGATTGTATTTGTTAATGATTTTATTGAAACAGGGGTATTTTTTTAAATTTTTTATTGTATTTTCCCATCCTTTTAATAAATAAGTTTACTTCACGAAACAAAATACAAGTTGGAAGGGACAGTGACGCTAAAACGGTTACCACGTATTCAGTACTAGCGACCCGCCCCTGCTTCACACGGGTGCAATAATACATATAAACCTACCTCTTGAATTACTCTATTTATTTAAAAAAACCGCACCTGAATTTGGGTAACTTAATTTTGTAGATACAATTTTAACAGTTTATCTCGGGTCTACAAGAATTCTGGTGAATTTATAAAATGTTTGTTTTGTTAATTTCAGAAGTGGTGGAGGCGCCGTTTTAATTTTTATACAGAAGATTGTTTTGATTATTGATAAAGGCCTGAAAATGGATTACATCTCAGAGCCAGAGAATAAACTAATAAAATACGGCCCAGAAGTAATTGAAGAAATAAGAAAAGAACATAATCTTGACAACAAAATAAATAGAGAACAAGCCATCGCTATCATAGACAAGTGGGTGAAAACACAGGAGCATTTAGTGAAAAGAGATTATAGTAAGTAACCTTATTACCCGACTGCGGCGAAGACCAAAAGGATGGTTATGTGTTTGACATGTATGTATGTCCGTTTCTTTGTTCCCTCGTTACTCTGACCAGTTTTGTTCAAGACAGTGGCCGATCATGCGACAACTCGTGGTCGTGGCAGCGTAGTGCGCGAGGTTCCATGGTTGAACCACATCTATCAACCCGCATTTTTTCATGCTTCTATCCTTTTTCTGTCGCTCAGAACCGCCATTTACTACAGAAAGAAACAGAGTGGGGTTGCTATATGGGTTGTAAATAGACCCTTAATGAAGCCAAAAGGCACTTATTCTCCCCGTCTTTGCGATAATTTTTTTGTTGTAGACCATACCTGGGAAACTTCTAGTTACGGAGATATTGGGGGTCAAAGTTCCAACTTTTCAACAAGTTTTTTTTTTTAAATACATTTTTAATCTAAGATTTAATGACTCGATTACCCAGGAGGTGATTATACCTGACATATTTAATAAGTCCCCAAAGGATTCATTCGTAAAAAATAAACAAATTCCTATGCAACAGTAAACAGAGTCTTTCCATGCATTTAGACGACAGCACATCAAGCTACCCGAAGCTGTCAAATTTTCCCAATCAACCTTGAAACTAATGCTTAAACGATAAAGTTGAAAATCTATTAAAGAAATTTGACTGATTGAAGTAGCTTGATGTACATTTTTTTTCATGGCTCGGATACGAGATTTTCATTTCTCTACATATACAATCTATTGGGATGATTTGCTTTTTAACGGACTCATATCAAATGGGTATAAAATACAGTCTTATCTTTCTTACAAACTTTTTTTCTACAACATTAGTTTTAGTATATGCGAAACCTGAAACACGTGTTATAAGCTTGTTCTTTTACCATGTTGTCCGCACAAAAACGTGGTTACCACGCGGTGCAGCCGCGCGCGTGCTTCCATCGTCGTCTTGAGCTCATTGACAATAATAATTTGACAGTAGGTACCTAAATTATTGCGATAGGTACTTAGTGTCGCTCGGTGTCCAACTTGTAACCTTTTTTAAATATTTTTGGGACAAAATATAACATGGTTTAAAAATTATTGGAATCAATTCAGTTACTTATTCAGAACAAATATATTCAGGTTTCGCATATACTAAAAATAATGTTGTATAAAACATTACTAAATACTGGAATTCTCATGAGCAGAAAATGGCCGATAACAATGTAAAAAGTACCGTGTTCGTTGGTACATTTTGCAAGCTAATAAAATTATAGAACTTAACCTCACTTTAGAACATTTAAGCGGCCTGGTAGACGGACTTAATTTACCTACTAATAATTTATGGTATAATTATAATCTTAATAAAAAATAAACACACATCAATTTAATTTTTTTTTTGTGCATTCATCGTTAGACAAACCAGATATACAAGATTTATTTTAATTTGTGTCTAATAACTGCAAGAAGTCGTGGCCATAAATAAATATTATTTATCATAATATTGTCAATCAATCTTAATTTTGGGTTCCACTTCAAAAATATTCGTGGCTTATGCCTGTTTGCGCTCAAATTAGGGACATCTAATGCACAAATAAAACCACACTGTGATTATCAACACAAACCTGTTCAGGTGGAGATTCATGGATGACTCTGACCTGGAGTGTAAAAGTGGATTTGAGAGTTTCCGCACAAACGCTGGGATAATTGATATCGTGTCCTGCCTGTCCTGTTGTTAGCACATCACAGGAGCTGGCTACTGAAAGTGCCAAACTCGTCGCCAAATTTTAGGCAGACTCAATTTAAATTGTCATCGACACGCTAAGAAGAACGATCAGCTCAGCACCAAAAGTTTAAAATTCAATAATCAAACATTCAAGTGTTGTTTTATCTTAGTAAAAAGTCTTAAGATTTCATTTCGTTTGTCACAATAACAAGGCTCAAAATTGAAAAAAATACTTTCACAAAAAGTGAGTTTTACGCCCTTAGTTTTCTCGCAATACAGAACCATTAATTTCGAACATAGAAACGCGCTTTACACTTGTGTAATATATTTCATTACTGCAGCTCCCAAATGAAGGGTAATCACGAAGTTTTTTCTTCACAGTGCATGTAGAACCAAAAAAAAGAAGGCTAGTGAAATTCGATGATTCCCAATGTCCACCTCCTGCTTGTCTACCACTGGTGGACAGCGACAGGATTTTTTAAAATAATTCTCACTATCTTTTAAGTGGTGACAGAGATACAACTTTTTTTTTTAAATTATTCCCCTTAGGCACGACTGGTGGACAGTGGCACGACTTTCTTTAAATATGTCCGTTGACCAGCACTGGTCCATAGTGACACAATTTTAAACATGAGTATTCTCTTTGGTCACTGATAGTGGCCAGTGACCAAACTTACTAATAATATTCACAGTAACCACCGATTACATTTTTGCTGTAATTTTTTTAATAATAATAATACAAATCTTTATTCATACAAAAACCTTCAACATTGCTTAAAAACTAGGTCACATGAATTTAGTGAATTAAAGATCATACAGATAGAGTAATCCCTGAGTCCCAAACTAGGAGATCCTGTGACTTAGGAGTCAGCGTTCTGCTGTAGATTTTATTTTGGAAATCATTAATGTATGATTTTACTTTTTTTTTAATACGTTGCAGTCTTTGCAACTTTGTATTAGTGGTGGACATTGGGAATCGTCGGTGAAATTCACTTACTTACAAGAGATCCGTGTTATATTTTATGGTGGACTCTCACAGAGAGGAATGTGACCCAGCAAGGGGAAACTGAATAGGCTGTACGGAACCCATACCACTGGCTCTTGAAAGGCTGACCAAGGTTTTGATATAATTATCTGATGTCAAATCTCATGTTAAGTGTTGGATTAGTGGCCGATAAAAAAACTGCAGTCAATTAAATTACTTGACGTATCTAATATTTGAGAGCATATAAAAGCCAGACAGAAAACGAAGGTCAGCTGGTACCATAGTTAAAAGTCAGACTAGACTAGATAACCATCTATTAATTCCATCCAATAATTTAATAATTTGGTTTTTTAATCCTGAAAAACCAAATTAATAAATTGTAACAGCCAATTTGATTAGTTAGACTAAAAAAAAAAAACCTTGCTTTTCAAGGTAAGGTAACGCACATATTATTTGTAGTTAAATTCTAACGGCTAGAACCTAAAAACTAAACAAGTTATTGGTGTTACTTCTTGTCAAAGAGTTTTTATAAAATGAAATTGCTTAATGGATTAGTATTTAACTGTAAATTAAAAAATCCGCCTTTTTAACCCGACTGCGGCGAAGCCCAAAAGGAGTGCTATGTGCTTGACCTGCATGTATGTAAATATGTGTATATGTCCGTTACTATGTTCCCTTGTAACTTCTAAACGGATGAACTGATTTGGATAAATTATACGTCCTTAGATTTTTCTTGGTGGCGCGAGTGTCACTGGCTACATTAAAATTTACAAAACAAAGAAAAATGGCGGATTTGGGGTACCATATCGTGGACTTCGATTTTTTTTTTCTTCTAATACTATCGAGTGGGGGTCAAAGTGACGGGTTTTAAAAGGTGTTTTTTTAAATATATTCAAGTTATATTTAAATGTATATGTATAAACAAAGGGTAAATATCATATACAATGTGTTTGATTAACGGTTATCTGTTGACAAATAAACGTTTAAAAACACTACTAACCCAACACTCCTCGAATGGCAGCCATCTTGTTGTTTTATTCGGCTGATCTAGTATAGCTTCAATGAAATGCATCTTTGAATCTAAAATACCTAGAGACGTACAAATGATCTTATTGCAAGGGTGAAATTGCTAAATAATAACAGCCGCACGTATCGATCTTCAACGTTTAGCTGTGATTGCCTAGGTCGGTCCGTGGATGGGTGACTATCTATTACATAACGAGTTTCCTCCGTGACGTCTACTTATTTAATTTCCTAACTACCATCTCAGTCCCACTCGTAAATTTGGTGCCTTATCTACCTGCTCAAGCAAAGAACGGGGTATCTGCGATATAGTGGACTGCGTGCTGGGGTAGGGATGTGTTTAAATGACAAGAACACTTAAAATTATTGGTAGCGTCAATATTTAGATTTGATTTTGTAGGTTGACTCAAAATCAAAAAACACAAAAACAAATATAAAACATTATGCATCATTACATACTAGGGTTAATTTTGAACTAGAGTAGAAAATGTGAAAAAAATAGTAAATGTTTTTGCTTGCGGCCTTTTTACATATTATTCAGGAAATTTTATTTAATAGTTCGATAGCCAGTTTATTTAATAGTTAGATAGTTTATGCTTGCAATAAGGTCATTTGGACGTCTCCAGGTCTTTATGATTCAAACATTTCATTGAACATACCCTAGATCACCCAAATTAAAAAAAACAAGATGGCTGCGATTCGCGGGGTGTCGGGTTAAATCATCATCATCATAATCTCTTTATTTCAGAATAAAATTCCATAATTATATGTTAGTGCATTATCACTTAAAAACTATGTTAGTGTACAAATACAAATATGTAGAAATGAGTATATAGTATGCTCTTAAAGTAGCGGTAATTGTTAACGAAACACGCTGTATAATAAAAAAGTTAAATCTACAAACTCATTCACGTTACAAAACTAAAAAGCTGGAAGTAAAAAAAGTAGTTGAAAAAACTAAAAAACCCGACTGAAAAAACAAAAAATCAAAAATAAACACATTTCAAATTAAACAAAATAGGAAGTGGGTTTTTTTGTTTATATAAAAAAAACCCTGAATAAAAATAACTGACTGCACAGCAGAATAGCTACCTCAAAATATTATTTTTTGGCAACAATTTGAGTTCATGACGCATCGCTATTAATTGAAAAGCGGAGCGTTTTTGTGAACGCATATCTTATAATAACGACTCGTATTTAAATTCACCTAAAGTTCTAGGTTCATGGTAAACATCAATATTTTGTGGTAGGCCGAGTCGACGTAGCCCCACTGAGCGGGGCTCCTGTTTCTGTCTGCATGGTTTAAAGTATCCTATTGGGGTCTTAGTTTGCTCACTTCGCTCGCCCACTAGACCCACGGGTACCACAAGTCCCGAGTTCGCTTCGCTCGCTCTTATGCTGCTCTTATCGCTTTATGGTGTCCTCGCCGAAATTATTTTTTTACGTTGCAAAAATAGTTATTTTGTTATTATGTGTGAGTATTATGTTTGTTCACATTGGTAATTTTGATATGCAATCAGTATATTTGATATGAAAATAATATTTTTGTAGTTGTACATTGAACAACTTTTTTGTCGCGCATTATAGGAAAAAATATAATAAGTATTAATGTATATTTTCGGATTATTTTTTCACTAGGTTTGTTAAAGTTTTGGTTTGTTTGCATTACAATAATTATTTTGATGTAAAAAATATTTAATTAATGTAAATAAATTGACGGGTGATAAGTTTTTTGATGTGCATTTAAAATAAAGTCAATTATACAATTATTGTATCTAATAGCGACCTGCCCTGACCTGCTGATCTATAACTCTGCCGAGTACACTCTGATTTTAGTTTTTGCAGTGTTTGCTTCATCATCTGTTACTCTATATCAATGTATACATAACATAACATCATGCCTGTAATGCCCGAAGTGTTTGGCAGAGCTAGCTGTACCTAATAGTATACCCACAGTTTGCCAGTTATGTTTCAGTCCCGTGTAATATGTGGCGAGCTTATTGTCATCAACCGAGAACAAACCCAAACTCCGTAACTGCTACTGAGAAATTCGTGATGGGAAAACCCAATTACACTTTGCCCGACCTGGGATCGAACCCAGGACGTCACGCTCAGCAGTCGATTTTGTGGCCACGAGACCAGAGAGATAGTCAATTTCCCAACAAAATGTGTGTCAACCTAAAACAAACCGACAGACAAAAAAATAAAAAAAAGCGCGACCTCTAGTCCAACGATCACACGTAAACCGCTAGGAACAGATTCTCCAAATGATCATAAAGACCGAATCAAGTAATCAGATCATCGCAGTTAAGAATTAGTCGGTCAAAAACAAAATGCGATTACACAGACGGACAGACAAAGCCATTTTCGCATTCTCAAACTTTTATTATGTATGGTGTGGTAATATTGCAAAAATAATGGCGCAATATTTTTAATAGTAACAATTATTTTCCTGACTTTTAACTTTTAACCTCTTTGGTTCTCCAAGAACAACAAATTAAAAAACGATTAACTTCGCGATTTTTGCTAACGTTTTTCCTTATGTGAATTTCAGGTAAAGCTTACATAGAAAGATCCTTAATCACATGCAAGGGTTCCCTAGAAAGAACGAAGAAACAGATAGACAAAATATGTACACTGAGGACATTGATGCCGAAGTATTTTCAAACTACAAATCTTCTTGAAAGTGAGATTGCGCCAGTTTTAGACAGAGGGTAAGTACTTTATTTTCGTTTTTATTTAAATTACCTTCTATGATGGGAGAGCTCGTGGCTGTGTGTGTCAAAGTGTTATTGAGTTATTTTATATTAAATGGGCCTGTTCTTGACCTCAATTTATTCCTGAGGACAGAGATGAGGTCGCAGATGAAACGAGCTAACCCAAAAGTCGCCTATTAACTCGCGACTTAAATAGATTGGGGTCATATGAACTTGGGAACACCGACGCAGGCAGGGAATTCTACTCCTTGGCTGTGCGCATGATAAGCGATGTAGCAAAGCGCTTCGTGCGAATGTGTGGAACATCGACAAGGTATGAGTGATGACCTGGATAACATACAGGGTGTAAACAGACTCTTCACATACACGTCAACCAAGCATTCTGTACATCAAACTAACTAAGTAACTTTACGCAAAAATTATTGCTGGGAATCGACTTTTTTATGGCGTGAAAAATCACGTTTTAAGGTAGGACTCGATGGAAAGCACTCAAAGCATTGTGCTGATGGATGGATTGAATAGTACGGGGGTCATGGAGGTATGTAAAGTAAAAATCTTGCATTAAAAACATGTATTTAAAAAAAAAACTTGTGAAAAAGTTGGAACATTGTCTCCAATATCTCCGTAACAAGAAGGTTCCCA
This sequence comes from Noctua fimbriata, assembly GCA_905163415.1. Classification (NCBI taxonomy): domain Eukaryota; kingdom Metazoa; phylum Arthropoda; class Insecta; order Lepidoptera; family Noctuidae; genus Noctua; species Noctua fimbriata. The sequence continues at coordinate 3,351,354 of LR990934.1, forward strand.
GGTATGGTCTATAATAAAAAAATGATCGCTAAGACGTGGAGAACAAGTGCCTTTCGGTTATGTTAAGTGTCTATTTACACCCTTTGTTTAACAAGGATTACTCAGTAGCAGCCACGTAATTAGGATTAGTACCTTAATGATAGCTATAGGCTCGCCCCTTATTATATGCGACTTAAACATAACTGGCGAAATGTGGATGTACTAATAGGCCATGTCTATTATTTATATTTCAGTGCTTTATTTATTTACATCATTTGACTACACTAGAAACTGGAAAGGGATATTTACCTTGTTTACTGTTTTCTTTGAGTTCCCGATATTTCGGCGCTGTTGCAAGCACCATGATCACGGATAAACTGAAGTTATTGCGGGTTGGTGTTTATGAGCAGACAAATCAGTCTACCCTCTTTCTTGTTTGTTTTTAAACAGTAAACATGGTAAATATCCCGTTTCTAATGTTAAAATCTTATATCAATTGACTATTTTATTATCGTCTCCCTTGCTCTCAAGTTGCGGTTTCAAAATCAAGTAAATGCTCTTTATTTAATGTTACGACTACTACATATATGTATGATAATGTGCCTTGGAAATTAGACTGAGATTAAGACTACACCTAAAACTAATAGACTATAATAACGGTTATAAACTATTTCATCACCTGTATCCTCATCAATATGATTTGAGATAATATGGAAAATAGATCATTTATCTCAAATTATACAAAGTGTAAACGGACTCTTCACGAAGCAGTCAACCAAGCATTCTGTAAACTAAACTATGTAACACTGTGCAAATATTATTACCGGGAAAAAAATTTTTTTTGGTGTGATTTGTCACGGTTTACGGTAGCGCTCAATGAAACGCACTCAACTCATTGTGCTGATGAATGGATCGAATAGTTGGTCATGGAGGAATGTAAAGTATGTCGGGTTGTCAGAATTTATTCCGTAAGGCTTGTACATTATGTGGGCAGAAGAAGGGTTTCGTGCAATGAAAAAACACTGGGTACGGTACACTGTTTCTATTAAAGTAACAAATTACTTGAAATTACAAGTTAACACAATAACACGGGGCACAATGAATTGGGTACAGTTCCGGGACGTCTGAACTCCACTGCGATCAGACACTGAATGTCGTCCTCGCCACGAGCTTAAAACATCTCGGCTTTGTAGAAGCACGCTGTGGTGTGAGTAGACTTGTAATTAGGTCCCGTGATGTCACCACTGGCGTACTTGCGACTCATTGCAAGTCCATACTAATGACCAGATCCAACAAGTAAATATATCAGTACACGATCCCTTTTCAGCTAGTATTATATTTCACACACTCAACCCATCGTCTTTGGATCCTACTCTTACGTCATGGCCCGATGGGTTTTCCTATAATGACAAAATAGAAGAATTTACTAAAACACTCCCTTAGTGTGCTCACTTCTGATCGACAATCTATGTAACTCCTGAGAAAATTTATTAACCCATGGTTATAGAATTTAATTATTCTATAACCATGGGTTTTTAATTAAGGTCAACACGCGAGCAGTTCGGAATTCCTCAGATGAAACACCAAGCTGAAATGCACAGTTTTATAGTGCACTGTGCAGTGCTTTTATGCATCTAAGGCGACTGTCGGTCTAAGATTTATGTTAAGTACAATTTGGTATTATTTCTTTTGCTTTTCCAGGCTCTTCGCATTGGTACCAACTCTTACCGATGAATACCACAGGGTCGTCATCATCAAGGTCAAATCAAGTTCGGACGTCGGTCAAAACGACTATACGATGCTCTTCAAATTGTTTATAGTTGTAAGTATGAAATTGATAATACTTTCAGCTTAACTTTTGTCTACTGGGCAGTGTTTAAAGAGGACTTCCTCACTGCCTCGCACCGCAGCAGCCTCACCGCATGTCTCGTAGCTGATCCTGGAGGTCTGCTCTCCAAGCACGAAACCAATCGTTTCGGCCGTATGCTACTCCGTATCACTTACGGACATAAGATTTGTTAGGTTAGGGGTCCGAAATAAAAATGAATAAAAAAATATCACACTTGTCCCTACTCCCAATGTTTTCAAACCTCATGAATCCGAAATTAATACGGAGTAGGGCGAAGTTTCGAGCTATTTTGGGCGGGCCCGTATCTTCGTTGACGGGCTTAGAGAGTAGACGACCAATACGGTTTTGTTTTTCTAGCCTGCTCTAACTCTTGGGCAAAGGCCTCCTTCCAGTCCTACCATTTCTAACGGAACCTGTCTAACCCTTGGATCACGGGAAGTGTCAACTAAGCGTTTTGAAATTTCATTCAAAAGGCTGTGAGTACACAGACCCCATAATCCCAGAGTTTCAAGCCTATGTTAAGGGTTAAAATAAACAGTCTTATCATATTTCTGTTCCAGGAGGAGCTCGTGGCTAAATAATAACAGCCGCTCGGGTCGATCTTTAGGTTAAGCCGTGCTTGCCTAGGTTGGTCTGTGAATGGGTGACCGCCCATTACATACCGAGTTTTCTCCGTGCCTCGGAAAGCACGTTAAGCCGTTGGTCCCGGGTGTCATTTGTAGATCTTTGGTAGTCATTAGGTAGTCAGTGGCCCAAAAAGTCTGACAACCATTCTTACCAAGGGGTATCGTGTTGCCCAGTACTAACTGGGTTGTGGAGCTCAGATAGGAAGTCGGTCCATGTAAAATACTGGTATTCAGCTGCATCCGGTTAGACTGGAAGCCGACCCCAATATAGTTGGGAAAAGGCTAGGCAGATGATGATGATATTTCTGTTCCAGGTTGCCGAATATTTAAAAGACACCGACTACTGCAGAGGCTTCACACTTATCAACGATATATATGACACTAGCGCGGCAGATGTTCTGTCGAAGCTGAACCTAGTTGAATTGCAGCAGTTTATACCTGTTATTACGGTAAGTGACCTGAATGAAAAAAGATAATTATAATATTATCTTTTTTCCATCAATTAAATCAATCAATCAATTTTTTTATTGTGGATCATAGGTAGGCAGGTCTTAAATAATTAAATTGTGATCAGCTATGCCCCGCCCATTGGACATACAATAGTTACTTGCACGGAAGTTAAATTAAATACATTAAAAATACATTATTATTTTATAGTTCATCATCTTCTTCACGACGACGTGAACGACGACGACGACGTGACGTGTCGTTCTTCTTTTTCTTTTTTTGACGTCCACTGCTGGACATAGGCCTCCCCCAAGTGTCGCTACATTGACCGGTCCCGTGCGTCTCGTATACAGCGGATCCCTGCAACCTTTACCAGGTCATCGGTCCACCTAGTGAGAGGCCTTCCAACGCAACGTCTTCCGGTTCGCGGTCGCCACTCCAGAACTTTTCGGCCCCATCGGCCATCCGTTCTGCGAGCAATATGCCCAGCCCACTGCCACTAAAGTTTGGCTATTCTTCGGGCTACGTCGGTAACCTTGGTTCTCTTGCGGATGTCCTCATTTCTGATTTGATCACGCAAGGAAACTCCGAGCATAGCCCTCTCCATTGCCCTTTGGGTGACTTTGAGCCTTCTGATGAGGCCCATTGTGAGCGACCATGTTCCGGTCCCGTATGTAATCACTGGCAACAGACACTGGTCATAGACTTTCGTCTTGAGACACTGCGGTAACACATACTACATTATGGTTACAAATGATTAAATTATTAAAAATATCACAGAGAATATTATAGAGAGAAAAATAAACAGATACACACACATTAGAGGGCTACTGACAGCATCATGACTGAGGGAGACTGTATTGGAGCAGTGATTTGTCTGATGGGAAGCCTTTTACAGAGTAGTAGCTTTTGTGTCATTTTTACAGGTCATGGAGAATCTTTTTAATTTTTTTTATTTCTGAAATTATTCTATTAGGCCCCCGGGTAGATGCGTGAAGCTGCACAAAATATACTTTCATTCATTAATTGAGTCTTGCTAGCTACTATGCGCAATTCATCCTTACGCTGTATATGAGTGTGGTAATCATAACTCAATATTATTTTTGACAAAAACTGCGGTCTTAAATATATAGATACATGGTAGAGTTAATAGGTTCATCATTTTAAAAAATGGCTCATGGGAGTCAGTTTCATGTAAGTTAAATATAGCTCTGATGTAATTTGAAAGTTATGACTATCAAATTTTTATGAAAGCTGTTGATTATTAATTCAGAAATAGGTATCAACTATCAACGCTGGAAAGCCAATTTATTCTAAGCAGGTTTTGAAATTATAAAGATGGTTTTTTTTTGATAATTATCATGATAATTATGGGATTATTATCGGTCAAATTTTATGATTTTTTAATTCGTTTATTCGTTTTTCTAAAGATTCTTAGATAAAATCGATATACATCAAAACATTAATAACTATGAAAAATAGTAGCCCACCGGTATCGGGGACAGGGTCCAAACTGACGGTGGTCAAGGCTCCAGAGAGAGGAACCTCTTAACAATACGAGCCGTGTCCAGGAGTACAAGTTTTCTGGATCAAACCCTTGATCCAGCTGCCTAACGAGAGCCTCCTCAGGTATTGGTCGAGGCTCTTGCCAAGTAATCCATTGGCTGAAACGACTATCGGCAGAATTATCGCTGAGTTCACATCTCATATGTCGCGAGCTAAGTACGCGAGATACTTGATTTTTATGATTGCATGCCAGTAACACAGAACTGGTTGATATGTCGAGGTGAGGCCTGGTGATTAGTGGACGTCTTTCCTGCAACGTGATGATGATGAACTATTGGATAGAAAACTTACTAAAGAAAGTAATTTTAGTAATTTTGACACAGCAGATTTGCTTTCTTTGAAATTATAATCTCGGTAATGCAAGATTATTACTACCTTATTATGTCATAGACATTTCTCATAAAGAAGTATAACTTATACCCTTTACTAGTGAAAGGTCAATTTTGTAAGAAGTAAGCCGGAGTACATATCTTTAACGTGATTATATTGTTTGTCTATAGAATACTGATTGTGCCATTTTTCAAAAGGAGGCCGGTAGGAATCGAGCTATCTTCGTTTTCCTTTTCCTGTGTAGCTAACTTCGTTTTCCTGTGTAACCTGTTAACTTAAGTTGTTCCAAGTAAACTTTGTTTTATTTATTATTTTAAACTTGTACTGTCACTTAAGTGATATCTTCCGGGATTGTTCATTATTTTGAGCTCCCGATAATTCGGCGCTGTTGCAAGCGCCATGATCGCAGGTTGACAATCACGAGTGAACATTCACGGAAGATATTCCGTAAGTGACAGTATAAGTTTAATTGTAAACCGTGAAAGCTTAAAACAGCTTTTTCTGGGTTTTAATTAATCTTTTATAATTCCAGGAAGGCTACGGCACGAAAATAAAGGGAATCATCTTTCTAACCGGTTCGAAATTCATTGACGGATTCGTCAAGATTGTCAAACCATTCTTCTCTGAGAAGATTGCTAGCAGAATACATGTGGCTACTTCTGTTGAGGGTTTGAAGCAGTATCTGCCAGTAGATATCTTACCTGAAGAGTATGGTGGGAAAGAACAACCAATTGAGGTTCTGCACAGTAAGTTGACATTTTTACTGTTTCATCATCAGCCTAGCCTTTTCCCAACTATGTTGGGGTCGGCTTTCAGTCTAACCGGTTGCAGCTGAATACCAGTATTTTACACGGAGTGACTGCCTCATGCTACATTTTTAGTGTTTAACTTCTGAAAAAGTCTGACGACCAGTCTTACTAAGGGATATCGTATTACCCACGTACTAATTGGGTTGTGGAGGTCAGATAGGCAGTAACTCCATGTAAAATACTCAACCGGCCACAAATCTAGACTCTGGGCCGCAACTGAGAAATTCGCATGTAAAACACCCAATAACCAACTTGGTCCGAACTAAAATTATATTAAATACCAATATAATTATATATTATAGTATACCTAGTAGTGGGCCTAGTATTACGCCCGTCAAAACGCAATAACAATAGGCCTTACAAACACACATTTTTCAGTAAATCCACAGGGTCTCAAATACCAGCAATTTTATTCGTAGTTTCGATTTTTTTTTTCTGTAGTAAAGATATATATATTTTACACAAGAGTTAAAGTAGTAGTTGTCACTAATGGAGTATGTATGTATTGGATCCGGTCATTATTGCGGACATAAAATGAATCGCAAGTGCGCTGGTGGTGACGTCACGCGACCTACTTACAAGTCTACCCTCACCACAGCGTGCTCCTACAGAGCCCTGATGTTGACAGCTCGAGGCGACGACGACAGTCAATGTCTGATCCCAGCGGAGTTGAGACGTCTTGGAACTATACCCGATTCATTGTGCCCCGTGTTATTGTGTTGAACCCATAGTGTCTTCATTGCACGAAACCCATCGTCTGCCCAAATGATTTATGAGCTTAACGGAATAAATGACATATCCGACTTATGTAATACCTAGAAATATTAGCAAAAAAAATATGGTTTCCTTTAGTTGCTTCCCCCCCTCAGTAGCCCTATAATATGCGCGCATGACGTTCTCATTAATGGACTGAGTCCATCGCATGCTCGAGACATTTCCACCGGCCGCGGGGACCCTATTCGGGGCCTGTTGGCCTCGAGGTCACAAGCCCGCTGGCGGCAGTCCTCTTCCTCGTCGTCGTGGTGGTGGCGGAGTCGACGGCGGGGAGAAAAAAACGTCACACTGAAAAAAAAAATAACTTTATAACTATTTAAATTTTCAGGTAATCTAGTCAAGGCATTAGCTTCAGATAGACACATAGAATTAATGAAAGAGATGAACAAAGCCTGTACAGATGAATCGAAGAGACAACTGGACACATTTAACGACCAATACATGGGAATGCCGGGAACTTTTAGAACTTTAAGCTTGGATTAAAGGGGATATAGAATTTTTTATTGTATTGTTTTATTATTTCTGATCCTTAACACATAACATAACATCACGCCTATTATCCCAGAAAGGTTAGGCAGAGGTATACTTAATAAAACACCTACATTTCGGCAGTTATGTTTAAGTCCTATGTAATAGGGGGTGAGCATATTGACATCAACCGGGCACAAATTCAGACTACGTGGGAGAGAGAAATCCCCCTGAGAGAGATAATCTCCAGTGAAATTCCTGATGACAAAACCCAATGACACTTTGCCCGACTTGGAAATCGAACCCAGGACCTCATGCTCAGAAGTCACAGATCACTAGAACAACGAGGCCGTCTCCGATCCTTAAGACCCACAATGTCCATACAAATAAATAAAATCGAAGTACCTGTTTGTAATCACAAAATAACAGCTTTTTACTGAATGCATACTGAAAATATTATATTGCACTTATAACAAAAACACATATTTTAAATTTTTGGCTGACGGTCTGTCTGTGTTTGTTCCGGCTAATCTCCGAAACGGCTGAACCGATTCATAATGGATGTAAAATACCCGAATATGTAAAGCCGAAAGGCACTGTTCTCCGCACGCAAAATACGCGCTTTGACGTGAAGTTGCGGACACCAGCCCGTTATACAATACAATACAAAGGCACTGTTCTCCCCGTCATTGCGATCATTTTTTTGTTCTAGTCCATACCTGGGAACCTTTTAGTTAAGGAGATATTGGAGATTGAAAAACAAGTCTTTAATGATATAAGTTTACTTTCAATACCTCCACGACCCCCATACTATTCAATGCATCTTTCAGCATAATGTTGTGAGTGCGTTACATTGGGTCTTACCGAAGAACGTGATTTTTCACCCCAAAAAAAAAGTCGTTTCCCAGCTGCAGTTTGATGTACCGAATGCTCAGTTGACGGATTTGTGTTCACACTTTGTATATCAATTTGCGTAAGCAACATCTGCAATAATTTTTTATGATTATAACCTTATTAAGTCAAAGACCTTCGTTTTTATTATTCCAAGTATTTGGTTATTTTCAGAATGTGTTCATACAGCTTCGACAATTGTAGATGCATATCTACTCAAAAATTTTAACACTGTATAAAATGCATCATCCTATAATGTTCCCACTGCTGGGATTCACGGCCTCCTCTCTGTGAGAGTGAGTGGGCTATAATCGACCAAGCGGGCCCAGTGCGGGTTGGTAGATGTAACGTGTCTTCGAATTTTTGGTTCTAGATCATGTCGGTTTCCTCACGATGTCTTCCTTCATCGTTTTGAGAGCAGTGGTGATGAAATAAATTACACAAAGTAATGCGCCTGCCTGGTTTAGAACCCGACGACTTACCTACTGTTCGTAAGTCGTAGCCGCCACCACTGGCCCACCGCTGGTCTTAACACTGACGTTTGTAAAATACATTCACTAGAAAAAGTGGATAGCGAGTTTCGATAACGCTATCATGAAATGCTGAAAAGCTGTATTAAAAATCTGTTTGTGTGTGATACTGAAAATTGAAATGACACTAACAATTACGTATTTCTAAAGTTAATTTCACACCAGCTTCGATTTATTTAAAAAGTGTCTTTAACATGATTGCCTCGTTGATCTAGTGGCCGCAAGAGTGACTGCTGAGCATGAGGTCCTGGGTACGATTCCCACGTCAATAGGCTCGCCCCCAATTACATGGGACTTAAAAACAATACCTGGTGAAATGTGGGTGTACCCTCTGCCTAACCCTTCGAGGATTACAGGCGTGATGTTATGTTATAATCAAACCAATGGAACCGGTGGACGTTGCCATAGATACTATGCAAGTGAAAAAAAAAAAAACATAAAATATATTTAATGTTTTTTTTTTTTTAATTGGGATCAAACGGGATGGGACTTAAAAATAACTGATAAAATGTGAGTGTAATACTAGGTACACCTTGCCAGACTCATCGAGGATTACACGTAACATGGTATTAGTATATTGTGGCTGTGTACTACACATGACTTCTGTTGTCGATTACGTTCAAGAATGGGCAGATATATAAGAATTTAGTTTCAAGTTCAAATTATTTATTGCAATCCATAATGTACATCATCATCATCATCATCATTTCAGCCGAAAGACGTCCACTGCTGGACATAGGCCTCCCCCAAGTGTCGCCACATTGACCGGTCCCGTGCGATTCGCATCCAGCGGATCCCTGCAGCCTTCACCAGGTCATCGGTCCACCTAGTGGGAGGCCTTCCAACGCAGCGTCTTCCGGTTCGCGGTCGCCACTCCAGAACTTTTCGGCCCCATCGGCCATCCGTTCTGCGAGCAATGTGCCCTGCCCACTGCCACTTCAGTTTGGCTATTCTTCGTTCAGTTTATTATAATGTACATATACAGGTGGTAAAATACAATTAAGAAGAAACAATTATGGACCCTGTCGGGCACAGCAAAATTATATAAATAGGTAGGAGAGAGGAAGAGCGCTTTTATCAACTTACCATAACACTAAAACAATTTAATTAGGTACACTGGTTTTTTTTTATTGTAATTATATCATTTATTTATTAAGAAATTAATTATTGTATTTGATTATATCATTCGTTTCTTTATTCTATCTATTTATAATAAATATATATTGTTGTTGTTGTTGTTGGTGTATATTGTTGTTGTTGTTGTTGTGTTGTTGTTGTTTTTTTTTTGTTTTTTTTTTTAGTTTTTGTATATATATATTTTTGTTTTGTTGTGTTTTGTATATTGCATTTTGTTTGGTGTCTCTATTTTCATAACCATTCAGAAACAAGTTAGTTATTTCTTTAATCATTGTTTATATGGCTGTAGCCTACGATCTTCATCCGCGTGAAATTATTTAAAATATTACGTCACTATTTGAATCGGATCTTGTTAACAATTTCATTGTATTCATCATATTTTTTTTTACACGGAACCCTAATCCGTTTTCAAAAATTAAAATAGTCTATGATACTTCTTATAACATCAGCTATACGCCAGTAAAAGTCCCGTCAAAATCGGTCCAGCCGTTCCGGAGATTATACGGAACAAACAGACAGACAGCCAGACCCACAATGAATTTTTGTTATATGTTCGTATATAGTTTCACATGCATTGAGCAAAATTATATTACTTTGAAATTACAAACAGACCGTTCAACTTTATTTATTAGTATAGTTAAGTACTATTTTTTCTTATTGTGAGAACTATCTTTTTTTTGTCTGATTAATATTTTCAGACAATGTATTTTATGGAGACTATAATTTTTCATTTTGTTTTACAAAGTAGGTAGTAAAAAACATCCTGTTTATGTCTCTGATATAAATTAGGAAATTATCTAATTACAAAGTTATGTATTGTGAGTACATACCTACGTTCAACCAAGTGGATAAAGTCCAAAATAATGATGAGGCTTTGAATATAACGTATCATCATCTGCCTAGCCTTATCCCAACTATGTTGGGGTTGGCTTCCAATCTAACCGCATGCAGCTGAATATCAGTATTTTACATGAAGCGACTGCCTATCTGATCTCCACAACCCAGTTAGTATTGGGTAATACGATACTCCTTGGTAAGACTGGTTGTCAGACTTTCGGGCTACTGACTACCTGTAACAACTGTCAAAGATCTACAAATTACAGCCGGGACCAACAGCTTAACGTGCTTTCCGAGGCACGGAGAAAACTCGGTATGTAATGGGTGGTCATCTAAGGACGAACCCAGGCAAGCGCGGTTTAACCTAAAGACCGATCCGAGCGGCCATGAGCTCCTTTAATATATCGTATACCAAAGCTTAATCAGTCTATAATATTACGGCTGCTGGGACACAGGCCTCCTCTCTATGAGAGGGAATGGTCTGTAATCCAACACGCGGGCCCACTGCGGGTTGGTAGATGTCTCATGTCTTCGAAGTTTTGGTTGTAGGACATCCAAGATTCCTCACGGTGTTTTGTTTTAATGTTTCGAGAGCAGTGGTGATGAAATAAATTACACAAAGCAATTCACCTGCTTGGGTTCGAATCCACGACCTGCAACTCGTTAACTGGGGGCTGTTACCACTGGGCCACTACTGCTGCAGTTCTTCGACAACTCAAAAATATTGACTGACTGTTGAGCATGAGGTCCTGGGTTAAATTACCAGGTCAGGCAAAGTGTTTTTGGATCATTCTATCAGAAATTTCTCAGTAGCAGCCACGGAGTCTGGATTTGTGCCCATTTGATGGCAATAGGCTCGCCCCCAATTACATGGGACTTACAAACATAACTGGCGATATGTCGGTGTTCTATTAGGGACACCTCTCACTCTTCAAGGTTTACAGGCATGATTTATTTATTTTATTTATTTATTTATAACAGCTTAGACTATCTTTACAGGGTTACCCTAATGCGACAGTTAAGAATTTAAACTAATATACTTACAATAAAAAAAATACAAAATTTAAAAATAACAACATTATTAAATATTTACACCATCAAAACACACAACAGCATAACATAATTACTTATATAAGCATAGTACAAAAAAACCTAAACACAAACATAGTTTACTTTAAAAAATAAAATAAAAATAAAATATTATTTTGCTTGTAGCTTATATAAATAGTAATACCCTTGCGAATTCACTCCAACAACATGTAAATACATCGATCTGTATTTGAAGGTCGTTGATGGAACGGAAAGCTCTGGTAAGGGGTGCCTTGGCAAGCAGGTTAGTTCTGGCTGAAGGTACCAGTAGCAGTGGCGGGTTGCGCCGCCTCCACACGTAGCGATCCGGTACACACAGACTCAAGCGCTGCAATACTCCCGGGTTACTCTCCACTCCACGAAGCACCTTCACCAAGTAGGCGACCAGCGCAAACTCCCGTCGGATGTGCAGTTGATTATAGCCACCCATGCCCAGGTCAAACAGCTGATGTTATGTTATAAGCAAACTAATGGAACGTGGACGTTACCATAGATACTATGCAAGTGTTTTATAATGACAGCATTGTGTGCAAATCAAAAATAAATGCAATTACACTGTTGATAATTCCCAGCTCATTTTAACTTAAATATTAACGACGGTAATATTTCTTACTACAATTATACACGTGTAAGTTTGTGAGAATGCGCAAAAAGGAGTTTACACCTCATTCACGCCAAAACTACTAAACAAATATTAATGCAACTTTACAGTAATATAGTTTATACATCAGAATAATATTTAGGCTATAATTTATAGGGCACATGAGGTTCTGGGTTTGATTCCCAGGTCTGGAAACATTTGCCATTATTACGTTTTTTATTGGGTCATCTCATCAGTAATTTGTCAGTAACAGCCACGAAGTTCGCAATTGTGCCCGGGTAATGGCAATAGGCGCTTCATATGATATGGCAATTAAACATAACTAGAGAACTGTGGGTGTTCTATTAGGTAAACGCCTCTGCTTAACCCTTCGAGGGTTACAGTCGTGGTGTTACAAAAAAAATACTTACGCTTGCGAAGCCGCCAGCATAACTAGTTATTCATGCCCTTGTTCCATTCTACTTGGGGTCGGCACAACACGTTTTCTTATTCTATTTTTCCCTGTCAGACGTCACGTCATCATTTACTCCTTTCTCTTTCACGACATTCCATCCAACATTTTTCTGGTCTTAAAAAAATACAATAGTATAAATATAACAATAGTTATTAATAATTAATAACTATTATTATAAAAAAATACAATAGTATAAATATAACAATAGTTATTAATTTTTAATAGCTATTATTATAAAAAATACAATAGTATAAATATAACAATAGTTTTTAATAATTAATAACTATTGTTATATTAATACTATTGTTTTTTTTTAAAGGTCAGAAAAATGGTATGAAAAAGAAGTATTTTTTCTCATAAACATTGAACAACTCTTAATAGAAAAACGTTCAGCCAGCAGTACTTCAATCTTCCTCTTATTAACAATCGGAAAACAATTATAACACTTTGATTGTTTTAGAATAATAAACAATGAGTTATTAATGGCATCTGAGCACGAAAACGATTATTAATTAGGTTGATGGTGGTCTGTTCCTAATCAGTGTTGCTAAAGAATATATTATTACTTAACCAGACGAGATCTGCTTGCAAGACCCAACTGGGGGCCTAAAACGACCGCTTTAGAATGTCGTATGAATTACGTTACAATTCGTAAAATGGTCACAAAGTGACAATTCATTATATTAATTGCGTCTGTAACCATTTTAAATTTTTCCATGTGTTTCCTATTATGATTCTGGTAACGCGGCCATTTTAGACCCCTGGTCGTTACCCGCTCACCTAGTTCTAGTTTTAGGCGTCATTTGGCTTCAAGACATCACTGAGACATGGACCACGTTTTTCTATACTTCTGTCAGCTTCCTTATGATCGTAGTTTAAATCGCTGTACTGTCCTATAATTGAGATATTCAAGACTTTGAATGTGTCTTTAGCAGCTATTTTGCATTTTATTAGTATGATTTCATTTTATGATCACCTTTTATAATTGTTTACCTTGTAAGCTTTTTTATTTGTATTTTTAAGGTCCGTTTGCACTGCATGATTTCTGCGAAATGCGTTGAGGGCTAAGTGACTAAATAATTTAAAAGGTTCTGACTTCTTCTTCGTGTCGATGATTCCCTTTTTTGTAAACAAATTAGTTTTTACCATAACTCTGTCTCCTCGACGGCGTTGGCGGTCGCTTCGGACAGGTCCCTCAAAGTGCAGATGGAACTGCACATACTGCAAGATAGGTGAGCCTTAGTTTGTGTTGAGGCACCGCAGTCACACACCGCTTCCTCGGAATACCTTCACCGGATCAAGTTGTATCTGCAGCGGCCCACTTGGCTCCGCAATCGGTTTTAGGGTCTTCCAGGTAGGCCTTCACTGCAGGCGTCCTGCTGGGAGCTTTTCTGCAACTTCGACATAATGTGTCGGAGGAGGATGTCTGAGGAGCCACAACCTTTTTTTGCTTCACTTCAAACGTCTGTCGAATATACAGACGTTTGTAATTTATGTTGTGAAAACAGACCTCATAGAATACAAATGAAAGGGCCTAAGAGGTATCACGTAAACAATTACAAAAAGTGAACAAAAAATGAAATCATACTAATGAAGTGCAATATATGTGTATAACAAAGTGCGTACTAAGCGAATAAATACTTACAATCGTCTGTCATAAATTTACACGTTTGTAATTATTTATTCCCTTATCCAATGTCAACCGTTTCAAGATGATAGAGACAGAATTATTCATTTTAAACACATGGGTGTTAATATCTTAATATTGAGTCCTGCGTGTCTTGTTTTCTGTTCATTACAGGAACGCTTCTGAAGGCGCAAAATTCTTAGCCCCGTTTTGGACCGACTCAATTTTGATTGCCATCAACATGCTTTTGGGTCAAAATAACCACGTTGTTGGGAGCCCTGACACAATCACAAGGCAACGCGGTAGACCTCGCAGGAGATGGCTGGACGAGCTGGACAGAACCAATGACCAGTGGTCCACTTTGGCCGAGGATCGAAAGATTTGGAGGTCATGGGGGAGGCCTTTGCCCCGTAGTGGGATGACACAGGCTAACAGTAACAACATTCTAAGAAGGGGTATTAAAGACATCGAAATGCAAACTACAGCGTGCACCAGAAAGGTGACGTCATATTTTAGGGTTCAGTACAGACTATGTAAGCGGACTCTTCACGAAGACCAAGCATTCAGTACATCAAACTAAGTAACTCTCATGGTCACTAACATTATTATTTACACTAGAAACGGGATATTTACCATGTTTACTGGTTTCTTTGAGTTCCCGATATTTCGGCGCTGTTGCAAGCACCATGATCACGGATAAACCAGTTCGGTCCGGTTCTGGAACTCAAATCAATCAGTAAACATGGTAAATATCTCATTTCTAGTGTTAATGATAATGCATGAATAAAGCCTTTATTTCCAAAAATTACAATAATCGTTTAATCTGTTATCATATTCAGAAATTAAATCAATATTTATTTATTTATTTAAACTTCATGTACAAGAGTGGTACATAGGCGGACTTAATGCCACAAGGCAATCTCTACCAGTCAACATTTGGGTCAAATGGGCTGTCCATTGTGATAGAGTACAAAAAAATAAATAAGAAAAATACCATTTTGTTAACATAGATTGATATACATAAATAGGTACATACTAATACACATATATACGGTAGACGAGGCTCTTATGAACCATTTTGGAGCCATAGTCATGGCAGTAAAGTTGTCAGGAGCAAGCGAGGTTGTCCTCATGGGAGACGTGAACCAGCTACCATTTTTGGACAGAGAGAACCTTTTCGAGTTAAGGTATACCCGTCCAAACATGGTGGCTGGCATCACCCAGGAGCTACTTTGCACGCACCGCAATCCGATGGATGTGGCATTTGCACTCAGCGAGATATACTCCGGTATATACTCCTCCAAGTCGTCGTTGTCGCGGGTCCACTCACTGAGCGTCAAAGGGTACACAGGTACTCAAATACCGAACACTGCCCAAAACACCCTATTCCTGGTTCAAACGCAAGAGGAGAAAGCTTCTCTTGTCAGCCAGGGATACGGGTCCGGCGAAGGATCGCGAACTCTAACCATCCACGAGGCCCAGGGTTTGACCTTCGACAGCGTAATTATCATCAACACCGAGTCCAGGAGACTCCAAATCCACGACAGCATCTCCCACGCGGTACCGAGACATACGGTCAGTTGCGTCTATTACACCGACGACGCCGATGACGCCACGGGCCGCTTTGCAAAGAGAGCGATGGATGCGCCTTTAGTAGGCGCGACGGAACGTCGAGTACAACCTGAAGACGGCCATGCAGCATCGAGACGCGGTCGTTGTGGAAGCTTTGCTCAGGCTAGCGAAGTCCCTGGTCATTCGTGCAATTATCAGTGAAATGTCTCTCAATTATTAAGTGTAACCTTAGTTTAGTAAAATTCATTATTAATTAAGATATAAGTAAGTAAAAAAAAAAAAAAAAAAATAATAATAATATACTGAGAACGGTATGAAGAGATGTGATCGCACATACGATAACCGTTCGTTTCGTGACGGAGACCTTCCCCTAACTTCCTCCATCTTGTTCTAGTCCAAATTTTTCCCGCTATCACTATGGTTTCATCTGCCAATCTTCTAAATCGGCGTCCGCGTTTTCTCTTTCTATTTCTCAGATACCAGATACCATGTCATCATGGTTTAGCTCCATTTCTATTTCAGTTCCTTTATTTCTAGAATAGAATAGAATAGAATTTCTCTTTATTCGAGTATCCATGACTCAAAAAAACTGTTAGTAAAACTTACGACTATGTTATTAGCCACTTATAAAAACAAAACATTACAAGAAATAACGGTGGATCACTGCTGCAGTGATAACACAACAGCGACCCACATACACACAGTCCAGGCGACTATCATGTTATGAGAAATCATGTTTAAGATACTGTTGGTGTTGCCCCACACCCTGCGCACCAGGGAAGCGCACCTTTTACGCATTGTTGCGTAAAAACAATCAACATGCGCATCTGCGAACTTCCCAGACGCACTACAGAAGCGGGGCAGCATCACTAGCATCCTTAACGACGACGACAACACTGACACACTTTTTACTGAGACGACTTTTATTTTGGTTAATTTACTTATCGGGAACTCAAATCAATCAGTAAATATGGTAAATTAAACATTGCGACGTCTTGTTGACAATTATAATGAACACTTTCTTGACATCGATTTATTCTGTGCAGCACGTGGGAGATTCCGAAACTCGACTCACAAGGCAATCAAGGAATTAGACATCTTGTCCTTTTACTCATAGATTATTACGTTTCATAATCAATGCACTAATGTATTATTTAAAAGTTTAAAATCACTGTTTTTTTGTTTTCATTCATATTTTTGTCAATTTTAACTTCTCTTTGAAGCGTTTTATTAATATTTTGTTTATATATTCTGTGAATAACGCGCTGATTACATAATTATTAATTTTAAGTTGTATGTCTCTCCTATGCTTTATTATGTAATTGTTTGTTGTTCCAAATAAATAAAAATAAATATCCCGTTTCTAGTGTTAATGATAATTGTATACTGTGCTGCAAGCGAATCCATGCCTGATAAAATGTCTAAATAATTTGATTCGACTTAGAAAAATGGAAACCCCAAATTGCAAAGCGCGTCCTTTTCTGTCTTTTTATTAAGTACGAGGTTTTAGGTTATTTTTATTTTTTGATCAATATTGTTGTTTGTGCAGTATAAACAGTTTTTATTATTATTTTCATTTTCGATGTAAACAATTTGGCAGGCCATCCTGTGCAGCTGACCATGATGATTTTAATTTTATATACATATATATATCTCTTTTATATTTTTTTATATTGCTCTTCGAGGAGCGCGTGACTAAACAATAACAAGAATAACAGCCGCACGGGACGATCTTCAAGGTTAAGCAGCGCTTGCCAAGGTCGGACCGTGGATGGGTGACCATCCGTTACAATATACGAGTGTCCTCCACGCCTTGGAAAATACATTAAACTGTAGGTCTCGGCGCTCATTTGTAGATCATAGACAATCGTTGACAATCAGTCTTACCAAGGGGTATCTTATTACCCACTCAGTACTAACTGGGTTGTGAAGCCAAGATCAGGCAGCCGCTGTTTGTAAAATAAAGGGTGTAACAAAACTCTTAACGAAGCTGAAAGGCACTGGTTCTCCCCGTCATTGCGATCATTTTTTTGTTCTAGACCATACCTTTTTTTTTTTTTTTTGAACCTTCTAGTTACGGAGATATTGGGGGTCAAAGATCCAACCTTTGCACAAGTTTTTTTAAATACATGTTTTTTAAAGTAAGATTTTTAATTTAAACACCTCCATGACCCCCCTACTATTCAATCCATCCATCAGCACAATGTTTTGTTTTGAGTGCGTTACATTGAGTCTTACCGTAAAACGTGATTTTTCAACCCGAAAAAAAGTCGTTTCTCAGCAATATATTTTGCGTAAAGTTACTTAGTTTGATGTACATAATGCTTGGTTGGCGGCTTCGTGAAGGGTCCTGTTACACCCTGTATAAGCATTCAGCTGTCTTCGGTTAGACCGACCCCAACATAGTTGGGAAAAGGTTAGGCAGATGATAAATCCTATTGATTTGAATGTTTTTAAAGGAACCGTTATAGTTACAATGCTTGAATGAAATTTGTATCGCCTTTTAATTTCTTTCATATAAATATGTTGTAGTAATAATAGTAAAATACCTTGACGTGATACGGAGTTTTAATTGTTTATTTAGATTCGCCACCTCAAAACACACGCTGCAATTGATAACTAATATTATGCACGTGTAAAAAAATACCCAATTAAAATCACAAACAAAGTAAGTATTTTGTATGTTTGTAGAATTTTTTTTTTTTTTTTGCTGAAAATAACCGATTTCAAATAAAACACTGATAATATTTTTCACTTTTCGTTTCAAGAAGTTTTAATTTTTTTTTTTTGTTATCGCGTGTATTAATTTTACGATGCTAAACTACGTATCATGGTTATATTCTTATCACTAAATAGTATAAATCAAAGTCGCTTCCCGTCAGTTTGTCCCTATTGTGACTGTTCGTAAATTACCCTAATCTGATAAAATTTTCGTTTTTTCTTATTCATGCAAATATTAGTATTAATGTCGGCTTCCCCCGAAGGGCAAGAGGCCGCGCACCGCCATCCGCACGGCCTTGTAAGATTCGACTCCAAACTTGGGCATCTTTCCACCAACTTCTAACCAACTGACTTCCAGCCCTGTCCTGACTTTAGAAGCTAGGGGACAGGGAGGGGTACTAGGTGAAGTTAATATTGGGGATTCACAGTTAAGACATATACATGAATAATATCGAATCTTATAAAACTAAATTAATAATAAAGTACGAAGCTAATAAGACAAGAGGGCGCAAAGATATGATATAGTATAATGAAATGTTTGGTAAAGGAAACGTTACGCTTGCGCTTAAGAATTTATTTATTTATATTCGTTACGTTAATATATTTGATTCCAAAATACTAGATGCCGGATTCGCAAACGCAAACGATTCCATGTTACAACATGGAACCGTTTTACAACGTTTGCGTGGCGTACGTGTACTGTTAGACCTAAGTGCATAGCCCTACTGAGGACACTGCTACGAAATCTAACAGGTCACGTTCCCTAAGCTCTATCTACATGTCTTTCCCAATCCTAAGGCAGTGGGTTGTGAGGCCACTGCCATTGAGAAAGACAGGTTTCTAGTATTTCTACTTATACGCGTACCCACGTTAATAACACCCTTATGGCAGATTACCCCAATTACTACATTATAACACAATTTGCACAAGCGTACCGTAGACTCGGTCTGTAGCAGAACATATTGCGATTGTTATTGGTGGACGCCGAAGTGGTTATTCCATCGTCACTTCACATTTCTTTACTCTGCCCCATGTCGTGGTTGCGTGTCTCGCTAAATAGTGTCGATTCAGTAATAGGCCTGTGGCAGCCGGGGTTTGTTTTAACGAGACACAGTCCCTAGCGTTCCTAAGAACGTAGCTATCCATTCAGTTTAGGATACTTGGTGAAACCTACCCCCGCTCCCTGAAATGTGCGCCAACAATCTCTACGCAATGTTTCTGAGCTAGAGCTTTACAGGAGGCAGTATTCATCAGCAGCATTTGGTAAATTTGTACCCCAAAAGTACAAGTCGGCATTATATTACTGAGCAATATCATTTGTTTTAATCAATCCGTGAATATTTCGGTGCTGCCTTCACCACTGAATAATATAGTTTATTCTAATTGGAATGCGAATATTACGGTTCTGCCTTTCAGTCAGATCAAAGTCAATAGTCAGGTGTGTTACTGTAGAGTGTACATATCGTATGCATGAAATGTGTGTACGGTGTAGCGAAAGACGGTCTCCCTCCGTTCCATATAGCCAAACGCAGATGACTAATATGTGCCAAGGTATGGATTAGGAGTTGGAACATAACACATGACATAATAGTATACCTTGTGATGATAAAGCGGCTGTTCCGTCATACTGAAATAAATGATTATTAACAGTCTCTCTGCGCCATCGCCAAGCTGCTACTTATTATATAGTACTTATAGTTAACACTTACCACGTGTTCATTGAAGATGATTAGTCTATAACTAAACTTACAGAGTAATGTGCACAATACCAGTTTCGCCTCCGCCACAGCTTCTGCGTCTCGACACTCACTTTAACTAACCGTGTTACTAATACTTATATTTAACTTATAAAATACTAATCACTCTCTTACGACAGTCCTCGGGGACATGTCCATCTTGGTACCAAGACTACGCTAACTTCTTGAACCTAACCTAGGATGTCCTAGCTCTTTAACCGTTTTTAGAACGACTCCCTGACTTAGCTCCACTCCACGTGTGGACTCTGCCGCGATTTCAAATCAACTCCTTTTGTCCACCTATCTTTCTCTCGCCGCAGCCTCTAAAAACGCCTTTTTGTGCATCGTGTTTTTGTACAACCGTCTCAATTGTTTTACGAGCCTTTCGAAGACCGGGGTATATTGCAACCAGATGTTGCACTGGTATTCAGAAATGCCTTTAGAAATCAGATATTTTTATTTTTTCTTAAGAATTTGTTGAATTATTACATTCGGCGTGTCAGTTAGCTTATTATCTCTAGTTCCTTTCCCATTAAGTAAAGAATTTATGCGTTTCCAAGTGATGCAATATTTTTTACAATTGAAAGGAAGAAAGGACACTTGGTTATTAATTACGGTAACGTGTCAGCCTGTCAAGCCATAAAATAGAAATTTAATGTGCTTGTAAGTGGCCCATACCGTGTGATGATTTGAAATAAAAATCAAGGCTAAAATATTTACTTAATAATTAGGAGTACGTGACAGAGAGTCACACTATGTATGCTTAGATCTTTAAAACTACTCCACAAATTTTGATGCTGTTTTTTTAATACATAGATGGAGTGATTCAAGAGGAAGGTTTAGATGTATATAAGGTCTAACTATTCATACACGAAATATTTTCAGGGAATCATCTAACGGCTATAACGAAGCCATTTCAAGGGATTATTTTTTTTATCTAAGTTTATTTTTATAAAAAATAAATAATTTAAAATTACTTGACCCACAAAATAAATACTAGCTCCTTATTTTTGAACATTCATTACGCTAGTTTACTACGTCGTATTTACCTAGTGTCATTGTTAGAATATGGGAGTAAAGGTTTTGTGCAAAAAGTCTCCAAAATTTTTATAATTATAATAATTTCCTAAAAAAAAAATACTCAGATAATTATTTTTTCGTTCCTATGTCGACTTTACGACTTATAGAAATTACTCTTAAAATGTTTAGTGTATGAATAGTTAGACTTTTTATATTGCACCCGTTCGAAGCCTAGGCGGGTCGCTAGTCCCCAATAAAATGGAACTAACATAACATAACTGTCAAACCATAATTGTGTAAACAATACATTATCCAAACGTTTGTAGCAGACAGATTTGCTGTCTGTTTTTGAAGAGTTCAAATGTATTAGTATATCTCCGGATTCTCACCTTTAAACGGAACCACTGCGGAACCACTCTTTCAAAAAAAAAAAAACATCGGTTCACAATTTTATTGGCGAATATATCGCTGAACATAAATAAAAGCACAAAAGACAAATTGACAACTTTCTCCTTTTGGAAGTCGGATAAAGATAAAGATAAAGATAATTTATTTGTTAAAAACATGCGTTTACACACAAATTGAGCATGCAAGATCTTAGTGAGTAGGGTAGGGTAGGTCCGTACATGTTTTACCATGTGAGGTGTCCAAATTTGGTTTTTGTTTACAATTTAAAACATTTCTATTTTAGCCATTTTTTCTAGGTAACTATATATTCATAATAACTAATGTTGGCATATTATTCTCATATTACAAATACAATTAAAAAATAAAATAAAAAATACAAATTGTCCAATTGTCATGAGAATAGAATGAAATATAAGGTAAATATGTCAAGTAAAAACATCAAAATAAAAAACAAAAACATAAAAATAAAAAAAATATATCGCAAGGTAAAATATGTCAATAGGTATCAAGAGGTAAAATATGTCAAAAGGTATCCGATAGGAAGTCATTTATAGTAACATTTGTCTGTTAATAAATTCCGAATCTTGTTTTTAAATAAATTTGTGGTTAGAGCTTTGTAAGACTGAGGTATTTTGTTGTGAATCTTAGGGGCCATACAAAAAAAGTTTTTCGACATTAGAGCAGTTTTTGATGAGTGTAGGCAAAGTTGGTTATTGTCGCGTCTGTTGCGTGGAAACACGTCTGATAGTCGTGTGTGATAAAAACGACATGTCCTTTGAAGACTTGTGTCATCTTAAAAACCTGCACGGGGCCCGCGCGTGGGATAAGAGCCCACTCTCTCTCACAGAGAAGAAACCTGTGTCCCAACATTAGGAACACAATATCACGCCTGTGACCCCGAAGGATTAGGCAGTAGTGTACCGAATAGCACCTCTTTGGGCGCCTGTTTTGGCGTTTCTACGGTTTTTATCGGTTTTCTTCTCAGTTTTGATGGAAACAGATGGTTTATCGTTTGACAATTATTTTCCGGTATCGCTTAATGTCAATTAACGTCAATTTAAAAGCAAACTTACCTATCTTAACAAAGCTGTGGGCGTTTAAGTCACCATTGGGAGAAAAAAATACATATTTATAATAATAATGAAATATTTGCTGTAGGAATGATTGTAATTTGTTTTTCATTTATACAATAATAACAGTAAAGTCAGTCTGATTGTCTGTATGATTGATCTCCAAAACTAAATTCTCATCAGAAAAGCTATGTGCACTCGACCAAGTTGGCTGTTAGTCACTTTAATTATAGTAGTCTGCCAGCCAGCAACATAGATTTTCATGGCCAAGTTTCTCATGGGCGATAACTTGTGAAATGCTTCAGAGCGTTGTATCATGAAGCTCCGTGAACGTTAGCTGCGGTTCGGTGGGTGGGCTAAGCAGCGGTAGCCTCCTAAGGACGTTGAAACAAAATGAATTTTAATCTAAAATCTGAATATAAAAAAAAAAAACATAATTTCCTCCCGCTTGAAAATTTATCAAATTATACATAGTTAATCCAATATCTTAAAACAAAAAAAAGTCAGCTGACTCTTAAAGTGATGGAAAATACGTCAGCTGGTCACACGAACATGAAAATAAATATATACATATATACTCGATGTTCAGTCATTTCTTCTCGATTGAAAATTTATGAGATGACAGTTTATATGATATTGTGAATAAATAAACATGTCAGCTGGCTATATCTCGGTGGGAAGATTGTCAGCTGATGCTCTGAAGGGTGTAACGCTGGAGCCAGACAGGAGCATCTATCGCCTTGCAGCTGGACAGGAGTTGCTGAGAATCGAACTGTACGGCGTGCAATTGGAGAGACCTATGCCTAGCAGTGAATTTATGTAGTGACTACAGCTATTCACTGTTATCATGTAATCACTATCATCAGACTACGTAGTCTGATGATAATGATTAAGACGGCCAAAATATAGATTATATTTTGGCCGTCAAAAAAAATGCAAACAAGTTGTCAGCAGAAAAATTCTCCATAGGGCTTTCTCCTTATTTATGTAACAACCATTACACACTCAACATTCGCGACAGATAAATCATCAAGCGACGTCAAGGGAACCCACTTGTGCTGCAATTCTTTATAATATACCTACCTATAATATTAATACGTACACTTCGTATAAAACTCGATGACCATTTTCCTTCATTTCATTGAGTGATCAAACCTCATCGCAGTAATATTGAATAAAAATAAAAATGGAAGAAATAGTACCGTGTCCAATAATTGAGTTTAATGATAATCAGTTAATGACTGTGAGACAATGTTTTGGGTACGACGATTTGAATAAGTTGAAACAAGATATAGATCAGTTTCAAGATTGGATTAGTAAACAACCTCATTTTCGTCGCAAGGAGTTTGGTAAGTTTATTTTCTTTTTAAACGACTTCAAAAAAAGAGGAGGTTATACAGGGTGGATGGGACGCCGACGCTAAAACGGTTACCACGTATTCAGTACATCATTCTAAACCCCCACACATAGAAATTTTTCATCGGTAATTTTAAAAAAATCAGCTGTTCCATACATTTTGACCGTGTAGGTATTGCACTTTTACTTTTGTAGAAAACATCGGTTTTTTTTTTTTAAATAACCGAAAAATTTCGATATGGCGGGGGGGATTCAGAATGATGTACTGAATACCTGGTAACCGTTTAAGTGTCGGTGTCCCTTCCATCCTGTATATTTCACCAGTACGTACCTATCTGTTTGTTTTTTCATGTATGTTCACCGATGTCTCCATAATTACTGATCCGATTTAAGTGATGCTTTAGTCATTTGGTAGAGGAAGGTCACGCTGTGGTCCCATATAATTTTTATTAACTTTGTTTTGGTACGTTATGACTTATCCTCTAAATTATGCATTTTTTCTTCTTCGTCTATGCGGATGATGTGCTAATAACTTCTAGTTACAATGTAAAATTGATACTTGACAAGGATTTATGTGAAATACCACAATTGAAAAGAGTAAAAAAAAACATTTTTGCAACAAAATAACCGACTTCCAAAAATAAGGCTTTTTTAAATTTTAGTTTGTGTCATTCATCTAGAGATTCGAGCATGTTTGATGTGTTCTGGGTTAGATTCTTAGGTCAGGCAAAGTGGTATTGGGTTTTACGTATGCAATTTCTCAGGAGCCTGGAGTCTGAATATTGATACTTGACAAGGATTTGTGTGAAATACCACAATTGAAAAGAGTAAAAAATCACCATTTTTCCAAAAAAAATAAGGCTTTTTTTTTATTTTAGTCTGAGTCATTCATCTAGAGATTCGAGCATGTCTGGTGTGTTCTGGGTTAGATTCTTAGGTCAGGCAAAGTTGTATTGGGTTTTACGTATGCAATTTCTCAGGAGCCTGGAGTCTGAATATTGATACTTGACAAGGATTTGTGTGAAATACCACAATTGAAAAGAGTAAAAAAACACAATTTTTGCAAAAAAAATAAGGCTTTTTTTATTTTAGTCTGAGTCATTCATCTAGAAATTCGAGCATGTCTGGTGTGTTCTGGGTTAGATTCTTAGGTCAGGCAAAGTGGTATTGGGTTTTACGTATGCAATTTCTCAGGAGCCTGGAGTCTGAATATTGATACTTGACAAGGATTTGTGTGAAATACCACAATTGAAAAGAGTAAAAAAACACCATTTTTGCAAAAAAATAAGGCTTTTTTTTATTTTAGTCTGAGTCATTCATCTAGAGATTCGAGCATGTCTGGTGTGTTCTGGGTTAGATTCTTAGGTCAGGCAAAGTGGTATTGGGTTTTACGTATGCAATTTCTCAGGAGCCTGGAGTCTGAATTTGTTCCACGATAGGCTGGTCTAAATACAGGACTTGGGATCATAATGCATAATTAATTAGTGAAATTAAGGTCTTATGCAAGGAGCTTACGCCATATTGGTATTCTTCTTTATCGTGTCTGTACCTAACCTGGTCTCAGAGTTTTTAGGTATGATTGTACGTCTCATCAACCATGACTCCATAAAATGGCGAACGCAGCAACCTTCTTGAATGTCATGCGTCACAAATCTATACAAAAAAATAAAATTGAAGTGTCTGTTCGTAATTTCAAAATTACAGCTCTCTCTGGCTGTCTCTGTATGGACATGTGTTGAGGCGGGATGGAACACATGTGACTAAAAGAGTGATGAGAGACTTGATGGATGGAGTGAGAGTTGAAGACCAAAGAAACGATGGATGGATTGTGCGAGGAATGACATGAAGGAAATTAAATGACAGAGGAGAATGGAAGAAAAAATTATTGCGCCGACCCCAAATAACATGGTACAAGGGCAGGAAGACGATGATGACACTCAACTTGTGGCTCTTTCTAACTAAATCAACAAATAGTGATTTTGTACGGTGCCTACAACCATTGGTTCCTACAATGATGTTATGTTAAGATGGAAAAGACAGCCAGTAAAAGTGAAACTAAATAAAAACTTGTAAAAAGATCGTTTATATTCTTATTTGACATTTGATCTTTGGCAAGTAATAATATATTTTACAACTAGGCGTGCTTGTGATAAAGATATTGCAGTGAAAATAGGATAAAATAGAAATATAGTTTTCAAAGAAACCACTCCGAAGGAAACTCTTGCGGGTAAACTTGACTTGGTTAAGTCACGAACATGCAATGAGCAAGCGTAATACTTTTATTTACTTTATATTGATAGACCTGAGATTTGCATAATCTGTAACGTTCAGCAAATCATATAATGTTCCCACTGCTGGGACACAGGTCTTTCTTTCTATGACAGAGAATGGGCCCACCACGCGGGCCCAGTGCAGGCTGGTAGATATCACATGTCTTCGAATTTTTGGTTCTAGGACATATCGGTTCGGTTTTATGTTTTTCTTCACCGTTTTGAGAGCTGAGGTGATGAAATAAATTAAACAAAGTAATGCGCCTGCCTGGGTTCGAACCCACGAATTACTGCTCGTAAGTCGGTGCTGCCACCACTGGGCCAGCGCTTCTCAACACATATGAGGTTTACAGCGGAAAAATTAAATATATTGTATATTAATCAAAATTAATCGTCATTACCTTATACCTTGTGCAACTAAAGCTCGTGGCTAAATAATAACTCACTCGGGTTGATCTTCAGGTTAAACCACGCTTGTCTAGGTTGGTCCATAGACGGGTGACCACCACCCATTACATACCGAGTTTCCTCCGTGCCTTGGAAAGCACGTTAAGCCGTTGGTCCCGGCTCTCCATAGTAGGTCTTTGACAGTCGTTACAGGTAGTCTGACAAACAGTCTTACCAAGGGGTATCGTATTATCCAGTACTAACTGGGTTGTGGAGGTCAGATAGGCAGTCGTTCCATGTAAAATACTCGTATTCAGGTTGGGAAAAGGCTATCTATGCAGATGATGATTGATGGACCCAAGGTTTATCGCGGCAAAATTATCACTTTAATATCAATCAAAATTAATTATCATTATTATACATAATATACACACCTCTTCTGGTATCTCTTTCTATAAGTTTATAAAGATATACAGATATAACTTCTGTATTTTGGCTGCGCTTACAAACAAAAATCTGCACAAATATCTTACCCAAAAAGCAATGCAAATATTAGTTCTGTGAGGGAATCAAACGCCTAACCGAAATCGTAATATTACTGATGCTGATAATCATGGTTATAAAAAAAAAACAAATTTGAGATATCCTACACAAATACTTGTCATATATAATTTTCCATTGTAACGATAAGTTATTATGAGACCATCATGTAATCATCATCATCTGCCTAGCCTTTTCCCAACTATGTTAGGGTCAGCTTCCAGTCTAATAGGATGCAGCTGAATACCCATAATATTTTACATGGAGCGACTGCCTATCTGACCTCCACAACCCAGTTAGTACTAGGTAATACGATATCCCTTGTTAAGACTGGTCGTCAGACTTTTTGAGCCACTGTCTACCTGTAACGACCGTCAAAGATCTACAAATGACAGCCGGGACCAACGGCTTAACGTGCTTTCCGAGGCATGGAGGAAACTCGGTATATAATGGATGGTCACTAATCCACAGACCAGGCAAGTACGGGTTAACCTAAAGATCGATCCGAGCGGCTGTTAATGCCTATAGTATCACACCTATTATCCCCAAAAGGTTATTTAGAGGACGTATAAACCATCATGTAATCAACACAGACGAAAAAGATAAAAAAACGTCTTATTGGCAAAATTGAGATGTATCTTCCACAAAAATTAGTAATGAAGAGCTGAAGATACTACTTACTACTATTTCGACTTTAATTGACAATTTAATAGACATGTAATTTTAAACTTTAATGTATTTAAATTTTTAATTTAGGGACTAACCGGGTTCCGAACTAAATGTTGCATGCCTAGTGCAGAATATGGTGACACTAACAACTTTCCTGTTCTTCAAAACCCAGCTGTATAACTACCCATATTTGCAATAAATCAATTTGAATTTGAAGATATAAAATAGATATAAAACGCTGCCAATCGAACTATTGATTGCAATTTCAATTTAACTAGATAATTAAGCCAAGTGCAACTAGTCAAACCAGTTGCTGTGAACCGAACCGACCCTGACATACTACCATGAGCACCTTGTGGGGAAAAGGGTAAAGGTAGTAGTAATGATGACGAGTGATTGATTACGTAATACAGCTGCAGTCCGATAATGGCGCCGCGCATGTCCATTGAACAGCTTCACTAACCATGACTGTAAACATAAGAATATAAATCAAATAAAGGGTGGTTCTGTATGGTGTCCGGACGTAAAGAATAGCACCATCCCATATCTTCCCGTGGGTGTCGTAAGAGGCGACTAAGGGACTTACCAGTGAATGGGCAGCAGCGTTCGCTGTGATTTTTTATAACAAACTTACTGCGATCGCCAACCCGCCTGCCAAGCGTGGCGATTATGGCAAAACCCCCCTTGGGGAGGCCTATGTCCAGCAGTGGAGGTCTTTCGGCTGAAATGATGATGATGAAAGGGTGTAACAAGACCCTTAATGAAACTGAAAGGCACTTGTTCTCCCCGTCATTGCGATATTTTTTTTGTTCTAGACCATACCAGGGAACCGTCTAGTTACCGAGATATTGGGGGTAAAAGTTCCAACTTTCGATATTAAGTCTAAGTTCTTAGCAGCAACACCCACTATACTATGGTACCTAGTTCTAATGATGATAAATAAGTATGACGCAATTATTGTCCCTAGACGCATCTTAGTATCATTAATAATGGTATAAATGTCTTCTTTGATAGTGGTTATTAATAGTATCATTATATTAATAGCAACATGTAGATCTCATCCATTCATCATTATAATCATGACTGCTATTCTTAAAGAGGTAGACAGAGTACTTTTAAACACGTACATTTAAAGTAGTTTGGTTACATTGAATGCATGAATAAAGCCATTATTTCAGACAATTACAGTAATAGTTTAATCTGTTATCATATTCAGAATTTAAATCGATATCCGTTGGTTTCGCGACGAAGACCTCCCCTAATTTCCTCCATTTTGTTCTAGTCCAAATTCTTCCCGCTATCACAATGATTTCATCTGTCCATCTTTGAAATCGGCGTCCGCGTTTCCTCTTTCTATTTCTCGGATACCATGTTATCATGGTTTATCTCCATTTATCATTTTCTTTTACAGTATGTCCTGACCATTTCTATTTCAGGTCCTTTATTTTAACTGTGACGACTTTTATTTTGGTTAGCTTCCTTATCTGTTTTTTTTTTATTTCTTCCTTATTACGACTATCTTTACAGGGTTACCTTATGCGATAGTGTACACAATAAAAATACTAAATTTTGTAACAAATCACAAACAATACATTTTTTGTGAACTCGCTGAGAGAAATGTTTGTTCCTTATTTTGTCACTTTTTCTTTTCCCCTGCATACTCCACCTTTCGCCTTCACTTCTCAGAATTTTGGCTAAGATCATAGAGCAGCTTGGTGACATTAACTTAGTACAAATTAGAATCTGAGCAGTAAGTAAGAATTACCTCTTTGCCACGAGCTATGCGTTCTAGCGACAGGGACTACGGAGAAAAAAAATGAAAGACGTTGGCTAAAGCATACCTACCATGAATCGGAGTGATCGTACTCACGCGAGATGCGCGTTTGACGCAAGTCGTATTGCTCGAGGCTGGGAACGGTGCCAGACAGCAAGATCGGTGATCTTTCCACGGGGTATCGTGTTACCCAGTAAATGGATTGTGCGACAGCAACTACATAAATAAAATAATTACCGGGATGACATAGCGCGAGAATAACCATAGTCTCGTGAATTGTCCACAGATAACCGATTGTTTTTCCTTTCAGATCGAGACTTCCTGGAGCGGTACCTGATCTACAGTAAAGGGTCTACTGAAAGAGCGAAGCAACGCTTCGATAAGCTATGTACCTTCACCAGCTTGATGCCCGAGTTCCTGCAGAACTATGATATAAAGAACGAGTTTACACCCCTGTTCAATATTTGGTAAGTTTTCTTTTTTGGAACGTAGCCCCACTCTATAAACTTCTCCTGTATCGTGGGTGCGTTTACAAACATTTAAACTCGCATGCAGAAACAGCCAGAAGCAGAAAAACTGCCTATAGGCTATAGAAATATATTTTCAGTGCGCGAATCGAACCCTCGACATGCAGCGCTGCAGCCAATCGCTCAGCCATAGCGTCAAGCGTACCGCTACTCTGTAGTTTCTATGTCCGTTGACAGACAGACAGACGGCTTAGATCAAGTCTTTTAACAGCTTATTTTCTTGCTTTTCCTTTTTTCAGCTTTTAAGTCGGTTTTAATGATTCTCATAAAATAACATAACATCACGCCTGTAAAACCCGAAGGGTAAGACAAAGTTTTACCCAGTACACCTACATTTCGCCAGTTATGTTTAAGTCCACCAGGTAAAAGGGGACGAGCCTATTTCCATTAACCGGGCACAAATCCAGACTCCGTGGCTGCAACTGAACCCTAAAAAATTATTAAATTAAAATAAATGAGTTTAATAGCAATAGCAAATTAATTGTCCATGACTTTCGAAAGCCCTTGACTTTCGTAATACATTGACCTAATAATTAACATAAAGTTGTTTTTGTTTAAAGTTTCCTGCTACATTACAAATAATTATCAATTCATCAACTCATTTTTTTAACAAAAAGATAATAATATGGCAAACGATTTTCATTAGTGATTAATTTGTATTTGTTTGTATTCTTTCCTGCTATGTTACAAATAATTATTAATTCATCAACTCATTTTTTTAACAAAAAGATAATAATATGGCAAACGATTTTCATTAGTGATTAATTTGTATTTGTTTGTATTCTTTCCTGCTATGTTACAAATAATTATCAATTCATCAACTCATTTTTTTAACAAAAAGATAATAATATGGCAAACGATTTTCATTTGTGATTAATATGTATTTGTTTGTATTCTTTCCTGCTATGTTACAAATAATTATCAATTCATCAACTCATT
Source organism: Noctua fimbriata (assembly GCA_905163415.1). Taxonomy (NCBI): domain Eukaryota; kingdom Metazoa; phylum Arthropoda; class Insecta; order Lepidoptera; family Noctuidae; genus Noctua; species Noctua fimbriata. The sequence goes on from LR990934.1 coordinate 3,382,357, forward strand.
TTAAAAAAAAAAGAAAATAAAATGGCAAACGATTTTCATTAGTGATTAATTTGTATTTGTTTGTGTTCTTTTAGTCATACTTGCCTACTGCCAAAACCGTCTTCTGACAACTACCGAGTCGTGATATCAACAGTGACAGGAGTAGATGATAACAAGTTTGAACTGGTGTCATACTACAGATATTTAATTGTGGTGAGTGTCAACACTTATACTGTCACTTACGGAATATCTTCCGTGATTGTTCATTATTACGCTGTTGCAAGCGCCATGATCAATTTATTTTCCATCCACCCGCATTCTCCAGTCAACCCGTGATCATGGCGCTTGCAACAGCGTTGAAATATCGGACGCTCAAAATAAGGAACCATCACCGTAAAAACTTAAAACAGTGTGTGGTCAGTGTCGACAAGTTACCAGCGTCTACTAGCTCTAATCATTATCTGCCTAGCCTTTACCCAACTATGTTGGAGTCGGACTCCAGTCTAACTGAATGCAGCTGAATACCAGTATTTTACATGGAGCGACTGCCTATCTGACCTCCACAATCCAGTTGGTGTTTTGTAAAACGATACACCTTGGTAAGACTGATCGTCTGATTTTCTGGCCACTGTAACAAATATCAAAGATCTACAATTGACAGCCGGGACCAAGTTATGTTTAAGTCCCATGTAATAGGAGACGAGCCTATAGCCACCAACTGGGCACAAATCCAGACTCCGTGGCTGCTCCTGCGAAATTCCTGGTGGAAAAACTCAATAACACTGTCAGAAAAAGCAGCATTGGCCTCTTTTTTTGATCTGAGCCCTACAATGTCGTGATAAAAAAGCGGACAGTCAATCCTTGGGCCTCCAAGACCATCTGCAATCTCAAGATCAACGACGTTTACAAAATCTTAACATATTCGTGGAGATTTTCTCATTTTGGAAGAAAACTTTTGACCGCAAGGAAAGACATGAACGCACAGTGACATAGTGCACAAGTGAAGTGTTACAGATTTACACAAACTGACAAATTATATTTTACCAATATGTTAGTCTTTAAACTCCAAAGTTGTCTGAAAATAAATTAAATTCTTAAGTTACTGAAGACTTCCATTTGTTTTCCAGCTGGGCCAGTACATGCTCCAACATGACTACTGTAACGGCTATGAGTTAGTGGGCGACAGCAGAAACATAACATTGGGAACAGTTAAGAAACTCAATCCTATTATCATCCACAAGGCTTTGACGCTGATTGTCGTAAGTATTCACGCGTTTTGTTCATACCTATAGTCATTATCTGCCTAGCCTTTTCCCAACTATGTTGGGGTCGGCTACCAGTCTGACCGGATGCAGCTGAATACCAGTATTTTACATGGAGCGATTGCCTATCTGACTCCCAATTAGTACTGAGTAATACTCAGACATATATCCAGACGGCGCTGCAACTGAGATGAATACGGATATTTCACCGTTTTTAAAACGATGTATCGTTATTTGTATTTGCGGGATATTAAGTCAGTGCTATACAGAAGGTAACAGAAAGGGTATAGTCATATGAAAGGATATGCTGCAGACCATCAAACTGAACAACTTCCTTCATGGGTCCAATATAATAAATGCGAAAAATTTATTACCTGTCCCAAACATTTGGGTCGAGTAGGTATTGAAATTTAGTATGGAACAGCTGATAATTTTTTTTTCACCCTGTATAGAGCGGTAGTAAAATTTGATTCTGATTAAAAGTGGATAGAGAGAGTTATCCCCTTGGTAAGACTAGTTGTCAGACTTTTGGGCCACTGACTACCTAACGTCTGTCAAAAATCTACAAATGACAGCCGGGAAAAACGGCTTAACGTGCTTTTCGAGGCATGCAGGAAACTCGGTCTCTAATGGGCGGTCTCCCGTTCACAGAGCAACCTAAGCAAGCACGGCTTAACCTAAAGATCGACCCGAGCGGCTGTTATTATTTAGCCACGAGCTCCTCCTCGCTCGGTCGCTGTTAATGCCTATAGTATCACCCCATAATCCCCAAAGGGTTATTCAGAGAACGTATAATACACCCACATTTCGCCAGTTATGACCAAGTCTCCCTTCGTCCTTCCAGTCCAGCAGTACTGCAGGTTATCTCCCATACCTTGTCAATGTTTCACATTATTATGCGCACAGCCTTGGGGTGCCCCTGCATGCGTAGTTGTTCATGAGCTCATATGACCTCAATCTATTTAAGTCGCGAGTTTATTGGCTTCCTTTGGGTTAGCTCGTTCCATCGTCGACCTCATCTCTGCCCTGGGACAAGATGAGGTCAAGAATAGGATCATTTAATATAAAAGTACCATGTGATGAGCTGACTTCGAGCTGCTAGTTTAAACAATTCCTGATTTTTTATATTGGCTGCTAATAAAAATGTATTTGAAGTCACACATTGAACATAAAAAGAAATCTACAGAAAAAAATAAAATGGAAATGTCTCTTTTTAATATCAAAATAACAGCTTTTTACTGAATGCATATGAAAATATACACGGCACTTGTAACAAAAAAACACTTTTTTCAATTTTTGTCTGACTGTCTGTTTGTTAGGGCTAATCTCCGAAACTGCAAATAGGTGATGTTATAAGGTCTAACTTAAGCTACTTTAATTTTAGAAAAATAATTAGCGTTCCATGAAAAAAAAACCTTGAAATTGTTAACAAAATTCGATTCAAAAAGGGAAAGTAACATAATATTAAATTGTCTAAGTTTTAACAAAACACATGATTTCAAAACTGTAATTCAATTCTTTTCCTTTTCTGAATTTATGGAAACTTTATACCGTCAACAACTTAATTGAAGTATTACAATTAATAATTTAATTAACTAATTGGTAGGTGCAGTTACAAATAACGTTTATCTTAATTCGTGACTAAGTTGTTATTCGTTTTTGTAACCTAACCATGAATTTGAAAATAACTGTAGAGGTAAATTAAATAATAAATATTATCATTAACACTAGAAACGGGATATTTAACATGTTTACTGTTTTCTTTGAGTTCCCGATATTTCGGCGCTGTTGCAAGCACCATGATCACGAATAAACTGAAGTTATTGCGGGTGGGTGTTTATGAGCAGACAAATCGGTCTACCCTCTTTCTTGTTCGTTTATTTGCACTCAGTACCGCTACCACTGTCACTCTCGCAACTCGATTCTGTTCCCGACACATGAAACTCCGCAGCGTGTCCGCTCTTTTTTCGGCACTTTTTCGCTTTTTACACAGCTAGACCACTGGATTCCAGGCTGTCGACAGTTGAAACCCATCCTCCCGGTTAATTAATAAATAATTTATAATTACCCAAGATGCATTTGCTGAACAAGGACAGTCAACGAACAACTAACTAACTTCTTAAGCAAAAAGTGCTCACTGTTTCCACGATATAAACAATTGCTATGACATTACCACGAGGCAACCCAACATAGTTGTAGTCACAGTACGTTGCTGTAAGCAAACTAGCAGGATATATTTATCAAAGGACTATACTCTTAGTTTAAATATTATTTTGTCGGAAACTAGTCATAATCATAGACCAGGTCTTTATTGAGTAACACGGCCGTACTCTAATAAAACTGTTTTCTAGAACTTCAAGCTTTTGACTATTCAAAACTACTGTCAAAGATTAACAAATAAAAAAAATAAAATAAAATAAAAGTGGCAAACAAAAACACACAACAATCAAAAAAACACACACAAAAAAAAACAAAAAACTAACACAAACGAAAATGGCAGTTTAAACCAGCGTTTTCATATGCTTTCCGAAGTAGAGAGCGATTTCTTTATGTAATGGCAAGATTAACTAACAAAAACGAGATTGAAGCATTTGGCATCAATAAGCTTTATAACACAAGAAAGTGGTTGAAGCAACAAAATTTTGTGAAGTCCCTGACTCCTGTGCCAGTTATAGACCTGTGTTACAGGAGCCAGCGCCCCTCTCCCAAGAAGAGATATGACTGATACTATACTATACTGAATCTTTTGAAATAAGATTAAAATGAAATAAGATTCAGGATGGGTCTCAGCAATCAGGGGCCCAAGTCTGCTATTTTATAAATTCGTCATTCGAACACGATCCCCTTGTCATTTTGCTAAAAGTTCGTAATCTGCTAAATCCATAATGGTCGATCGTTGGTCGGTCAATGGTCTCGTAACAGAATTGTGTTATAATGACATTGTCGTATTGCCATTACTATAAAACCCGTTAGTAAAACTGATTTTCGAAAAAATACTACTACAGAACATTTATTCATGCCCATGTATAAATATTTTTACATATTATTTATTATTTATCAGATAACCCTTCTATGCCATTTCTTTCAATGGAGTGTCAGTGGTTGACCATTGGAAAGTCATAATGACGCCATTATATTAGTAGATTACCAAACTTGTCAAAATCAACAATTATGAAATCAATGATAGACCATTCGGACACAATTGTAATAGCAGGCTTGAGGCCCAGGTGAAGTGTAAAATTGTGAGCCACACATTAAAATCACTCCATTTTTTTTACAGGAAGCTTTAGGTCAAAGAATGAAGAAGATCCATCTAATAAGCGGCTCTAAATTCTTCGATACTATACTGCTGGTCTTCAAGCAAGCTCTTAGTGCGAAACTAGCTCAAAGATTAGTGGTGCACAACAGTATTGAGTCGCTGTATGACCATATTCCTAAAGAACATCTCCCGAAAGACCTTGGAGGGAATGAGAGATCTATGAAGGAGTTGGCTGGTAAGACAATGTGTTTCTAGTTACTTGCTAGCTCAGTATGATTCGTGTTACCCAGAGGAAATTCTCAAAGTTATTTTGTTTGGAGGTGATGAAAGATGTTGAGACATAAGTAACCTTATTATTATCTGACTGTATAGGATGACTGGTAATTAATGACCGATACTTATACACGTGATTGTACTCATGATAACAAACCTGTCATTTTTTTATACTCATCCATTTTGATCACAATAACACAACAGCCGTATGAATGCTGTTAGCCGCGTGACGCCGTTCTGTCTCATTAATATTGTACCGTGCAACATTGGGTAGGCAGAGCACCCACGCGGCTCGCAAGCCCGCTTGTAAGCGGCGCCCGCGCCAAAGGCCGGACGCCACAAAAGTATACGTATGTGTATAAAAAAAAATGTTTCTTTGGGAAAGTTGTTTGTTATCATGAGTACAATCACGTGTTTAAGTATCGGTTACTAATTACCAGTCACCCTATATACGTGTTTTCAAAGTCTTTAGATCTGAGGAATTCTTAATTTTAGACTTATACGTAAACGGACCCTTCACGAAGCCGTCAACAAATCATTCTGTACAACAAACTAAGTAACTCTACGCAAAAATTATTGCTTGGAAACGACATTTTTATTGGGGTGAAAAATCACCGTTTACGGCAGGATTCAATGTAACACACTCACATTAAAATACAGGGGTCATGGAGGTATTGAAAGTGAAGTTATAACAAAGAAAATGCCATACCTCCTATATCTCCGTAACTAGAAGGTCCTCAGGTATGGTCCAGACCAAAAAAAATATTGCAATGACTGGAAAAACAAGTACCTTTCAGCTTCGTTAAGGGTCATCTAATTCCCATTATATCGACTTGGAAATTCTGGTATTCAGCTACATTCGGTAAGATTGGAAGCCAGCCTCAACATAACTATGTTGAGGTCGGCTTCCAGTCTAATCATGATCTGCCTAGCTTTTTCTCAACTGAGAAAAGGCTAGGCAGATGATGATAACGACTTGGAAATCACAGTCGAGATTACTAGCTATTAAAAAAACGTGACGATTATCACGCTAAGTAGATTGGTGATCACAAACTGGCGATGATAGCTTTAAATATTAAACCAATTTTATTTGATCGTTGTTGATTATTAAGATTCTGTCTTGAGTAATTCAGATATTGACCCACCTATGTCCTGATTACCTAATACCATTACGACTGTCAGAAGCATTAATGTTCTCATAAATAATTAATATTACCACTTATAGGGTGTTTATTCTTTCATGTACAGTACCTAATTACTGACTGAGTATCTGGGTACTTAGTGTGTTAAGAGGCCGAGAGGTATTACAAATTGTGATCAGGTGATGATAGCAGCGTGACACACACACACACACATACACATAAATACACACACGCAGGCACACATGGACGCACACGCACAGACGCATTTAAGTTAAATCTTGTTTGTTTGAGTATGTTACCAAGTTTTTGTTTTTATTCAATCTTAATTATACTTTCCTTGTTTTTACTTTAATTCATTAATTTTACTTTTAGTTTAATTTTATTTTACGACCTTTTTGGATAATAAAACAAAAATGTATAACTCTGATCCCCAAGAGACACCTAAAGTCTAGTTTGGGGACATAGCAATTTGAACAAATTTCTGTTTTGTGTGAGGAGATCCCCAATACATGCAATGATAATGATGATGATTTTAATAATCATGTACATCGTAATGTACATGATTATTAATAATATGCTGTTTTGTGTGACGGTGAAGACAGATGAGAGATGAGGCCTTTCAAGGTGCCTGTAGTGTATGAAGAAGCAATCTGTAAACTATGCGCGTTGTTTCATCATCATCATCATCATTTCAGCCGAAAGACGTCCACTGCTGGACATAGGCCTCCCCCAAGAAGGGGGGGTTTTGCCATAATCGCCACGCTTGGCAGGCGGGTTGGCGATCGCAGTATGGTGTTATAAAACACAGAGAACGCTGCTGCCCATTCTCTGGTAAGTCCCTTAGTCGCTCCCTTAGTCGACACCCACGGGAAGATATGGGATGGTGCTATTCTTTACGTCCGGACACCATACAGAATGCGCGTTGTTTGAATTTCTCTTATTATTTTACCGTTCAAGAATTCGTTTTTTCCACAGAAATGGACTTCAAAGAAGTAAGCTCAGATGAACACATAGCAAAAGTGAAGAGCATGGAAAGCGCTTCGACGGACGAATCCTGCAGGCAGTCCTGTAAATTCAATGAGGAATATTCAGGCATGCCTGGATCATTTAAAACTTTATGCGTAGATTAGGAACTATCAGTTTTTGTTTTGGTAGTGGGTGAAGTGTAATTTATGGAATTTAAACTATCATGGTCACTAACTATTATATAGACTAGAAACGGGATATTTACCATGTTTACTTTTTATCCGTGATCATGGTGCTTGCAACAGCGCCGAAATATCGGGAACTCAATAGAAACAGTAAACATGGTAAATGTCCCGTTTCTAGTCTATATAATAATTTATGGAATTTTGTGTAATGGTGAAATTGCGGATTTGCGGTTTCCTGGTTTTCAGAATCACGAAACAGATAAAATACAGGAGTTGTTTTGTGCTTAAACACAAAGATGTCATATTTATATCAAAACAGTAATTTAATATCTTATTCATATTTGCATATTTTATTTCTTTCTTTTTATTTATTTTTTATTTTATTTTCTTTTATATCTTTTTCTTGTTTACTTTTTTTTTAATAATTTTTGTATTTTTGTAATTTCATCCATTTTTTTTTGTTTTGTCTTTTGTGAGTCTAATAATTACTTTTTATTTCTTCTTCATAAGTATTTTTGTACACTATTTAAGCTTTCACGGTTGACAACTAAGCTTGTACTGTCACTTACGGAATATCTTTGAAATATCGGGAGCTCAAAATAATGAACAATCACGGAATATATCCCATAAGTGACAGTACAAGTTTAAGTATTTTCTTTATGGTTCAAATAGGTTCAGCGAAATTTAGGAAAAAATATATGTTTTTATTAAAAAGCATTTTAACAATTGTTTAATGTAATTTAAATATAAATGATGTGTGCAGATTTCGGAAATGTTCTTTAGTTATTTTTATATAGTCAGTGGAAAATTCATATTTGTATTTTATTTTACCTACATTTTGTGCCAATTAATGCCTTTCGCATGATATTAACAGAGCCTTTTATCATTTAAAGCTGAACACTGAAAAAGGATGTTCATATTAGTGTAGAAAGATAGGAAAGTAATTTATAATAAAAAATAATGAAGTCTATCGCATTGGTCTGACTTACGATTTAGTTGTTGGTCCTGGGCTCGAAACCAAGTGCGCGCTTTGTTTTATTTATTTCATTACAATTCTTCTCAAAATGGTGAAGGAAAACATCGTGAGAGAACCGGCATGTCCTGGTATTAGAACCATAAATTCCAGCACTGGGCCCACGAGGTGGATTTCTGCCCATTCGCTTTCACAGAAAGGAGAACTGTGTTCCAGCAGTGCGATCTTTAAAAGCTGATTATGTTTTCGTAGTGAAGCGTTGAAGTGCAGTGAAGGAGCTTGTGGCTAAGTGATAACGGCCAAGTAAAGATGTTGGTCCCGGCTGACATGTTTTTTTTTTTTTTGTTCTGTATGGGCTTACTCTTGACCTCAATCTAGTCCTGAGGACAGAGATGAGGTCGACGATGGAACGAGCTAACCCAAAAGAAGCCTATTAACTCGCGATTTAAATAGATTGGGGTCATATGTACTTGGAAACACCGACGCAGGCAGGGAATTCCACTCCTTGGCTGTGCGCATAATAAATGATGTAGCAAAGCGCTTCGTGCGAATGTGTGGAACATCGACAAGGTATGGGTGATAACCTGCAGTACGTCTGGACTCCCGATGGAAGAAAGGAGATGGTGGAATGAGTTCGTAGATTTGTAGATCTTTGAGAGTCGTTACAGGTAGTCAGTAAGTGGCCCGAAAGTCTGGAAACCATCGTTAACAAAGGGTATCGTAATACTCAGTACTAACTGGGTTGTGGAGGTCAGATAGGCGGTCGTTCCAAGTAAAATACTGGTATTCAGCTGCATCCGGTTAGACTGGAAGCCGACTCCAACATAGTTGGGGAAAAGGCTAGGCAGATGATGAGTGCAGCGTTTATCTTTGTATTAGATTAACGTAAGCCACGTAAATACTACGCTAACATAGAGTCGCCAGCACAAAGATATTAGAGGTGAGATTTAAGCATTATGTAGTAGTCAAAGGCCATTTTAGATGATAATATAACTACTGTCATTAATCATAACTATTGTTGTTGTTTTTTGCTGTTGTTAGGTATGAATATAATATGGGTAAAAACGTTCTTTCTGATTGTTATAAATTCAACCAAGGCGTGTAGTCAAATGCAAAAAATGACCCTCACAAATGATTTATAATTAAACGACGTAACCACCATACCTACACTGAAAATTCTTCAAGTTCAATTTCGACTGCTAATACAGACCGCAACAGCACTATTTGTAATAGCGGAATTACACATCGTGGTCGTTCGCCCGACTTCGATTGTCTCTGGAATACGGGCAAACGACCAAGTGTTAAGGGCATTACATGGCTCAAATTCCAAAAACAGCGTATGTTCAAAGAAATTTGTTGATGAATCCCTTCGTGCGTTTTCCGTGTAAAAAGTATGTTATAGTTAAGTTCATCACAAATAAATTGTATTGTTTAAAATTTTAATAAACCTTCTCAATTTTTTTTGGTTCATCGTAGAAAATAGGTCCTTTTTCAACCTTAATTGTAAATTATCTCTGTAACGGCTGAATAGATCGGCATGAATTTTGTAACAACAAATACGTAATGATATACTTAACAATCTGTATTGTTTTTTTCTGTTATTTCTTTTAATATTTTTAAATAATAAATAAAAACCGAAATTTTGCGAAATGTGCAGGACAAATCAACAAAAACCAGTACAGGGATCAAATCATCAAGGTCATCGAGCAATGTAATGCCCTTAACGGGGTTGACTACGACCGTCTTCATATAATCACGTCCGGCTTCATAGTTTATTTTTAGAGTTCCGTACACGAAGGGTAACCAACGGGACCCTATTACTAAGCCTCCGCTGTCCTTCCATCCGTCCGCCCATGCATCTGTCTGTCAGTGAGCTGTATCTCATGATCCGTAATAGGTAGACAATTCCAATTTTCACAGAATGTGTATTTCTGTTGCCGCTATAACATCATATAATAAAAATAAATTAAAAATTAAAGGGGGCTACGATGGTACGGCACCCATCAAGCGTGAGTCCGATTCGCACTTGCAATTCAATGCATCGGGGGGCCAAATTCAAGTAAAGTCATTCGAATAATCGAATACGAGCAAACGACCAAGTGTAATTGAGCAATTACTATGAAAACATATTCATAGAGAAACAGTCGTGTCGCAGAGATCTTGTAATGCTAATTAGTGCTGCAGTTGTGGTAACTTTCAGAATTGTACTGTGACGACCAGTACAAAAAGTGTTACAGCAACATAATATAAAAAGTACTACAGCGCCATCTATGCATCAAAGGAAGAACTTACATCAGAATTCTGAATTGCGCTTTTAAAGTGATCTGTGACTTAAGACTACATTACATACAGGGTGTAAACGGACCCTTCACGAAGCCATCAACCAAGCATTCTGTACATCAAACTAAGTAACCCTATACAAAAAATATTTCTGGGAAACCACTTTATTTTTTGGGTTTTAAATCACGTTTAACGGTAAAACTCAATGTAAAGCACTCAAAATATTAAATACTGATATTATACATTTAAAGTAAAGTGTTATACCTTAAAAGCTTGTATTTAAAAAAAACTTGTGAAAAGGTTAGAACTTTGACCTCCAATATCTCCGTAACTAGAAGGTTCCCAGGTATGACCTAGGACACAAAGTGATCGCAATGACGGGGTTAATAAGTACCTTTCGGCTTCGTTAAGGGTCTATTTACACCCTTTATACAACATTATTTTTAGTATATGCGAAACCTGAATATAGTTTGTTCAGAATAAGTAACTGAATCGATTCCAATAATTTATAAACCATGTTTTATTTTTTCCCAAAAATATTTAAAAAGTTAAAAGTTGGATACCGAGCGACTTTGAGTACCTATCGCAATAATTTATTTACCTACTGCCAAATTATTATTATCAATGAGCTCAAGACGATGCTGGATGCGCGCGCTGCGTGGTGACCACGTTTTTGTGCGGAACTAGGTAAGAGAACAAGCTTATAACTTTGTGATTTTTCATGATACACGTGTATCAGGTTTCGCATATACTAAAACTAATGTTGTATAGGAAAATCCAACAACTGTTGGGCAGTAGCCCACCAGACACAACACCCGCCTGGTCGGAGGATCATCCCCTTTCAATGAAGAACTTCACACCCTGTTCTTCATCCTCCTATAGTACAATTCTTTTTGAGATTAATTATTGCAGAAGTTTAAAAAACCAAGGAGTGGAAAATAAATTCATCAGTATCATTAGGGAAATATATGTCAACAGCACAGCCAAAGTGCAACTCGAAAACATTGGAGATCAATTTAAAATACAGAAGGGCGTGAGACAGGGAGACCCGTTGTCGCCAAAAATATTTAATGCCGTTTTGGAAAATATCTTTAGGCAACTCAACTGGGATACCCTTGGTATTAATATAAACGGGGAAAAATTGCACCACCTAAGGTTCGCAGACGATCTCATTTTGTTCGCAGAAGATCCCATCACACTACAAACAATGCTACAACAACTAACATCAGAGAGTAAAAAGGCAGGATTATCGATGAATACAAGCAAAACTAAAATAATGACAAACAAGACCGAAGTCAAAATTGAGGTGGGCGAAGATGAGATCGAATACGTAAACGAATATGTGTACCTGGGTCAAGTTATATCGGTGAAAGATTTATCGACGAAAGAAGTAGAAAGGCGAGTAAACAACACCTGGCGAAGGTACTGGTCACTCAGGGAAATCATGAAAAATAAATCTGTGCCCATCTCAGAAAAGAGAACCGTTTACAACACCTGCATACTTCCATGCCTTACCTACGGCTGCCAGACTTGGCCACTATCACAGAATATTGAAAACAAACTAGGTGTATGCCAAAGAGGAATGGAAAGGAGCATGATGGGTCTAAGGTTGAAAGACAAAAGGAAAGCTACAATAATTAGGAACACCACAAAAGTAGCAGATGTTAAAGTAAAAACACGAACCCTAAAATGGCAATGGACAGGTCACATGATGAGAAGAACAAACAGAAAAGTGGACCAAAAAAGTTACTGAATGGTACCCAAGGGACGGAAAACGACGCAGAGGAAGACAGATAAAAAGATGGGAGGATGATCTGCCTAAGGGATGGAGGAATACAGCGAGGGATCGACAAATTTGGAGGGAACTAGAGGAGGCCTATGTCGCAAGACAGCCTGACCTGGTAGCTGATAAGACAAATAAATAAATGAAATATGTATAATCTAAGGTTAGTTAAGATATAATTTAAGTTTAGTTAATCTTATAATTTAAGTTAGATGTAGAAAACAAATAAGTGTAGTTTATATTTTTAGTTTCAAAATTACTATATATTGTGTATACGAAGGTCAGAGTAAATAAAGGCTATTTTTATTTATTTTTATTTATTTTATTTATTGCAGAAGTTAAGGTGTCAGTCCTGAAACAGCCAGAAGTTGTCGCGGCAGACCTCGTAGAAGATGGCGGGTCGAGCTGGACAAAACCAACAACCAGTGATATAAGATTTTAAACTATCATAGGGGAGACCGATATGTCTGCTCATAAACACCCACCCGCAATAACTTCAGTTTATCCGTGATCATGGTGCTTGCAACAGCGCCGAAATATCGGGAACTCAACAAAAACAGTAAACATGGTAAATATCCCGTTTCTAGTCTTGACAACGACCAGTGGCCCACATTAGCCCTGGATCGTAGCAACTGGAAGTCATGGGGAGAGGCCTTTGCCCAGCAGTGGGATGATGCAGGCTAACATTATCAGTATAAGTAAAGTACTTCATCAGTCAAAGACAAAATTCTAATCTATTTTTGGGTTTGCCAAAAAGCGTTCTTCAAACCTAGGATAAACCAGTCATTCCGTAAAGACATATCGATCTTTGGCTATAACATATAGACGTTTCAAGTTTCAAAAGTGGTTGTCTCCAACTGTATTGATGGCAATTTTATGTTGCTATGAGTATAATACGTAGTTTTTTGGACCTCATACTCTGGTGAAGTAGGTCTTATCTCAAAATTGATATACTATAAGGAAATCGCATTTGAATTTTAAGGAAGGTCGGGTGGTCCCCGCTGTAGATTTCTGGCGCCTACAGGCATATACTTCATTGGGAAAGTATGGCGAGCGTCAATAAAAATGAAATTCTAATTAATTCGTTTTGTGGATAAAGGTTAGATATACAAAAAGCAGAAAATTAAAATTGAAAATATATTAAACGTTTATTAAAATTACTAAGAATTAATAATGACTGTTTGTTTTATTACATCCCTGACATCTGTAATCTGTATAGTGAGGTAACGCAAAAATAAAAAATAAAAGTAGTTAAGTGTAGACATGTTAACGTTGCATTGTAAAACTTAGATTTCTAAACGTGATAACAACATCTTCAACTTAGAAACTTAGAATATTCTAGACTTCTAGAGCGATGCCCAAGCATGAACTAACAGTCAAACTTTAAGACTAAACAAGGCCGATTATATCACAAAAATTTTGATGAGATCGACGTTTCGTATTCCCCTTTTTTCTCCTCGAAAACTCATCATCATCATCATCATTTCAGCCGAAAGACGTCCACTGCTGGACATAGGCCTCCCCCAAGTGTCGCCACATTGACCGGTCCCGTGCGACTCGCATCCAGCGGATCCCTGCAATCTTCAGCAGGTCATCGGTCCACCTAGTGGGAGGCCTTCCAACGCAGCGTCTTCCGGTTCGCGGTCGCCACTCCAGAACTTTTCAGCCCCATCGGCCATCCGTTCTGCGAGCAATGTGCCCTGCCCACTGCCATTTCAGTTTGGCTATTCTTCGGGCTACGTTGGTTACCTTGGTTCTCTTGGTTACCTCGAAAACTGAACCAATTCAATTATTTTGACTTTAAAATTTTAAGAAAGAGTATGTCTGGGTTCCTATCAATTTCTGTTATGTTTAAAACTTTTTGAATTTGCCTTTTATTGCTTTAATCACGGTCGTAAAAATTGGGCATTTTGTTATTATTTTTGGAGAGTCGTTCCCTCCAAAAACAAAAAAAAAAAATCTTATATGAAATCTTTACTTATTCATTGCTGAAAAGACTAGTTTGGTTGCTGAAGTAATGACAGGGACGTGTCCACAGTGAGAACGTTCTTCTCTCTGGAGCCCTGACCAGCGGCATCTAGGACCTTGTTCCTGGTGACGATGGGCTACTATTATTTTTCTTTTTTAATGTTTTTTTTTTATTTGCTAAAGGATAACTAATAATTATACAGTTGGATATGATTATCTAATGCAACAGGGGTTCTGTTGCATTAGATAATCATAATTATATTATACATGCAGGCATGAAAACAAAGTGAAGTTTTTGCTTAAAAATACCAACAAACGCACACAACTCTTTCACAGACATGCGTCATTGTGAGATTTTCATTACAGTTTTTGACGTTCAAAACTATTTTTGAATACGATGCGTAGTTTTATTTAATGTGTTTTTTTCAGTTCTGTATTTCTATACAAACCAGTTCATTCTCTCAGGAGCAAAAAACTATATTTTAGTCACTATGCAATAATAATTCATTTTTGAAACATGATTATTATTTTTAATACGTTTTCTTATTTTTCGTAGTGTTTCTGTAAATGACAAACAGTTTTTTTACTGAACTTTGGAGAAGATTTTGTTATTGCATGCAGCAGAGATGAGAATGTTGAGATGGATGTGTGGAGTGACTAAAATGGACTTTTCTTTTCGGATGGGAAATCACCAAATGACTCCCCTCCCCCCCGTGAGTGTCAGGCTTCTACTGACTAAAACCCATCCATGTTCCTTTTTTGCCCTTTGTGTTCCAGTCCCGCAACCCTGGCAGGCATCGGCCCTTGCAGACCCCTTCCTTGTTGCTGACATCTCTTTGAGGCGCTCGTGGAACACGAACGCGCCGTCGACACGGCCTGTTATCATAAGACGGCCGGACGGCGAGCTAGCCCATTACTGACCGTCCACAGGTCCGACTAACATGGATCAGGTAATAAATGAGCATATAAGTGGAAGTTTGAAAGTGGCGCCTGTTCCAGAAAAGTTGAAAGGAAGTCGTCTGTCTCAGTATGAACATCTAACGAGGAGGGATGGAACAGATGTGGCTTTATGAGTACACATTTAGATAGATGGAGAGAGAGAGAGAGGAAGACCAAAGGAAATATGGTATGGAACGATATGAAGGAAAAAGGAGTAAATGATAGCGTGACGACTGACAGGGGAGAATGGAAGCAAATAGCGTTTTGCACCGACCCCAAGTAACATGGGACAAGGGCAGGGAGATGATAAACTGTGGAGAGGATTTTGCACTGCGTCAACATTTTTGTGTAAACTCTATGGCATATCTAAAAAATAATTAGACAAGGATAATTATTTTTTGTAAGCGTTAAAGACAACCTTGGCTAATTTAGTATTTTAAAAAATTTTACCTTTGTAAAGATTATTTTTTACCAATTATGAATGTGTGTACATTGTAGGCTTTGTCCCAGCTGCTTGTTAACTTTTTATCTTGTTTGACATCTTTTGTGTAGTAAACAACGACTTGTTGTTGGGCCTACGCTGTCCTCCCATACTTAAGTACAAATGCTGTAACATGATAATATTGTAATGCCAAATGATTTGAAAAGAGTAACCATGGAGTTTCTTGCCAGTTCTTCTCCATAGGAAACGACCATTCGTGCACCATCTTGTCGACGTAAGTATATACACATAAGTGCCCATCTAGGCCTATGTGAAATAAAATATTTTGATTTTGTATTCTGATTTTGACAACTTATTCCAGAATTATAGGGAATTTTGGTGCTCTAATGGGAACGGTTTCGATTTACGGGTCGTTGGATTCAAATCTAGGCACATCACCACTGATCTCAAAACGGTGAGGGAAAATATCTTTATAATATTTTAAAGACATTGTGGCATCCACCAACTGATTTCCACCGGCTGATTATATATTCCAGAATTTAAGAACCTGTCTCAGTTTTATGCAAAAATGTAGGAAGTGGCTAAGGTAAACAACTAAAATAACGGAAATTGAATAATTCTATTTATCATTGCGAAATATAACCAATTATATTTTAAACCATAAGGCCAATGAGTCAAGGTTTAAGATGACCATAAATTTGGATTAATATACTTGGCCTTACACTAGAACTTGAATTTAAAATTGAGGTCAATTATAGCACAGCTGATATTTTCTGTGTATTTTTTTTACAGTGGAGGTCAGTAAACTGTAACAACGATATTACATAAGGAATAAGAAAGAAAGAAGAAATAGTAAAGTTTATGTGACGTCATCAAACACACACAATAAAAGAAGATACAAAATAAAAAATAAATTACGAATTAAAAAAGTAAAAAAAAAAAACAGATAATACATAGTATGTGCTGTGTGCCTCACGACTGCGCCTAAAAGGTCCATTTCAGCATTCATTCCAGACAGGTGACACTGTCTGACGCTGGTCTTCCAATGGGACTGGTTTAAAACGTATTTGAGACAAGCCAGTATTCCTAGCCTATACACAAGGTGTAAACGGACCCTACACGAAGCCGTTAACCAAGCATTCTGTACATCAAACTAACTTTACGCAAAAATTATTATCGGCTTCGGCTATATGAGTGTAAAGTTGCATCTTAATACGTTCAGTAATTTTTTACTTTAAAGAGTAATATACATTCATACATTCATCCTCAAAAAACATTTGCGTTTGTAATATTAGTATACATCCACCATGCGGGCTCAGTGCATATTGGTAGATATCACATGTATTGGTGCCAGACAAGCAAGAATTTAGTATTGATAAAAACTAAGAATAATATCAGTCTCGACGAACATCTGTCGAGGCTAGGCCGTTGGATTAAGGGCCTGATTCAGAAGGCATTAATCCTCGATACGGCCCACGTTGTGAGGAGGTTCTTGTCTCTGGAACTCTAACCACCGGTAGCTTGGACCCTCCTCCCGACATCAGCGGACCACATTTTTTTTGTAATATTTGAACAATGTAATAGATGTGCAGAAGCGAGGAATAAAGAAAATAATCACAAAAAATCAGGAAGTAAAAAAACCGTGTTTAAGACGAATTAATTTGACCTCTAATAAATTGGCAAGGTAAAAAAACAAGTTCTGTGCTATACCTAAAACGAAAAAAACAAAGTACCTATTTGAATAAAATATAAAATAATGTCACGGTTGTTAATTCTGAAGGGCGACCTTGGGGCCCAACACTGGCCCCATCAGCTTCTTCGCCGTGTCGATGCTTCCTTTAGATAAACACTGTTTTAAGCTTTCACGGTTTACAACTAAACTTACACTGTCACTTACGGGATATCTTCCATGATTGTTCATTATTTTGTGCTCCCGATATTTCGGCACTGTTGCAAGCGCCTTGATCGTGGGTTGACTGGAGAATGCGGGTGGATGGAAAATAAATTGTTTAGAGCAGACAAATCTATCTACCCTCTTTCTTTGTCTTTTGCTGCGCGCACTACTGGAACTCGACACTAAATCACAGCAAAACACTCTCACAGTATCGCCAGGTTTTGTGGAGTCCTTATTACGATGCCGGCTGCTACTTTTGATCTTACTCAAAACT
The DNA here is from genome assembly GCA_905163415.1 of Noctua fimbriata. Classification (NCBI taxonomy): domain Eukaryota; kingdom Metazoa; phylum Arthropoda; class Insecta; order Lepidoptera; family Noctuidae; genus Noctua; species Noctua fimbriata. The sequence continues at coordinate 3,399,976 of LR990934.1, forward strand.
GGATTCCACGTACTTGACAATTTGAAGCCGTCCTCTTGATTGAAATTTTTGTGTTTTCTTATTTTCAATTGCTTCTCTTGTCAGCCTTGGTAATTAATGTTTGTCCGTTGACAAAATACGTGGTTTGTACAATCATGGAAGATATCCCGTAAGTGACAGTATAAGTTCCTTTAGATTAGCTTCGAATAGAACTCTGCCACTTCAACGGCCTTATCAGTGACTTCGGACAGAGTCTGATCCATCAAGATGCAGATGGAGTTGTACAAAGAGCAGGACAGTAGGTAGGACATTGTGTGGTTCCGTAGTCTGACTTTGATCCCTCGGAATAACCATATCGGACTAACCTGCATCAACCTTCATATTTTTCACTTCTGATTTTTTGTCGCATTATCATCTTAAATCAAAATTTTGGTTGTTTTATTACTTACATATAAAAAAAAAAGAATCATAGTGTACAGCACTATGAATTTCTGACTGTTTTATTTAACTTTCTATGATATGAATCGTCCTTGAAATAATTCCTTTAAGACATTCTGCGCCGGTCCCAAATGAATTGCAATAAGGGCTAGAAAATAATGTTGGTGATGGGAGATATCCTGATTTCTTTTTGATTTTTATTAGAAAACATGTTTTGAGTGGCCAAATTCATGAATTTCAGCTGCCAATTGTTTATTTTCTATACAGGGTGTAACAGAAAGGGTATAGTCATATGAAATGATATGCTGCAGACCATCAAACTGAAGAACTTCCTCCATGGGTCCATATCGTAAATGCAAAAAAATTATCAGCTGTCCCATACTAAATTTTAATACTTACTCGACCCAAATGACAGGGACAGTGAAGACAGTGACAGTGAGGGTGTGTGTGAATGTGATGGGACAGTTGATAATTTTTCGCATTTACAATATTTAACCCATGGAGTAAGTTGTTCAGTTTAATGGTCTGCAGCATATCATTTCATATGACTATACCCTTACTGTTACACGCTGCTTATTCCTATATTTGATGACACTTACAAAAAGCGAGGACTTAACTGTCTTAAATAACCATTAGACAACTAATTTACCAGGCGAGGTAAGCCAGAAAAAAAAAAAGATCATTTAGTCCATAGGAGGCGCAGATTTGTTTTTGTACCCTCCGTTTTTTAAATCAGCAAAAAAAACATTTCAGTAAATCCATAATAACTGCCAGTTAAATTGTTTTCAATACCTCATTATGGTACACAGTTTAAACATATAATTAATAGTGTGACAATACATAAAACTGAAAAAAATTTGGAGGCCACCGTGGGTCGAAATACCTACTGTCGACACTGAGGTCCTTTTTTTAAGATGGGAAATCATCAAATGACCCCCCCCCCCCGCTCTGGGCGGAGCGGAAGGGAGTGTCAGACTTGTACTGACTAAAACTCATCCATGTTTTTTGCCCTTTGTGTTCCAGTTCCGCGGTATCTGTTTCGAACAGTCCCGCAGCCCACACTGAGGTCCTAGATGGGTCGGAATCGCGATACGACAGCGATACATTTCGTAACTTAAACGCGCTACGTATTCCGTGTAACGCCATCTTGAATATACAGGCGGATTCAAAAAAAAAATGTGGAGCGATAGAATTTCGCATCCTGCCAGTAATTACGTATTACAAATGAGTTGCGAAGTGTTTAGAAAGTTACGCAAGTCGTCGCTTATTGCAAGCGCGGTTTTAGTACTACGCGATCGAAATATACATAATGTGTGACCTTTCCCTATATTTTGAGCTATACAGTTTAGTCGTTTAAAAGAGTAACTATGGTTTTTCTTCTCCACATTCTCCATAAGAAACTACGCTTGCGAATTGCGAATCTACAACATTATTTTTAGTATATGCGAAACCTGAATATAGTTTATTCAGAATAAGTAACTGAATCGATTAAAATAATTTTTAAACCATGCTATATTTTTTCCCAAAAATATTTAAAAAAGTTAAAAGTTGTACACCGAGCGACTTTGAGTACCAATCGCAATAATTTAGGTACCTACTGCCAAATTATTATTATCAATGAGCTCAAGACGACGCTGGAGGCGTTTGCTGAGCGGTGACCACGATTTTGTGCGGACAACTAGGTAACAGAACAAGCTTATAACTTTGCGATTTTTCATGATACAGTTTTTAAATTTTGTATATAGATTCTTTACATAAAAATACTAGACACGTGTTTGAGGTTTCGCATATACTAAAACTAATGTTGTATACATAATGTGTGACCTTTCCCTATACTTTTAGCAGTACAGTTTAGTCGTTTAAAAGAGTAACTATGGTTTTTCTTCCCCACATTCTCCATAAGAAACTACACTTGTGAATTGCGAATCTACAACATTATTTTTAGTATATGCGAAACCTGAATATAGTTTGTTCAGAATAAGTAACTGAATCGATTCCAATAATTTTTAAACCATGTTATATTTTTTCCCAAAAATATTTAAAAAAGTTAAAAGTTGTACACCGAGCGACTTTGAGTACCTTTGCGATTTTTCATGATACAGTTTTGAAATTTTGCATTTAGATTCTTTACATAAAAATACTAGACACGTGTTTGAGGTTTCGCATATACTAAAACTAATGTTGTATACATAATGTGTGACCTTTCCCTATACTTTGAACTGTACAGTTTAGTCTTTTAAAAGAGTTACTATGGGTTTTCTTCCCCACATTCCCCAAAAAAAACTGCGCTTGCGAATTGCGAATCTAGACAAATAAATAAAATTGAAGTGTCTGTTTGTAATTTCAAAATGACAGCATTTTACTGAATGCTTATGAAAGTAAATACGGTACTTAAAACAAAAAATCTTTTTTTTATTTTTTTGTCTGTCGATTTGTTTTAGGTAATCTCCGAAACGGCGGTGCCGATTTTGTTGGGAAATTGACTACCTCTCTGGTCTCGTGGCCGCAAGATCGACTGCTGAGCATGGGTCCAATTCCGGGGTCGCGCAGTGTTATTGGGTTTTCCCACCAGAAACTTCTCAGTAACAGCCACGGAGTCTGGATGTGTGCCCGGTTGAAGGCAATAGGTTCGCCCTTTATTACATGGGACTTGAACATAACTAGCGAAATGTGGGTGTACTATTAAGGCATCCAAATCTGGCTGCGGGACTGTTCGAGGCTGCGGGACTGTTCGAAAGAGATACCGCGGCCCTGGAACACAAAGGGCAAAGAAGGAACATGGATGGGTTTTAGTCAGTACAAGTCTGACACTCCCTTCCGCTCCGCCCAGAGCGGGGGGGGGTCATTTGATGATTTCCCATCCAAAAAAAAAAAAAAAAAAGGCATCCAAATCTGTTCAGTACTTTTTGCGTGAAAGGCTAACAAACATCCATCCATCCTCACAAACTTTCGCATTTATAATATTAGTATGAAGATTAATTGGCATTGTCATTCCATGCCAGCTCAAAGAATGGCGAGGTAGACCATTAAATTCCTTAGTATCGAAAACAAATTGAAGTATTATGAGTAAAAGTCCTCTATTCTCATAAACAATGGATGGTATGTTTGAAAACTGAAGGATTTACCTTCAGTTTTCACACATTCCTAAGACACCGGTTGAATAAAAGAGGTATTCCTCAAAGCGCAACCGTGATTGAAAAAAAAAATGAATCCATAATACCCTCTCTATTTTTCATCATGGTTGCGCTTTGGGGAATAAACATAAAATATTTTTAATTTGAATTGTGAGCGCAACTAATGGTTGCGTTTTGAGGAATAATTCAGTTGCACTTAGTTGGTTGCGCTTAAAAACAGTTGCGCTTTGAGGAATACCCTAAATGACATGTTTTCAGTCTACATCTCATTTAACCTCGCCTGCATCGATGACTGCTTCGTTGGTCTAGTGGTCACAACCGCGACTGCCTGGGTTTGATTCCCGGGTCGGGCAAAGTGTTATTGGATTTTTCATCAGGAACTTCTCGGAGTCAGGATTTGTACCCGGTTGATGGCAATAGGCTCGCCCCCTATTAGATGGGACTTGTAAATATCGTGGGTGTACTATTAGGTACACCTCTGCCTAACCCTTCGGGGACTACAGGCGTGATGTTATGTTGTAAGATTTAATTAAAAAACGTCTATACTTGTTTTTAGCGATAGATTTGAACATTTCTACTAACATGCATATGATTAGGTATTATTCAGCGATCTGACCTCGCAAGTACAAGTCATAATTAGAAGTTTCGTTTATGTTCAAAACAGTAAATTTATTTATAGGTGCATTATTTTAATGGCTATCTATAAATAAAATAATTGTGCCGTTAAAATTACCTTAGGGCACGGTATTGGTATTTTAAGCGTCAGCAAGGTTAAATATAACGTTGAAGATATCGCATTTGCTAAACCATCAAGGTTGGTCATGTTCGAAGGCATACAATATTTAACTATTATTATTTTGATGGATAAGCTTTTACCCGCGTCTTCGTCCAAGCGAAGAAAATTTATCCCACGGGACAATACTGCCGGGATAAAAATTATCCTATGAACTAATTCAATTCATGGATACCCATACGTCAAATCCTATCGAACACTGTTTTAAAACTAAACTTATACTGTCACTTACGGGACATAATTTTTAGCTTCCTTTAACTTAATTAAAAAAAAAAAACTACCAATTAAATGATTGTATTTGCGCCGTTTGAGGTTTTCAGCACCTGCAGCGGCCGCCTCAGCTCAGCTCAGTGTGCTAGGAAGATGGGATGGCGCAAGGATGTCGACGCATGTTGCATCCCAAAGGCCTACCCAACTTCCTTGGCATTATGGTCATACCATCTGGTCTCTTCCCATCGAAGCGTGCATTGGGTCCTAAGACAGCTGTTACAAAACATAATTCGTTATTTTTGTTTATTTGTTTAAATACTTTATTTTGTATTGTAACTTTTTATTTGTATCACTTTGGGCCCAATCAGAAAACCAGCGTTGTGACTTTTTTTTAATGTTACAGCACCATACTGAGTTTGGCCTCGCACAGGACAAATTTCGTTGTCTTATTTTAAATTTTTCGTTTTTTTTTCGTGAGGAGCTCGTGGCTAAATAATAACAGCCGCTCGGGTCGATCTTTAGGTTAAGCCGTGCTTGCCTAGGTTGGTCTGTGGATGGGTGACCACCCATTACATACAGAGTTTCCTCCGTGCCTCGGAAAGCACGTTAAGCCGTTGGTCCCGGCTGTCATTTGTAGGTCTTTGACAGTCGTTACAGGCAGTCAGTGGCCCAAAAAGTCTGACAACCAGTCTTACCAAGGGGTATCGTATTACCCAGTACTAACTGGGTTGTGGAGGTCAGATAGGCAGTCGCTCCGTGTAAAATACTGGTATTCAGCTGCATCCGGTTTGACTGGAAGCCGACCCCAACGTGGTTGGGAAAGGCTAGGCAGATGATGATTTTAAATTTTTCGTATGTTTCCTTTTTTATATAATTTTGTTTTATTTTTAACTAGCGACCCGACCGGCTTCGCCCGGGTGCAATATATATATAAACCTTTCTCTTGAATCACTCTATCTATTACTGAAAACCGTAACAAAATCTTTTACGTAGTTTTAAAGATCTTAGCATACATAGGGACAGACAGACAGCGGGAAGCGACTTTGTTTTATACTATGTAGTGATTTACCATTTTTAATTTGTCCTGTGCGAGACTAAAAAATACTTTTTTTTTTCTTTAAAATAAAGAAACTCACCTTCACATTTATTATATAAGTGAGCGTTAGAAATATTGTATATAACATGTTTATGATGTAGGTATACTGGTTAAAGGTTTTTTCACAGTACAGTAAAATTAACACCTTAGTGAGAAACGACACTGCAACTGATATTATGACAAACAAATATTTTAAGAGCCTCCGCGACAGACAATATTTAAAAACTTGGGCCGTCCCCTAGGAAATAAGGTCAGATAGTAACCTTCCTGAATGGCTAAGCTCATAACATCACGCCTGTTTTTTTAAGGGGGTAGACGGAGGTGTACATATTGATCACCCACATTTTACCAGATATCTATATATCTACCAAAATAACAGCTTTTTACTGAATGTATATGAAAGTATATAGACGGTACTTATAAAAAAAACACATTTTTAAAAATTTTTGTCTGTCTGTGTGTTTGTTCCTGCTAATCTAAGAAACGGCTGAACCGATTTTGACGGCACTATTACTGGCAGATGGCTGATGTTATAAGAAATAATAAAAACTACTATTATTTTAGATTAAGGTTTAGGGTACTGCGCAAAAAAATTAAAACTTTAGAAATTCGGTAACCAAATTTCGATTCAAAATGGGAAGTAATATTTTTTATAATAATTTCACGTGAACGAATGTCGCGGGCAACAGCTAGTGTTTGTATAAGTTCCATGTAACAGGGGGTAAGCCTATTTCCATCAACGAGACACAAATCCAGACTTCGGGTTGTTACTGAAACAAATTCTAATCGGTCTAATTTCTTTACCAAAAATAAGTAGTTTTGTTAACATCCTTCTAATACGTATTATAAACTAGCGACCCGCCCTGGCTTCGCACGGGTGCAAAATAAATATACATATTAAACCTTCCTCTTGAATCACTCTATCTATTGCTGAAAACTGCATTCAAATCCGATGCGTAGTTTAAAAGATCTGAGACACAAACAGCGCAGCGGGAGTGACTTTGTTTTATACTATGTAAAGATGCGAAAATTTCTAAGAATGTCGGAATGTTTGTAACTCTTTCACACAAAAACCACTTACCGGATTTGGATGAAATTTGGCACACAGATAGTTTATAACCTGGGTTAACACAAAGGATACATTTTATACCGGTAGTACGATCACGTGGGACAATTACTGAAATCCACGCGAGCGAAGCCGCGGGCATAAACTAAATAAAAACACATTGAAATTATTAAAAAAAAAACAGTGGAGAACATGCATTGTTTCCACTTTAATCTTTAGTATGAATCTTTAATTTAAAATCAAGGGTCTATAAATAAAAGAATAAGTGAAAAGTTTTTTTATTATATTTTTTTGTGTTTTACAATAACAAGACACAAAAATATGCAGTTTTTGTGTTGTATATATTATTATATACCTAAGTAAGTTATGCATGGTTTTGTTAACTTAATTATAAATACTTTAAAGTAATATAACTTAGTCAAAACAGAATGTAAAATAGTGCAGAGTGCGAAGAAGACATGCTGCGGCGACCACAAATAAGGATAGGGTAGGGCTAGGGACAGGAGAATGAAGACTTTAAAAATTAGAAATTAAAATTTTTATGTTTTTGCTAAAATGCAAGTCTTGCAAAACTGTTCTTCTAAGGAAAATAGTTGTGAGATCTATTGCAACGTGTGATTTATTAATAATAAGTGGGATGTTAGTTGCTTATTAGTCACCCATGTACACTCCACTCAATCTATCTCTCTCACACACACAAACACAGATGCACACACGCACTCATACAATTGATCGTATTTTCTTTTTTTTTCTTGTGTTATTATTCACCTATTTGTAAGTTTATAATGTAAGGGAAGAGCGGAGCCTTCAACTACAGGCATTTTCTATGCCTAAATGGAGACTGCTCAACACACATTGTAAGCCAAAATAATATGAAATAAACTTATTTTATTTTTATTTTATCTAATTGTCTTTGGAGAATGTCTTGGCAATCGCTAACGGCAATAGAATAAAAAAACAGCAAAATATCATGTTTAGTGCTAGTATCAATTAGGAGTCGGGACTATTAATAAAATAGTAGATTATTCTTAAGTGATTATATTATTAGCTGTAGTGTTATTATAGTCCATGTTTTTTTTTTGTCTTTATTATTATTAGCAAAAAACCTTGAAGGTTAATTTTTCGCACGCCTCATATTTATAAACTTTAACGGAGGCAAGCCAAAACTCGATCGTATGTCCTTTGCATTGGACGCGTTGCAAATTATAAAAATATACTCGTATCCGATTTTTTAAAATAATAATTGTTATTATTTCTAAAGTTCGGCGAGTCAGTGATTTTGAAAAATTGAAATAATATTGAATAAAGTGTGGTTTTGAGTTTACAGTGATTTGTCAAAGTAAGTTTATATTTTAATTTTGTTTTTATTAGATTTATGAAATTATAATAAATACCAGTGCATAAATTATAATTATTATGGTCGGACATTGTATCATTAGGGTTTTCCATCAGGAATCAGTCAGATCTGGACATTTTACCGGTTGATGGCAATAGGATCCGCCCCTATTACATGCGACTTAGAAATAATTGACGATATATGGGTGTACTACCAGATACAATTCTGCCTAAACCTTTGGGCATTACAGGCGTGATGTTTGTTATGATTGTGATGTTCTTAAACTGATACTTAAAAATGATGGAGTTGAAGGAACCTCTTGCCCAGCAGTGGGGCAGTACATTATTGAGTGATCGAATTAAAATCCAAGAGCCCAATGTTTGTTTAATTAATTTAGGATACCGGTATCCGTAATAACAGGAAAAATACAAAAGATAAACACGAAGGATCCGCACTTGAATTGCGGATAAAGGTGGAAAGTCTGTCAAGGATCAAATTATCATCTGCCTAGGCTTTTGCCAACTATACAAGGTGTAAACGGACCCTTCACGAATCCGTCAACCAAGCATTCTGTACGCAAAACTATTAACTCTAAAAAAAATCACGTTTTGCGGTAGGACTCAATGTAACGTGGGTAGTGGAGGTATTTCAAGTAAAGTTATAACTTCAAAAAAAAATCGTATTTAAAATAAAACTTGTGAAGAAGTTGGAACTTTGACCCCGAATATCTCCGTAACTGGAAGGTTCCCAGGTATGGTCTAGTCCAAAAAAATGATCTCAAAGATGGGGAGAACAAGTGCCTTTCAGCTTCGTTAAGGGTCTATTTACACCCTTTATAATCTCTTGGTGGGAAGGTCATTGACATTACTTAATCCTAATGAATACCAGACCGCCAACTTTCTTTTTATTTGCAGCTCAACCTGTGGTAAAAACCTGCAGCAGGTTTATTTTTTATTTTTGCCGCTAAAACTTTGGCTAACTTTTTCTTTTTGAACAAAAAACTACTGCGCTTCATTACAGTTTAACTAGTTGAGATACATATTAAGAAGTATGTAAGCAACTATTATTCATTTTTGTACCCTACAATAATGTTGGACCTTTGGGAGGCTGACCGACAGAGTGGCAAAAACAACAAGATTCGAAGTTTTTTTAAACTAAGCTAGTGAGCCGCTCCGGCTTCGCACGGGAATATATATATAAACCTTCCTCTTGAATCACTCTATCTATTACTGAAAACCGATCTATTACTGATCGCAAAGACGTAATTTCTCCGTAACTAGAAGGTTCCCAGGTATGCCTGGGAACCTTCTAGTTGACTCCCAATGTTTTCACAAGTTTTTTAAATACATGTTGTTAATGTTAGATTTTTATATTCAATCCATCCATCAGCACAATGCTTTGAGTGCATCGAGTCCTACCGTAAAATGTGATTTTTCAAAAAAAAAAAAAGTCAGCAACAATTTTTGCGTAAAGTTACTTAGTTTGATGTACATAATGCTTGGTTGACGGCTTCGTGAAGGGTCTGTTTACACCCTGTATGAATGATGAATTGATGATATAACAATAATATTTGAATAATCTTCATAAAAAACTATTATCTTCTTATATTGTCAAGCTGTCCGCGTAGTACTATGTACGAGTTATCGTAGTGATATTTTTCTTGACAAAATTATCATATTTTAAAAGTCATAGAGGATGGTGGCTAAATAATACCACCGGCTCCGATCGATCTTCAGGTTAAGCCACGCATTGGATTGCAAAATCCAAGTTGGACCGTGGATGGTTGACCACCCATTACATACCGAATTTTCCCCGTGCCTCGTGTCCGTGCCCGTTGCCTGAAGCACGGTAAGCCATAGGTCGCTGGTAGACAGTGGGCCGAAAGTCTTACAAGCAGACTTACCAAGGGTATTGTATTACCCAGTACCGGCTGGGCTATGGAGGTCAGATAGCCAGACAGGAATATGCATCTGGTTAGACCGGAAGCCGACCACAACATAATTGGAATAAGGCTAGGCAGATGATGATTTTTTACGAGCACCAACAAAACGAGCACCAATAATGCACCAACAAAATCTTACAATAAAGGGTGTAACAAGACCCTTAAGGAAGCCGAATGGCACTGGTTTTCCTCGTCATTGCGATCATTTTTTTGTTCTAGACCATACCTGGGAACCTTCTAGTTACGGAGATATTAGGGGTTTAAGTTCCAACTTTTTCGCAAGTTTTTTTTAAACATGTTTTTAATGTAAGAACTTTACTTTAAACACCTCCACGACCGTCGTATTATTCAATCCATCCATCAGCACAATTTTTTGAGTGCGTTACATTGAGTCCTACCGTAAAACGTGATATTACACACCAAAAAAAAAAAGTTGTTTTCCAGCTATAATTTTTGCGTAAAGTTGCTTAGTTTGATATACATAATGCTTGGTTGACGGCTTCGTGAAGGGTCCGTTTACACCCTGTATAATCGGTGTGTGAAATATGAAAAGTTAAAATAAGGTCCTTATCTCGTAGAATTTTATTCGTAAATTGAACCTTAGAAAATCATTTTAAATGATCTGAAAAAGTTAGCGAAAGTGAAATGCAGTGGGTGTACTATAAGTTACACCTCTACCTGAGTCTTCAGGGATAACAGGCGTGATATTATGTTAGAACGATTTGCATATAACTATAATACCTATTATAATCTAAGACCAAACAGGAAACACCTTGTTGCAAGCCTTGACAAAATGATACTTATTGGCAATGAACGATATCGTTAACTTTTGAATAAATTATTGTGACTTGTCATTGCTCTTGAAATGAGTAATTAGCGAAATAATGAATGTTTTCTAAGTATTTAGTCAAACTGGAATAGATTGGTAGTAGGTACATAATAATACCTGTTACTCATCATGATCATCTATCTGTCTGACTGCCTTGTCGCGCTTGCGTCTATTGGTCGCAAGCGCGACGGCTGAGTATGAGGTCCTGGGTTCAATTCCCGGGTCGGGCAAATTGCGCGGCCCTGGAACACAAAGGGCAAAGAAGGAACATGGATGGATTTTAGTCAGTACGAGTCAGACACTCCCTTCCACTCCGCCCAGAGCGGGAGGGGTCATTTGATGATTTCCCATCCGAAAAAAAAGGGGGTAACTTCTTTATAATATTAGTATAGATGAATTGTCTATACAGCCTGTAATGTACTTGCTGTTTATCGCTTGCCGACTCAGTGAGTGAGCGGCCGATTCGCAGCAAAACTACGATAGAAATTGGCTCCAGTCGGCGGAGAAGTCACGACCATACTTGTTTGCCCGTAGTTCGCCAGTGCTTCTTGGCTAATTTGCTACAGTTCACCGCTCTCTCGTCAATGAGTTTACGACCGATTCGCCGCTCAGAATCCGTCAGTGGACAGTCACCCGCTGACTGTTCGCCTAATGAGGATACAGCTTTAGTCTGGAGTGTCCATAACTTTTGTTAGTTGTTTAGATAATTCTACAATATGCACAGGAAATTTCTCTGGTATTGTGGGTGCGTTTACAAACAAACTTCATTTACATTTAAACTCACATACACAAACAGCCAGAAACGGACCAACTGCCTATAGGCTATACAAATATCTGTTCCATACGGGTATCGAACCCGCGACACGCAGCGCAGAAGCCAATCGCCCAGTCAATGCGCCAACCATGCCGTCCGTAACTTATTACGCACAAAAAGTGCTAATTCTAGGCCTAATTTAAAAACAAGTTTTTTTAAATTTCGAATAGGTAACTTCATAACTTTTTTATTTAGAAAACAGTTACATAATTAAAAAATGAATCAAACATAATTTTAGCACGATGTTATGTAACCGGCCAGTAATTTTTAAGCCAATCATTTCTTGCTGAGTTCTGCTTTCTCAATAGTAACCAAATGGAGTCCTCATCTTTATTCAAGTCTGTTTCATCGGTGAACGCATTGTTACTCAATACTTCTTAGTGACGCGTCGTGATCACAAAAAGACTGCGTCTGTATCAGTTCTGTTCAAATTCTGTGAATGAGAATGTGTGTCTCGTTACGTATGGCAACTTTTTTTAAAATCATTGAGTAAATTGCAAAAAAATGCCAAGCAGACATAGAAAGTGTTATAGTAAATACTAGATTATTTTTACTGCAAGGTAAAAAGGTTTTAAGTGTTTGTGCCCATACGAGAGGAAAAAAGGAATACAAGTGTGAGTGTGATATTGATCGAGTCCTCAAATGGAACCCAGTTTTAAGAACTCTGCTGTTCCATTTAAGGTGGAAGCGTCGGGGTTGCCCGCGAAATTAAAATTTACTTTTTTAGCAATTTGTAGGTCAGTGTCAGGTTGTATGTTGATGAAAAATGAGTCGCGCAAGTAACACGTATGTAGTTACAGAATTATAGTCATTAAAATCATTAGTACAATCTTCTAAGTTGAGTTAACTCTATTCTGTAACTATTTAATGAAAAAGTAATTTAACGAGGGTTAAATTAATTTACCTTATATGAGCTACCCTGGCGCTTTCACCTTCAGGTTTTCATTATTAAGGTATTTTTTTATTTATTTTATCTATACTTAATACTATAAAGCTGAAGAGTTTGTTTGTTTGGTTGATTGCGCTAATCTCAGGAACTACTGGTTCGATTTGAAACATTATTTTAGTGTTAGATAGCCCATTTATCGAGGAAGGTTACAGGCTATAAAATTTCACGCGGATGAAGGTCGCGGGCAACAGCTATGTTTGAGTTGCTTACATTTCAACACAAAAGATATAGTGAGGTAATCATCGGCAAGCCATTTACAAGCCCCCACAGTTAGCAATAAAGCATAGTTGTACAAAATATTAACTAAGCATAATATCTAGTAACAAAGTATAGGATAGGCATTAATGCAGGCGAAACCACAACTAGAATGCATCAGAAACACTACAGTTTTCAAATGTTCATGGTCAGAACGAAAGTGACCGAACTCAAAGTTACGGCGAATTGAGCTAAATACCTAAAACTCTAGGTAGTTTTTTTTAAATCAAAAAGTGACGATATCGTACTAGAAAAGGACAAAGAAAAATATATCATCTCCTTCATTTTCGCTAATACGAACTAAGCCACAATTTTGATATTTCCCACAAACTGAAAATTTCGTGTTAGGTCATTTTTGTTCTCAGAGTGCTGTAACACAGATTTTAGGAACATTAAATTACGACATTTTCCTTTAAATATATTTCGGAAGCTATATGATAATATTATTCAGGTATTTTGTGTCGTTAAGTTTAAGTCAAAACGAGCAATAGTCACATAAATTCATGAATAAATCCCTAATCAGTGAATCCTGATGTCGGCATCAGTACAAATTGATGCTAAATGCGTGTCCCGCAATGTCAAATGACCTTCTTAATTGTTTGTTCTATCTAACACTTACATAACATCACGCCTGTAATCTCCGAAGGGTTAGACAGAGGTGTACCTAACAATACACCCACATTTCACTAGTTATATTTAAGTTCCATGGAATGGGGGGTGAGCCTATTGCCTTCAACTGGGAACAAATCATTTGGATGGAAAACCCAATAATACTTTGTCCGACCTGGGAATCGAACCTAGAACGTCATGCACAGCAGTCGCGCTGCTGTCAAAACAGTTATTTCACTTATAAATACTTGATAAGATTTCAAAAAAAAGTAATTATCTCGCTACATGTGACATATTGTTATTCAATTACATACATCTAGTTAGACTGGAAGCTGAGCCTAACTTACTTAGGTAAAGGCTACGTAGATGATATCATCATCTGCCTAGCCTTTTCCCAACTATGTAGGGGTCGGCTTCCAGTCTAACCGGATGCAGCTGAATACCAGTATTTTACATGGAGCAACTGCCTATCTGACCCAATTAGTACTAGGCAAAACGATAACGCGTTGGTAAGACTGGTTGTCAGATTTTCGGGCCACAAAACTACCTGTAACGACAATCAAAGATCTACAAATGACAGCCGGGACCAAAGGTTTAACGTGCTTTAGGCACGGAGGAAACTCGGTATGTAATGGACGGTCACCCATCTACGGACCAACCTAGGCAAGCGCGGCTAAACCTTTACATCGACCCGAGTGGCGGTTATTATCTAGCCACGTGCTCTGTAGGCTACATATCTCTGGTCACCTTTCTAAATTGTGCAATCGCAGGTTTGTATTCTGCGTCAATAAAGTTGAAAGATCGAAGTCATATTCTGACATTCAAGATTAAAACAAAAACGTTTTTATTGTTTCTCATACAATTGTTCTCCAGCACAAAATTGAGGCAGCACCGGTAAGTTATAAGGATACTTGTGATGGGGTTACCTTGCAACTTCCTATAGGCTTTCCTTTTTAATCATGTATCTACAATCATCATCATCATCATCATCATTTTAGCCGAAAGACGTCCACTGCTGGACTTAGGCCTCCCCCAAGTGTCGCCAAATTGACCGGTCCCGTGCGACTCGCATCCAGCGGATCATTGCAACCTTCACCAGGTCATCGGTCCACCTAGTGGGAGGCCTTCCAACGCAGCGTTTTCCGGTTCGCGGTCGCCACTATAATGTCGTATCTACAATGTTGAGACATAATTAAAAAGGAAAAGAAAAACTTTAGTTTCTAAGTAGGTGGATATGCGGCCCGTCCCCAAATCGATATACAGTATGTGTTGATCGATTGTACCAGAGCAGAATAGATTTTATTAAGTAACCACGGTGGCATCACATGTCGCAACGTTTTAAAAATCCTTATAATTTATTCGACCCTGACCATGGTATTCGATATGGGTTTGCCAGAACAGTCTTTCGGCAACTGTTATACCAAGATAGTTAGCAAATCCAACTTGCTATATGCTTTGACAGTTACAAGGATACTGGTAGTTTGTACACTCATGGATCATGATCCCAAAATCAGCACCTGGCTGTGTCCTCTGATTTGGAGCAGATGAAGTTCGTTTTAGATACGTTGAGGGTTAAAAGATTAGCATTTAACCAACTGTCTATTACCACTAATTCAAGCAAGAGTCACCGGCGAAAACTACTGCTGTGTCATCTGCATATGAAAAAGCTCGTCCGCCACTGGTCCCGATATTACACAACTCATTTATATAAATCAGGAACAGAGTCGATTATGAATTTTATTTTAATGATAAGATTATGTTTAGTGTTTTTGTATTTCACACCCAGAGCATTCTTAAGTCAAGACAGTAAGGTCAGTTCAAAACAAATGATGGAGATGAACACAATGTATATCTCTTCACCACTGGTTGGTATCGTAGCCAAAAGTTTTATGTTGAAAATACTACAAAATAAGTGCTTTATACACAAGCGGTTGGTAATGACCAGACCCAGAAGTACTTGATTACTTTTAATGCACACTGAGCGCTAAATTGACTTATTAATTCTTAATATAATGCCATATTTAAACATTCAATAGATCTATTTTTAAGTATACTTAACACATTTCTAGGGTCTGGATTTGTGCCCGGTTGTTAACAATAGGCTCGCCCCCTCTTTCATTGAAATTAACATAACTGGCAAACTGTGTGTTATGTGTGTGTACTACTGTGTACACCTCTGCCTAACCCTTTGGGGATTACAGGCGTGATGTTATGGTGTTTATGTAATAGTAACGAAGCTTACCTAGTGAAATTTTTACATCAGCTTTTCAATAATAAAGGGTGTAAATATACCCTTAACAAAGCCGAAAGGAAATTGCTCTCCCCGTCTTTGTGATCATTTTTTTTGTTCTAGACCATACCTGGGAACCTTTTAGTTACGAGATATTGGGGGTCAAAGTTTTTTTAAATACTTGTTTTAAGAGTATTTTAATCATAGTAAATATTATATACATTAATAAA
Organism: Noctua fimbriata; assembly: GCA_905163415.1. NCBI lineage: Eukaryota > Metazoa > Arthropoda > Insecta > Lepidoptera > Noctuidae > Noctua > Noctua fimbriata. The sequence goes on from LR990934.1 coordinate 3,415,886, forward strand.
TTAAAATAACCTATATTAACTAACTAACTTAAAAATAAACTTAAAAAATGTCGTCAAAAAACTCCTCCTCAACGTAGTCAACTGGTAATGTACCCAAAAGACTGGCGGCGTTGCCACGTTGTATGGCAACGCTAAGCCTTTGGCCAAGGTAAAAGCCAGCCCTTGGGTCACGGGAAGAGTCAACTAAACGTTTAGAAATGTCCTTGAAAAGGCTGTGAGCACTCGGACCCCACGGACTTAGAGTTTCAACCCCAAACGGCTCGAAAATATAGTTAACAATAAGGTTACTATATTTACGACGCTTGAGGTTCTTTGCAGCCGCAGCCGCAGCACCAGCACAGCACGATGAGCTAGGAAGATGGGATGGCGCAAGAGTATCGACACAAGTTGCATCCCACACTAAAGGCCTACCCATCTTCCATGGAAACAAAGACATGCCGTCCGGTCTCTTGCCATCGTCGCGTGCCAAGCCATTTGGTTCTAATAAAGCTGGAACGCCGACGGTGACAAGAGCTCGACGGATGATATCATTTAAGTTCGCGTGCCGTGCAAAGCGGCCCGCACTTCGGCTGCATGAAAGGCCGTGGTGTCCAAGGCTGTTGACAGCTTCACCACAGTGACAGCGATGAGGAGAAAAACAAGGGGCGCCTAGGCGTAGAGCAGCAGCAAGGCGGAAAGTAGTGTCGTCGAGCAAAGTGCCTATGCTCGACGACGGTAGTGCGTGAAGCCAAAGACCCGACTCCCACTCACCCACAGCCAGCAGACGCGCACGCTCAGCAGTAGTAGCAGACGTGAGCAGTAAATTGTTCTGAACTACTCTGCATAGCGGCTCGTCCCAACGTCTCTGGGAAAATGGATGGTCGGGTTCTTCAGAATTCGGGCAAGCGACTTTCCAGGCATTAATAGCCTCGGAGAAGCACGGCACATCAAAATCAATCAGTGTGGAAGCCAGGATATTCCTGATTAATTTCTCAGTGCCGTGGACCGAAGATATAAACGCCGGTAAACTAATACTAGAAATTTAATTCTTGTTTTTAATGTGAGATTTTTACATTAAACACCTCCACGACCCTCGCACTATTCAATCCATCCATAAGCACAATGTTTGAAGTGCGTTCCATCGAGTCCTACCGTAAAAAGCGATTTTTCACCCAAAAAAAAAGTAATTTCCCAGCAATAATTTTTGCGTAAAGTTATTTAGTTTGATGTACAGAATGCTTGGTTGACGGCTTCGTGAAGGGTTTGTTTACACCCTGTATAGGAATTTAACCAAATCTTCTTTCCATTACAGATGTCGGTAGACGACATACATCCGATGTTCCCCTACACCAAGGAGGAAGTACAAGAGATCAGAAAAGAGCTTAGATTGAAGGAGAGCACTATCGAAGAAGATGTGGATGCTATAGTGGAGTGGTTCCACAAGCAACCGCATTTGGTTGAAGCTGGGATAGGTAACGAAATATACCATACTTTAAATTCATCATTTCAGCCGAAAGACGTCCACTGCTGGACATAGGCCTCCCCCAAGTGACGCTACATTGACCGGTCCTGTGCGACTCGCATCCGGCGGATCCCTGCAACCTTCACCAGGTCATCGGTCTACCTAGTGGGAGGCCGTCCAACGCAGCGTCTTCTGGTTCGTGGTCGCCACTCCAGAACTTTTCGGCCCCATCGGCCATCCGTTCCTCCGTTTCACCTTAAATTGCATGATTATAATAAAATAGCACTCCTCATCATCATCATCCACAGCCTGAATTCACTCACAGCTGGGTACAGGCCTCTCTTTTCTTGTGCCAATCTTCACGGTCCTGAGCCAGCCTCATCAATTTTTTGCCCCCGATTGCAACTATGTCGTCTGCCCATAGCATCCACGGGTGCACAGAAGTCGGAGAGTTTTGTTTGTTTAATTCAGTTTTTTTTTGCTACCGACTTCTGAAGGTAAAGTTATTTTCGTTTTGGTGTTTTTATGGCTCAGTAGCCGAATGACAAAAAACAGAAGCCTAATAGATTCGTCATGTCTGTCTGTCTGTCCATCCATATGCCACAGCCACTTTATTCTGAAACTATGAGGACTACACAGTTGAAACTTGGTTGAGATTTATTCTGTGTGTTCGCTTTACGATTTTTATACAAAAATAAAAGATTAAGAGGGGCTTAATCTTTTTTTTATTTATTTTTCCTAGCCAATTCCCCGCATACATGGAACTGAAACTAAAATAAAAAAATCATTAAACCTATACGTACGGGGTATCTATAGATAGGTCAGTAAATGATATGGAGGTTTTTAGCGCCATTTTTTTCTCAAAGTCAATCGTTTGAAAGGTAGGCACTTCCATAGTGGTAAAATGTGTGTCCCCCCCCCCTCATCTAATTTCTAAAGAGGGAAATTCTGAAAAAATGTGGGATTGTAGAAAGTAAAAAAACTATCAACGAAAACTGGTTTGAATAAGATTTGATGTTTTGTTTTTGAGATATGGGACTTTTTCATCAAACTGCAGCAGTAACTTTATTTTTCATTAACATAATATGAAAAACAACTTCAGTTTTGATGTTAATGTAATACAGTACAACATATGAATGAGCCTTCAAATATTTTTATTAAATTGCTTGGTGCTACGGAACCTTGTGTGCGTGTGAGTACACATGGTAACTATTAGGACTACACGTCCTAATAGTTTCGGAATAAAGTGGCTGGCTCATACGGACGGACAGACAGACAGACATGACGAATCTATAAAGGTTCTGTTTTTTACCATTCGGCTACGGAACTCTAAAAATTAATCAAACTTGATTATATTCGGCACGTGTAGGCACGAGACATACGGTCCGTTGCGTAGGTACATGAAAAAATTTTTTTAATGAAACATTTCATATATATCATTAAATGTTTATTCATAACAACACATTTACTAAAACGTGATATATAATGATATGACATAGACATTAAATTTAGTAAAAACATTAATAAGATTAATTAATACGAACTTTATTATAATTTTACCTTTTTTTATGACCGAAAAAAATGTTATGTAGTATATTTTTATTTTCTCAGCACCATTAAAGTTAAAATTAAGTTTAATTAAAGTTAACTACGGCTGGTTAACTTTTTTTTCATTGTTTTATTTTAGTATTAAGGATGGTTTCCACCAAACGGCTCGCATCGCATCGGATCAGAACGGATTTTACAATCTTTAAACGATATTAAATCATGTACATAGTAATTAAAGTCTATATTACAAAGCCGCGCACAGAAACTTGACCGCGGGCGTCTTCCGCGACACGCGAACGTAGTCGAAAGTATGCGGAGACGCCCGATCGGCTCCGTTCGTCTGTCGTCGTATCCGCACGGATCCTGAAACATCAATCCAAATTTGCCCTTTTTGTGTTTTATGATTATTTTCTTCTTTTTCTAATATAATAGCCAACAATACTACGTCATCTTCAACCATTTTCAAAAATTAGAACACGGCTGCACATCAGGAATTTGACTAGACGCAGAAACGGTTACCTTCGCTAGCGACGTACGGAGCCGATCGTATGCGTTGAAATCGTACCGGGCGCGATCGGCTGTCACCGCATTCGTTCGTATCCTTTCCAATCCGATGCAATGCGAGCCGTTTGGTGGAAATCATGCCTTAGTTTACGCACGTGTAGGTCCAAATCGGCATGCGTAAGGTTCCCACGCCCTCAGGCTCAGTGGAGAGACGATGTTTGCTCGATAAACCGAGCCGAACGAAGTTGGGAAAAGAAAGGTCATGATGAGCGATGATTCAGGTTATACAGGCCTTTATCTTATCATTCTCATGCCCTTATCCTAATTTATTTTGGGTCAGTGCAGCATCTCGATAGTCCTAATTAGCTGTTTTCAGTCGCATATCTTTCAAATACTCCATCGTGTCTTTGGGCTGTCCCTATCCTTACAGCCATCCACCTCCATCCTCTTTCATACACAAAACTTTCTTCACGACATATTCCTTCATTCTTAATATTGTAACTAACATAAATTATTGTATTATTGTTATTGTAATTATTGACTTGTTTAATCTTTTTCTTATGTTATATTTTATATAATTTTTGTACTATTGTAATCTCATCCATTTTTTTTGTATTGTCCTGTGTGAGACTAATAAATACTTTTTCTTTCTGTCTTTAATTCCAGATAGAGACTTTGTAGAAAGAATGTTAATTGTAACAAAAGGATCTATGGAGAAGGCGAAGCGGAGAATTGACAACTTTTATAAGTACAGACTGCTGGCGCCAGAGATAATACAGAACAGGGAGACGGTGCTATCGGGCTCTGAAGACCTGTGGAATTCATAGTGAGTAATGTGATAAAACTACTTCAAGATGGGTAAAACAAAGGGTTTAGGCGCAGAAGGCATAATTCTAAAAATGGCAACAGAGTCGCTAAAGGACTAATTCTCTGAATGGCCAATTCTCTAAAATCCTAAGATAGTTCTCTACCTCTTGTCAGCGGCATATAGGATAATGTAAGTGATTTTAAACAAAAAGGTCCGACTGGTCATGAATTCTGAATAATGGATGATCTGAAATTATGACAGTCTCTAGTGACATGTCGTGATAGTATCAAAGACCACAGAGGTCAAAATACTATGGAAAAATAGAATAACTAAAAAAAAAAAAATGTCACACAGATTTACTCACTGTTAAGTGGAAACAATAACGTAAGACATAAGTATAACCAAGGAACTCTTGGCTAAATAATATCAGCCGCTTGGGTTAGGTTAAACTGTGCTAGCCTAGGTTGGTCCTTGGATGGGTGACCACATACCAAGTTTCATCCGTGGCTCGGAAAGCACGTTAAGTCGTTGGTCCTGGCTGTCATTTGTAGATCTTTGATAGTCGTAGGTAGTCAGTGACCCAAAAGTCTGACAACCACTCTTACCAAGGGTTTTCGTATTACCCAGTACTAACTGGGTTGTGGAGGTCAGATAGGCAGTCGCCCCATGTAAAATACTGGTATTCAGCTGCATTCGGTAAGAATGGAAGCCGACCCTAACATAGTTGGGAAAAAGCTAGGTAGATAACTCACCTTATGAAGAACAATTTCGATGCTACTGCTGATGTAAATTAGATTAGGCAGTAGGTCTCTTTCCCAACGTATGAACTGACTGCTAGATTGAAAAACAAGTGTAAGTAAAAGTAGTTTCTTCGTATGCTATAATTAAACAAGCTGCAATCGGAGCTGCGTTACGGTTGGTGGACCGTGCTAGTTGGCAATATGTTCTACTAACGTATACATTATGCTGCGTTTTCTAGTGGCTAGCCGATCTTTGCCATCTTTGACTGGTAAGACAGGTGCTTAGGGCTAACCAGTCTAAGGTCCGCGCGAATGTACGTGTATCTCTCGTGTCCCTGACTCATGGTAGTAATAGGAACAAGGTTTCACTCGGTTAGAGTCGTAGGAGGAAGTAATGGCTAAATAATAACAGAGGCTCGGGTTACGTTAAGCCGTGCTTACCTAGGTTAGTCCTTTGATGGGTACCTTTACATACCGAGTAGAAGAAGAACTATAAGAATAATCAAATTGGTACAAGGGGATAACATAATCAAAGCACAACTTCTAGAAGTTTTTCTGTGTCTGTGTAATTAAGTATCACAAAATAATCCGATATTACAAAACTAAATTTTTATAACTTAAACTACAAAAGTTTAGTATCTTGTTGAGTCACAATTGGTCAGAATACATAAAATCGATTTACAAGCGCATATCTAGTTTGAGGCTTTGAGTAAACCAGGTCCTTCCTTCTCCTATCGAAAGGAACTGGGCCATAGGGAAGTGTGCAGTGCAGGTGTAGGTGTATTATGTGTACATCACATACTTTGTAAAGCTGGTGTGTAGGAAATCTAAAAGGACGAAAGGTAGAAACCTTTATGATTGTTCTTTGACCACGTTCTAGAGGGAGAAGAACTGAATTAGCCGCGCCACCCCATGATGTTATACAATAGATTAGAATAGACTGACGCAATGCTAAATTAATAAATTTGTTTTATGAATGTAAAGTCGGCTAGTGGACAAGAAGGTAGCCTTGTGGAGTATTATCTTATTTTTAAATTGTTTATTAAACTTTTACTCTGGACGCTCTCAATGTGCATGTCTTTTTACATCGTTCTCACATATATGTATTATCTCAACACGAATGATGTAACCAAGATCTTGTAAAAATATTTTGATTGAAAAGAGTGCCCATGGAGTTTCTTGCCCATTCTTCTCAACTGTGGGCAACTACAGTACTTTCGCAAGTTATTATGCCTTGTGTCTGGGTGTGTAGGTTCGCCTTTTTTGTTTATCTAAAAAGTGCCTGTTATGGTCTTATTGAAATAAATGCTTTGAGTTTGAGTTTAGTCAGTGCAATTAAAATTATTGGCGTCTATTAAGGAGTGAAAGTACACATAAATATAAACAACTTTTACTCCGAGACCAAGTCTAAGGTATACAAAAAATACTGCTGTTTCATACAAAAAAGAAATATCAATCTAATCAAATGTAAGAAACGGTTGCTGTTTAGAAGTGGATGTACTCAAAGGTATAATTATTAATGATTATCTTTTTAAGCAATCTTGAAAACATTTTGCAAAACGTCTCAAAACTCTCTTGAATATTATAAAAACAGAAAAACTTTGTATTGTTACCATTTTAAACAATAGTTATGACGTACCCACGTGAACTTGTAAAAATAAATAGTAATCATAATTTTAATTTCGGGCGAAGAAAAAAGTGTATCTTGTAATTTTCAAAATCATTTCAATCATTTACGTCATTGAAGAGTTCTTACTTCATTATTGTCTTTTGTTTTGTGCCCACAGCGACTGAGACAATGTCTAATTTGCTTTTTTCTCTATTCCAGCCTCCAGATTTCAATGCCTAAAATGTTTAAAGGCCATAGAGTGACTGTGGTCAAATTCGTGAACCCAGATCCGAGCTCTTTCTCCTGTGAAGCTTTCCTCAGAAATACTTTTATGGTATGTATTCATTTCTTCAATTTCATCGGCATCATCATATCAGCCCGGAATCACCCACAGCTGGGTATAGTCTCACCTTTCTTCTGCCACACTTGCCGGTTCTATAGGTCCCCTAACCAGGTGTTTCCCATGACTGACGATATCGTCCACCCAAAGAGCTTTAGGAAAGCCCTGGTTTCTTTGTTAAATTTATTAGTGCTATTTACTAACTAAAACAATAATTATTTTAGTTCTTTTCTTTCTCCTGTGTCGTTGTTGTGTTTGTAATCGCAACTGCTGAGCGTGAGATCCTGGGTACAATTCCTGGGTCAGGAAATGTGTGGAAAGGTGGAAGCACCAGGTTGTCCCGCGAAATTCAAATTTTCTTCCGTTTTTTGCATTTTGCATTATGTATGTTGAACAAAATATTATTCGGGACCGTAATACGTATTTAATTACAGAATTTTAATAATTAAAATCATCAATACAACCTTTTAAGTTCATTAAATCGCATTGAATGACTGTTTCATGATAAAGTAATTCAATGGGATTACATAAACTTCAAGATTTTATTGATGATTATAACACAGTCAAGTTATATTTGTTACTGTTGCGCATCATATTTTAATTAACAAACAACCTGACACTGACCTGCAAATTGCATAAAAAATAAGAAAATTTGAATTTCGCTGGCTACCCTGACGCTTCCATCTTACGGATTCTTCTAGCAACCAAGAGTTTGAAAGTTGGTGGTACTATGACCACTGCGCCTCAGAAAGCCTATTAAGCCGTTGATCTTGCCCCTGATTCCTCTCCGGTCGTGTCGGATTGGCGTACCAACGGAATATGAGAGTGAGGGTTGTAAGAGTGCACCTGTGTTTCCGCAAATACACGTGTGCACTATTATACAGAGAGGAAGGGACATCGACACACAAACGGTTACCACGTATTCAGTGAATTATACCGAATTATACATAGAAAATTTTCACACACGTAATTTAAAAAAAAAATCAGCTGTTTCCTACAAAAGTGCAATACATTTACGGTTTAAATGAAAGGAGCAGCTGTTTTTTTATAACTTGAAAAATTTATATGTAGGGGGTTCCCCCACAGATGTCGCTTCCACCCTGGATTCCTGTGTCAATGGCTAGCCTCCACTAGGATTGGCTGCCATGACGGAAAATGGTCAGAAGAACTTTCCAAACTTATATCATAAATGTGAAAGTTTGTTTGTGAACCTAGATATAAAACATTAATTTTAGTATATGCAAAACCTGATACAAGTGTCTTGTATTTTTATTTAAAGAATCTATGTACAAAATTTCAAAACTGTATCATGAAAAATCACAAAGTTATAAGCTTGTTCTGTTACCTGGTTGTCCGCACAAAAACGTGGTCACCACGCAGCGCGCGCATCCAGCGTCGTCGTGAGCTCATTGATAATATTAATTTGGCAGTAGGTACCTAAATTATTGCGATAGGTACTTAAAGTCGCTCGGTGTTCAACTTTTAACTTTTTTATATATTTTTGGGAAATAATGTAACATGGTTTAAAAATTATTGGAATCGATTCAGTTACTTATTCTGAACAAACTATATTCAGGTTTCGCATATACTAAAAATAATGTTGTAGTTGGAGGAGGCCTTCATTGAGAGATGGATGACCCCTTAATAGGTTACGTTTTAAAAATATAGAATTGTACATTTTAGGGATATAAAGGCTATTAAGATTTTAAACTATCATAGTCACTTACATTATTATTTAGACTGGAAATATCCCGTTTCCAGTCTAAATAATAATAAAGGCAATTTTTTTTTAAACGGTTGAACCTTACCGTTTTCAATGAAATTCGCTTTACCGGTAAACAATACTTTGTGACAGCAAGTTTTGTCTTGGTAGTACTTTCCGGTGGCTTAATTTTCGGCCTTCACGTGGACGTGCAAAAGCCAGTTATAAATAATTATTTGTGTTATCTTGTTCCAGCTCGGAGACATCAGAATGAAACACGACTACTTCCTAGGCGACATCTGGGTTCTGGACATGAAGCATGCTACCTTCGCGCACCTGCTTAGACTGAACCCATCTCTAATGCAGAAATCGGCCCATTTGTTTCATGTAAGTTATTTTAATAAATTATTCTTTAAAAAAAAAACGTTGCTCCACACTAGGAATTTCTTCTGTATAGTGGGGTCATTTATTTACGAAGATTTAAACTCAGACCCGGATAAACACAGAATATCTTAGGCGCGAGGTCATAATTATTCGAAGTTATGCCACCATCTTTATTTAAATGTAATATGAGTAGTTGTTCCGGGTCTGGCTGTTTGTGTATGTGAGTTTAAATGTTTGTAAACGCACCCATAATACAGGAGAAATTCCTAATGCGGGGCAAAGTCTTTTTTAAAAAAAAAGAAACAATTTTCCTGTCAATTTCACAATGTTTATCAACAGGCCTTGATAATGTCATTTAAGCAATAAAATATCCATAATATTAAAGTACTTTCAACCAGTAAGATCACACAAAACCCCTTCAAATCTGAACATAGCAATGCTGCTTATAAACAGAATGAGAGTTTTCTTTTTTTGTAATATTTACTTGCAAAACTTAGAATTATTGGCCTATAATTTTCCCACTCCAACACATGCCGTTTATCTGGAGAGGGGGTGGACCGTTACTCTTAACACAGGCCCAGCGTGGGTTGGTAGATGTCACTTCTTGTCTTCGAAATTTTGAGTCTAGGAGGTTTTTTAATATATCTATGGTCTAGGATACGCCGGTTTCCACACAATGTTCTTCTTCACCGCTATGATTTATAAATTCTAATTTCCAACACCTCAATTCCAGGAAGGTCTCGGTCTTCGGATTCACTCCATCCATGTCCTCAATGCCACCAATCTACTCCAGCACGTCATCAGCTTCATGAGGCAGTTCTTCAGTCCAAAGATAATAGATCGTGTGGTGGTGCACGAGAACGAGGATGATCTACACATGAGTGTGCCTAAGAGATATCTGCCGAAGGATTACGGAGGAGAGGAACCGGCTATGTCTGAGTTTAAAGGTGAGTTTCACAGCTAGTCGAAACTTCGTAGCTAAAAAAGTATTTTATAGTCTTATACATAGGTCGAATTTTCTAATGGACCTGAACGGCATCAGCAGGGTCTGTGCCATCATCGCTATTGCTAATCGCGTTCAGTTTTGCTGGTGTAATTCACCTTAAGTAATGACATACTTACGCATAGTGACGTCATAGTACAGCGGAAGGAGGAATGCGTTACATACGACGCTACGATGGGTGGTTGGCACTACGCATATAATTTTTATTGCTTTGGTCAAGCCCACCGAGTAGAGGAAAAATTGTAACCAAAATATTCTACTATGCTTATTGGAATAGAACAGTAAATTATCTGCAACGTTAAAATCTGGAGACCAACCTACTACCACCCCATATTGCAATATTTCTTTAATCTAACTTCACTGCGAGAAAGAGTTGGAGCTACAGAGGATGTATTACTTCATCTCTTGTCTACTACATTCGTTGTTGTATTTTGTCTTCAAGACGAAGACGAGTAAATCTTGACATTTTAAGCTCTTCCCGAATATTTTTGTGCTATATTTATCTGCTTTCAATTTCAGATAAATACGAAAAAGAAATGAGAAGCACGACGACAAAGCAGTTCCTCATAAATTCGATGAAAATGGTATCCAATGAGAAGAAGCGACCAAACTCTGACATCAATGAGGAATTCCTAGCTGGATCCTTTAGGAAATTGGATTTCGATTAATATTGGTGTTTTCTGGTTTTTAATTATTTAAGTGTAGTTGTTAAGCTGTTAATTATATTGAATTTGTAAGCACTGGCTTCTTTTATTTTAATTACCAACAAATTGTTATTATATCAGGCACATGGAAACTATCGTCAGAGTATTATTATAGTGGTCTAGAATCACCGCGACTACATTTACTGGAGACAGTACAAGGTGTAAACGATCCCTTCACGAAGCCGTCAACCTCGGATCTTCTAACTCAGTGTTCTCCGTCTTGTGACTAGTTAGGTACATATTTTATTTGAAAAACCTAAATCCTCGCTTAATCACGTTAACAATCTTTTTTGCTAATCATTCAGAAACTTGACGTCGAAATTCAAATCACCCCCCTCAATGGTGACCAATTCTGTGTCGCTCAATTAAATAACCAAAAACTAAGTTTACTACATTATTTTGGGTTTTAGGACGGACTGTGGTTTAGGCGGTATACCGTATAAAATAATAAAGGCCTCGAGATATATAGCGTATTAGTTCCGATCATTACACATGGTCTGTAATTTGTAAATAAGTACAGGTGTCTTTGCGACGATGTTTAAAAAAGCAGTAGTTCACTCCATTCATAAATGAGTCAGGATGCAGAGAGTCAATAAATACCGTCCAATTTCGACCATTTTTCTCAAAGCAAACAATATCTTAGCCAATAACCAATACGGGTTCAGAAATTAAATGAGTAAGTACCGAAGACGCAGATATACATTTATTTCTAATCACGTAGTTAGAACGCTAAATAGAAAACACAAGTGCCTGTGAATTTTCCTTGATCTGTTAAAGGCATGACGCCGTTTCTGCCCCAGCCTTATTGAGTAAAATGGAAAGCTTTAGAATTCGTGGACACTCATTGAAAATCTTTGCAGACTATTTCAGCGGTCGTATCCAAAAAGTGAAAATCCACAAACACGAAAGCTTCCAATCACATATGGCGTTCCGCAAGGCGGCATCCTGGGGCCTACTCTCTTCCTCATTTATAAAAATGAATTCTGCAAACTGCCTCTCGGAGATTGTAAGATATTATACACGTAAGCGGATGATACTGTCCTTGTTATAGATGGCTATGACTGGCTCCAGAGATATCAGAACGCCGAGGCTGCGCTTTCCTCCGTGATGAAATGTTTGACATATAACTTGCTCACTTTAAACGTTGATAAAAAGGTTGATAAACGTTCCCCTAACCCTGGCCTCTTCCTCACTAAATCCTTTTGTGTAAGGTGTCCAAGAGTAGTCATTGATCAGCATCTCAACGGGCACCCCCATATTATAATCAAAGTCACGTCCCGCATACGTAAGCTAATTTATGTTTCAAAAAGCTTGGCTATTCTTGAAATGCTAAAATGAGTTTGTATGCCTTTGCCTAATTCATATTTTTGTATCTGTTATAACATACTGCTAAACCATTTGGGGTGGTGCCACCCAAAATGTATTTATCCGTTTTGAGAGAGCCCAGAGACCTATACTTAAGGAAATGCTCTCTCGTCCATGAACGTATCCCACTGTACAGCTCTATTCCAATTGCAAGGTACTCACAGTTAGGCAACTTTATGTGCTCTAGTCTACCCTTCGAAAACTCTCTGCACGTCCCCCAAAGGAATCGACTGGCGGACAAGCATAATGTTTTCCCTTACCAAAAACATTATATGGCACAGGGACAACACATTTCGGCTTAGGTAACACATCATTGCAATAACAACATGCAAAAGGGGATAAAATAAAAGAAAAACTTTCATATAATTTAATTTTATTTGAAAATATCACACGTACATAATTATAAAATTATTTTTACTAATAACTCAACAATTATAACCTAGTTTGAGAACACAAGCCGTATAAAAACAGTCCATAGAGCTGAGTCTAATTTTCACAATAATTTCCTACATTACACTATAATAAAAAATAAAACTATAATCAAAAACAAAATAGTCTATAATTGAAAACTACAAAAAAGTCTTTTCTAAATGTTTGCAAGTAGGGGCATTAAAGAAGGACTATAAGGATTATAAGTAATCCATGCCCCGCGTTTTCTTCCGCCATTTCTCTTTATGCTCAGCGCGTAAGAGTTGTAGCGTAATGACAAATAGCCTTCCTCCAGAATTGGTTTTTCGGGTCCAAAACTATCCTATCTTTCAAGCTTAAACCAACTATACACATTCAAAAAATTTCATTGAGATCGTTTTGGTGATTTCGAAGATTAGTAGACAGTTTCGATGAATATAGTAAGGTACTTCCACAGAAAAACGTTTTGGCTTTCATAAAATAACGTAGGTTTGGCGTTCATGGGATCTAAGTACAGTGCTGTTGGGCAAAGACGACTTAAATTTTTTGTTGTAGTTGGGTAAAAAGTTCTCCAAATAGCATACAGGGTGGAAGAGACAGCCCTCCACAAACTGACAGGGTGCATTCGGCTCCTAATTTTGAATCATATTCCACCGGAATTTTTCTCCGGATTTTTTTTTTTTTTTTTCATTTACTGTTCCTTTATTTCAATGTAAAATTATCTGTACGTAGCACTACATTCATGTAAATAATACGGTTAAAATCAAAAATCCAATAATGAACAACGCGTGAAATCAGCTGTTCACTTCCTGCCTAGCCACAGAGTTCATCGAACTCGTCGTCGCGCTTGCTGTTCGCTACGTGCGTTTTGCCACGGTAACAATACATTGCGTATGAGGAAATAATACTTTATTGGATTCCCATATCATTCATGAAATAATTTCTAGTACCGGTCATCTTAGTATGATATTATACTGAATCAACATCAGTTTTTGGAGGGTTGTCTCTTACACCCTCCAAGGTCAGCGACTAATCTTGTTGCTAAGTATATGCTTTAACGGTTGGATGAAAAAAAGGGGTAAATAAAAGCGTCACAGCTGACAGGCGAGAATTGAAAAGTCCTGCGCTGACCCTCACTAACATGAGACAAGGGCAGGAAGATGGTAATTATGATAAGTCCAGCTTCTTCAGCCCCAAATAACTAATCTAACTGTAATTTCCTGAAGGAACCTTCTACTCCGAAAGTGTCGTTTATTTTTGAAGATGATATTATCCTTTTAGATTCATCTACGTGGAAGTTTTTATCATGATTCGCGAAGAACTCTTTCCACGTGTCTGATTGTATGGTTTCATAAAACAAGTCTGTAAAAAAAATATTTACATTATGCTGACTGGTTTCTGCAATCATTTCAGGGGGAGGAAAATGATTATGGTGAAACACTGTTTTAAACTTTCACGGTTTACAACTAAACTTATACTGTCACTTACGGGAGCTCCACAAAACCACGAAACCCCCACAACCCGTGTGTTTTGCCGTGACTTAGTGTCGAGCTCCAGTACTGCGCGGAGCAAAACACAAAGAAAGAGGGTAGATAGATTTGTCTGCTCTTAACAATTTATTTTCCATTCACCCGCATTCTCCAGTTAACCCGCGATCATGGCGCTTGCAACAGCGACGAAATATCGGGAGCTCAAAATAATGAACAATCACGGAAGAAATCCCGTAAGTGACAGTATAAGTTTTGATTATGGTGACTATCTGCCTAATGCCTATACTCCGATACTCTTGCTCTAGTGACTGCCTCGTTGGTCTGGTGGTCACAAGTTTAGTTCTACTGCTGAGCATGGGATCCTGGATCGATTCTCAGATCAGGCAAAGTGTTATTTCGTTTATCCGTCAAGAATTTCTCATTAGCAGCTTCAAAGTTTAGATTCGTGCTCGGTTGTGTCCCTTATTAGGTACACGTCTCTTTAACCCTTCGGGGATTACAGGCGTTCTGTTATGTTATGTATCCGGCTATACTCCTATTTCATTATCTCCAGCTGTTTTGTCAGTTCCTTTAATTGCCAATCGATATTGCAGATGACTGTTATCAGTACATTTTAATATTTCTATAAAATCTTAAGGAGTCAAGGGCTGCCATAAGCTAGGTCAAATCCAGTCTCCAGTCTGCTGAGGATTCATTCCCTCATGAAAAATCGCAATTATCCTCTGACCGATCTGGGAATCGAACCCAGATTGGCGAAGACAAAGAGACAAAACCCTAGTTCAAAATATAAAAGAAAATGGTTGTAATTGGCTAGACTTGACGATGATAAGGAAGAAGCAAAGGAAATAAAAACAAGCTCACCCGAAATATCTTGAACAGTAATTTTAGCAGTACCACCGAGATCTGAAGGGAAAATTTCTCTTGGCAACACCTTGAATATCTGCTCAAAACCGTTGTACAGATGCAATCTTTCTACATGTTTTGGCTTCATGATTTTCTTGAACAGGGCCAAGATCGAATGACCGAAGGAGGGTACGTTGACTAGATGAAAGCCTTTTATCTTGACAGCGTAACAGGACTGTAAGGATGAAAAAATAAAATAAGGTAATTTTTTTTATGAAAGGTAACCTTCCTTGTAACTAAAACGAAAAATCATGGACATGTGCATTTTTCTCATCTTGACCTATGGATCCCAGACTTGGTCTTTGGCAAACATTCAAATGTCCAAACACAAGGTCTGCCAACGTGCAATGGAGCGCAGCATTCTAGGCGTCAAACTAACCGATCATGTACGCAACACCACATTGCGCTCCAATACACAAATTACTGACGTTGCTCAAAAAGCCGCTAAGTTTAAGTGGACTGGCCACGTCTGTTGCATGCCCCATGAGCTGTGGTCCAAAATAACCACTTTCTGGAACCCTGACACAGCCAGAAGGTGTCGTGGCAGACCTCGTAGAACATGGCAGGACGATTTGGACAAAACCAACGACCAATGGCCCACATTAGCCCTGAATTGAAACAACTAGAAGTCATGGGTAGAGGCTTTTGCCTAGCAGTGGGATGACGCAGGCTAACAGTATCTGTATCAGATTTTTATGTCGAAAAATATTACAGTTATTTCTGAAAAGGAGGCATGTCTTTTTCTGGTAGAGACGGGAAAGGCAATGCAAGGATCACACCTTACCAGGTAGCACACCCCCCTAACAGTTTCATAAACAAACTTAGAGGAAGTAATTAATACATTAACCAAGCAAACATTTTGTGGAGGGTTGTAATTAGCAATTTAGTTAAATATATTATTGTTATTATAACTTTATATGTCTGTAAGCTTTCCTAAAATGTAAAAAATAACATAAAATAAACTCCATTCTCCAATCCATGGTGACCAAGGAAGCCATTTTGAATTTCTTGCAGATATTTGACAGTTGTTACGGGCGGTCAGAACCCAGTCTTGCCAAGGGGTATCGTGTTACCCAGTACTAACTGGGTTGTGGTCAGATAGACCGTCACTCCATGTAAAATACTGGTGTTCAGCTGAATCCGGTTACACTAGAAGTCAACTCCAACATAGTTAAGAAAAGGCTATGTAGATGAAGTAGGTTAGATATAGCAGCGGTGGCAGCTCCGACTTACAAACAGTTAGCCGTGGGTTCGCACCCAGGCAAGCGCATTACTTTGTGTAATTTGCACTTTTCACTGCTCTCAAAACGGTGAAACTGGTATGTCCTAGAACCAAAAATTCATGTAGCATCAACCAACCTGCATGGCCCGCGTGGTGGTTTACAGCCCACAGCTCTCATAGAGAAGCGGCCTGTGTCCCAGCAGTGGGAACATTACAGGCTGATTATGCTAGGCAGGCAAAACCCCCCTTGGGGAGGCCTATGTCCAGCAGTGGACGTCTTTCGGCTGAAATGATGATGATGATGATGATGCTAGACAGGTGATAAAAGAGGATACAATGAAAGACAAACTTCTTTAAAACTTAATTTACTTGAAATATCACTCGTACTTACATCTACTTATTTAAATAATTGTTTTTATGAGAAATTTAGATCGCCACGACCTGGCGTTAACCTTATGAATCCCAGAGCATCAATGTACGCGCGTTCCCTCCACGCCTAGCCACAATTTTACCTACCATTTTGTCACATATTTGTGTCGTTCGGCGTACAGGGCACGCACTTGCTTGTCACGTATATGTGACAATGGCGTTCAAAGTTTAATGCTTGATGTATTCTTAATTTTTTTTAACTTTTCTTAATATTTCACAACATTTTTACTACTTCAGTTGTTATTATGTCGATTAAGTTTATTTGAAAAATTGATTTATTTAGTTAAAAGACAAAGTCGCAAAGACACTCTTGTCTTTTGAATTTTAAACTCGGAATTATAATTAAATTATGTTAGTATATTGATACAAGTATAGTTTAGTGCTAACAGATCTATAGACTATTTATTCAAACATTTTAAGAAATAATTAATCAGTGTGCGAGTAACGTGATTATCGTTATTCACACTGGTTTTATGGTAAAGGTATCATGCAAAAAAAAATATTAATAATCAGTTTTGCAACCCGTTTGATTTTTTTTTGGGTCTAGATTGAACTATAGAGCAGGACCACGGGTGCTTCCAAGGATTCTTATCTATACTAACATTGTAAAGAGGTAAAATTTGTTTGTAAGTTTGTATGCAAGGGGTTATCTTCGGAACTACTGATTTGATTCCGCAGAGCTACATTATCCCCGAGTGTTATAGTAGGTGTATTCCTCAAAGCGCAACTATTTTTAAGCGCAACTAAATTATTCCTCGAAGCGCAACCATTAGTTGCCCTCACAAATTCAAATTAAAAATATTATATGTTTATACCTCAAAGCGCAACCATGATTGAAAAAAAAATTAATGAATCGATCAAACCCCACTCTGTTTTTCATCATGGTTGCGTTTTGAGGAATAAACATATAATATTTTTAATTTGTATTTGTGAGCGCAACTAATGGTTGCGCTTCGAGGAATAATTTAGTTGCTCTTAGTTGGTTGCCCTTAAAAATAGTTGCGCTTTGATAAATACCCCTTATAGTAGTCTTCATTTTGAGACCTTCCCGTGAGTACATTCCTTACATATCGGGAGCGAAGCCGCGAACATAAGCTAGTCTTGAATATAATCCTCTAGAAAAATGCTTGTTTCAATTTCCTTTAATTTTTTCAAATATCACAAGGTATTTTGTTGTCAAATTATACATTACTTACTATGATTACATAAACCTTAAAAACAGTCAATTGTTAATTTGGAAATATCAAAAATACTGCTAAAAACTAAAACTATAGTGAAGTCTTTTCTAAAGGTGTGCACACAGTCATAATATGAATTTAAAGTGATGTCACTTGGCTAATGTATATTATTTCATACCTAACATAGAAAAAAAAAATATATCTATCACTCGATCTGGGATTTTAAAAATACACAACAGACAAAAAAATATACACCTTAATTTGTGTACTAGAGTCTAATTTTCGTGATTATGGGTTAAGTAACCTGTATGGCTTTTAACTCAACTTCAATATACCAAGCTTTATGTGTACTCGTGTATAATGTTCTTAGATCTTTAGATTTCCCCGATTTGCAGTTCCGTCGCATCATGCAAAACATGTACACACTGAAAAAAGTGAGGTTATACGTTCCGCATGAAAAAATATACATTGTTTTCAGTATTACTGACGAATACAAAACTATTCATAGTCAGTGTCAATATTCTACAATAATTACTGACCGCTCCTGAGCGCTGTTTAATCGAATTCAATTACAAGTTTTTAAATTGACACACTGACACGAACGTTATCAAAATCACCGCGGACGTCAATGGACGTCAAATCAAAAATTGCCTCGGACGGCATGGCACGTCGAAAACAACAGTTTTTTAAAGGGCTTGGCGTAGAGAACACATATAAGGTTAATGATAATGAATTCAACAACAACAATGAATGAATGAATGATATGAATTTAACATTGGTTAAATTTGCAATAAACCTCACAAATGTGTGCACACCCTAATAAACCTAGTACATTACAAGCCAAGCTTCTATAGCCTTAATAACTAATCTAGTTCTAATTTTCTGAAGGAACCTTCTACTCCAAAAGTGTCGGTTATTTTCGAAGCAGTTATTCTCTTATTTTCATCGACATTGAAGTGTTTTTCTTGATGTGCGAAGAACTCTTTCCAAGTATCTGATTGTAGTGCTTCGTGTGCAGCGTCTGTAAAGAAATTATAAACATTACCTATGATGTTTGAAGAATGTATTATGATGATGATTGAATACTGTATTCTCTGTCCGTATACCAAAAGCTTTTTTGTAAAGACTGGAAGAGAATGGCCAACATTATGACTCTCTTCCTTACAGGACAGGCACTCATTTCGCCAGCTATGTTGTCAGTTCGGTTAATATTTTCATGACTGTCTTTGTCGAAGGATAAGCCAGATCTGATGAACACACGTTTATTTTAAGGTGAAAAAGCCACTGCCATAACCGGGCTCAAATGCCAGTAAGAATATTTCCCTCACGAAAAATTCTCACAATGTTTAGATTGGCTTAGGAATCGAATCCAAAGAGCAGACTCTTTGGATTCGATTCCTAAATCGAATCGAATCTAAAGAGTCTGTTCCTGCAGTATTTCATCATACGAAGATATAAAGAAATGGGGTGTGATTCGAGAGATCCCTTCCCTGATCCAAGCTTGAGCCAGCCCACGATGCTGATCCTGTAGCTTACCACCTCTTAAGCTGACCTGCAAATCAGAGCGGCCTAGATCTGATGATCATGATGATAATAATAAAACAAAGAAACTTACCCGAGATATCTTGAATAGTCATTTTAGCAGTACCACCGAGGTCTGAAGGGAAAATTTCTCTTGGCAACACCTTGAATATCTGCTCAAAACCGTTGTACAGATGCAATCTCTCTACATGTTTTTGCTTCATGATTTTCTTGAACAGGGCCAAGATCGAATGGCCGAAGGACGGTACGTTGATAAGATGCAGGCCTTTTATCTTGATAGCGTAGCATGACTGGGTGAAAATAGGTGACATAGCGTTAGTTATTTAGCTGTTCTTCAAGTTGAAACAGTTTTGGGAAGGATACTTGTCTAGTGGTTGACAGAAATGGTTTTCCATCAACCACTTGCCAATGGTTTTCCTTAACCTATCCTTCCTAACCTTATCAGGTAGCACATAGAATAAGTAAGCAAGCGTAAGGTGGGTCACCCTCAGGCTCGGTGGAGCCATGATCTTCGCAGGCTGGCTGATAGCGCAACTGGCTAAGAGTTGCCGAGCATTGAGTTGATTGGCGTAAGATTGAAGAGGCATATGTCCAGCAATGCACTGCTGTAGGCTGATGATGATAATCAGATAGCTTACCCTTGCCGGTTTGATATACAAACTGCATCCACTAATCAGTTGGTAATTCCCTCACCCTTTTATGTATGTGGAGTCATATTTTCAAAGTCGAGCAGCTTTCAATACGGATGTCATTACAATACGGTAGTTTGGGAGTCCAAAACTTTGTATTAATTAGTGTACATACGGCGGCACATCAAGCTATACATAACCAGTATAACCTGACTTCGCTTTGTACGAGCTTCCCATACGATGAGAGATCAGATAAATTTGATTTTGCATAGCTTGATTGGCCGCCGTGCGTACAACATTTTTCACCGGTTTCTAAAAACCTGATAAAGATTCTTCCGAAATAAGGACGCATCTTGACTTGTCGTTACAAATCCCAACATTGGCCAATAGCTCATCAATTAAAAAAAGAAAAGATAGAAAACGAGTAACAAAACAGTAAGACTAGCAGTCTCACAGATGCTTGAAGAAAATAATAAGCAACTTACCGTAATATGGTAATAAATCTTGGACAGCAAGATAGGTGTGAACTGCATGGCATGGCTAAGGGTAGCATTGCTGAAATCGAAGATCCAGTGGTCTCCTTGTGCGGTCTCGTTGAACAACCTGTAGTCTCCCATCATGAAACCAAGCTTGGCTACATCAAGTACCACCATGTCTGGGTTTAATATCCTGGAAAGCAAGATGCGGAGATTGAATACCGTGTAAGCATCGATCATCATCGGGCGATCTGTGGTACTTGAATAGTGTAACAATTATCATGAACCTCAGAACAAAACCAAATCTGCTTGCTTTTGGAGAATCTCATTATAAAAGAACATCTATGCACCTATTTACCCATCTTTGCTAAGAAATAAATGATTTGATTTGACATGAGTACAATCACGTGTTTAAGTATCGGTCACTAGTTACCAGTCACCCTGTATACACTTATAAATTAAAATAACCTAAAACTTAAAAAATGGCTTCAAAAAACTCTTCAAAGTTGTCAACTGGTAATGCCCCAAGAGACTAGCGGCGTTACCACGTTGTATGGTATTCTTGAAAAATTGGATCTTATGCCAATTTTGAATAATTAAATATGGTGCTTTAAAGTACTCTGCTATCTGCATGTAGGTATCTCAGTAGTGCTAAAACAAAATTACTTTCAACGGCAAAACAACCATTTCTGTCACTCAGTCATCCGCAAATGGCAACGTCCAACCTAGCTTTACTCACAAACTATTACCTAACTTTTGGCAAACCCAGGATAATCGTATAAAATAGACCCAACATTTCTCGTAAGTCTGTTAAAATTTTCACGATCCGACCTCTGACAGTGCTGGCAGATTGTAAACGGGTTTGGTCACTTCTGAATATTTGAACACACTTCCATGGTGCAAGGGTTCCGTTACAAATTGAAAGTGCATTGTGATTCTGGCTGGTTATTTTGAATTTAGATTTGTGGAGACGGTTTTTAAAGCGTGTTTTAAAAAAAAATGTCTTTGGAAGACGTAGCTAGTGATGTGTCTAATCCATAGAGAGTTAAGTATGTAAAGATAACGGAAACGTGACGTTTTAGAAGATTTACTTGGTAGTCTCATACAAAACTTGTTTCTACTGATGCCAGTTATTGATATATACAGGTTTAGTGTGTGGCAGCAAAATAAAATAAAATGGTGGAAGTTAATCAGGCCAATTAATCCAAAGCCCTTTATAACACCTATTCTCACGTCCGTCTTACAGACCGATTGTCGCCAAATACGGCGTTATTTGCTATTTGCACACACACTTTTTGTAGATCGGTCACCATCTTTACGACAGGCAACTACCACTAAAGTCGTGTGTTGAATAAAACTTCACATTATCCATAGCCACATAGCACGTCGCTCAATAGCTTTCAAGATAGAGCCAATGATTTTTATTTGCTCACCTGAACATAATAACGCGGTGGTTTTCCTTAGTCTTCATCGGAGGTACAATCCAGTATCCTTCTTTGAGATACCTATCCATGTTAGCATTAAGAGGTGACCTTCCTCCCAAGAGATCAATCATTCTGTCCCTCGCTGAGAAGTAGTTGTCGATTTTTTCTTTACACTGTTCTACGCTGAAGCCTCTTGTCATTAGATGGCCGAGGATCATGCGGTCATCTGGAAAATAGAAAGATATGGGTTAGGAAATAAAATTGATATTTGCTTAAAGTGGCAGCACCAGGGTAGCCAGCGAAATTCAAATTTTCTTACGTTTCTTGTAATTTACAGGTCAGTGTCAGGTTTGTGAAAGTACCACGTACCTATGTAGTTACAGAATTATAATCATTAAAATCATCAATATAAGCCTCTAAGTTCATTTAACCCCATTGAATGACTTTTGACAATCTGACACTGACGTCCAAATTGCATAAAATGTAAGAAAATTTGCTTTGACCATAACGCTTGTTGGTGCCCGAGGTATATGCGCGGTGCAACATCATTCGTCGTGTCGCGAAGTATCACTTTTGAAATATTAGTGCTGAGACCACCGATATAGATATACCACGCAAGAGCACCTACTTAGCTTGCCCGGCTTAAGCATTTTACGCTTAACGTGGCTACTGTCATAGCAAGCTAATTTGTTTTTAACAACAACGTTACAACTCAAGAACTTAATTCTAGACATTTAAAGAACAATTTAAGAATGCAGTCTATTTTGTATAGTAACTTGTTTGTATAGGATCTAAATAGTGCTTATGACGTCATCGGCGTAGTCGAAAAATGGCACGCTTGGTTTTCATACAGATCATGATACTTGTGTTATCTATAATATCTGTGGCTGAGACATTCTGCCTACTCGTTTGTGATTTGAGATTTTTTGTTACTCCTTAGTAGCGTCATAAATGCTAGGCCTTAGACGTATTCGAAGGATCGGAGGGCCTATGAACCGGCGGCGACAAGTCAGTAAGATGACAGTTCGGCGAGCAACGCATTTAATCAATGTATGCAGTAATTTGTTTTGGGAACGGCATGTTGTTCAAGTTCTAAAAGAAATACTTTCATATTGAATGTGTTTGTAGCGAGTCAGCAGGGCGGAGAGATTGTCTCGGAGGCGAAGGAATAAAACAACGTTGCTGCTCGTGCCAAAATGGTAATTTTAAGTTTAGGTTCAGTAAGGTACATAGATAATATAAAGTCACAGACAAAAAAAGATGATTATTGATTTATGGATCTGAGGAAAGTGGTGCCATCTAAACGATACGTGACGAACTAATTAGAACAACGCCAGTGGTCGTGTCGTCCGGTGTTCAGAGATGGCGCTGCGTTAACAGAATGTAGTGTACCAACACGTATTACAAGCCTCGTCGATGACGTTTAACAAGGTAATACTTAGTATAATGACTTTTCAACCATTACAAACATTATGGGTTTGCTAGAATTATTATACCACCCACTTTTTCTGTATGCATCATAATCATAGTTCATAATCTCATGAATTGATCATTAATAGGTGAGCGAGCGGTGAGTCATGATCAAGAAGTTCTATTTCAATTTCAAAAAACCCCGCAACGGGTTTTCCCCAGTCTTATGGTTAACTGACCACAAGATTAAATGCAAAACTGGCTTAATTAAACTAGACCCGGAAAAACTTATCTACATTCACGAGCAATGAAATGTAAATAAATTTAATTAAATCCTATTCTATTTTATTCTAAATGTTACAGTCAAAACTGTTAACCGGTCAAAACCACTTTTGACTGGTGTCAGTTCAAATAATTTTTTTTATTTTTTATTACATAATGGGCCTGCTCTTGACCTCGATCACGCCTGATGGAAAGCGATAGATGAGGTCTATGATGGGACGTGCGTCCCCAGAAATGGATGGATACGATATGATATAGATGTTAAATTATGTATATTAAGATGCCTGTTCACTCTTGTTTTGAAGGCAGGTTAAATGTGGGAGGAAGACAGACATTATGTTAAAATGTGTTTTCTCCATTTAAAATATGTTGTTTCAGAATGTTGTAATACCTAGTACTAGAATTACTACAACATAATGTTTTGCAAAGGGTCACAAAACAAAAACCTAACAAAATTTAATAGGATAAGTTTATATTTAAATGTTTATTATTGTTAAAACAGTTTTCACCGGTCAAAAGTAGTTTTATTTATTTATTTAAACTTCATGTACAAGGTGGTACATAGGCGGTCTTAATGCCACCAGGCATTCTCTATCAGTCAACCATTGGGTCAAATAGGACAGCATTGTGATAGACTACAAAAAAATAAATAAGAAAGATACCATTTGTCAACATAGATGACAAACATACCTTTACACCTCCCCCCTCTCACCTCACCACACACGCCCCTCCTCTTATCTCTCTCTTTCACTCTTTTTCCTCTTTCTCTCTTTCTTTTTTGACTGATTAACAGTTTTGACAGTGACATATACACGTAGCAACTTTTAAAAGTGATTTTCTCCTACTGTATCGATTTACGTTTTCACGCACATAATAAGTATTTAGGAAGCAATACTATTTCGATGACCTTCATCGAAATAGTATGGTGGCTCGGTTTCTGCTTTGACATTTTAAGACCTTCTTAAAATGTCAAAGCAGAAACCGAGCCACCAGACCATTTCACCATAAAATCAAATACAAAATATATACATTTAATTGCCCGTTTGTCTTGTCAGAAATGAATGGTCACTGGAATTTACTGATGAAAGCTAAATTGGTGATTGGATTAGCAGGTAAGTGATAACTAAGATGAGTCATCTTAGAACACAAACCGGGTTAGTTCACAAGTTCAAGGTCGCTACGAAGCAAGCTATACTCGGAATTTCAACGATAAGATCCGAAATGAAATTATCTAGAAAAGAACTATACCGACATAGCTTGCAGATTAAGCAATCTGATGGGGCAGCGAAACATGGAGCACACGAGTCCTGGAGTGGACATAGTGTAGAACATCCTCCAATATTTCAGTACCATGCTGAGATAGGAGCCTTTTGGGCTTCAGGACCAACGTAGTTTATGATATGTCTTAATTTTTTTTTTTTTTCTCTTTTATTTAATTTTGGTTTGTCCTGTGCGGGTCTAATAAATACTTTATCTTTCTTTCATAGATGGACCGAAGACCTTAAATCGGTTGTGGAAGGTGGAGGACAAGGTGTCATGGAGCAACTTGGGAGAGGCCTTTGTGCACTTGTGGACTGCGATAGACTGAAGTGATAGATTGACTATACAAAAACTATCAATCGTGAATTTCATTCATTCAGATTAACGTTATCTGTCGTCGAAAGATCAACCCGAAATCAAATTGTCAACGTGGACTTAATTCACCCGATTCCGGTCGCTTTTGGCATCCAAATCATCAGTAATTATTTGGAAACTACTGTATTTCAATCGATAAACGTAGGCAGCAATGATAACAAAGCTATGACGAAATCAAACCAATTTCAACACAGTTATAGCAATGTCCGCATTGTGGATATTGCGTGCAAAATATACTGATCATAACTGAAGGTCGTTTGTGACAGATTTTTTAATAGTTGCCAAGACAAAGAAGATTATTTGTACCTACAATTTCTAATAATTGAGTTCTACGGTAGGATTTAAAAATATAAAGTATTTCTGTGATTTTTTTTAATGACTGAATTTTGTTCAGCAAAAAAGTTTAATCTGAAAATAATGCTTTTGAACGTTCTTCTCGAAAAAAAATAACATTAAAATAATTATGGTAATGGTAATAATTATCATCCGTGAGATAAAACATATTTTATTACATTTATTTTAATTACTTAAAGACTAAACCATTAACTAGACGACACAAAAGGTTATTAAAACACGGTATTTTATAAAAATTATATTATTGTTTTCTTTTATTTCATGTCGTGCTATAACTATGTTGTTAACGTTTAAATATGGTCTTACATAGATTTCTTCACAAGTTAACAAAAAAAACTGGGTTGGCATGTCGATATTATGTTTTGCAAAATACTTGAAAGTAGGTATTGCTAACTTATTTCTAAGTCTTTTAAAACGTTTTGTTAAACCTCACCATACTTAGATCATGCGAATAAATGTCCACAGAGAAGAAAGAGTCAAGCATTTTACTATCCATGTAATGTGGGAAATGTATACCATAGATACGATTTATTTTGTACAAGTGACGGAGACAGTAACTACTATTGATTTGTCAGTGTCACAAATGAAACCAAAACTGTGGAAATTTTTGGCAATGTCATTAGTATGAATCTTATGATTTAAATCTTTTGCTATTTTAATTCTTATTATGAGTCAAACAATTAATGAAATACCCAGCAAATAGGTAAAATGAATAGACTACTGTTACACCGTGAGATTTCTGTTATCTTAATAATTAAAAAACCAAGATCATTTAATTTCTGCTAACATTATCCAAGCGACAAACTCTAATCACAAATGATCTTGACCTTGGTACAACTAGACGATATTTACTTAATGCTTTAACTAGGAATTAATTATGTTATAATTGCAAATTTCCGGAGTTGTCGGGTTTTGCAAATAGATTAGTCATTGTTTGAGTTATTTTTAAAAGGATGAGATTACGAGTTCAACAGTGTCATCTTGTTATGAGACTTATAAAGAAAATAATTCAAATGCATTTATTATTAACTTACACAACAGAATACTGACAGGTTTAACAGCGGGATACGAAAATGGCTATCGTTTTTTAACATGACTAGTAAAGATACTAAGGCTGGTATCTTTAAACTGCACTAAGCAATCCCTTTGGCTTAGACATTTACCTTGTAGTTATGGAGATATTGGGGGTCAAAGTTTTAACTTTTTCACAAGTTTTTATTTTAATGTATGATTTTTACTTTAAATACCTCCAGGACCCCCGTTTTATTCAATCAATCCATCAGTACAATGGTTTGAGTGCGTTACATTGAGTCCTACCGTAAAACGTGAATATCATCACAAAAAAAAGTCGTATCCTACCAAAATTTTTTACGTAAAGTTACTTAGTTTGATGTACATAATGCTTGGTTGCTGGCTTCCTGAAGGGTCCGTTTACACTCTGTATAATTTTGTGGTTTATGCCATCTATTTATACACTTGCTTATTATAAAATGTAATGGTACTTTTTGTAAATTTATTACAAAGCCTCCTTTGTTTGTCTTTTTATTTGAGTAGACTTTTAAAATTTTAAGGAAATCCAAACTCGAGTTTTAGTTTGAATTTAAATAGCAATTGACCGAAGTGAGAACCCTGCGGTATGCCTATTTTTAAGGTCAATCTGGCTAATAACTGCACAAAGATTTTATATTTTTGTATGAAAATCTCACTGACAATTTAAAAATACCTATTTTAAAATGAGACCGCGAGATGTAACTGTTTTTTTATCATATTGATCGAGCAGTTCTCATACATCAATTCCTGTCAAATGCCCGCTTGGTAGCAAACTACTAGTCTAACCGGAATCTAATTTTACGTGAATTAACTGCCTACCTGACCACCACAATCCCGTAATATTGTGATTCTACATCCTTTCGTATGACGACTGGTTGGTTGTGTCTTAGATCTCAGAATGTTTTTGTGATAAAACAGAGGTCTAACTAAACGTGGTATCTGATCGATCCTGTCATTTGCATATACCAGTATGCAAATGACGGGATTGCTCAGATGAGTCTCCTAAGTATATATATAAGTATATGAGTTAATAAACAAATAAAAAAAACGGTTTTACCATCACAATTTTGACGGGTCGCGATCTCATAGTTGCTTTTAAAAAAAACCCAGTACATTAATTTATTTTCTATTTTTGTTTCGCTACGCCTGGTCCAAATAATACTGTTATTTGGACCAGGCGATGTAGAAAGGAGATTTATTGTAAGCTATTACTAAAAAAACTATTTAGTTATTTTTGTTTATTAAAAACGATTTGTCCTACTAACATCGAAATTCACAAAAGAAAAATGATGTATAACTGTTAATAAATAAAATAACATCTAAAAATACTGCCAAAAAAAAAGATGTCCAAACCGGGTTTTTTTGGGAGGTACGTTGTCTTGACCGTGTAGTGTCAACGGCCCCGGTATGAACGGAAAGTTTGATATTGTAGTGTGTAGAAAGAGAGCGATTTAATAAATGAAGTTACTTGCTTCTTCCCACAACCATAGTTTGATCATTGTGAAGATCGAAAAATTAAATTTAAAAATCCAAAATTCTGGATTTTTTGGTAGCAGCCAAGAGTTTGAAGAATAGTCTATTGTCGTTTGATGGCAAGAGACTATCTATAGTCATCTGCCTAGCCTTTTCCCAATTAAGTTGGGGTCCGCTTCCAGTCTAACCGGATGAAGCTGAATACCAGTATTTTAAATGGAGCGGCTGCCTGTCTGACCTCCATGAGTCCGTTAGTACTAGGTAATACGATAGACTATAGACTGCGATTGACTTCCTATTAGAAATAAACTTATGACGAAATGTGGATGGATGTACTAATAGTATCTTAGCCCTTCGCGGGAACAGCATGATGTCCTGTCATGCATGATTGTGTTATTTTATGTTTTTAAACTGTGAGGAAATATCTGCCAACCGGCACTGGGCCTGCGTGGTGGATTAATAGCCCATTCCCTCTCATAGAGAGGAAGGGAATTCCCACTGCTGGGACATGTGTCCCAGCAGTGGGAATTATAGGCTGATTATGCTTATGCTTAAACTGTTTTTATTAACTTTTCTTTTGTTTCGAGCCTCGTTGTGGCAAAATAAAAACACCGTATTTAATTTAATTTTTTTCCGTAGCAAGATCCTAAGGTAAGGTACTTAGGCATGTTTAATTGGAATGTTACATACCTACTAGAAATGGTACCAAAGTACTTGCTTAATACCCATAACTGCCAATATTAGCTGTTAAGCTAAGTATTTGTAGTCATTATTGGTTTGCATAATTTATCAACTACTACATATAATCCATATTAAATACCAATATTACCGATCGTCGTCACGGTAATTTTTTGCTGATTCATTACTTTACATGGTCAAATGTCAGGGTCAGCTAGTGAATCTCTGCAGACGTGATGGAAAACGTGAACACGAAAAACAATTCAAAAAGAAAATACTTGAAAACTTTTTAGTTTCGTCGCCACCTTGTATAGGTACGTATAGGTATATAAAGGGTCTAACAAGACCCTTAACGAAGCCGAAAGGCACTTGTTCTCCCCGTCATAGCGAATATTTTTTTGTTTTAGACCATACCTTCTAGTTACGGAGATATTGGGGGTCAAAATTCCAACTTTTTCAAATATTTTTTTTTTTAAGTACATTTTTTTATTGAAAGATTTTTACTTTAAACTCCTCCACGACCCCCTTACTATTCAATTCATCCATCAGCACAATGTTTTGAGTGCGTTACATTGAGTCCTACCGTAAAACATGATTTTTCACCCCAAAACAAAAAGTTTTTTCCCAATAATAATTTTTACGTAAAGTTACTTAGTTTGATGTACATAATGCTTGGTTGACGGCTTGAAGGGTCCGTTTACACCATGTAGGTAGATCTACCTAAGCTTCATTTGACTTCATTTTAACGTTAATAAAATTCCGAAACTTGATGTTTTGGAATTTCCCAAATGAAAACTGATCCAAAATAAACAAGCAGGTTTTAAATACCGTTTTCCTGATTTGGGGTCAATCAATTTGATACTATATTCTCGAAAAGTAAAACAAGACTTGAACAGTTTAATATTAAAAATATTCGGTTCTGGTCCGGTTAACCGGTAGTCATATCATGAAAACCGGTTTTATAGAATCAATTATTTAATTATTTATTCATTTCTATAAATTGATAAATAAAAAATGTTGTCATAGTTTCTAGTTCTGTTACAATATAGTACTTTTAACCACCGCACAGGGGGGTTACCATCACGTCTTAAAGCAGTAGTTTTAATGTCACTCCAGTGTAGGAAAGAGACGGAGCTATACAGGACGTCTAGCGCTATCTCTATCCCAATCTGGAATAAAATTAAAATAATGCTGCTGGATGTCATGGCAGGCCACCTTGTCGGTAATATAAGCATTTTCTTGACTTTAAAAGAGGTATACTTATAGAAGCAGAACTATAGAGCAATATTAAAATATAACATAAGATAACATCACGTCTGTTATTCCCTAAGGGTTAGGCAGAGGTGCACCTATCAGTACACCCACACTTCGCCAGAACAGTTATGTTTTAAGTCCCATGTAATAGGGAGTGAGCCTATAGCCATCAACCGGGCGCAAATCCAGGACCCGTGGCTGCTACTGAGAAATTCTAGATGGAAAAACCCAATAACAATTTTCCTGACCCGGTAATCGAACCTAAGACCTCATGATCAGCACTCGCGATTTCGACCACTTATAGACCAATGAGGCAGTGCAGTAAAAGCATTTTCTTGATTTTAACACATTGCGCGACACTTGTCTATTTTGCAAATTTCATGAAATGACACTTCAAAATTCCATACTTTTATTATACCGTCTGCAGCCGTACTACCATATTACAGATATTTTAAAAATTTTGATACGATAAATACGGCCACAGACTTATACGTGTATATCTCAGTCTACGCCTGTCGGCGGTGTGTTTTGTTGGATTTAGCACTCCGTGTCTGTGTGTGTGTTTGTTGAAAAATGATACGAAAACAGTTTGCCCTGATACCTACGAACGAATGAAGTCGCGTGATGTGACACTAGATCATGTGCTTCCTAGGAATGTAACGGGCAAGCAACGGCTATCGACGGTTTGCCAAATGACATGAAATAAAGTTCACAGCCCTTAGCCGTACTATCACGTAACGATATACCGAGATATATCGAGAGGCGGTTGCCCCGCAATGTGTTAAAATAGGTATAATTATAGAAGCAGAACTTTAGAGCAATCTTAAAATAAATTTAAAGTTATTTATTTTTGAATACATTATATTTCAAACGAGAGGACATAATAAAAAAAGAGATACTAAGTTATCTACTGCGATAAAAATAGAATTCAAGTATTCATTACCAATGCAAATATAAGTTTTCGAGAACGTTCGTTCTTATTACTTATCTGACTGTTATTGTATTAATTAAACTAGTTTAATCTTTAACAGACGGATAATATTATTGTTCCATATTTGTTATGTAACTCGTTATGGTACCTACTGTAATCATCTACCTAGCCTTTTCCAAACTATGTTAGGGTCGGCTTCTAGTCTAACCGGATGCAGCTGAATACCAGTATTTTACATGGAGCGGCTACCTATCTGACTTCCACAACCATGTTAGTACTGGGTAATAAGATACCCCTTGGTAAGACTGGTTGTCAGACTTTTTGAGCCACTGACTACCTGTAACGACTGTCAAAGGTCTACAAATGACAGCCGGGACCAACGGCTTAACGTGCCTCAGGCACGGAGGAAACTATATTATGTTATTAGAGGTACTGTATTATACTTATTTAGTTCTAATTTGTCCGCATATAATGGGTGTACAAATATCCTTAACGAAGCCGAAAGGCACTTATTCTCCCCGTCATAGTGATTATTTTTTTGTTCCCGACCATACTTTCTAGTTACGGAAAAATTAGAAGTCAAAGTTCCAACTTTTTCACATTTTTTTTAATTTGGTAACTTTACTTTAAATACCTCCATGACCCCCGTACTATTCAATGCATCCATCAGCACAATGTTTTGAGTGCGTTACATTGAGTCCTACCGTAAAACGTAATTTTCCACACCAATCAATAAAGTTATTCCACAGCAATAATTTTTGCGTATAGTTACTTAGTTTGATGTACAGAATGCTTGATTGAGGGTTTCGTGAAGGCTCCGTTTACACCTTTTATTTTGTACTGTGATGACATTCAAGACGAAAAAAAAAACAAAAATACAGTTGCCCCACTACTATATAATTATATTTATTGCGAACTGGATCTATTTCAAGCATACCTGCATAAAAGCGTCAAACATGCTCTTTAAAAACCAGCTTTTTACTTGTCTATTTTTACCCGACTGCTATAAAGCGAAAAGGAAGGATTATGCAGTTCAATAAACGGACTTGACTATTAAATAAGTTCCTGCTTAATTCTTTGTTCAGTGTAACCAAGGTTTTTACCAACTAGTCTAATAATAGTTTTCGTATTATCCAGTACTAACTGGGTTGTGGAGGTCAGATGAGCAGTCGCGCCAATACTGGTGTTCAACAGCATTGGGTTAGATTGGAAGCCAATTTTAGCGTGAATTGAGATTTTTTCTACGGTTCACAAAATCATGAAGACTAACTTTAAAAAAAAGCCTAAAATAACTCTACTTTTGTTTGTTTCATTGACTTTTTTGACACTTCCGAAAGTAAAGTTATTTAAAAAAACCGACTTAAAAAAACACTAAAAAGTCTAAAGACTTTTTAGTGTTTTTTTAAGTCGGTTTTTTTACCCTTTTCAGTTGTAGTATACCACACAAATTCTTGTCAAAATAATGTAATAAAATCACGGAGTAATCGGTTTATATGGAAAAAAAAACAAAAGATGCTCGTGCAATCCATAACCTCTTCTTTTTTTAGGAGTCGGTTAAAAATTAAATGCTTTTAACTTATTTACTAGCTAAGTTATCTATAACTTGAGCCGAATTAACTGGTGAAGGGCGAAAAACTAATGAAAAAAGTCTTCGAGAAATGGCCGAAAAAGGCTGATATAAATCTCATTGACGACCTTCAAAAGGCTAAAACACGGATAACAAGGAACGTGGCGCGTGGATGACAAAGTGATAACTGATAATTGAATGAACAAACATTAACATCGTAAACTAAACAAAAGGTGCTAAGTAAATCTGTATACAACATTAGTTTTAGTATATGCGAAACCTGAAACACGTGCCTAGTATTTTTATGTAAAGAATCTATGTACAAAATTTCAAAACTGTATCATGAAAAGTCACAAAGTTATAAGCTTGTTCTGTTACCTGGTTGTCCGCACAAAAACGTGGTCACCAGCGTGCCAGCGTCTTCTTGAGCTCATTGTTAAAAATAATTTGGCAGTAGGTACCTAAATGATTGCGATAGGTACTTAATTTAGCTCGGTCTCCAACTTGTAACTTTTTTAAATATTTTTGGGAGAAAATATAACTTGGTTTATAAATTATTGGAATCGATTCAGTTACTTATTCTGAACAAACTATATTCAGGTTTCGCAAATACTAAAAATAGTGTTGTATAACGATGGGATTGACATCGTCGAAATTGTGAACAAAAATCCCTTAAACAAAGGAGATTAAAAAAAAAATGTATGGAAGAACATTGCGTTATAAATACACTACTCAATAAAGTCTAGGGAACAAGGATATCTTTGCATTTTTTTAAAATGTTTTTTCTTTGGTTTTATACATCGTTAGAAGCATAATTTAATACTTATTTTAATTGTGAAGATTTAATGAGAATGATTGGCTCTGGTAACCCTAACCAGGATCTCACCAAAGACACTCTCCTTGAATCAGGATGAAACCTGAAGAAAAACTCATCGGAAAACGGAACACACTACCATTGAGTGTCTGTCCAGTGCAAATGTACGTAAACCCACAATACACGACGCCTTCAATTCCCACACAATTTCGGAGTCATAAAAATGACTTTAAAGAAGCAATCATTTTTATTTTACCATACTTTAAGAAAAAAAACATTTACAAAAACGACATAACTTTTGCAGTAAGTACGTCTACTTTGCGACCAAATTATATTTTTGTTACATATTCCAAAAATGCAGTCTTTTGTTTTATTTATTTTTAAATTTCGAACCATTATCAAATGTAGTTTTAATTTACATTTAAACATTCTAGCAGCCAGTACTTTTTTGATAAAAAAAAATCATTAATCATTTGCTACAGTTGGCGTGTTCCCTAGAATTTGTTGAGTTACTTTGTTACTTAGTCAGTAAGTGTATCTTTTGACATGGTGAAGGTGGTGTGTTGAAACATTGAATGGGGGAAACACAAAAAAGATAATTACAAGAAATCTTTGGCATGGGCCTAAGTTCAACATTGAAGGTTATACGGCTGATATGACGATAAAAAGATGTACGCTTATGAACGTACAGTCATATCAGCTGTAACTTGCAACTATTTGTAAACAATGTAGTGAGTGTACTGAGAACAATAACTATTTAAAAAGCCATTATCAATACAATAAAATGTAATAAATCAGTGTTAAAGACAAACAACAAAAACAGTTTGATATTTTATAATATTTCCCCCCTCACTTCGAAATTCTCCTTTATCGTGGGTGCGTTTACAAGCATTTAAACTCACATACACAAACCTGGAACAACTACCTGTAGGCCATATAAATATTAGTTCTATGGCGGGGATCGAACCCGCGGCACGTAGCGCAGCGGCCAGTTGCTCAGCCACTGCACCAGCTATGTCTATGTCTTCGACTGAACCTGTCTAAGGTCTGAAATCAAATGAATACTCACGGAGTTGTCCTTGAGGCAAATGCGGCTGTTTTTCATACCATTCCTGTACACTTTTGATCATCTCCTCCAAAGTCTTGTGGTTGATGCTGTACAGCTTCAGTAACACGTCAATGTCCCCATCTTTGATGTTGAGCACTTTGCTCGCATTAATGGAATAATCGAAGGTTTTCTGATACTGTGGATATGATAAAGCATATTATTAGTTTAGATTAACTTGGTCGGAGAGGGCAAATTGTAAACAAAATTGGAAAGCCATGGGGGAGGCCTTTGCCCAGCAGTGGGACAGAGAAGGCTGATATAAAAAAAAAGATTAACTTGTGTGGATTCGTTGGTCTAGTGGTCGCAATCGCGACTACTGAGAATGAGGTTCAATTCCCGGGTCGAGCAAATTCTTATTGAGTTTTTCCAAGTAGCAGCCAAGGAGTCTGGAGTATGGCAAAAGGCTCGCCACCTATTACATGCGACTTAAAAAACATAACTGGCGAAACGTGGGTGTATTATTAGGTACACCTCTGCCCAACCCTTCGGGGATTACAGGCGTGATGTTTTGTTATGTGCAATAACTTGTGTTTTAATTAATAATTACATAACTTATGATTACAATTTTTAATCGAATACCAAAAGGAGGAGGAAAATAAATAACTTGAGTATCAGAAGACGGTGTCAAAAAAACTGAAACAAACAAAAGTCACAGACTTCTGAAGCTAAAGTTTTTTTTTTTTTTTTTTGTGTTTCTGAAGTCGGTTTTATTTTTTTGCAAAAAAGTTTTTTAATTCTTTGTGTTTGTATTATACTATGATTTTAAGTAAAATAGAAAATCGTAGCTTCACTGGTCCTGGTACAGTTAGTTTATGGTAATAAGCATGCTAAACAAACAAGTTGAAGTATACCTGTTCATTAGTGTTCACATTATTATGTTAGTTATATTTTAGAAATAGTGTTTTCGATTAAAAGGCTTTTTTATTTTATTTTAATAAGAATGATGCTACTTTATACTAGAGAAAAACATTTAAATGGAAGAAACGCAATAAATAATAATGTTTATGTACATAAATAAAAACATTGTCATTGTCTCATAATTATGGAAAACAAAAATCATTATTCGAAGACAAAGACGAGTAAGACAATAAAAACATGCAAAATACTAATGAAATTTGAATAAGTTGTCATTATGTCCTAATTTCAATTAATTATGTAACACACAGTGTAATATTTTACATAAACATCACGCCTCTAATACTCAAAGAGTTAAGCAGAAGTGCACTTAAAGTGCATTCACATTTCACCAGTTACCTATGTTTTAGTCCAACGTAATAGAGGGCAAGCCTATTGCCATCGACTGGGCATAAATCCTAACTGGTTTCACTTAGGAATTCCGTAATTGTTTTTTTTTCGAAAAGGAACTTTAGATTACATACAGAACTACTATTTTTCTTCAATTATTAAAAAAAAAATTAAAAAAATTGTTTTTAAGATTTTTTTTTTAAATTATAGTATTAAGTATGCTTAAATTTTATTATAATGTAAGAATGCAAGCAATTAGAAGTAATATTAACAAAAAAAACTTACAACACAACCGTCTCCGATAGTCATTTTGCACTAATTATTGTTTCACAAACGCTCACTATAAACACTTGGTTCTCCGTTCACAACCTGACAAAGTCTGTACCACGGAGGCTCCGTCCAATTTATTATATTAGCGCTCAGGCGAAGAAAACAAAAAAAAATAACTTTTGACTGAGACTTTTATTTTTAGAACCAGGTAGTTTATATTTGGAAACTAATCAAATTGATTAACATTTTGTGACAAAACGACATTTTCGTCTAATAATCATAATTTTGCCAACCTTCTTTTTTTGAACAATTGTCATTTTGCGACGTAAATGAATACGACTCAATATTGTTAAATAATTATTTATGAAAACTTGACATTATTTATTGAAATAAACTTGATTTTTTTTTTTTATAAAAACCATTCGTTTGGAAAATAATAGTAATTGGGTTTGACACGATTTACTGTTTAAGTATCTTATATAATTACAAAAAAAGAACAAAGGATATGTAGGTATTTAGAACAGAACTAGTGTACTACATAAATCCTGTGTTCTATTTTATAATTACTTAACTAGAAAGTGGCTAAAAGAACGAAATTAATACATTACTTTACATTACTTTGCACTGTATTAATTGCGTTCTTTTAGCCACTTTCTAGTTAACCTAGCTTTGTCAATGCCGTGAAACTCTGTTATTGGCTTAAGAGATAATTGTCATCATCTAGCTGTCAATTTTCAGTGTATGCAGACTTTAAGATGCTAGTTACTTTGTCGCAACTGCATTGAGCTGTTCATTGATAGTGGGGTGAAATTTCACTTAAAATGTCATATTAATAATAAGCTGTTGAGTTTCCAATAAATAAATAAATAAATAAATATGCACCATAGACTAGTTCCAACTAGTTCCAACTAGCTCGTTGCAGGAGGAGTCAATTTGATGGTGCGCGTGAACGGTTTATCGTCAGTGGTTCGTCGTAGGGGCGACTCCAACCATTCGAAAGTAGTAGTAGCTGCAGTAGTAGGTACCTGTAACGGGACTATTGGAAATATTAAGAGGGAACAGGGACTGTGATTAAAGTGTATTCCCCTTTTTTCTTACTGAAGCGTGCCTATAGAGCATTTTTTTTTACATATGTTCAGGGTTTCAACTGTAAACGCCCTCCTTTCATGCGCTCCTTTTTGTCAGCAACTAATAAATGAAGAAAATTTATGATTCTCCAATTACTACTCAAAATGCCCCATTTTTACGGTCGTGATTAGAGGACCACCAGACAAATTCGAAAAGTTTTTAACACAAAAAAACGGATACCTAGACCATACTCTTTTCATAAAAAAATGATGTTAAAAATAATTGAATCAGCTCAGTTTCCGAGGAAAAAAAGAGGAATACGAAACGTCGATCTCGTCAAAAATTTTGTGATATAATCAGCCTGAACTGCAGCTTAGAGTTCGAGTGCTATCGCACTCTACAGGGGCAGGCTTGACGCAGCGCGACGGTAATAGTTTCATCAAATACCTATTTTTAGATTTTCTGACAGGCCCTGTTAACTCTTAAATAAGTTTAAAACTTATTGAGTATCAGTATCACTAGTAGTGTTACTAGAAGCGATGTCTAAACATGGTGGAACGAAGTTTGGTTTCGTTTGGGATTGAAACTTTAGAATCGTAGGGTCCAAGTGCTTACAGCCTTTTCAAAGAAACAAAACTCTTAATTGCCACTTCCCGTGACCCAAAGGCTGGCTGTGACCTTTGCCAGAGCAAGCGTTGCTAAGCGTTACTATACAACGTGGCAACGCCGCCAGGCTCTTTGGGGTATTACCAGTTGACAGCGTTGAGGATTTTTATGACGCCATTTTTTAGTTTATTCTTAAGTTAGTTTAGTTATGGCATTCAGTCCTTCCAACGAAAATAACAGTACATTTTGATACAAGTGGGGAAATCTTGTTATTGCAGCCGAAGCGGAATTCACACCCGAGCCACAGACAAGGGGGTAATAGAGCTAAGAACTGTAGTAATAAATGCGCACGTGGGTCTCGAACGAAGTATTTCGATACACTTTCGAATAAATAAAATAATAGAACGAAAAGTATTTCTGCCATTAATTATTGGGCAACTATGATTTAATTTACTTTTTTTCCGTGCTTTGCTTTCGCAGGAGAAGCAAAGATGTGAAGCCGCAAAACAAAATAAAAAAATGTAGTAGTTTTGAATTTAGATCACAAACAATATTAATTTATTCATATAAGTCTCATGTTTATTCATGATATTCTATTTATAAACAAAATTTAAATAGTAAAAAAATATTTACGCTGTAAAGACATAAGCGCCTCTTTGCTGAGATTAAAAAAAAAAAATCACCGCCGGCTATCTATGGGAATTGAAGGCGTTGGATTTAGTTCATAGTTATCAGTGTAAAAAGAACACTACTAGTGAGAAATGAAAAAAAAAAGCCACGAGTGTGAAATACACTGTATGTTGAACCTAATAGTAGTGCGTTATAAGTACGTTAAGGGTGCGTGCCAGTTTTTGGGGAAATGTATTGAAAAGAATATCATCATCTGCCTAGCCTTTTCTCAACTATGTTAAATTCGGGTGCAGCTGAATATCCGTATCTTACATGGAGTGACTGCCTATCTGACCTCCAGAACCCAGTTAGTACTAGGTGATACGATACCCCTTGGTAAGACTGTTTGTCAGACTTTTTGAGCCACTAACTACCTGTAACGTCTGTCAAAGATCTACAAATGACAGCCGGGACCAACGGCTTAACGTGCTTTCCGAGGCACGGGGGAAACTAGGTATGTAATGGGTGGTCACCCATCCACAGACCAACCTAGGCAAGCACGGCTTAACCTAAAAATCGATCCGAGCGGCTGTTATTATTTAGCCACGAGCTCCTCATCATCATCATTTCAGCCGAAAGACGTCCACTGCTGGACATAGGCCTCCCCCAAGTGTCGCCACATTGACCGGTCCCGTGCGACTCGCATCCGGCAGATCCCTGCAACCTTAACCAGGTCATCGGTCCACCTAGTGGGAGGCCTTCCAACGCAGCGTCTTCCGGTTCGCGGTCACCACTCCAGAACTTTTCGGCCCCATCGGCCATCCGTTCTGTGAACAATGTGCCCTGCCCACTGCCACTTAAGTTTGGCTATTCTATGAGCCCCTCAATATATTGAAAAAAATATATAGACAGTATAAAGAAGGAGAAGATAGGCTATTATATTTACCCCTTAAAAAGTATGTAAGCATACTAATAAATGTATTTTTTCACATACATTTACATTCTTTTAAGCGTTACTTAATGAATCACCACAAGAGTGACCTAGTGTGGCGTCCATTTTTTGCAACGACTTCTAAGTTAAGCACTTCTAATTTTAGGCAAACAAGTTTTTGACATTACATTTGAATTTGTTTTGGTGTAGGTTACGTTATTTCCTTAAGACCGAGTTAAACCAGTTTCAGTTATTGTCATTTAATATTAAACATAACAAAATATCAAACCTGTTTTCCCCTGCGGATTAGGCTGAGCTACACCGTACACCCTTTTCGCCAGTTATGTCCATAGCTTAAGGGCATTACATGGCTCAAATCCCAAAAACAGCGATGTTCAAAGAAATTTGTTGATGAATCCCTTTGTGCGTTTTCCGTGTAAAAAAAGTATGTTATAGTTAAGTTCATCACAAATAAATTGTATTGTTTAAAATTTTAATAAACCTTCTCAATTTTGTTTGGTTAATCGTAGAAAATAGGTCCTTTTTCAACCTTAATTGTAAATTATCTCTGTAACAGCTGAATAGATCGGCATGAATTTTGTAACAACAAATACGTAAGGATATACTTAACAATCTGTATTGTTTTTTTTTCTGTTATTTCTTTTAATATTTTTAAATAATAAATAAAAACCGAAATTTTGCGAAATGTGCGGGGCAAGTCAACAAAAACCAGTACAGGGATCAAATCATCATGGTCATCGAGCAATGTAATGCCCTTAACATAACATTCATTTATTTTCAAGCAACTTTGGCCTCTAAATAAACGTAAAATACAACCTTTAGTAAATAGAACCTTAAAAATTATATTAGTAGTACTTCAGTGTACTATAGACACTGTTCATGTGACACTAGCCCGTGAAAGCGTCGGAACGCCACTCCCAGCGGCCAAAAGTTGACTTCGACGACGAGGATCGACTTCGAAGACGAGGTGCAGATCCAGCCTGCACTCTCGCTGCGTACTTGGTCTTCTGACGCACGTAATCTACAATGTCCTCCGCCGTAGTGGTGTAGTTTAGCGGGAGATGTACACCGGAGTGTTCGACTTCACGGCTCTAATAGTCATGTTGGACTCCGATGGAGCCATGGCGCCGCTGCGGTCTTTGTTGGTACGATGTCGTCGCTTCCTCCTCAACACCGGCACGAAACCATCATCAGCCCAAATCGGTGTCTTTTCCGGCACGGGGATCCCAGCGCGAACAGTTAAACCCGCGACTACGTAAGCAAAATCTCCGCGAACACGTTGGGATTCTGCAGATGCTGCAGAAACGGGCAGTGGTTGTATATCGGCAGGGAAAGGAGCCGGTGGGACTCATTGGTGGAATCTTTAGTCGTTATGCCCATTGGTACAGGTACAGCAAATAATGATAATAGATTTATGTCTGTAAGACTTATAGTTTTGTAGTTATTATAGTGAGATGATAATTTTAACCCTTTTTGTTCCAGTTTTCTTTTCTGACTGGTACCCTGGTGTTTCGGTAACATTTTAAAGACGGTTCGGTTCGGTTCGGTTCGGTTTCGTTTCGTTTCGTTTGGTAACCTGCTTGTCGCAGTCACGACGTGCAAGCTGTTAATTTTTTTCTTTTTTGTTCCGTCCTGTTGTATTTATTTGTTTTATTTGTGTTTTCTTATTTTTTTTTGTAATTTTGTGTGATGCACGTCATGTACCTGCAGCAAATAAATATATTTAATTTCTTCTTTTCTTTCTTTCTTTCACCGCAAAATAAAAATAATTGTTGCATATAAATACACTTTGATAAAAAAAAACCCTAAGAAGGCTCTGGCTTTACTGAACTTCAATACAAACAACACCTAGAAAAAAAAAACAAAGGCTAATTACCACATGTTTCCGTAACGATGTTCTTTGTTAATGCAGTACTTGTTGTGATTTTTATACCAGTTACTTTACAAGAAACACTAATTAATCAGCTTCACATTGCCGTGTGCGAAATTACTCTCAAAAGAAGTGTGGAAAATCAAGAAAAACTTGGAGAAAAGACCAGTTTTTCTCCTAAGTCATTTTAATTATTTATTTTTCCACACAAAGACTCATTTGATGATGGTTTTCATGCATATTTACTGGTGCATTTTAGCAAGTAGTTATGATTTGGTCCTTCGAGCCGGATTTTTTTAATTGTGTCAGAACCTTGTTAGTGTGAAGTTATGACGGTCTGTTCGTAGCTGATGCAATTCTTTATATCAGTACTCAATCATCATTGTTAGCCATGTTTCACCCATTTGTTGAGTATAGGCCACCTTCCCCTTATCTCCTACTTCCCTGCTCTTCTTTACTTCCCAGGTATTCTGAACATTTGCAGATCATCCACCCGTCTGGCTGGTTTGCCAACGCTCTTCTTCCATTTTTCAGCAACCATTTCGTTTGGGCTCTGATCCACCTGCCATCACAACGTCTAACCAATACTCATTGCTCAATCATTTATTGCATTCCATAATGTGCATGTACTTTACATGTGTTTTTACTCATCATCTGCCTAGCCTTTTCCCTACTGTATTATGGTCGGTATTTTACATGGAGCGACTGCCTATCTGACCTCCACAATTCAGCTAGTACTAGGTAATACGATACCCCTTGGTAAGACAGGTTGTCAGACTTTATGGGCCACTGACTACCTGTAACGACTATCAAAGATCTACAAATGACAGCCGGAACCAACGACTTAATGTGCTTTCCGAGGCGTGGAGGAGACTCGGTATGTAATGGGTGGTCTCCCATCCACAGATCAACTTAAGCAAGTACGGCTTAACCTGAAGATCGATCGAAAATAAAATGTTATGATGTCATTTTGATTTGGATCCAATTT
Source organism: Noctua fimbriata (assembly GCA_905163415.1). Taxonomy (NCBI): domain Eukaryota; kingdom Metazoa; phylum Arthropoda; class Insecta; order Lepidoptera; family Noctuidae; genus Noctua; species Noctua fimbriata. Next base: position 3,457,899 of record LR990934.1, read on the forward strand.
GGTATATTTCCTGAAAGAATAATTATGACGCCAGACTTAAAACACAAGGACATTGCTACTAATTCTATTAACACGATCTCTTGATCGCCTTTTACAGCATCTTTTTTGGGGTTAGATAGCGAAATGGATAAAATGGAAATTTTACTCCGAGATTGTTGGCATGCTGTTGAAATTTGGAGAGTAGGTGTCTTCTATGAACCGCTACAGAAATTACAATAAAAATAAACAAAAATGAGGGTATACATGCCACAGATGTACAAATATGAGGGTCGAAAAAAAAATTTTCAAGGGTGTGTATGGTGGCGTCGGGGGTCACGTGGTGGCTCCCAGCCACCGTAGGCGCGGGCCTGTGGACGGCGAGTAATGGACTGGCTCGCCGTCCGGCCGTCTTATCGACAGGCCGTGTCGACGGTGGGTTCGTGTTCCACGCGCGCCTCAAAGAGATTTCGGAAACTATGTAGGGGTTCGCAAAGGCCGATGCCTGCCAGGGCTGCGGGACTGTTCGAAAGAAATACTGCGGCCCTGGAACAAGGGCAAAGAAGGAACATGGATGGGTTTTAGTCAGTAGAAGTCTGACACTCCCTTCCACCCAGAGCGGGGAGTGAGTCATTTGATGACTACCCACACGAAAAAAAAAAACAAAAACAAGGATATCTGCGGTTTCTATCGGCAGCTCTTTAAAAATGATTTAGAGGTTACTGAAACACTTTTTTCTTAAGTCAATGGGTGCTGAGATATTTGCTTCTATAGTCGTAAAAGTGTCCCCCCTCTATTTTTTAAAGCACAAATAATCCCTTAAGCCGTCTAGAGTTCCATGTTTCTCTTTCAAAAACTCCGAGATTAGCGCGAAGCTTCTAGCTTTTTCATTCGCAGTTTTAAAAAAGTGGGTAAATGGAAAATGGAAACTGTCGATAGTCAACTGTCAACCTAGTTACAAGGCTTAAGGGTTTCATGTTTCGCGGTACGCTGCTGTCGTTGAAATAGTTGAGAATCGAAGCGATTCTCTCGTATTATTACTTAGACAGGAAACGGGATATTTACCATGTTTACTATTTTTGACGAGTTCCCGATATTTCGGCGCTGTTGCAAGCACCATGATCACGGATAAACTGAAGTTATTGCGGGTGGGTGTTTATGAGCAGACAAATCGGTCTACCCTCTTTCTTGTTCGTTTTTTGCACTCAGTACCGCTACCACTGTCACTCACAACTCGATTCTGTTCCCGACATACGAAACTCACTGTGTCCGCTCGCTGTGTGTGTATTCTCTCGTATCTTACTAATCTATGTGTTGGTACTGGCACTTACATCAAGTTTTGGTTGGCTTTTATATTATACAGGGCGGCGCCGACAATACGACAATTAATTAAACTGCGTATACTTCATGACGTTCCCAGTCTGCATACAAAAATGTATCCGAATATATCCAGTAGTTTGGTCACACGACATTATTTTCTATTTTTCAGAATTTTCTACATGATGTAGATTAATACGCTAGCACCAACATGTTAATGACCCCCGAATCTGTATAAACACTCAACACACATTGCCGACTCGCTACTTTAAAAACCTTTCCCAAATTCGTCCCTTTTAGTTTATTTCCAGGCGCGAATCAGTGAAAATTTTACAAATATATGTTAGTAAACCATTATTTATCAATGGTTGCTGTATTTAGTTAACAGTTTTATGCTATTTGGTTTGTTTTATTTATTTTTTTCATTTTGGTGTTAGGATTTATTTGATAGTATAAAAATATTCCTATGAACTAGTATTAGAACTGCTTTCATTAACTTTCATATTGTCAGCGTCAACCCTGTATAAATTTTGTTTTTATTAGCCTGCATGGTGACCCACTGCTGGACAAGGCCTCCCCTTTCTCCTTCCATACCTCTCTCTCTATCCTGTGCGATCTTTGGCCATGTTAAATGTTTCAGCTGGGCTCGCCCTCTATTACATGGTACTACTATGGGAAACATCTGCCTTTATGTACCTATTTATGTTATGAAAATTATCTTTAAAAGGATTGTATTTAAAAAAAACCCTACACAATATTGACTCAACCTTTTATTGCACTGTTGATTTATTAAAAGATTGACATGAAGTCACTTTTTGCTACGAGTAAATTTATTTTATTAAGTATTGATAGCCTAGTGGTGTGATCGTCGAACTGCTAAATCATAGGTCTCAAGTTCAGACCCAAGAAACGCCCCTCTGATTTTTTGCATTCATGTGCCTATTGCATAATTATCACTTGCTTCGGAGAAGGAAAACATCGTGAGGAAACCAGAATGCCTGAAAGATATTTCTCGAAGGCATAAAAGCCAAGTCAGAGGCCCAAGTGCATATCAACTCTGACACCAGGTTAAGCACTAACCACACGATAAAGAAGGCAATAATATTTTAATGGGAAGTAAAAACAAGCATTAAACATAATTTACAACAGTATAGGTTAATTATTTAAAATTTTCATGTAAAAAGGAAAAGCAAAAATAATAAGTGGTAAACAAAAAAAATGAAAGCACGCAAATACAATTTTATGCTTACGTTTTTTGGATAAAATGACATCATATTTTTTTTTTTGCTAATTCTAGTGAATTATCTAAATTATGTCACTTTATACCACGCCAAGCCTTAACTGTCAACTAATATTATGAATTGTGATATTGCTACTAGCCCGGAAATGAACTCACATCCTAATGCTCGAGAGGTGACGCCTTAAACACTGGGCCATCATGATCCACCCACTGCTTTTAAAATATTCAAATTGATTCAAACTCTACGACCGAAAGCGTAATTGAAATTACGTTCTACATACTTGACGTGTTTTATGATATCATTTTTACGTTTTAATTATTCAAAATTGCAGATTTTTCGTCACGGTATCATCACCTCATTCATAAGTATGTCTGGAAATACTAGTCTTTTAATATGCTATTAAAGTCTATTAAGCATATTAACTCTTCTTGTCATTGTTATTGAATCAAAAAGAAGTCTGCAGTCTAGAATTAACACACCTTAATTAACCTAAAAAACCGTGCATAGGCAACCCTCAATATTCTCTTAACAGATAGCTTAGAACCAAGGTTACCGCCGTAGCCCGAAGAATAGCCACACTTAAATTGCAGTGGGCAGGGCACATTGCTCGCAGAACGGATGGCCGATGGGGCCGAAAAGTTCTGGAGTGGCGACCGCGAACCGGAAGACGTTGCGTTGGAAGGCCTCCCACTAGGTGGACCGATGACCTGGTGAAGGTTGCAGGGATCCGCTTGATGCCAGTCGCACGGGACCGGTCATTGTGGCGACACCTGGGGGAGGCCTATGTCCAGCAGTGGACGTCTTTCGGCTGAAATGATGATGAATGATGAGGTAGGTTAGTCTAAAAATATAGCAAAAATTACGTAAAAAGGTAAACGTAAAAACATTTCGCGCCAAAGCTTAAATTGTTTATGTCAGTGTAAAAAAAATGTTAAAAAAAAAATGTGAAAACTAGCTTATGGACGTGGATAAAGCAGGTAGGGAGTATTTAAGGATGTAGCTGATGACATTCTGGAGTGTCTACCTACCACCATTGGAAAAAAACGTTATTGTAAAATTCGTTTAACGTGCATTGACCAAATTACTAACCAAAGACATTAAAATATTTACGAGCAATAGACAAGACAAAGGGAATTTTAAAATTGAATCGAGAGGATGGCTTCAAATTGTCAAGTACGTGGAATCCAGTTTTGAGTAAACTCAAAAGTAGCAGCCGGCATCGTAATAAGGACTCCACAAAACCTGGTGATACTGTGAGTGTGTTTTGCCGTGACTTAGTGTCGAGTTCCAGTAGTGCGCGCAGCAAAAGACAAAGAAAGAGGGTAGATAGATTTGTCTGCTCCTAACAATTTATTTTCCATCCACCCGCATTCTCCTGTCAACCCACGATCATGGCGCTTGCAACAGCGTTGAAATATCGGGAGCTTAAAATAATGAAGAATCACGGAAGACATCCCGTAAGTGACAGTATAAGTTTAGTTGTAAACCGTGAAAGCTTAAAACAGTGGAAGGAAACTGTAATCCAGTACTTGTTACTACTTAGTAACAGATAGGTCTGTCTCCTGTCACATATGCACGCCCGCTTGTCAGGTATTATTCGTGTTCCAAAATCAGAAATCGGGATCAAATGTTTTGTATGAAAATATTCCCAATTTTCCCTCGATGTCTTTTAAATCTCTTTGTTACTAACGCAAATCAAACATTTGAATACATCCGTATTACTGAAATGTTTTATTTTTTCGAGATTGTTCCTTGGTTACAAGAATCCCAAAATGCTAAATGTGTTGTTTAATCAAATGCTTGAAAATCATACTGTGACACACAACACACAAACAACAACAACATGTAAAAACAAACGCGTTTATTGATGAACATAATTATTTTCGATTTAAAAATCTGACCACATCCGTTATCACTGATTCAAAATAATAGTTACATTTTTTAGTTTTTATCCTTATCAAAAAAAGTCCCTGTACGGAAAATCTCTTGTCTTTGCAAAGAAATGTCCGACAATACTAGTATTTAAACATAATATTTATTCATTTTTAGAAGTAAATATTATATACGTTAATAAATTAAAATAACCTATATTAACTAACTAACTTAAATAAACTTAAAAAATGGCGTCAAAAAACTCCTCCTCAACGTTGTCAACTGGTAATATACCCAAAAGACTGGCGGCGTTGCCACGTTGTATGGCAACGCCGCCAAACATAATTATATTAAATAATCTTATTGGTGGTGTGTGTGTAAACACTTGAAAAGTTCAAGAGGAAAATTTTTAATTTGGTCTAATACATTTGGTGTATTAGACCAAATTAAAAATTTAACATAAAAAAAATAAAAAATAAAAATTAACATTTTTAGTTTTTAACATCCTTGATCAATAAAATTCCAAAACGTAAAATATTCTGTTTTCATAAATGCCAAACTACAAGGAAAAACATTCAAAATAAAATAATGGCATTTCCTGCGCAAACTGTACCTAATATAGAGTTATAATTTTGTTTCCTTACTGTTCTTTGAAAATTGGTGAGTTATCAGGGACACTCTTGAAGGATTACAATTTATTTTCATTGAGGTAAATAATACTTTTATCATATAAAGGTGTAGAAGTAATTTTATGAAATTTATATGTCTCACGAGAGCAGCGGTGGCCCAGTGGTGGCGGCGGCCCCGACTTACGCACAGTATGTCGTAGATTCGAACCCAGGCAGGCGCATTACTTTGTGTAATTAATTTCATCACCACTGCTCTCAAAACGGTGACGGAAAACATCGTGAGGAAACCGGCATGTTCTAGAGTCACAAATTCGAAGGCATGTGACATCTACCAACCCGCACTGGGCCCGTGTGGTGGATTATAGCCCATTCCCTCTCTAGAGAGGAGGCCGTGTGTCCCAGCAGTGAGATCATTATAGGCTGATTATGCATATGTGCCACACCAGAATATTCAGTTTTTTGGAACAAGCCCTCCTCTGTATTCGCCATCGCTGCAACCTCTAAGGCCAGAATCAGCAGTAGCGACCTCCAGAAAACCACCGAGTCAGTGAGTCCCGGTTAAACATTTTTTTGGGCTGCTGAACAGCGATGGGATGAGAAAATACCTAATTTACATTTGAAGCAAGAGACAGAACGGAGCCAGGCCAATACGCACAAAGGGACGTTTAAAACTGGAATAAACTCAACGGGGTTTATTCTACTATACAGAGTATAAACAGACCCTTCACATAGCCATCAACCAAGCATTATGTACATCAAACTAAGTAACTTTACGCAAAAATTATTGCAGGGTTCGACTTTTTTTTTGGGGTCAAAAATCACAGGTAGCACTCGATTGAAAGCACTCAAAGCATTGAGCTGATGGATGGATTGAATAGTACGGGGGTTGTGGAGGTCTGTAAAGTAAAAATCTTACATTAAAAACATGTTTAAAAAAAAAAAGTTGTGAAAAAGCTGGAACTTTGACCCCCAATATCTCCGTAACTAGAAGGTCCCCAGGTATGGTCTAAAGAAAATATCGCAAAGCTGGGGAGAACAAGTGCCTCTCGGCTATGTTAAGGGTCTATTTACACCCTTTATAGTTCTAATAAATACTGTATTCCAGCCTAGCACCGCGGATTAAAACTATCGTTAAACATCAATGAGTCCTAATAAGAATGTTCATTTAACACTAACTTTTGCAAGTAAATTCGTCCGTGTGTAAGTTGAAAATTCAGGTCAGACAAGACAAGTCTGTCACCTGCCTACAGGATCCCGGAAGACGTTGAACGCCGTATTATGCTCAACTGTTATGTGTTCATGGTTGTCGTATGTGTTTTTTTATTCTAAAACAACTTGTAAATGCCTTAACGGATTTCGATGTATATGGAATCGTTAGAATCCTTGCATTCTCCCGGGTAATATACGCCAGTCATAAGCAAATTATGGTACAAAAGTAAAAAGGAAGTAACGGCACCAAAACCCCCAAAAACAATCATAAAACACGACTGGCCAACCAACAAATATTTGTATAGGATATTGTAATTTAAAATGGAAAAAAAAAAAAACGCAAAAAAAATAAAACCGACTTCAAAACCGGAAAATCAAATTTAAATACTTGGGGCACTTCTTAACCGGAGACCTCAAAGACGATGAAGATATAGATGGAGAGCGCAGGGCGCTAGCGGTCAGGGCCAACATGCTGATACACAGGTTCGCTGTTTAAAGCGTATTGCCAATCATTCTACACGAGCGGCCTGTGGGAAAGGCACAGGTCGCTAGAAGCCCTGCGTATTCAATATAATAACTGCTTCAGGATGCTGTTGGGACTGCCGCGCTATTGTAGTGCATCTATTGTTCGCGTTTGCGCATACTGATGATTTTTACGCCGTAATGCGCAAAAAAACAAATTCCACCTTGTCAAGAGCGCGGTCTAGTTCTAACATCATCCTAAGTATGTTGATAGAGAAGTACGACGCACGGTTGTCGCACGCTGTGGAGGTGCTGGTCAAAAGACCCAACACCTAATAATTTTGTTTTTGTATTTTGCTTGTGTTTGTTTACTAACAATAGTTTTAAGAACAATGTTACTATCAATTGGGCCTAGTTGCCATAAATAAACAAATATTTAATTTAAAAACAATTCTTATTGATTTTAATTTAATTTTATGTAATATGTTTGTGTTATAAATGTGCAAATTGATTTTTAATTTAATGTATTTTATGGATTCTAGTGATATGAAATAAATGAATTATTAATAAAACACAAAAAAGTGAAAAATAACTTTAGCTTCAGAAGTCGGTGACTTTTGTTGGTCTGACAATTATTTTTTTGCCACCGACTTCTGAAGCTAAAGTTACTTTTCACTTTTTGTTTTTGAAGTCAGATTTGTTTTTTGCATTTTTTTTTTATTTTTCCGTTTTTAGTTGTAATAATTATCCAATACAAAAATTTGCGCACTGCTCGAATGAGATGGCGAGGTTTCGGAGTAAACGAAAATGTATAGGTACAATTTTTAGATTTTTGTTGATTTTTCAAAAACCACTCGACCTATTTCGATAAAATTTAAATGAGTCCTCATGGAATGTATACCCTTTGAAACAAAAAAGAATTTTCCAAACCGGTTCAGGCGTTTTTGAGTAATCGGTGTACATATATTAAAAAAAAAAAAAAACATTCCGACGAATTGAGTGGAATTCCCTGCCTGCGTCGGTGTTTCCAAGTTCATATGACCCCAATCTATTTAAATCGCGAGTTAATAGGCTTCTTTTGGGTTAGCTCGTTCCATCGTCGACCTCATCTCTGTCCTCAGGACTAGATTGAGGTCAAGAGTAAGCCCATACCGAATAAAAAAAAAAAAAAAGGAACCTCGCCTCTATTTTTGAAGTCGATTAAAAAAATACTAAAAACTCAAAATTATCTTGAATTGGAGGTCAGATTGTTTTTGCAAAAAACAACTGTCACCTAGTAGTCGTGTTTTTCGATGTCTCCTTCCACTTCCTCACAAAAGGAAGTGCTATACACGCCGTCTTCGTCGGCCATGAACTGAATCATGACCGAAAACGAAAGGATACCAGAAATACTGACCACATCTCAGACCAGCCCCGTATTCAGACGCTTCTATACGATTTCGATTCGACAAGTCGTTTGTGTATCTTTTTTGGCGTATTGGAAGCGAGCGAGATAGACATACGGCTTTAGTCAAATCGAATGGAAGCGTTTGTGAAAACGAGAGCTGTGCAATTTTTGTTTAAGCGCCAAGGTACTTATGCCTTTTTATTTATTTATTTTAGTACATGGAGGACTTACAGCTAATAAAAACAAACAAAAAAGGAAACCATAGTCACCAGAGAGCCAATAGCCAATTTTTGAGGAAATAGTCATTCAATGGGATAAAAAGGAACTTAGTTGTATTGGTGATTTTAATTATTATAATTTGTAAAATACTGCTATTCAAAAGCACACGGTTAGACTGGAAGCCAACTCCAACATAGTTCAGAAAAAGCTAGACAGATGATGATGAATCATAAAAGCCATATTTGTTATGGTCGTGAATCATATTTTGTTCAACATACAGTCTGACACTGAACAGCGAATTGAAAAAAAACTTGAAATTTTGAAATTTGAATTTCGCGGGCCACCCTGGCGTTTCCACCTTAGTCTGCTGTTTGGTGCAAAGCAGTGGATTTTAGAGGTTATGAAAATTGTAATAATGATGATGAAGTCAAGTCATTGTCGTATGTAAGTAAAATTGAATCGTCTTTGTTTAATACAAAAGCTTATTTTAAGAGTTCTGTACCTGAGTCGACAAAAACGAAAACCTTATAGGATAACTTTGTTGTCCGTTTGTCTGTCTGTCAAGACCCTTTTTCTCAGCAACGCTTGGACGTATCAAAGGAGGTATGAAATGAATATCAAATACCAGTCTGCTACACCTTGGAGCAGTGAAAAAATCAAACAAGTAAGTCAACGCGTTCAAAAGATATGACCGTTTATTTCGCATATTTTGCGATTTCACATGGGAATCAAAACATATAGGGACCCGTTGACCTAGAATCAGTAAATTTGGCAAGAAGCAATGTGTTACAGCTCATGTAGGTAAAGAAAAATCTGAAAACCATAAATAAATTAGTTTAATAACAAAATACCTACAAGTTTATACGGAATCTTTGGGGCGCGAGTCGGTTTTTTGGTTGAATTTGCAGTTTTTTAATTTATTCATTTTTGTAAAAGGTAACTTTACAACCAACAATTGAATAAAGGTTTCGTTTGAAGCTATCAACATTTCAATAAACTTTGATAGGACTAGTTTGAAGCTAAACATTTAGTTATTTTACAGAGTTCGTAAAAATATGTTTCATGGTAGCAAAACGGTAAAAAAATGCAGCATCCGTTGACGTCAAACATTTTTTTTTTGTTTCCATTTGGTTGGAAATTTGTATTGTTTTAAATGGGTCATGACAAATAGAGTTAGGAGATTGAGCTGGATATTTAAATCACTGCGTCACATTGCTCCAAAAGATATTAACAGTAAACGTAAATCTCCTAGAAACATTCTGAACGAGGTATACTTAGCTCTGGTGTAATCGGTTTTACTGTATTGTATCACGGTTTGGGGAGGTGCAACTAAGACCAAACTTATATACCTAGAGCGAGCCCAGCGTGCTCTTATTAAGATTATGTACTTCAAAAACATATTATATCCTACGAATAGCCTCTATACAATCAGTAATGTAATCTCAATAAGAAAGTTGTACATAATCCAAACCGTCCTGAAAAAACATAAAACCCTACCATATGAATCAGAAAGATTAAACAAAAGAAGAAAAGACTTAGTAGCACCAGTTTCCCAGACTAAAACCTTGTTTGCATGCAGACAATTCAATAAACGCTCAGCCGAACTATACAATAAGGTAAACAAACTAATATACATATACACCAAAAGCACATATGATTGTAGGAAAACCGTAACAAATTGGATAAAAAACTCACGTATGAAGAGACTGAGGCACTTCTACAATACACTAAATAGCAAGATACAAAACATTATGTTACTCAATTGTCACAAACACACATCCTAATCTCGGAAACTGCAAAGCACACACGCACGCACACACTCACACACACAAACATGTACACTCGCAATCGTCACTCACACACTTTTACATTATTTTCTTGTTTTTGCTGTTACTATATTTTTTTTTATTTAACTCTTATTTTTCCTTTTTAAAATAAAAATAAATAATAATAATAGAAATAAGTAATTAAGTATAAGTTTAATTACCCACATATTTGTTACTGCTGTAATTATTATGCTATGGAAGAGCGGGGTCTCTTAACACAGGCAAATATTGCTTAAAAGGAGTCCCCAAACACGACCACCCATTGATGTAACAAATTTTTTGAATAAAACTTTTTGTATTTATATTTGTATTTGTATCTGAAACTCCACGGAGTCTGAATTTGTGATCGGTTGATGTCAATAGCCTCGTCCCCTATTAAATGGGACTTAAACATAACTGGCGAAACGTGGGTGTATTATTAGGTACACCTCTGTCTTACTTTACCTTGCGATACTACTGGAGATTACAGGCGTGATATTTACAGATAAAATTACTATCCCCCTAGTCTCAACAACAAGGTTAAAAACATAATTCACATAATTCGTGGTTGTTTATGAAGTTTTTACCTTATACAATAACAACCTAAGGTATTTTTTACAAACTCGACCACAGAAACGGCTCCAAATTTCCCGGAAGCCACAAAAAATATTAAAACAAAAAACCTGATACCGCAATTACCCAAATGAATACAAAAAAGGCAAAATATTCCATACAAAAAACCGGCCAAACACGAGTTGGAATAGTCCTGCGTAGTTTTTGTACAGGTAGGTACTAATGTAATTTCTATGCAACAATTTCATAGAATCTAATGACACATTTTTCTAACCGCATCATAAATCTATTAATTTTATCTAGGATGAAATAGTGGTGGTACTAACAAGAAACGGTTTTTTTTTTCCATTTATATTATCACGTTTAAGTCAATATTCTGGTTTCTACACTAGCATTCAGTTGTATCCAGCAAAACTGAAAGATAGCCCGCATATAATTGAGAGAAGGATAGGTAGATTATGTTTAAGTCATTATAAAACCTTAATCACAAATAAACGGATAGGCAACGAAATCTTACAAGATACAAAACACTATAATTACTTGTGTTTGGCTACCGGTTACCGATACTTGAAGGGCATATTATAATATACTCATTTCTATCGACAAATACACGTTGATAAATACTCCAAACCCCACAACCCGCGAATGGCAGCCATTTTGTTTTTTAATCGGCTGATCTAAGGTATGTTCAATGAAATGCTAATATATCTTTGAGCCTAAGAGACCTAGAGACGTGCAAATGATGTTATTGCCAGGGTAAACGTATATGGTATACGTATATGGTAAACGTATAGGGTAAATGTATAAACGTAAATGGAATAACTGAATAAATTTTCTTGAAAAATAACCAAAACTTGCCTAAAATAATTAGAAATTACGAAAAATTACTTATTTTTTTACATTTTCTACTCTAGTGCAAAATTAACCCCTAAATGTTGCATATGTTTTTATGTTTTATTAGCATTATTTGAGTCAACCTACAAAATAATATCAATATATTGACTCAACACCAATTATTTTAAGAGTTATAGATATTTAAACATAAACAATATCCTGGATCAAGTGATTAAAAAACCGGCCAAATGCGTGTCGGGCCACGCACAATGTAGAGGTCCGTAGTTGACCATCAAAATATGCGGATTTGCCTCCGAACGATGATTTTTATTGTAATAATAAAAAACAAACTTACATTTGCAGTTGAAAAACCTGTGCCCCCATAGATTATGTTTAGGAAAATATGTAATCCAAGAAAATTTTATAAGTCGGTCGATTATTACTCGTAAACTTGTAAAGCCTACTTAGCTGTGATCCCTGCTGTGTTTGTGTGTTCCCTTTTAATTTTGTAATATACAGGGTGTAAACGGAACCTTCACGAAGTCGTCCACCAAGCATTCTGTACATCAAACTAAGTAACGTTACGCAAGGACTCGATGGAAAGCACTCAAAGCATTGTGCTGATGGATGGATTGAATAGTACGGGGGTCGTGGAGGTGTTTAAAGTAAAAATATTACATTAAAAACGCTAAATACACGTTTAAAAGAAAACCTGTCAAAAAGTTGGAACTTTGACCCCCAATATCTCCGTAACTAGAAGGTTTCCAGTTAAGGTCTGGAACAAAAAAATGATCGCAAAGACGGGCAGAACATGTGCCTTTCGGCTACGTTAAGGGTCTACTTACACCCTTTATACTCCACCGTAAAAAATTTCACATACCCTAACACAACCTTTTAGCTGGTAGATGGGGGGGGGGAAACTTGAGTCTAATAAAAATTAGCACTTTATAGCTTAATATTTCACGAACTAATCCCTTAATCGAAAAATTATTGGAACAAACTCACAATATTTTTAAAGACCTATCCAACGACTTTTCAACGACAGTACGCGAGAAAAAAAAAGTCCCCACTTTACGTGCACGTACAGGAGATACCCTAAAAAAATACTTTTCAAGATTTTATTTTACCACTTTGTCGGCGTAACTAATCTGTATATTCATGCAAAATTACAGCTTTCTAGTACGACAGACAGACGGACATGGCGAAACTATAAGGGTTCCTTTCTTTGTTGACTATGGAACCCTAAAAACAAGATGGCTGCCATTCGCGGAGTGTGGGGTTAGGAGTATTTATAAACTGTTTTATCCATAGAAATGACTATATAATATGCCCTTAAAGTATCGGTAACCGGTAGCCAAACATACTGTATAAATGCGGAAGTTTGGATGGATGGTTTTTTGTTACTCAATCACGCCAGAACGACTGAACGGATCTGTATTAAATTCGGCACTGAGATAGATTATAGTCTGGAATAGCACATAGGCTATTTTTTTTTCTCACACATACACTACAAGTTTCCAACAGTTAGTAGTCCATAAAAACAAAACTATCATCGCGCATCAGCACCATTTTATACGGTACCCTAAAACAGGACCAAATCAACAACATTTTTAGTGTGCGTCATTTAAAACTGACGGCCTGAATAAGAATTTCGCGATTCTAATTTTAGTATTCGAGTTCAACGTATGGCCGAACCGGTAGAAAAGGTTGTATACCCTTGAACCATTTATGCCTATAAATAACTCTGTGACTTTAAAAATAAAATGCTTTGTCTGTGATTTCTCATGCAGAAGGCGTATAGTTTTTAGGGTTCCGTTGCCAAATGGCAAAAAACGGGAGCCTTATAGATTCGTCCTGTCCTTCTGTCAGTCTGTCCGTCCATTTGTCACAGCTCTTTTACTCCAAGACTGTTGGAACCACACGGGTTCCTCCATACATGTAACAGAACGTTGAAAAAAAATCTGCGTATACAAGGTGTAAACGAACCCTTCGCGAAGCCGTCAACCAAGCATTCTGTACATCAAACGTAACTCTACGCAAATATTATAGCTGCGAAACGACTTTTTTTTCGGGGTTAATTATTACGTTTTACGGTAGTACTTAATGTAACGCACTCAAAACATTGTGCTGATGGGTGAATTGAATAGTACGCGGCTCGTGGAGGTATTTAAAGTAAATTTATAACATCAAAACAATTGTATTTTAAAAAAAACTTGTTAAAATGTTGGAACTTTGACCCCCAATATCTCCTCTTCTAACTAGAAGGTTGCCAGGTATATGGTCTAGAACAAAAAAAAATATCGCAATGAAGGGGAGAATAAGTGGCTTTCGGCTTCGTTAAGGGTCTTTTTACACCCTTTATTATAACTGTGTGTATCGACTGCTCTTAAAAAAATATATCGCGGTTCCTAGTATGCTTTTTTCTTAAATCAATGGTTGATGAGATATTCGCTTCCAAAGCTGGAAAAAAATAAAAAAAAAACATATATTTATGTATTACTATTTGATAATAACAACATGATGAGATCACCAATCAAAGCGCGGTAATAACGGCTGGTTTCCCATTCATATAGCGGTATCTGGGAGCCCCATGTTTTTTTGATGGTAGACAAAAAAAAAATGACGAAGCAAAGAGTTTTTAATATACGTATACACAAAAAATAGATCCGCGACCGACGGACAAACAGGCACTGGTGGTGACCACGTGTTATGTTTACTAGAGCGCGGGAAATTACACAAGGTATTTTTTTTTTACTCAACTTTTTAGGGTTGCGTTTTTGCGGATCAAATGAGGGTTTAGTGTTTGCATGTCATTGAAAAGCTTGCAATATGCTTCGTTCACGACCTCAGATGATACGCCTTGCAACGCGACTTGCTTTACGTAACACGCGCGTGTGTCTCTTATTTTTAGGGTTCCTTAAGCGAATGGTAAAAAACGGAACTAAACAAACAAAGACATCCCACACAGTTGAACTTCTAACTGTGTGGAATGTCTTTCGACAGCTCTTAAAGATCATATCGAGTTTCCCAAACTTTATTTTTTCTTAAGTGAATTTTTGATGAGATATTTGCTTCTGAAGCCGTAAAAATTGTGTCCCGCCTTTTCTAATTTTAAAGTAAGAGGAAGAAAATTCTGAAAAAATATGGGACACAAAACGATAAAAACGACAAAATTACGTTCAAAAAAATGTTTGAATAAGATTTGTTTTTTAGCTTTTGAGATAAATGGAGACGGTAACTCTGCTTTTCATTGACATACTATGAAAATCAAATTTAGTATGCCTGTGGAGTGTAAATTGACCTATGAATGAGCGTTAAAAATATTGTTTTGCGGAACCCGTTGTGCGCGAGCCTGACTCGCACTTGGCCGGTATTTTTCGTTTGTTGTCGTTCGTAGTCGCGTCGCAGTAAACTTAATAATCAAACAGGACTGAGTACTCCGAAATTATTCGTATCACACAAAAATTAACCATAATAGTCACGCCATAGGATTACTTTTGTTAGGCTATCATAAATCGTAACCGAGGCCAAACGAGGCGAGAGAGATAGAGAACGCCGATAACGGTTATACATCTCTCTCTCGGCTCGTTTTTCTGATGAGTGCTCAGTCCAGTTTGTATAATACGTCCATGGTCGCAATTCGCGTTTTACTTATGGCGCAAACCCTTGAGAAAAGGCTAGGTAGATGATATATTAAAAAGTAAGTAAGTTAGCATTAAGTCACTTTATCAGTATTAACTAAAATAACATCAAAACACCTGTGACAAGCCCGTGACCTGTGAAAAGGATTATTATTTTAATTTGTTAAAGTTCACAACTTGTTTTTGTCGATGGTCTATATTTAAACTCATTAAACTATCATGATGTTTTTACAATTTGTATTAGAAGTATTACGTAGCATTTTGTGGGTATTTTATAACAAGTTGGCATTGTGACGTTTTTTGCTCATCTTTATACAGATACAGAGTGGAATTTTTCAACCTCACCTGGAGGTAAAGTACTCTAAATACTGGAGATAGCAAATTTTACTCAAAGGAAACATTCCTCTATTTTTAAAAAGAAACAAATCTGCTTTCCAAGATTTTCGAAAAATCCGCTTGCCACACTCTGGAATGAAATCGAATAAAATTAAAAAAAAATAACATCCTGTACTTTTATGACATGGATCATATAGATCAAATCTCTCTAACAATGAACAAATTAAAGGAAAACCATGAAAACATAATTTATAAATTCAAAGGGATGAGATAAATCACTTTTACTCAAAGGTCCATCCGATTACTTATGTTAGTACTTAATAAACAATTAGATAATTGTTTATTAAGTACTAACATAAAATTAATTGGCGTCATTTATTTATTAAAATGACGAAAAACTATATAGATGAGAAGATTGACTTCTGTCTTCAATTGGTAATTGTAGGCAGTGGTAGGCAGTAGGTAGGCAGTAGGTAGGCAGTATGTAGGCAGTAGGTATGCAGTCGGTAGGCACTAGGCAGGCAGTAGGTAGACAGTAGGTAGTGAAATGATACGCCTTTTCCAGTACCAACAATTGTATTTATAAACAAGTAAGCAAGCTTTTTGTTCATCTTCCAGCAGTAGAATATCTTATTTTTCTTTTTTTAATTTGGCGGGAACTGATTCAAAAATTTGACCAAAGAGTTTTGATGAACTCTTTGGTCACCTGAAATTCCATTAATATTTTATGTTTATTTTTAATAAATCACTACAACTGTATCAATATTTGAAAATCATGACAGTAGGTAGGTAGAAAAATTCGGAGAAGATTTTCTCGTTGAAGATCGATTGCAACTTTGATATTACTTATTTCATATAGTAATTTAAATAACGAAACACACGTCACATTTGTGTAATCCTCAAACTCTTCTCAAAAATTATTGCCGGGGAACGATTTTTGGGGTGAAAAATCACGTTTTACAGTAGGACTTAATGTAACGAACTCAAAACATTGTGCTGATGAGGATGCATGCACACAAAGTTATAAAAAAGCTTTTGATAAAATTGGAACTTTGATCCCCAATATCTCCGTAACTAAAAGGTTCCCATGTATAGTCTACAACAAATAAATGATCGCAATGGCGCATGGCGGGGAAAACAAGTGCCTTTCGGCTTCGTTAAGGGTACTTTTACACACATTATTTACACCGTTTAGACAGTTGTGACTGCTGAGATGACGAGTAATAGAGAAGTATGGAAGAATACATGCTGCGCCGACCCCAAATTAAGTGGGATAAGGGCTGGAGAATGATGATGATGAATAATATTAGGCAGTTGTGTTTAAAAACCATGTAATAGGGGCAAGCCTATTATACTATTAATCTAAAATACTATATCACTTGAAAAATTGCTTTGTGTAAACATATTAGTGCTCATAACAGTACTACCTACTACGCCATTTTGTTTTTCTTTGCTCCAACGATTTTTCCACTCTGACGCGTTCTGTCAGATATGAATCGTACTTTAGACGTCAATGTAAGAGAGAAGTGTTATTTTGGAATAAAATGTACGTAGATCTAGGCCCCTGTGTGAATTGTTATTCCTAAGAAGACATCTATGGTACATCTTCTCATTTACGTTTAAAAAAATTAGAATAATGAACGTTTTTCTTTTAAATTCGTTTTATGTATTGATTCTGTCTTTAGATTATTCACTGTCATACTGTCAAAATGCTTTTGTCATTTTGACACATTTTAAACAGTGAAAATACTGGCATGACATTAAAAGTCGATTGTTAGTAAGATAAGCACACTGATCGCTTTGGGTTAAAAACGGCAAATAAAAATAATCAAACAAGACATTGATGACCTTTTATTCCAATTTTCGTGTAACCGGAGTCGCCCGTCATTGCTAAATTTATGTCTTTATCTATTTATAGATAATTATCTTTTTTTTTTTAATCTTATTTGTTTTCTTATTATTATCATTTTAGTTTTTTTTTTGTAACTGTTGGTTTTCGTATTACCGGAGTCAAACCGAAAGGAAATATCATCAATGTCTTGTTTGTGAATTTTTAGTTGCCTTTTTTGTCGTAGTTGAGTTTCCGTTTTCAACTGCCTTCAAGGTGTAAACAGACCCTTCACGAAGCCGTCAACCAAGCATTCTGTACATCAAACTAAGTAACCCTACGCAAAAATTATTGCTGGGAAACGACTTTTTTTTAGGGGTGAAAAATCACGTTGTTTGGTAGAACTCAATGTAATGCACTCAAAACATTGTGCTGGTGAATGCATTGAATAGTACGGAGGTCGTGGAGCCGTAGTCGGGTTAAAAATACCGTAGCAAAAAATTATACACTACTAACTTATGCCCGCGGCTTCATTAATGTCCCACGGGAGCGTACTACCGGAATAAAAAGTATTCTATGTGTTAATACAGGTAATAAACTATCTGTGTACTAAATTTCATTCAAATCCGGTCATTAGTTTCTGCATGAAAGAGTAACAAACATCCAGCCATCCATCCTCACAAAATTTCGCATTCATAATATAGGGTTTTCATTCCATAGATCCAAACACATTTTACGATATCAAACCAAATCCCATCAATTGCAGAAACTATAGACGAAACACGAAAACAATAGAAGATACATAAACATAGATATAACTGGCACGATTCACTACCAAGAATGACCCTTGCCGGTTGGGCGTGCCGTTTATGAGTTATGACCGGACCAGAAGCATAGATTAAGAAAATTGCAGAAAATGAAAACTTCTTTGTACATTTGTCGAAGCCACCGCTGTAACTACCTAATCGGGTTCCCTCCAGGTTACCACCACTCTACCGTCGGGGATAGTGCAAATCCGCGGAACTAGCATTGAATAATTTCGCGTATCTGACAAATGTAGCCAATTTCAATTACGCATTGTCTTAGCGACTAAATTAATGAATTTAATAGATTTCTACTGTTAACAATATATAGAAGACATGAATTATTATTGTTACTATTCATGTAAAAATGAGGTCAAAAATCGTTGAATTAAAAAAAAAAACTTATAACCTTCCCCTGTAGACCTACACGTACTGCAGATACGCACACTTTACGTATGGAGATTCGCGGATTTGCACTATCCCTGACGATATGTGCTTGTTCCTAAATTAACCTAAGCTGGTAAAATTTTCGTTTTTCCTAAATCATGTAAATATTAGTATTAAGGTCGGTTTCTCCTCTAGAGCCTTTCAAGCCCAGCTCACAGTTTCGGACAATACGATTTGCGTCAAGCGACATCCATGACTTATGACTTTAACATACGCCGATAACATTGAGCAACATATTGTATATCAAATAATACAAAACTTTTGAGACAAAACTACTGAGGTCGTGAACGAGACGTAGCTGATACCAACGGTACACAGGGCGGAAGGGCATTGATGCACAAACGATTACCACGTAGTCAATACTTTCTGAAATTCTATATGCCCCCCCCCCCCCCCTCCTCACATACAATTTTTCATCGTTAATATTTTTGAAAGAAGCGTTTGTTTCGTACATTTTGACCGT
This sequence comes from Noctua fimbriata, assembly GCA_905163415.1. Taxonomy (NCBI): domain Eukaryota; kingdom Metazoa; phylum Arthropoda; class Insecta; order Lepidoptera; family Noctuidae; genus Noctua; species Noctua fimbriata. Next base: position 3,476,941 of record LR990934.1, read on the forward strand.
GTAAGTGGTGCGCTTATGTAAGAAGCAGCTGTTTCTTTGATAAATTATACCGATCAAAAATGTCTATGTTCAGAAAGATTGTACTGAATACGTGGTAACCGTTTCTGCGTCGGTGTCCTTTCCACCCTGTATGTTGAACAATCTACCTTCTAAAAAAAAAAAAGGAAAAAGCCTATAAATTGCTTTCGGAACAAGACTGTCTCTTCTGTACCAATGTCCTTAGTCTATGGTTATGGCCAGAGCAGAGGTCAGAAACGGCCCTATTGTCCGACGATTAGCAATTGATCCCACATCTCGGCGGCCATTGTATTCGATGAGTGCGGATGAACTTAGGGAATTATGTATCGTAACTATTCATTAAAGGTGTCGATGAGGAGAGGTTTTGATTCAGGATTTGTACATACAAGGTGTAAATGGACCCTTCACGAATCCGTTAACCAAGCATTCTGTACATCAAACTAAGAAACCCTACGCAAAAATTATTGCAAACTACTTTTTTTGGGGTGAAAACTCACATTTTACGGTAAAACTCAATGTAACGCACTCAAAATATTGTGTTGATGGAAGCATTAAATAGTAAACGGTTCACGGAGGTATGTTTTAACGTTAAAAACTAGTATTAAATAAAATAAAACAGGAAAGTTCAACAAAAAAATGAGAGCAATGATGGGGAGAAAAAGCTGTGTACCTACTGTGAAACGAATGGCGCTAGCTTAGCTGGTTCCAAGCATCGTTATTGGTTGAAAATCTGGTAAAGTCATTTAATATTTCAAAATAGTTTGGTATCATTGGTCAGATTGAGGCCCAGCTATGGTCGAGCCATCTACGATTAGCTTTTAACAGTCTTACCCATTGCAGGGGTTTTTCCATCGCATTGTGGAGGTCTTTTTTTATAAAAAATAGGATTTGGCTTGCCTTTGGTCGCAACTCGACTGATGTGAAGCGATGATGCGGCCTAGCGCGGAGCACGCTTGCCTAGAAGAAAACGATTCACTCGAACTTTGAAATGTTCCAGATTATAACGATTAGGGTACACGTGCATATTCGTTTTGCACTGTTGCTAATCATGATAATCTTAGAGACTTGGAAGCAGACAGTTGAACCGCATTCCTCTACTTTAAAAAGGTTAAACTATTCTTTATTTTTACATAAACCCGCTCAGCGGCTATATTATTTAAAATTAACTTTATTTCAGTATCGTATTAGAAGAAGTCTTAGAATAGAATAGAATATCATTTGTTTCGAAGTATACGGTAGGTATAATAAAAGATCTTACAATTTATATTAGTTTACTAATACTACCGCTGCCGGTGTAGAAATATTAGAATTTTAATATAATTATTATTTCATAATGTGCCATAATGGAGAGGGCTATGCTCGGAGTTTCAGAAATGAGGACATCCGCAAGAGAACCAAGGTTACCGGCGTAGCCTGAAGAATAGCCAAACTTAAGTGGCAGAACGGATGGCTGATGGGGCTGAAAAGTTCTGGAGTAGCGACCGCTAAGACGTTTCGTTGGAAGGCCTCCTTCTAGGTGGACCGATTACCAGGTGAAGGTTGCAGGGATCTACTGAATGCGAGTCGCACGAGACCGGTCAATGTGGCGACACTTGGGGGAGGCCTACGTCCAGCAGTGGACGTCTTTGGGCTGAAATGATGATGATGATGAATGCGACTAATAAACCAATATTAATTAATTATTTGGAGAAAAAAAAATATACATTTACAATACTATAGGTAATTTATATAATTATAAATGAATTATTAAAACTTATAATCAATGAATTCGCTAACAGAGTAGAAACACATGCCCAGAAGCCAAGAAAATATTGCATGTTTAAAATTTAGAGGTAGCTGTCTGATATGTGATGGCAGCTTATTGAAAATGTTTATCGCCATGCCGTAGGCATTCCGACTATACAAACGAAGTCTTTGGGCCGGTACTAGTAGTTGTTTTGGGTTTCTTTCTTCGATTCTTTTGTAAACATGTTCAGTGTTGGAGAATAAATAGGAATATCTTTTTATCTTTAATTCCTTAAATGACGGTTTACAGTGGTCTAAATAGTCAGCTCCACATATGGATCTTATCGATTTTTTTTGCACTATGAAAGTCCGGCCTACATCCACTGAATTGACCCATATAACTAAAACATAACGCAACACTGACAAAACATATCCATGATAGGCATTATGGTCTGTTTCTTTGCTAGCGTCTTAATTTACGAAGAGCGAATACAAATCTGTCCAGTTTACTACCTATTTTATCGACATGTTCTTTCTACTTTAACATTTTATCAATACTGATACCTAAAAATAAAGTTGATTGTAGTAAAGTCAAACGATATTGTCATAAAGTATTGAAATCGGATTAAGTGTGCATTAATTGGGTTTGAAACTGTACAATCTTAGTTTTATTTAGATTGGCATTAGTTTTAAGTTCAGATTTATATGTAATCTTCGTGTTATTTGATATTCTTTGCTGGCGATTCGACAAATAACTTTTAAACCAATCAAGCGCTTTTCCTCTTACGCCATATCTCTCAAGTTTGCAAAGTAATCATTTATGTGAGACAAAATCAAAAGCTTTGCTCATATCCAGGAAATAAGCCTTGGCCGAGCAGTAGGACAGAAAAAAACTGTTATTATTTTATTAAGATATTTAGATATAAATCGCATTGCTGATAATTAGTTAACTTGAACGGACTCAATGTATCTGTTAAAATAAATCATAATTGATGCACGTCACATAATGTTATGTTTTAAAACCAGATGGAGCCAGTGTTTCGTACCTGACTACTCTGTGAAGAATCAGCCAAAACAAACTCAGAGGTCACTGTCTCTTTTAAAGTCCAGACATTGGGCAAGTCAATAAAATCGCCATTTTATTATTAGTTTGAATAATCCACTGCTGTCAAAGGCCTCCCTATATTCTTCCTGGTACTGTTTTCTTGGTCTACCTCGAACCAGCCTTCGTGCTGCGGGTCCAGGTCATGTCTTGAGGCATCCAAAGCGTTGCCACCTTAAATTAACCAAAATCCTTTATAATATTGTTTAATTTAAAATACGTTTGCTCGTTGGTCCAGTGGGCGCAAGGGCGACTGCTGAGCATGAGGTCTTGGGTTCGATTTTTAGGTCGAACAAAGTGAAAATAGGATGTTTCATCGTGAACTTCTCAGTAGCAGCCACGGAGTTTTTATTTGTGCTCGGTTGATGGCAATAGGCTCGCCATCTATTACATGGGACTTAATCATAATAATGTGGGTGTACGATTAGGTACACCTCTGCCTAACCCCTCAGGCGTGATGTTATGTTACATTACGTGTTATTAAGATATTTACCTCATTTACTCATCTGTTATTCATGAAGTTCACTTAAATATCGATGATAAAGTCGTGTAAACTAAAAGACCTTGAACCGAGAAAAGGAATCTTAAATCAATTGGCTTTTGAATGATTCTATTTCACTGCATAGTAATTAATATTCTGGACATAATTTAATCTATTTTGACTATAATATGCTTATACTATAATATCTTGACATCGATTATTATTTATTTGTTTTGTATTTTGTAATGAAATTTAGAATGACTATTATGTAAAATGCAAATAAATGTAATTTTTTATACCTACAAAATTTGTACGCCGTTATTGGCAAAACATGGACGCACACAACATCTATTAATTCAATACCTTGCTTGTCTGATTAGTCAGTTTATGTAAACGCATGTTTGAGAAATAAAGTATCTTTTATCTTTTAAACAAAAAATGTACTCACAATATTCCAAAATAGCCACTTATTTACAACGAAAAACAAGAAGTAATTTTATGAGCTCGTTTTGCAAAGTTATTTCGCGTCTAAATATATAAGTTACGAGCTGTTACTCTAAAGATGATCTTCAAATACCGATTCAATGATACGATAACATAAGTTCGTCGACTTAATTTTTTCAGTATGGCGTTTTCATAATATGGCGTCTGGTTGTTGTCATGTTGAATTTTGATTACTGTCATTTCTTTGTGACACTCGCAAGATTATGACAAATAGAATGACGTAAAAATAATCAAAATCGGCCCACGCGTTTGGTCTATAGAGCCACAAAGGAACAAACATTCATAATAAATGGTGTAAACAGGCACTTGTTCTCCCCGTCTTTACGATATTTTTTTTGTTCTAGACCATACCTGGGAACCTTCTAGTTACGGAGATATTGGGCGTCAAAGTTCCAAGTTTTTAACAAGTTTTTTTTTAAATACGTCTATTTAATGTATAATTTTTACTTTACACACCTCCACGACCCCCGTACTATACAATCCATCCATCAACACAATGCTTTGAGTGCTTTCCTTCGAGTCCTACCGTAAAACGTGATTTTGCACTCCAAAAAAAAAGTCGAATCCCAGCAATAATTTTTGCGTAAAGTTACTTAGTTTGACGTACAGAATGCTTGGTTGACGGCTATGTGAAGGGTCTGTTTACACCCTGTATAGGGTACCCTCAGTAGGGTAGAAAAAAAATTTGAATTTCGCGGGCTACCCTGGCTCATTCACCATAAGCAGACGACAACCTCCTTGATTGACTTGCAAGATGCCATTCACAAAAAAAAAAACTTTAGTCGAGCAGATACTTCTTGCGACTACTTGACCAAGGAGGCAGTTAGTTTTTTTTCTTGGTCCTTTTGTACCCATAGTATGGTATAGTACTTTAACTTTAGTCAAAGAAACATTACAAGTAATTTACTTGTTAATTTAATCATTTTAATTTTTTGTAAATAATTTTTTTTGATCAGACTTCACATTGTTATGTGATGGTGTTAGATGTTTTTCGTATTATTTTTTTTGGAACTTTTTTATTTGGCTTCTTTTTTATTTACCTATAGGAGAGGACTTTGACCTACAGAAGTACGATGATGACATAAATATTTACTAATTCATAATCATCATTCTACTGCCCTTATCCTAATTTATTTGGGTCGACCCAGCATGTCTTCTTCTTCCATACTTCTCTAATACGCGTCATCTCAGCAGTCACCTCCTTTCTAGCAATATCATCCTTCATTTTCAATTTTCATTTACTAACATAAATATTACATACATTTAAAAATCTAAATAATCTAAAGTACCTAACTAACTTAAAAATAAACTTAAAAAAGGCGTTAAAAAACTCCTCCTCAAGACTGGCAGCGTTGACACGTTGTATGGTAACGCTAAGCCTTTGGCCAAAGTAAAAAGACAGCCCTTGGGTCACGGGAAGTGTCAACTAAGCATTTAGAAATGTCCTTGAAAAGGCTGTGTGCACTTGGTCATAGAGTTCAAACTGCTCTAAGTATATAGTTACCAATAAGGTTACTATATTTACGCCGCTTGAGGTTCTCTGCAGCCGCAGCAGCAGCCCTAGCACAGTACGATGAGCTAGGAAGATCGGATGGCGCAAGAGTATCGACACATGTTGCGTTCCCACACTAAAGGCCTACCCATCTTCCATGGAAACAAAGACATACCGTCCGGGTCTAGCCATCGTCGCGTGCCAAGCCATTGGGTTCTAATAAGGCTGGTTCTGTATGGTGTCCGGACGTAAAGAATAGCACCATCCCATATCTTCCCGTGGGTGTCGTAAGAGGCGACTAAGGGACTTACCAGAGAATGGGCAGCAGCGTTCTCTGTGTTTTATAACAACCATACTGCGATCGCCAACCCGCCTGCCAAGCGTGGCGATTATGGCAAAACCCCCCTTCTTGGGGGAGGCCTATGTCCAGCAGTGGACGTCTTTCGGCTGAAATGATGATGATGATGATGATGAAAGCTGGAACGCCGACGGTGACAAGAACACGTCGGATGATGTCGTTTAGGTTCGCGTGCCGTACAAAATGGCCCGCACTTCGGCTGCATTACAGGCATACATAATAAACTAAAAAGTGACTTTGTTCGTATATGCCACATAGAATTCCTATGCATAGGATACTCATTATCTGCCTAGCCTTTTACCAACTATGTTCGGATCGGCTGCCACCGCTGCCAGTCTAACCAGATGCAGCTGAATACCAGTATTTTAAATGGAACAACTGCCTGTCTGACCTTCATAACCCAGTTAGCCTTTTTAGTTAGCTTTTTACCCTTTGGTAAGTCTGTTTGTCAGACCTTTGGGCCTCTGACTACGTGTAACGACAAAGTATCACTGGGTTTGTCTATAAGGAATTTCTCGGTAGCAGCCACGGAGACTGGGTTTGCGCCCGATTGATGGCAATAGGCTCACCCCCAATTAGATGGGACTTAAACATAACTGGCGAAATGTGGGTGTACTATTAGGTACACCTCTGCCTAACCCTTCGGGGATTAAATACGTGTTGTTATGTAATGTAAGTTGCACATTTATAATCATGCCCAAAAATAACTCATTGATATTCTCGGTCTCCCCTGGTCCCTGGTTTACTTCATCATCTGCCTAGCCTTTTCCCAACTATATTGAGGTCGGCTTCCAGTCTAACCGGATGCAGCTGAATACCAGTATTTTACATGGAGCGACTGCCTATCTGACCTCCACAACCCAGTTAGTACTGGGTAATACGATACCCATTGGTAAGCCTGGTTGTCAGACTTTGGGCCTCTGGCTTCCTAACGACGGACAAAGTTCTACAAATGACAGCCGGGACCAACGGCTTAACGTGCTTTCCGAGGCACGGAGGAAACTCGGTATGTAATGGGCGGTCACCCATCCACAGACCAACCTAGGCAAGCACGGCTTAACCTAAAGTTCGGCCCGAGCGGCTGTTATTATTTAGCCACGAGCTCTGGTCCCTGGTTTACTTAGGAATACTAAAACAGGACTATCATAATTCGGAATCACTTCAAATATATCGTCTACTAAACCATGCACACTTTATGTGTCCATCAATGTTTATCATTTAATTCAATTTTTTATTTTATTATTTTAGTTTTTTTTACATTAAGACCACATAAAAAAAAAAATGTTCTTAGATCGCCATTTGTAAGAAAGTATGCTTACGCCGCCGGGAGCAGCAAATACAGCGTTACCGTGCTTCGGGTGACAGATCTTGGCGAAGCGTGCGTCCATTGATCTGTGGCCTGCTTGATGATGGACGCTACTGAAAGTGCTAAACTCGTCGCCAAATTTTGGGCTGACTTAATTTAAATTGTCATCGACACACTAAGAAGATTAAATCGCCTAATATAAAAAAAAACCGGCCAAGTGCGAGTCGGTCTCGCGCATTCCGTACCATCGTAGTCCTTGCTAAGACTATTATCTGTGCTAAGACAAAGGTAAAAAAAAAAAAAAAAAAATGCGGCGGGCCCTTGAGCCCCCTTTAATTTTTTTATTATTTGTTGTTATAACGTCAAGAGGACACATTACATTTACACATTTTATGAACATTTAAACTGTCTACCTATTATCGATCATGAGCTACAGCCCGCTGACAAACAGACGGACGGACAGCGGAGGCTTAGTAATAGGGTCCTTTTGGTCGGATACGGAACCCTAAAAACTGAGACTTGCTACAAATAATTCGTGGGTTAAACCAAAAGTTTAGTTTTCCCACCCACACCCACAAAATATTTAGATAAAAGAACATTCTAGAAATAATTTTTAATACCTTGTCTAACGAGTACCATTTAACCGGACTTTTTGGAAAATAAATTCTTTGTTGAGTCTTTTAATGTATTATTTATGAGCGTCTGCACAAGTTTTTACGATACTTAACAGGTTCTACAGCTAATTTGTATTCATCATTATTTTATTTTTACTAACAGCCAACTAAACAGATTAAAAATAGTACGTGAGACTGCCAGCCAATGACAAGTCTTCGCTTATAAAAAACGGAATGTAAAAAAACCGGCCAAGTGCGAGTTGTACTCACATGGGCACAGGTTTCCGTAGCACCAAACAATAAAATAAAAATATTTTAAAGGCTTATTATATTATATTGTAAAAAAAACAGCAAAACCAAATTTGTTTTCATAGTATGTTAATGAAAAACAAAGTTACTGCTGCAGTTTTATGAAAAAGTCCCATATTTATTTATTTATTTAAACTTCATGTACAAGAGTGGTACACAGGCGGACTTAATGCCACAAGGCATTCTCTACCAGTCAACCTTTGGGGCAAATAGGATAGCATTGTAATAGAGTACAAAAAAATAAAATAAGAAAAGAATCCAATTTGTTAACATAGATTGATATACATAAATAGGTACATACCAATACACATATATACAGTAAAATGAAATAAACTAATATATATTATAATACATACAAATAGTCCAAATACGAGAAACCTTATAATAATTACTATGACTAGGTACTAACTAATATCTAGCTTGTGAGCAATTTAGTCTGATTTCAAATAGTACTTCCGAACTGTTCTTTTGAAAGCCATTCTGCTTTCAGCTTTTTTAATGCCAAGGGGTAGCGCGTTCCAGAGTTTTATAGTTGAGACAGCGTAAGAATAAAAAACTAAACATCAAATCTATTTCATTGTTTTTTTTTCGGTTCTACAATCCTACATTTTTTCAGAATTTACCTCTCCTTACTTTAGAAAATAGAGGGGCGGGGGGGCACATTTTACCACTTTGGAACTGTCTGTTTATCTTTCAAACGATTGACTTTGAGAAAAAATGGTTTTCCTTAATCTTATGATTTTTTTTTATTTTTGTATTTTAAAATCGTACCCGCTGTTGAAACTGTTGAAACTTGGTAGGTATTCATCTACCTACCATGTTTAACCCTACGCAAAAAAATATTGCTGGGAAACAACTTTTTTTTTTGGTGTGAAAAATCACGTTTTACGGTAAAACACAATGTAGCACAGTCAAAACATTGTGCTGATGGATGCTTTGAATAGTAAACAGGTCATGGAAGTAATTCAGGTAAGGTAAAAAAAAAAACTTGTGAAAAACTTGGAACATTGACCTCCAATATCTTCGTAACTAGAAGGTTCCCAGGTATGTATTCAAAATGATCGCAATGACGGGGAGAACAAGAGCCTTTCGGTTTTGTTAAGGGTATTTCTACAGAAAGAATTCTATATCAAAATCAAAATATTTTATTTCACATAGGCCTAGATGGGCACTTATAAAACGTCGAAAAAAAGGTGCACGGTTCGGGTTGGTCGTTTCCTATGGAGAAGAACCAGCAAGAAACTCCATGGTTACTCTTTTCTATTTCCTGTGTGGAATAGAGACAGAGCTTAATGTCCTGTGTACGATTAAAATGCCAACCGTGGGGTCTTGCGTTCAATTCCTGGGTCGAACAAAAAATGCTAATGGGTTTTGCCATTACAAATTTTCTCAGTAGTTGTACGGAATTTGAAAGTTGTCGGTATGATACCCCCGTGCCTCGGGAAGCACGCTAAGTGGTTGGTACTGCGCCTGATCTCTCTCTGGTCGTATTGCCGTCCTATCGGACTATGAGAGTAAAGGAACAGAGAGTGCACCTGTGCCTGCGCACACTCTTGTGCACTATATCTTCCGCACCGATGGTTAATCTCCAGTGAGATTGGCGGCGGTAACCGAAAACGGTGAGGAAGACTATTATTTATTCTTATATTCATTAAATAAAACCTATTAATAAAAATATTTAAAAATAAAAGAAACAGTAGTCCGCCGGTGTTCTGAAGCAGGGCCAAGCTGCCGGTGGTTAGGGGTCCTGAGACTAGAACCTTTTCACAATGCGGGCCGTATCGAGGAGTACTGCCTTCTGAATCAGGCCCTTGATCCAACCGCTTATCAAGAGCCTCAATAGCCGAATTTTTTGTAAATCATAAGGAAGAGTTTGATGCACTGATAAGTCTGATTCGAACCACATACAACTCATTATAACATTAATCACGATCTATCAAATGACCTCAACTTTTTATAATACAATTATTTACATTTTGAAACCGGTTTCCGCGTACTAAATATGGATTAATTAAATACTAGTGTCTTAGTTCTGACAGTCTTGTCAAGATTCTTACACTTTAAGTTAGTTATAATTTTATTATTAATTTTGTTTTTTTTTTTGAGAAGCGGAAATTCTCGTGACATTCAACGCAAATATAATATGTACGCCAGCACATCAAGCCACTACCATCTGTCAAATTTCTTCAGTATATTTTCAACTTTAACGCTAAAGCATTAGGTTCTAGGTTGATTAAGAAAATTTGACAGTACTGGCGTCTGCACACATACACGGCGATTCATCAAGTTATACATTTCCAGTATAACATGGCCTCGCTTTGTATGGATTTTCCGGACAATGAAAGATCTGCATAAACTGGTTTTTAAAGCTTGGTTGGTCATCATGCGTAATCTTTAGTTCTGGTTTATCCTCATGATTCATTTTCTGTTTGGGTTTATTATATAAATTATTATTTTACGGTAAAAGTCTTGTACACAGTCCTTACTACACTGACACACACACATACACACACAAACACACACACACACTGACACACACTACACTGATGTCGCTGGTGTCGCTGGTGTCGCTGTCACTGGTGTGTGTGGTATCTGTCACTGGCTACCCTGATGTTTGAACAACCACCTGTTAATAAAGATTTTATTATTTTATTCATTTCACTTCCTTACTAATATTATAAATGCGAAAGTAAGTTTGTTTGTTTGTTACCTTTTCACGCCTAAACCACTAAACCGATCATCCTGAAATTTTGCATATGCGTTGTCAGGTGTACAGAAACGGACATAGGGTACCTTTCATCATTCCTTTCACCCATTCATTCTTATGATAATAGATGGCGCCGCGAGCCTATTGCCATCAACCGGGCACAAATCCAGACTCCGTGGCTGCTACTGAGAAATTCCTTAAGAAAAAACCCATTATCAATTTGCATAACCTGGGAATCGAACTCAGTACCTCATCGTCAACTGTCGCTATTGCGAGCACTAGACCAAGGAGGCAGTCACTGTTTCTGAGTATCATCATAAAGCAGGAATGCTTATTTAATAGCTTACCGTCACCTGGTTAATATGAAGACTTATTACCTAATAAATGTACTAATTAATTGACAAACTGCAGTTACCAAAGCGTCGCTAATTAGCTTGACTATGATAGATTGGCTAATAGATGCCGTTTATCTTATATAGTGGCGCATATAGAGTTACACTTGTTATACAACATTAGTTTTAGTATATGCGAAACCTGAAACACGTGTCTAGTATTTTTATGTAAAGAATCTATGAACAAAATTTCAAAACTGTAACATAAAAAATCACAAAGTTATAAGCTTGTTCTGTTACCAGGTTTTCAGCACAAAAATGTGGTTACCACTCAGTGCCGCCTCGCGCGCGCCTCCAGCGTCGTCTTGAGCTCATTGATAATAATAATTTGGCAGTAGGTACCTAAATGATTGCGATAGGTACGCTCGGTGTAGTGTCGCTCGGTGTCCAACTTGTAACCTTTTTTAAATATTTTTGGGACAATATTTAACATGGTTTAAAAATTTTTGGAATCGATTCAGTTACTTATTCGGACTATATTGCTCACAAGCTAGATAATAGTAGTCATAGTCATTATTATAAATTAAAATAACCTATATTAACTAACTAACTTAAAAATAAACTTAAAAAATGGCGTCAAAAAACTCCTCCTCAACGTAGTCAACTGGTAATGTACCCAAAAGACTGGCGGCGTTGCCACGTTGTATGGCAACGCCTTTACTTATTCTGAACAAACTATATTCAGGTTTCGCATTTACTAAAAATAATGTTGTAGTATAGTGACGGCACGGCGCGTATTGTTAGGAGGTTCCTCTCTAAAGATCCCTGACCACCGGTAGCTTGGTCCGGGGTCCCGATGCTGATGGGCTACTATTTCTTTTTAGTTAAAATTTTGATAAAAATTAATAAAAATGTAAATAGCGTTTAAGAAAAACCGGCCAAGTGCGAGTATGATGGGTTCCGTACGAGCCCCTTTTTTTATTGTTCTTTGTTATAGCGGCAACAGAGATACACATTCTGTGAAAATTTCAACTATCTACCTATTACGGATCAAGAGATAAGGCCTGCTGACAGACAAACGAACGACGGACAGTGGAGGCTCAGTAATAGGGCCCCGTTGGTAACCTTTCGGATACAAAACCCTAAAAATAAATAAAGAGTACAATAAGAAGTATAGAGCAGGAAAAGTGGCCAGTTCATAGACATACCACGCCCATAAGATTGCAAATACGAAGCTAACCAGGTGAACTATCTTAGAAAGAAGCATCAGAACAGAACTTGTAATTTTATCAGGATTAAGCAACTCAGCCTACTGCAGTCCATTGCTAGACATAGGCTTTACCCAAACTGTGCCACAAGACCCTACCCTCCTTCTGCCTCCAGTCCGTACCAGCCACCTTTCAAGGGCGTCGGTTCAACTAGCTAGGAACGTCCCACACTACACTTGACTATACGCCTATCTCCACTCCAGGACTCGTTTAGAAAATCCACTAAAAAATTAAATAATAATTCTTCAAAAGACCATCTCAGACATTAATCTGCATAGTCCTCATGTGAGTTGACCAAAATTATGACTGGACCTGAAATGGCTGACTTCTGAGTTTGTTTCGGCTGTTCCTTCTCAAAGTTTTCAGGTACGAAACAATCGCCTTTGATAGTTTTAAAAACGTTTTCCCAAGTATGTTAGGGTCGGCTTCCAGTCTAAATCTTCCGGATGCAGCTGAATACCCGTATTTTACATGGAGCCACTGCCTAACTGACCTCCACAACCCAGTTAGTACTAGATAATACGATACCCCATGGTGAGACTGGTTGTCAGACCTTTTGAGCCGCTGACTACCTGTAACGACTGTCAAAGTTCTACAAATGACAGCCGGGAACAACGGGGAACAACGGGTCGTTGGTAACCTAGGCAAGCACTGCTTAACCTAAAGATCGATCCGAGCGGCTGTTATTATTTAGCCACGAGCACATTACATAAACATTACTTATAATTTAAACTTGAAATAATCAGAAGTGTTTATTTTTAGCTGATAATATTTCCGCGTGTTACTTCCGAATCAGTAATAAGATCTTGAGACAGCGTACGTTAACTTGTTTTACATAAATTAAAACAGAATATTACAAGCACATACCTTGCGTTAATTAATTTATAAAAATAACATCATGCCTGTAATCCCCGAAGGGTTAGGCAGAGGTGTAACTTTTTTTTTAGGATGGGAAATCATCAAATGACCCCCCCCCCCCACTCTGGGCGGAGTGAAAGGTAGTGTCAGACTTGTACTGACTAAAACCCATCCATGTTCCTTCTTTGCCCTTTGTGTTCCAGGGCCGCGGTATCTCTTTCGAACAGTCCCGCAGCCCTAGGCAGAAGTGTACCTAATAGTACACATACATTTCACTAGTAATGTTTAAGTTCCATGTAATAGGGGGCGAGCCTATTGCTGTCAATCGAACACGAACCCAGACTCCGTGGCTACTACTGAAGAATTCCTGATGGAAAAACAAAATAACACTTTGCCCGACCCGAGAGTCGAACCCAGGACCTCATGCTCAGCAGACCACTTAACTAACGAGGTAGTATAATAATTAAATAGAGGCAAATAATTTATTTGCACTAGTTATTATTCTTATGGATAACTAGTTTAAAAAATGTTGTTTGGTTTCCGCCAAATTATACTAAACCCAGGAAATATAGTAATGAGTATCTTGCGTCATCACCATCTGCCTTGACTTTTCCGCACAATGCTGGGGTCGGCTTATAGTCCGTAGTAGTATTGGATGCAGATGCATTTGCATTTTTTTTTTTTGCATTTTTTTGATGAAGGACATGGAGCGACTGCTTGTGAGTACTCCACTACCCAGGTTCTGGGTAGTACGATACGCATTAGGCAAGACTGGAAGTCAGACTTCCAGGCTTTTGAGTTTTCGGAAAATTTAATAACAACATTTTATGTAATTACGAGACTTGACTTCCTTATTGGTCTAGTGGTCGCAACCGCGACTCCTGAACATGAGGTCCTGGGTTTTTTTCCATCAGGACGTTCTCAGTAGCATCCACGGAGTCTGAATTTGTGCCCGGTGGATGGCAATAGGCTCGCCCCCTATTATATGGGACTTAAACATAACTTTCGAAATGTGGGTGTACTATTACGTACATCTTTGCCTAACCCTTCGGGGATTACAGGCGTGATGTTATGTTATGTTAATTACCCAATTGAAATCATCAAAAGACTCATGAGATGGCAACTATTAGTGATGTAGGTACCTATGGAAGAAGAAGACATGCTATGACTTCCTAGATAAAGGCAGAAAAATGATACCATGTCTTCAAAAATCAAATGCTATCCTGTGTCCCTGCAGTAGATACGGTAAGGGCCTGGACGCATCACCACCGCGCGACGCCTCCACCGTGTAACGGCACGACGTCGTACCGCGGTACGGTGCCGTGACACATCACCACGGCGCCACCTTATGTCCATAAGGTATATCTGTTATGGGTCTCTCTCTATCATGCATATTTTATAAAAACAAGAAAATATAAACTATTGTACACGAAGTGACGGCGTCGTGTTGCGCTGTGTGGTGTCGCGTAGCCTTCGGCGGAAACGCCGATATATAATACCCTTCGGCCAAAACTCTTCCTTGAGGAAGGTCTCAATTTGAAGAGTCGGAACTCGCACCACAAACGACTTGAAATTCGTGTTGTGGCGCGACTCCAACTTCTCAACCCTCAAGGTCTAGCTGGTCTTCGCTCGGACATACTCCACGACCTCCTCAACCTTCGTGGTGTGATGTAGCCGGGACACAAAGCTGCGTCGTTGGTATTGCCGGTATTGCGCGGTCCCACACTGGTTACGACTACGGGGCTTCTTTCTTAATGTTTCACAGTCGCTAAGTTCGTACGTGTGCAAAAAATATTCTCCATCATGATTAATTACGGAAAGTCACCCAATATTTTCTTTTGTTGTATTTTCTTTATTCGTCGTCTTAGCAATAACAGGACTAGAATCCTTCTTTCGCGGTCCATAACTAGACAAAAACTACAAGTTTGAACCGAAGGTTGCTGCCGTGAGCCGCCGCTGCACCGTACACGGCACCGTACCACTGTACGCGACGTCGTTCCGTTTTACGGTGGCGGCGCCGTGGTGTCCAGGCCCTATACGCATATGCTATACTATACTATGCTATTACAAAACACAACACAACACTCTTCTAAAGCGATGTTCCTGTTAATTCTCATTGTAACTGACTGCAACAGTATTAGCTATAAAATCGAAAATAAGGCACGTCAAAGCTTTTCCTTTATATGCTGCGCAAAACATGCCATTAACATCCTTATTACCCCCTCTGTTAAAGTCCACTTCCACCTCAATTGAAAGCACAAAAATAGAAACCCATTATTGCGGCCGTCACAACCTTTAAGCTTCTGAAGATAGAGTTAATTCTTGCTTGGTGGAGCTGAAGTTTAAATTGGTGGAGTTCTCAGTGACTTCGCTAAACATTTTGCAATTGGATACCCATAGTGTAATGGACATTTGGA
Source organism: Noctua fimbriata (assembly GCA_905163415.1). Classification (NCBI taxonomy): domain Eukaryota; kingdom Metazoa; phylum Arthropoda; class Insecta; order Lepidoptera; family Noctuidae; genus Noctua; species Noctua fimbriata. The sequence goes on from LR990934.1 coordinate 3,492,432, forward strand.
TACGCATTGAGAATGGGAACACTAATCCGATTGTTACTAGCCGTTCAGTGGCAGACTAAACGGGAGCATTTGGTCTTTATGTTTCTGTGCTTGCATAATATTATAAGCCTGTTTGTATATAGGGGTGGTAATGGAGGATTTTCTGCACCTGTTGTTGTACAATTGCCACTGTCTTAGGCTTCGTTTAGCTTTAGTTTTGTTGCCTTTTCTTCTGTTCTTATTTCTTTGTGTGAATGCAGTGAAATGAAATATGGAGTTGATATCTTCATCTGCAAGACATCGTTAAGATCGATAAGACCACCATTGTAACCATAGAATTAGCAATAACACACACTGAAAACCAGCGCTATGCTGTGGGCCCCCATAGCACAGCATCAAGCTGAGTTTGCATGTCCTGCTTGTCGCAGTCACGACGTGCAAGCTGTTAACTTTTTTTTTATTCCGTCCTGTTGCATTTATAAATATTTGAAGCGTTGTATGTTTATTGTTTATTTTACTTTTTGTCATTTTATACGCACGTCATGTCCCTTATAGAGGAAAAAAATATAAAGGGTCGAGGGGACGAGAGTGGACTAAACATTATTTTACAAACACACAATTTTACAATATTTTTTCTTTGTTTCTTTCAATATTATGAATGAGATGTGTTACAATTTGGGTGTACCGTAAGTATATTTGTATAACTATGTCGTAGAACATGACATATGAACGTGATATAGAATGTAACATAATATAATTATCAATTACTAGTATTAGGTACTCCTTGTGGGGTTGGCTAAATGATAACACGTGTAAGGAAGCCTTGAAGATTGATCCGTCTGTAAGGTCCCAGTATCATTAGTAGGAACATTACGGATAGTTGAAATAATTATAATTACACTCTTCGTTCTGTCTTGGAATGTATAAGACTAGAGAAGAGCCTCTGGTCTTCTGTAATCTCAAGATTGTTTTACGAATCGTGATTCGCTTTTCCACAACAGATCTCTACGATATTTGGCCTCGAAATTTATAGTCCAGATTCCTCGAAAAAACATAACATAACATCACGCCTGTAGTCCCCGAAGGGTTAGGCAGAGACGTATCCATTAGTACACCGACATTTCACCAGTTATTTTGAAGTCCCATGTGATAGAGGAGGAGAATATTGCCATCAATCGGGCACAAAATCCAGACTTCGTGGCTACTACTGAGAAATTCCTGATGGAAAATCCCAATAACACATAGCCCGACCTGGGAATCGAACCCAGGACATCATGCTCACCAATCGCGCTTACGAGAAACTCGCGATGCCACTAAGATCAACGAGGCAGTCCACGAAATCCCACTTACAATTTTGCGGTAAACACCGAGAAACAAATAACTCACGCCCAAAATACATATTTTCAATAAAATTAATTATTTACTACAATCTGAACCGCACTACAGTCCATAAACACCATTCTAATACGTATTTAACAGACCCTAGCGGTTACTGACCAAGAGAATTTCTGATTCGGGACCCAAATTATCTAGACATTGGCATATTTAGTGGTGGCTCAGAGCTACTGTAATGAAGTTGCTTCAGCGGCCATTATCAAAATATTCTGGCAATAGCGAATGGCTATAAATTCGAAATGGATGGTTGTTTTGTGAGTGCTGTTTTAATGTAGCGATGAGTTCAATTTAGAGAATAGTAAGGTTGAAATTAGTGTGTAATATTTCCTGTTAGTCTTGTTGTTGATTTAGAGCTACTCATAATCAGTTCACACATACACTCACTACAAACATTGTTAATTAATTAAAATAGTAACTAATTAAATTATATACATAGATAAAGGGTGTAAATAGACCCTTAACACAGCCGAAAGGTACTTGTTCTCCCCGTCTTTGCGATCATTTTTTTGTTCTAGGCTTTTCCTGGGAACCTTCTAGTTACGGAGATATTGGGGGTCAAAGTTCTAACTGTTTCACAAGTTTTTTTTTTAAATACTTGTTTTAATGTAAGATTTTTACTTTACACACCTCTACGACCCCCGTACTATTTATTCAATCCATCCATCAACACAATGCTTTCCATCGAGTCCTACCGTAAAACGTGATTTTTCACCCCAAAAAAAAGTCGATTCCCAGCAATAATTTTTGCGTAAAGTTACTTAATTTGATGTACAGAATGCTTGGTTAACAGCTTTGTGAAGGGTCTATTTACACCCTGAATATTACTTACCTTTTAGTCTATATGTTGGTTGTGACTATCCGAGTCTGCTAGTACGCTCTTAATTTGCTCGTTCACTATTTATGTGAAGACACTGCCTCTTAAGATACAGGATCTTTCTAGTTTAGGAGTCAGGGCATAAATTTGTATACTTTACCCTTTTTTATGGTGTACTTTAATGTGTCAAACTTGTACTTTGCTAACAAATACTCTATTATTAATAAAGACTAATCTGTTCTTAGGCGGTATTTTTAAAATATTAAAATTTATATTTCTAGAAAACCCTGTGTATCATCAAGTGTGTATCTTTCAATCCAAGGTTTTCTGGAAAATATCGCTTTAAACGATAAGACCGCCAATGTACACAATAAATTTAGGAATATTGTAACTGCCTCGTTGGGCTAGTGGTCGCAACCGCGACCGCTGACCATGAGGTCCTTTTTTTTAGGATGGGAAATCATCAAATGACCCCCCCGCTCTGGGCGGAGCGAAAGGGAGTGTCAGACTTGTACTGACTAAAACCCATCCATGTTCCTTCTTTGCCCTTTATGTCCCAGGGCCGCGGTATCTCTTTCGAACAGTCCCGCAGCCCTGGCAGGCATCGGCCCGTGCGGACCCCTACGTGGTTGCTGACATCTCTTTGAGGCGCGCGTGGAACACGAACGCGCCGTCGACACGGCCTGTCGTCATAAGACGGCCGGACGGCGAGCTAGCCCATAACTCGCCGTCCACAGGCCCGCGCCTACGGTGGCCGGGGGCCACCACGTGACCCTCGACGCCTAGGGCGTCTCCCGCGGCGGCTGGGACGTGAGGCTCTTTCCCTCTCACGTTCCGCCACCTCCTTCACTAGCATGAGTGCTTCGCAGAAGGAGGTGACGGCTTCCCATTCCCTCTTGCTCCGGACCATGGCTTGAACCAGGGCCAGGCGCGAGAGGTCGCCGCCGCCAATCGCCTCTACGAGGACACGGCGCTGCTCCGCCCAAGCGGGGCGGACCTCCACAGTGTGCTGCACCGTGTCCTCCGGTGACCATGAGGTCCTGGATTCGATTCCTGAGCAGAGTGCTATTAGGTTTTAACATCAGGAATTTCTCAGATTTGTGCCCGGTTGATGGCACTGATGGCAAAAAAACGGTGTAATTTTGATGTACATTAACCTTTTGGACGCCATTGTCTCATATACGTAACAAGCAAGTGCATGCCCTGTACGCCAAACGACACAAGACCCTTAACGAATCCGAAACGCACTTAAAAAAGTCGTTTCCCAGCAATAATTTTTGCGAAAAGTTACTTAGTTTGATGTCCACAATGCTTGTTAGACGGCTTCGTTAAGGGTCTTGTTACACTCTGATGACAAAATGGTAGATAAATAGTGGAGGGCACGCACGTGCGTTTATGCTATGGCGTTCAAAAGGCTAAAGTATGTCTCAGAAAACCATAACTGCCAAAGTCCATCGTTTAAAATTCCCATTTTAGCTGTACATTTTTATTTGCGAAACGTGAAGTGTCGTCGCTTTCATCTCACCGCTGTACAAATTGCGTTTGCTATCCAATTTCATACCGAAGTGTCGGGAGACGTGAAAAATTTTCCACGTTAGCTATCGTGTGAGGTTTTATTATATTTGTAACACTTATCAGCAGTGGATTAGTTGGTCCTTTAGCACGGCAGCCATTTTGTATTCTTTGCTTTTATATGAACTTTTATGTCGTCGGTTGAGGGAATTTTCGTTTTGATTTTGCAAAGAGGTTTTACAAAGGCCGATTTGCTTAAGATAATGCGGAATTGTAAATGATTTGTTATTGGATTATTAAGTTTTATAAGGTTTCCTGATCTTTGAGTTTTCATACAAACCGTTGGCATATAGTACCCAATACAAATGAATAAAATTGAAATTGATATTGAGAAGGAGCGCAGAGCACTAGCGGACAGAGGTAATTTATGTTGGTACGTAGATTCTCCCGCTATTCACACCACGCTTTTCACGGCATATTGTTAGGATCTATGTACGGGAAGTCTATGGACTACACCAAGAGATCTCTAGATGCCCTGCGCGTTCAACAATATTTTTAGACTGCTGTTAGAACTGCCCCGCTTCTGCAGAGCGTCTGAGATGTTTGCCCAGTATCAGTGAGAATGTTGAGATGGATTTTTGGAGTGACAAGAATGGATAAAGTAAAGAATGAGTATATTAGAGAAAGTTTGAAAGTGGCGCCTGTTACAGAAAAAATGAAAGCAAGTCGTTTGTCTTCGTATGGACATGTAATGAGGCTGATGCTCATGTGACTAAAAGAGTAATGAACATGAATGTAGATGGATGGAGAGGTAGAGGAAGGCCAAAGAAAAGATGGATGGATTGTGTGAAGACTGATATGAAAGAGAAAAGAATAAATGATGCCTTGACGTCTGACAGGGGAGAATGGAAGAAGAAAACGTTTTGCGCCGACCCCAAGTAGAATGGGACAAGGGCAGGAAGATGAGTATCTGTGCGCAGGTGTCAGGGCATGCAATGTTGGTCACTAACATTAATCATAAGTGTCTACTAATACCTTGAATTTATGATAACGAAAAATAATTTAGATTTTGATGAAATGGGATGTACGTTGAAAAAAAAAACCTATTGTTCCTAAGATCCTGTGGTGTTAAATTTCTCATAACATTAATCCTTCACTTTGCTATTACTTTTGCATCAGGCGCTATCTTCAAAAAGGTTGGTTTTGAACTCCCTTCCACTTGGGTCCCTTCCATTATATACGGTCTCGCACGTGACCAATCTATCATTCACAGGAAGAGATTCAAAGCAAAGAGCGTATGCATTATTCGTTGATACTCCCAAATCATCAAAACGAATAAATTTGCCTACGCCTACACTATGGGGGAAGCATTTTGATGTAGAAGTGCAGATTTTGTGAATCTATTTATAGAACGTAAGAATAGTACTTTTTGGAAAGTTCGTGTGTGTTTTTAAAAGAATGAAGGTATCTTAATCGACGCGCAAATTGTTACGTACCATGTTTTTTGTTCAGCTCATGATTCTAAGCCAATCAGCGTTGAACTTCTTCGTCGATTGTTGGAAAAGGTTCACCCTTGTTTGGTATAATGATGACAACTTTTGATGTAATGTTACTAATTCGAACAACGTTTAAGAAAATAATCAATTTGTATAATATCGATTAACATATTTTTCATTTCATCGAATATTTATTTGCGATAACAACATTTGCGCTATTGATCAAAAGGTATAATGTTCATTAGATGTAATGTTCATTAGATGTAATGTTCAGGTGGTAAACCCAGACCCCTCCCAAACCCTAACCCTAGACGGTCGACGTCAGGGGCACCCCGAGGTTCGGTTAGTTAGGTTCCTTTAAATCCTGCAGACAGAAATAGGAGAGCCCCGCAGCGGGGCTCCGTCGACCTGCTGACTGAAACGACGGTCGGTTAAAACATTAGTTTAAATAAAATTAGTGCATTTGAAAATTCGGTCAAATGAAATTATAATTTCTTTATTCAAAGAAATAAATATGCTAAAAAAAAATCTACCAATTAATTATTCGGTCAAATGAATAATTACACGAAATGACTTTATTGTAACTAAAATTAGCAAGAGCGATTTTTGACAAAACGTTGTTATACCAAACAAGGGTGAACCGTTGGAAAATATCTGCTGTTCTATACTTTTGCTCGTGTTTTTATTGAGCTTTTGTATGAAACAATAAGTTTCTGTTAATCACTGTAATAGTGCTAAATTCATAGTAACATTATTTCGTCGGTAACTTAACTCAGCCAATTTGAATACATTCGTATAAACAGGTCCCAAATTCGCTTTCAAAGTTCACTTTTAAACTTTTAATATTCCTAAGTACCGAAAGACCAAAATATTTACATTCTAAATAATGTATTGCGAATTTATTCTCTCAAAGAGATTTCAACATTTCCGATATAAATTATGAAGTGAAACGTTCACATAAAATGGATTATATGGGCAAAAGCAGAATATGTGGTCCGTAATTCAAACAAGAATATGCATTTTGAAAAGCAACGCTTTCTATGCAAATCGTATTATTTTCTGACGCTTTGTACTGTGTAGTTCATAATGGTTGAAATTTTTTATCTTTGTGGACTTGTGTAGTTCGTATTTTGTAATGTAAATGTGAAATAAGGACGCAAATTCATTTGCTTGCTTAGTCTAAAGGGTTATCACGCCTGGTTAACACGTTTATATTAGCTTTACTTTAAACAAACTATGTCATCAAATCTTGTAAGTCAATTTTACCCTACTTCTAATGGTCGAATCGAAATTTAAATTTATACAGGGTGTAAACAGCCCCTGCACGAAGCCTCAACCAAGCCTACTGTACATCAAACTAAAGTAACTTTACGCAAAAATTATTGCCGGGAAACGACTTTTTTTTTGGGGTGAAAAATCACGTTTCACGGTAGGACTCGATGGAACGCACTCAATGCATTGTGCTGAGGGATGGATTGAATAGTATGGGTGTCGTGGAGGTGTTTAAATTAAAAATCTTACATTAAAAAGATGTATTTAAAAAAAACTTGTGAAAAAGTTGGAACTTTGATTCCCAATATCTCCGTATCTAGAAGGTTCCCAGGTATGGTCTAGAACAAAAAAATGATCACAAAGACGGGGAGAACAAGTACTTTTCAACTTCGTTAAGGGTCTATTTACAACCTTTATGTATAATATGTAGTTCGAATAACAATAATATAATTTAGTATTTTGAAGCTGATCTGATGATAGAGCCAGTAGGTGGATAGTGGAATTCTTAGTAGCTACTAGTAAGCCCTCGACTTTGGCATCATTTATTATTTGTTTTGATGAGTCCAATATCCACTTGATGTGTAGGGTCTGATGATGGAGCCAGGATGTGGATGATGGAAGTTAAAATACATAATTTTTAGTGAGTACTAAATATTTTATTGGAACTATTAGCCAATACGAATGAACACGAGTGGGGAATGAAATTTTCAACAGTGAATCACATCCCTTGATAATGTTAATTGTTGAATTTTGACCGATGTTGACCCGTCGATGAATTTTATGAATAAATTACAAAAAGTAAAGTATCTGCATGGGTTCAAACCCACCTACAAAACTTAAGTCGAAAGAAATAAATTACAAAATCTTAACATTGAAAAATTCTGAACGTTGTCAATCAAAATCTATTTGTAGATCTTTTTGACAAAGATAAGAAAATTCTGAAACACTACTATTTTCGCATACATAACTAACAAGTCAATCCAGTCCCACTTTACATACAGATCTTTTTCAAAGTTGATGTATGTAAAAAAACCGTTGTGACATGATTCAATTTATTCGTAAAATTGCAGAGACACGGGAACGCCAAGTTTGTAAAATATTTACGTGTCTTTTGCCCCTTTCAACCCCATAATGTATTCAGGAGTTCCCAAGGAGGTTGTGTATAAAAATATTTAATACTGAATATTTTTGGGGGCGCTTATTAGCATTGTTGCCTGGGGATGTTGTATGTCATGATTTTTTGTGCTGATGGAAAAGAGGATTTAATGTGATGGGTTGGGATGAATCTTAATTGGGTTAAAGATTCTTAGACATTGATGCCTTGTTGTTTAGTTTTTAAGAGAGACGCGGTAGCGTGTCAAGCCAAGTTCAAGCTAACAGAACTGGCGAGCAGCACCGTGTTTAGAAGTTTACTAAAATAAACCATTATTTGATTTAACAGCAATGGAAGTTTTTTAACACAAAATATAATATTTTCGTACATTTAAGTAGATTGCAGTAAAGTTATAGTTGATGACCTGAAAATAGTGGGAATCTGCTAGATGCAAGAAATACGAAACCGGAAAGAAGACGTGACTTGACGTCGTTTGGCTGATAATATGATGAGGCTTTTTTTTGGTGTGCTACATTTTATCCGTCTGCATCTGTAGCCACCCGAATATTACTGAAGAATCAGAAGTGACTGAGATTCGCAGGAGCACCAAGGTTGCAAGAAGCTGAGTACCAAGCTTGTGTCGCAGTAGGACTAGAAGCAGTAGACTGCTTCTAAATTCTTCTTAGCGTGTCGATGGCAAATTAATTGCTTCTAACTGAACTTTGATGATCAAAATCAAATCAAATAATTTATTCGCATAATATAGGTCTAAATAGATGGTAAATAAATTTTACATTACACAATATAACATTAAGGATCCTCATATTAACCATTTCTGGTTAATAGGAGGATAAATGTATGGATCTTGAATGAGTACAGGTACTACCATTACGTCTTAAAGCAGGAGTAATTTCAGTGTGGGAAAGAGATGGCGATAGACGACCTGTATAGCTCTGTGTCTTTCCCACATTGGAATTACTACTGCTTTAGACCTCATAGTAATCCCCAGATAGAAACTAACCCTTTACATATCAAACCGATTTAAACAAAACTATTCAAGCCTCTCCAATTCGGGTGCAAAAAAACACAGATGAGATACGACGTGACCTCAAAACAGACGCGACAAAATGGTTTATTCATGAGTGAAGTGCCTCACTTTGTGCCTACATCTGGCGATCTCTCTCAGGAGTTAGTCGCAACGCTTTTTGTGTATGTTACAGTTGGCGGAAAGTTTATTTCTGTTGTTAGTTTACATAAATTACGTTTAATACTTACGGGTTGGACAGTTTTTCCTCCAGGAATTCCTCAATAGCAGCCACGGAGTAAAAATGACAAAAATTAGTTTGACGCGAGAACAGGAGCTCAATCTAACAATGCTTAGAGGAGGCCAAAGTCTGTTAAAGTGCAGTTTTTCTTTAAGAAAGACTTTTGTGGTAACACCGTATGTTTTGATATGTTAAAAGTTTATGTTATGATTATGTTAAAAGTATATACAGTTGTTATGTCCTACTTGCGGAACCCTAAAATCTGAAGACAATGACTAATACCTACCGCATTGACAATGACCTACCGCGTTGCGCCCGCCGGCATCGTGCAATTCGCCTTCTCAGCATTCCGATGGCGTGGGATCGAAGATTAGTGTATTTGTGCATCACTCTTGTTTCTCACATCGAACAATTGTCGCGCATCCTAGTTTTACCGATTTAATTGTAATAATTATATTAATTAAAGTGTTTAAACAAATTATATCGGTTTCTTTTGCATCCTCGTCTGCAGCCGAACGTAATTCAGTTTTTTTTTTTGTTTGTTTTTTTTTGTTTGTTGTTTTGTTTTGTTTGTTTTGTAATATATCTATAATAAAATTAATGTTATAATTTAGTTAATTAATATTAAGCACATGTTTTAAAATTGTAAATTGAGTCAGTATTATTTTTATTAAATTTTATACTTCTTGCTGTGCCCTACAGGGTCCGTAATTGTACCTTAGCTTTAAGCCCATTGTAAGATCTTCACACATTATGGAATGCAAATAAAGATATGAATATGATACTAACGTTCATTTAGATGAGCTCGAAAGTTAAGAAGCAATCACGATTTATCTTCCTAAAATAACTTTGTGAATTACGAGCAATCTCTCTTTCATATAAAATCTTATAAAGGGTAGAATTTATAAAAAAAACAGAGGCCTCCTTTGTGTTGCGGTTATACCTGTACCTAAATTTTTGAAGGCACGTAGGCTGTAGGCATTTAACTAATTTATTACATCGCTAGCTCTTCATAGCGGTTTGCGTGGGAGTTCGCAATTTGAGACAATGTATGACTTTACTGGTTTGCATTCTTGAGTATGATGTATTCATATCCTTTATAAAAAAAATCAAATTTCTTACTTTTTGTAAGACTAACATTTTTTAGGCTACCAGTAAGCGATCGGTGGCGTTTCTAGTAAGTATCTTCCAGTTAATAAATAATCCCCTGCTGTCTAGTTAGGGTATGATGTAAAATAAAAAGCATCAAGTGATCAAATCAAAAGCAGCCTTTAATGTTCTCATAATAAAGACACATGTTGTCTCCTCGCTATAAGAAGATAAGGGTTGTAATCTAGCGGTTAAAATTAAATTAAACTATTTCTGGTTTGGTATATGTCACCTATTTTCGTTTTTTTTTTGTCTATATTGTGCCTGACAACGTTTTTCTTCACCGTTTTGGAAGAACTTGTTATGACATAAATTACACAAAGCATAGCGCCACGATCGGTTCCAATACACGACTTACATATGCCTAGTTGGGGCTAAGAGGTAAAGCAAATGATTTGATAATATTGCTCAACTCAAACAACAATACAACATTAGTTTTAGTATATGCGAAACCTGAAACACGTGTCTAGTATTTTTATGTAAAGAATCCATGTACAAAGTTTCAAGACTGTATCATGAAAAATGACAAAGTTATAAGCTTGTTCTGTTACCTAGTTGTCCGCACAAAATCGTGGTCACCACGCAGCGCGCGCCTCCAGCGTCGTCTTGAGCTCATTGAGAATAATAATTTGTCAGTAGGTACCTAAATTATTGCGACAGGTATTTAAAGTGTCCAACTTTTAACTTTTTTAAATATTTTTGAGAAAAAATATAACATGGTTTAAACATTATTGGAATCGATTCAGTTACTTATTCTGAACAAACTATATTCAGATTTCGCATATACTAAAAATAATGTTGTATAATTCTCTTTTCATCATCATTCTCTTGCCCTTTTCCCAATTCATTTGGGGTCGGCACAGCATGTCTGCTTCTTCCATACTTCTCTATCAATATAAATACTCTTCCTTGTACCAAAAATAATCAATAACCAGCACAGTTAGTAGTGCAACAAAATAATCTAACCCCACTATATGGTACATCCACGATAGAAACTTAACAACCATCCTAAAGTATAAAGGTGTACGGCCGCACTAATACGAGGAGTCAGGAGCCACAGTAATCCTCTGCGTTCTGGCTGGGGCACGGACTTGGCTCGAAATATGGAAAGGATTATCCTGGAACGGCGGAGGCATACGGGTCAGTGTTTTGTGTGGACCCGCTTAGTGTAGCACCAGATCACGACTGCAGACGATAAAGCCTGGACTCAGCCGAAGCGTAAACGAGACGAGTGAAGAGTGTTGTAAACAACAATTAGAATTTCGTAGTATAAATTTCATTTATACTTCTTGTCTCCGCTTAGCTTTAGTGGAAACCGCAGCGCACATTGGAGCCGAGAGGAGACGTGAGAGGCGTGTGGTGAGCGGTGTGTGGTGTTTGGCGTGTGGTGTGCGGCAATCGGGGAACTGGGCGAGAGTAGCCTTTACACACCTCTGTTCCGGTCTATCCAGTTTGCATCTCCGTGCAGCTTCGTTGGATATAGCCTAGCTCCAAAGTATCTCCTCGGCTCTCCGCTTTGATGGAGTCCGGTCTTGTCATGTCTTGGCAAGGGAGTATGGTGTACGATCAGAATCCGTGGCCCTATGTTTCTAGCTCTATACTTTCATTGTTAATGAAAAAATGTTTAACCAAAAACATTTTATTTGCAACTTTTCTTTTCATGAGATTTTAATGCATTTGTAAAAGGGTTCTTTGTATGTAAACCTTTTTAGTTCGCTAAGAATAATTTAATATTAATGTAAAAGAGAGATTTAATGGAAAAAACATTTTGCTAATATTGAAAAACAAAACAACATTCAAATTATATTACAGTATTCTTGTAATAAAGAGTGTGTGTACTAAAAACCGTACCGCGTACGACGACGACGCGGCACATCACAATCTGCGAGGGCGACGTTCATCTGACAACACTGCGCGCCGCCCGCCATTATTAGCTGCAAGCGACGAGGCACGACGCATAAATGTACGCGTGTCAAGAAGTGATAAAACTTGTAAATGCAAGAATAATAAACGTTGATTCAATGAAGAGGAGTTTTCTGTACAATCCCGGTTTTTTATAAGGTGGCACATGGTTGGATTGAGTGAAGTCCGAAGAGAGGGGGTTGACCCAATAACTCTTGAATCGGGCCGCCATATTGTATTTTTGAGAAGGAGACCAGCTATTCCTAAGCGGAGTCGGGTTCCGGTGCAAAAATCCTTCTGTGACAGTGATTTAGAAGTTACCAATATCTCGAACAGGGTCGCTTACCTCATAGTGAAGCTAATCGAGAGGTTCTTCAGGTCTACACACTGACCTCGGCACAATCAAATCGGTTTTATAGATATACTAGCGATCCGCCCGGCTTCGCACGGGTGCAATGTAGATACACAAATACATGTAAACCTTCCTCTTGAATCACTCTATTTACTCTTGATTCACTTTATTGCTGAAAACTGCATTAAAATCCGTTGCGTAGTTAAAGAACATCTAAGCGTACAGACAGTGCGACTTTGTTTTATACTATGTAAAGATGAGGATCGGAAAGAGATGGCGCTAGAAGACCTGTATAGCTCTGTCTCTTTCCCACACTGGAAATACTCCTGCTTTCCTGCTGCTGCCTCCATAGAAAGAGTAGGATTCTCCAAGCAGACGGATGTAGCGTCTTTCGTTATGGCTTCTCGCAAGTCTAGGAAGTAATTGTCGTCTGCTTAATCGAATCATCCTGTAGCCTTGAGCATAAGGGCCCCAGCCAGAGCATATAGAACTTTAAAGTTAATCGGCTACAAGCTCCCCTGTAGGGTAGGAACCTCTGCTTAGGGCGTAGCTGCCTCCCTTAGCGACATCTGACAGCTAGGGACAGGCAGGCTGGATTGGATCCAGAATGTGGCGTCGTTGTCATCGGGCTGTTGTGTAAAGATCCTAATCTGGCGTTAAACTCTGATGGCGCGTTGTAGGACTTGCGTGACGTAAGTTGCGATGCCTTGTGTCCTTATAGATGTCGCCACAATTATTCAATGTAACAGATAATATATTCACAATTTCCGCTCGCTTCTGCGTATCTACTATTATAAGAAATATTTCGAAATTATTTATTATTGTAATCATTACCTACAAATAACGATTATGTTGTTATTGATGACATTGCGCAGTTATTCCTAAGAATAAATATATTTATAATTGGCCCTAATCGACAGTTAGGCTTCTAAAAGAGCCTGGCATTCCCAAGACCTGCTCGTTGTATTGATCAGTGTGTCGGTACTTTTCATCTGTTTTTGCTTGAGACATCTCCTTGAAGAATTCCACGTTTTCTGGTTGACTTAGCACGTTCATCCAGTTTTCTGAAATTGTTATAAGATTTCCAAAATTTTATTACACAAATTAATAACATTGATGCCTCAAGATTAGGGCCAGACTGGCCTTATACACTTGTAAACTATGTAACACATAATTCTTTGAAAACTAAATCATGAACTCAGTATCCGTGGGTTATGGTTTAACAATCATACTTCTTCTTTTGTGTCGATGGTATGTACGACTTGTTTAAATTTTTTGGGGCCACGGTACTATTTTTCTTTTTTAACGGCTCACTCTATGAATTTCTCCTGTATTGTGGGTGCGTTTAAAAACATTGAAACTCACATACACAAACAGCCAGACCCGAAACAACTACCTGTAGATCATACAAATGTTTGTTCCATGCGGGGATCGAACCCGCGACACGCAGTGCAGCAGCCAATCTCTCAGCCAATGAGCCAACCGTGGCTTCAAAAATTGCAGCGTCTATGGCGTACACGCGAAAGAGCATACTAACCGCAAAATATAAATAATTTTGTATAATAAAATTAAGCATTAGCTTTAAACTAGTTATTGCTACCTTTTTACTTTTTAAATACATGGTGAAGGAACTAAAAACTAGATTCTCCTACATGTTAGGAGAGCCCGTAAACTTTTTAACTTTTTCAGCATGAAAACTTAATAGCTGAGTACGTAGGGCGTGATAAGAGAACGCAAATATTACATATTGGAAAAGATTCAGTTTTAAAGAAAGGCCACAATATCTTCAAGAAGTTTGGTTTGGCTCAGGTTTCGTACAATGAGATATAAATCCTCGTTGCTGAACAGACCGATGTTTAATATTGGATATTTTTGAAATATGAAAGTTTTCTTGTCTGAGACTTTTCAAATATAGTTTTAATGTGCTCTCATCACGTCCTACCGACTCAGCTATAAAGCTTTTATGCCCAATATGTTTGCTGAAAAATTCTCTGGGATCTCCTGCCAACAGAAGTTAAATAATGCATTGACCCTTCTTCTTCTTAGCGTGTCGATGACAAATTAAATTAAGTCAGCCCAAAATTTGGCGACGAGTTTGGCACTTTCAGTGGCGTCTATCAGCGCCTGTGAAATGCAAGCAACAAGAGAGGCCGAACACAATATCAAGTGTTCCATCGATTGTGGGGCTATACCAGATTTACACTCATGGGAAGAGTCGTCTCTGAATCTCCAGAGATGTACAGGATTTCCTTGCTTCGGTATACCCTTCGGACCCTGACCCTGATGACCCTGATCTATATCTTGCATAGAATTTAACAAATTGTATGAGAATTTAAATCTATTAGTAAAAATAACGTACCATTAACTTCCTTTAGCGTTTTATCTTCACCACCATAATCTTTGGGCAGTAGTTCTTTGGGCACTCGTTCATGTAATTCTTCAAGAGTTTTGACAACATTGATTCTTCCACCTAGTTTACTACTGAGCACCTGTTTCAGTATGGCTACGAAAACATCTATCGTTTTCGATGACGATATCACATATATTGCGTTGATTCTTAAACCATAGCCTTCCTGGAACAAAGAGCATATTTCTTATGTAGTGTGTCAAGCTAAATTTTTTACTTTTTGATTGTACAAAGCGATTAGTAACGAAAAGATTTTATGGTCCAGTTCGAAAGATATAAAAGTAGGAATATTTCCCACTTTTGGAAGCACTGGAAGCAGCTTTCACACACATCTGGCATTAAACCAGATGTGTTGAAAAACGTGTGAAAATTCATCACAAAAAAGCACAAAATTCAATGTTGGTTGGGGAATATTTAGATATAATGTTAAACTTGTAGAACGATCTAGAAGACTAACTATTCTAGATCATAGATACATGTGTGCCTATTATGTATATACGGGGTGGAAAGGACACCGACGCGAAAGCGGTTACCACGTAACAGTAGGTACATCATTCTGAGGCTTCCCACAACAGCTGTTTCCGACAAAAGTGCAATACCTACACAGCCAAAATGTATGGACCAGCAGATTTTTTTTAATAACCGACGGGGCCCAAGGGGGGCTCAGAATGATGTATTGAATACGTGGTAGCCGTTTTCGCGTCGGCGTCACTTCCACCTTATATGTGTGAGCACGGAATCGGCCGGCTCATATTGCATTTGAAATAGAACATACGTTTAAAAACATAAATAGTTTAGGTCTCCTTCTTAGCCTGTCTATAGTAATCTAAATTGAGTCACCCCTTAATGACACCTTCAGTAGCCTTCAACAGTTCCTGTAACGTGCAGACAACAAAAGAACACAAAGGAAGCGATATTAAATGCCGCATTTTTTGTTAAATTGCATCACATTTACACTACAAGGAGGAGTCATCTATAATTTATTCTTCAACTAAACAGGTTTTTCTTGCTCCAGCCAGCCTGGGTCAATAATCTGTTTAAATACTTCCTGGTTAGCCAAAGCAACTGTCTAGATGGGGGAGATTTTACAGGAGTATTTTAGAAACTCCTCGTTGGTCTAGAAGTTGCAAGCGTGACTGCTGAGCATGAGGTCCTAGGTTCGATTCCCGGGTCGGGCAAAGTGGATTTTAACATCAGCAATGTCGTAGTAGCAGCCGCGGACTCTGGATTGGTGCCCGGATGGTGGCAATAGGCTGACCCCCTAGTACATGGGGCATTTAAATGTCGGTGTACTATTAAGGACACCTTTACCTAACCTAGATTACAGGCGTGATGTTTATGTACAATGTAGATATCATTAAGGTACGTACCATTAATACAGTCATAGTATTGCGAAGATCAATAACGTTAATTTTAGAAGCAAAGCTCAATATGTTGACGTCCCTGCAGTCTATGACACAGATGAATCCGAACGAATAGTCGTGTATCTTCACGTATTCACTCATCTGAAAGAGACCAAAATGGATGGATTATATGTATGATTGTACACATTTAAATAATGGTTGTAAAAGTACCCTTAACGAAACCGAAAGGCACTTGTCTTCCCCGTCAGTTTGCGATATTTTTTTTATTCTAGACCATACCTGGGAACCTTCTAGTTACGGAGTTATTCGATGTCAAAGTTCCAAGTTTCTTTTTAATACAAGTTTTTAATGTTAAAACTTTACTTTAAATACTTCCACGACACCCATCTTATTCAATGCATCCATCAGTACAATTTTTTGAGTGTGTTACATTGAGCCCTACAGTAAAACGTGATTTTGCACCCCGAAAAAAAAAAGTCATTTTCCAGCAATAATTTTTGCGTAAAGTTTGATGTTCAGAATGCTTGTTTGACGGCATCGTGAAGGGTCCGTTTACACACTGTATGTTATATACCTACCAGCAAAATAAATCTACTGAACTCGAGTAACAAGGCCGCATCTACGTCAGATGATACCAGTTTGACTAAATATATGCGGTAGTTATTCTTGAAGAGTATCGGCATTGTTCCATGGATTCTGAAAATCGAAAAGTATTTCGTTCAAATGGCATAAGCTTCGTCAACCTAAAATTAAATGTTCCCAGTGCTGGGCAACATATACTCAGTGAAAGAAAGTGGACCATGCTGCACCGTTTGGTGGATGTCGCATTTAAATTGTTTTTCTTTCTTTGAGCTATGGATTTTAAAATCACGTGTCGCTATATTCGTACACGGCAATCTCCAGAACCACCCAACTAATTTTAATTAAGTGTATTATGGTTGCTTGGTCGGATGGCTAATGGCGACTGCGAACCGGAAGATGTTGCGTTGGAAGGCCTTCCACTAGGTGGACCGATGACCTGGTGTAAGTTGCAGGGATCCGCTGGATGCGAGTTGCACGAGACCGGCCAATGTGGCGACACTTGGGGGAGGCCTATGTCCAGCAGTGGGCGTCTTTCGGCTGAATTGATGGTGATGTATTATGGTTAGCTCCAGCTTTAAAAATAGGATAGTTTTTGACCCGATAGGTGGCACTGTGCGAAGCAAAAACTGAATGACATATCAGTAATTTATCAAGTGCGTCTTTGCCCAACTAGCCTTCATCACCGCATAATAGTAGATCAGAGGTGTCCCCTTTGTAAGACTAGTTTGCCTTCTAACTACCCGTAACACTGCCAGTCGAAGACCTACGAATGAGATCCCTCAAAGCAGGACTTCTCAGTACTCTGTTTTAGGATTAAGAAAGACCCACATGTGATTGTTCCTAAATTACCCTAGGCTGATAAAATTTTCGTTTTTCCTAATTCATGTTCATATTAGTATTAAGGTCGGCTCCCTCCGAAGGGGAGAGGCCGTGCATCGCCATCCGCACGGCCTTGTAAGACTCGTCTCCAAACTGGTCACCTTTCCACCGACTAAAAGAACTGTACCCTTTCCTGTCACCCTAAAAATAAAATCAAAAAATCTATTAGAGGGTTAGATTTGGCTGGATTCAAGAAGCAATTTAAAGATTTTTTTTGTCATATATGCTATAATAATTTGAATGACTACTTAAATGACACTGCGGTTGTAATTTAATTCAATTATTATTTATATGATTTCAATTGTGACATTCCTTTTTGAATTTTAACTATATTTTTTTTTAATGTTATTGTGAATCACTAATGTAATTATATTTAACATTTGTATGCCCTTGTGGCAGAATGTGATCAGACAATCTACATTAACTCAAGACCATGTAATATATATACCGACCATGTTCCGACAAATATTAGGTGTTAAACTATTCTTAATTTGTTCTCCCCGTCATTGCGAACATTTTTTTGTTCTAAACTAGACATTGGGGGCAAAGTTTCAAATTTTTACGTTAATTTTTTTTTTGTAAACACAAGTTTTTAATGTTATAACTTTATTAGAAATACCTCCATGACTCCCATACTATTCAATGCCATCATCACATTATTTTGAGTGTTACATTGAATCTTACTGTGAAACGTGATTTTTCACCAAAAAAAAAGTCATTTCCCAGCAATAATTTGTGCGTAGAGTTACATAATTTGATGTACAGAATGCTTGGTTGACGGCTTCGTGAAGGGTCCGTTTACACGCCGTATAAATGAGGCCTTTTTTTGTAAATATTTACTTTATGTTTTAATTATTCCATAAGTATACAAAATGTTTAAATAAAACTCCGTCCGATCCGTGAGGGCTAAGGGATAAGGTATCGAGATAAGATTCTATTTATATAATCCTTTTTGAAGAATAAATAAAAAAAAATACCTGGATGAGAATTTAATAAAATGTAGGTACTAAAATGAGGATGTACTGTGGCAACACACGGACGCGAGCGAGCGGTTGCTTCTCGGGTAGCGACGTCAAAAAAAAAACAATTGACGATCGAACATATTTATGCCGAATATGGTATTGTTGCGTTGAGTCGCACGGGACCGGTCAATGTGGCGACACTTGGGGGAGGACTATGTCCAGCAGTGGATGTCTTTCGGCTGAAATCACGATGATGATGATGATGGTGTTGTCACGTTTTAAAAGTTTGTTTGAATTATGGGAAACGGTGGTAATTTGGGACAAAAATCATGTATTTTAATATTTTTTTTTACTTTCATGAATATTTTATGTTTCTTATTCTACTTGCCAATGTCATTGGTGTACCTAAATATATGCCCCTTTGGGGTTGGACAAGTTTTTTTGAACATATTGTATATTAAACTTACATAACACGTGATATGTCCGTAAATTCCTTCTTGACATCATGTTTCTCGAAGAAAGTTGGCAACAATGTCTTCAAAGTGCACAATTTGTCCATATTCTTCTTCGCTCTCTCTGATGATCCTTTAGCATGTATAAGGCATGTTTCCAAGTACCTGCGGCCTGAAAATTACATCAGTAATTTATTATGTAGAGGTAGAATATAATCATCATCTTCTTAACATCACGCCTGTTATCGCAGAATGGTTGGGCAGAGGTGTACCTAATAGTAGGTACACCCACATTTCGTCAGTTATACAACATTAGTTTTAGTATAATTATGAGAAACCTGAATATAGTTTGTTCAGAATAAGTAACTGAATCGATTCTAATCATTTTTAAACCATGTTATATAGTCCCGAAAATATTTAAAAAAAGTTACAAGTTGGACACCGAGCGACATTAAGTACCTATCGCAATAATTTAGGTACCTACTGCCAAATTATTACTATCAATGAGCTCAAGACGACGCTACAGGCTCGCGCGCGTCTGGGACGCGTGGTGACCACTTTTTTGCGCGGAAAACCAGAACAAGCAGAACAAGCTTATAACTTTGTGATTTTTCATGATACAGTTTTGAAATTTTGTACATAGATTCTTTACATAAAAATACTAGACACGTGTTTCATGTTTCGCATATACTAAAACTAATGTTGTATATTGCCATCAATACATACGTGATTTGATTTGAAATCACGTCTTTGGTTTACCAGATTACTTTTAGACTGCCTCGTTGGTCTATAGTGTTCGCAAGCGCGACTGCTGCGCATGCGGTCCTGGGCTCGATTGCCAGGTCGAGCAAAATGTTATTTGGTTTATCCATTCGGAATCTCTCAGTAGCAACCAAAGAATCTGGATTTGTGACCGGTAGATGGTAATAGGCTTGGTGAAGCTCGCGGTTAAATAATCAGCCGCTCGGGTCGATCTTTAGGTTAAGCCGTGCTTGCCTAGGTTGGTCTGTGGATGAGTGACCGCCCATTACATATCGTGTTTCCTCCGTGCCTCGGAAAACACATTAAGCCGTTGGTCCCGGCTGTCATCTGTAGATCTTTGACAGTCGTTACAGTAGTCAGTGGCCCAAAAAGTCTGACAACCAGTCTTACCGAGGGGTATCGTATTACCCAGTACTAACTGGGTTGTGGAGGTCATATAGGCAGTCGCTCCATGTAAAATACTGGTATTCAGCTGCATCCGGTAAGACTGGAAGCTGACCCAAAGGTAGTTAGGAAAAGGCTAGGCAGATGATGAGATGGTAATAGGCTTGAACCCTTTTATACACGAAACTTAAGTATAACTGCAAGTGTGGTATAGGTACACCTCTGCCTAACCCTTCGGAGTTAAAATACGATACGTGTATTATGACGGCCGTATGTGTCATCTCAGGTATTGAAGACGTTTCACATACAGGGCAGATGAGACCATACTATTAATGCAGTTTCACTTGCACCATTAATGGTGCAAACGAAACTAATTAGTCTCCTCTGCACCATTGATGGTGCAGGTCAATGGTGCAGACGGTATAACGGGGGTATAGCAGTTCTATGTTAAGGCTACCTGATAATATTCCCTTTCCAATGATTATGGGCCCAGATGACCTTAAACAGCGGACACAGCGGCATCCAATAACCATCAAGTGGCCCCCTAAACAAGATCTAATCAAATCCTTGTTTCAAACAAATATCAACTTAAGGAAGTCTCAATAAAGCTGATTATAGAATGACATTAAAACCTTTTAAATTGTTTTAAGCTGCAGCGCAAACTAATCATTACGTATAGGTATTAAAGTTTTTTTTCTAAAACCTCTTAAAGGTCGACAGATTAGTTAACCAATGAATAATAATAATATCAAAACCTTGAGCAAGGACTTGATTCAGAATGCTGTACTCCATGACACGGCTCGTATTGTTTTTGTATATTTTTAAATGTTTTTTACTCATATTGTTTTTTTTTTTGAAAGAAACTGGCCAATTGCGAGTCGTACTCACACGCACCAAACAAAACAGCAAAACTAAATTTGTTTTTCATAGTATGTTAATGAAAAACAAAGTTACTGCTGAAGTTTGATAAAAAGTCCCATATCTCAAAAACTAAACATCAAATCTTATTCAAACCAATTTTCTTTGAAAGTTTTTTTTGTGTTCTACAATCTTACATTTATTCAGAATTTTACTCTTCGTGCTTTAGAAATTAGAGGGGCCCCCACATATTTTACGACTTTGGAAGTGTCTTTCTTTCAAACGATTGACTTTGAGAATGATTTTTGAAACCTCAAGGTCATTTTTAAAGACCTATCTATAGACCCCCACGTATAGATTGGATGAAATTTTTTTTTTAGTTTCAGTTCCATGTAAATTAGTAATCTAGTAATCTTAATCATTTATTTTTTTTATTTTTGTATAAAAATCGTAAAGCGGTTTACAGAATACATCTACCTACCAAGTTTCAACTGCGTAGTCCTAAAAGTTTGGGGATAAAGTGGCTGTGACAGACAGACAGACATGACGAATCTATAAGGGTTCCGTTTTTTGACATTCGGCTCCGAAACCCTAAAAATGAAGAAATGTAAGAAATTTGTAAAGAAATAAACAGTAATATAACATAACATTAAGAAAATTTAAACAAAAATATAATTATGTAGAGGTAGAAATAATCACCATCATCACGTCTGTAATCCTAGAAGGGTTAGGCACCTAATAGTACACCCACATTTTGCCAGTTTTATTTAAATCCCATATTATAGGGGGCGGTCCTATTGCCATCAACTGGGCTCAAATCCAGACTCCATAACTGATATTGAGAAATTCCTGATGGAAAAACACTTTGCCCGTCCCGAGAATGGAACCCAACTACTACAACTAGACCAACAAGTATAAAAATCAAATTACAAAAATAGTAAGTAATAATTACATATAAAAAAAATAACTTACTAAAATTCTTTTTAGTAAAATGTTGCTGCTTCAAAATCCATTCTTCAAAATTGTCTAACATTTGAACAATCCCATCGTGAGTCAAATTGAGTTCTTCCCTGACTTCCTCAATGGTTGAGGGGTTAAACTCGAGCACCGGCGTATTTTTTATAACTTCCATAGTTTAACTGTATAAAGATTGACTATTAAACTTGACTGTTGCTATTCAACTGATCCCAACACGATATTTTAACACGTGAATAAAACCTGTTGTTTTTGATACCTAAAACCGGTTTTAAAAGTACTCTTGTATGTTTTAATTAGGTAATTTTAGAGTTCCAATAACTTTGTTGTGATCTGTTTTGCGTTGAATTTAATTTAATGATGTGATTTTTTTTTTCTGTACACTGTTTACAAGTCACTGTAGTATAAATTGTGTTTTAAAACTCATTAAGGTCGATGTTTCCTAAACGAGTACTGTGATAAGAAACAATAAAACAAACTTAGAGGTCAGTCAGTCTCTTCAGTGATAAAAGTTTACCGATTGTAGTAATTACTAATTACAAAGTAATTGATAAGCTGTTATTTATTTTTTTATTCGTATTGCAAGGTAAAAAGTATTGTATTTAGGTACCCATTATGTCATAAAATCGGCTTCATTAATGCTTTTCAACTTAAGGTTGAATATTGCTTGCACGATGTAAAACAACGAATTCTATTCTGAGTGATAGCATACATTCAACTTGATTGGTATCATTGTCAAAAGTGGTAAAGAAATTACGACGTCAAATATGCGTGTTTTACAACTAACAACTGCGGCTTTCTATAGCCCACGAACAGAATGAGATTGTATAAATATTAGACAGTTTTTATGTATTTTTTTTTAATAAATCACATGTGTGGAGGACAAATTTTAATATGTACCTATTTCAATTAAAACCGTCCAGCAATTGCCTAAAACCTGACCTCTCCCCGTAAGATCTCAAAGGTTTAACTATTATACAGGAACGAACGAACACAAACGAACTATTCACGATTATAAACGAACTCTTCACGAAACCGTCAATCATTCTGTACATCAAACAAAGTCACTCTACGCTAAAATTATTGCTGGGAAACGACTTTTTTTTTTAAGGAGAAAAATGACCGTTTACGGTAGAACTCAATATGGGTACCTAAACTGGTATCTTCTGACATAGATGCGGTCTTGTTACTCGAGTTCAATAGATTTATTGTTCTGGTAGGTATGTTACATGCTACCGGACCCTTCACGAAGCCGTCAACCAAGCATTCTGTACATCAAACTAAATAACTATACGCAAAAATTATTGCTGGGAAATTACTTTTTTTTTTGGGGTTAAAAATCACGTTTTACGGTAGGACTCAATGTCACACACTCAAAACATTTTTCTGATGGATGCAGTAAACAACCGGCGTCATGGAGGTGTTTAAAGTAAAGTTATAGCATTAAAAGCTTGTGAAATTATTCATTATCTTCGTAACTAGAAGATTTCCCGGTAGATATGGTCCAGAACAAAAAAAAAACCCAATGACGGGAAGAACAAGTGCCTTCGTGTTTTGACTTCGTTAAGGGACGTTACTTACTGCCGTTCCGAGTACATTTTTATTATGTACTATCGCCGATTCATATGACATAATATAAAATTCATATTATTATCAGATATACACCTACCACTGCTTGTCTCTGCATCACCCAAAGGTTGACTGGTAGAAAATGTCTATGGCATAAAGTCCGCCTCTGCACTTGTGCTTGAAGTGTTAAATAAATAAATATTGCCGTGTCAACCTAACTTTTAGCTAAAACATTTTTTTTTTTTGTATGTACTACTACATTAATTTAAAAAAATATATATGCAGAACCCAAAATAATGTAAACAACCACGACCACGTTTAGGTAGTTATAAATAGAAGACACTACATCACGAACTTATATAACGAAATCGATAAATAAAATAAAACTGATAAAACATGACGGTTCAATGTGAAAAAAACCGGTTTCGTAGTTGCAAATCAAAATATACGGACTAACTATGTTTATAATATATATATATATATAACTACGTTAATTTAATCCACTTCCTACTACGGTCCGATTTGCCTTCGAACGATGATTTGTTTGTTGTTATAATAATAAAAAAACAAAGTTATATTTGTAGTTGAAAAACCTGTGCTCCCATAAATTATGTTTAGGAAAATATGTTATCCAAGTACATTTTATAAGTTGGTCGACTATTTCTCGTAAATTTGTAAAGCCTGATTAGCTGTGATAGTTTTTCTTTTAACTTCGTTGTATTTACTACTACCGTGAATTTTTCCACATACCCAAACACAATTGTTTAGCTGGTAGAGGGGGAGGTCACTTGAGTCTAACAAAAATGAGCACTTAAAGCTCAATATTTCACAAACGAATCCCTTAATCGAAAAATTACTAAAACAAACCTGCAACATTTTTTAAAGACCTATCCAACGACATCCCTTACTATGGGGTACGGGAGAAAAATCCCACTTTACGTAGAAGAGATACTTTTCGAGATATTATTTTACCACTTTGTCGGCGTAACTAATCTGTATACCATAATCAGCCTATAATGTTCCCACTGTGAGAGGGAATGGGCTATAATCCACCACGCGGGCCAAGTACAGATAGGTACATGTCACATGTCTTCGAATCCTTCACCGTTTTTGAGAGCAGTGGTGATGAAATAAATTAGACAAATTAATGCACCTGCCTGGGTTCAAACCCACAACTTACTGTTCGTAAGTCGGAGCCGCCACCACTGGGCCACCGCTGCTCTCTGTATATTCATGCCAAATTACAGCTTTCTAGTACTAAGAGTCTATGAACGAAGCTGCGGACAGACGGACGGACATGGCCAAACTGTAAGGGTTCCTTGTTGACAACGGAACCCTAATGAAAATCTGTTAGGAACTTGTTATCTTAGTATAGACTTACTTTACCTTAACTAAACTTGTTCACGTTATTTAGCACGTGGCTTAACGCGATTAATCATTTCAAGATCTATAGACGTGACCCGTCTCCTCCCCTTGCCCTCCCCTCTGCTCTCGTAATTGCTCTTTAAGTGTGTGATATTGACGTTTACAACTACACACCAAATTATCTATGCAGTCGAAAAAGACACAGAACTAAAATAAATGTACCAAGTTTCACTCACATCGATGATTTTTTTTTTTTCGACAAGCAGCGCCACCTCAAAAATACTGTATGAGTCGAACCGTAGGTGAAGAAAGAAACGAAAATAGTATATCTGGGGCACGTTGCTCATTAAATAAATATTTAAAAAAATGTTTACCATAAACAATAGAAAAAATACCGCGCGAGACCAAAAAAGGCTCCTACTTTTAATGCACACAGAATTCGTGACACAATATAAGTAAGTAAGTATATTTATTTGCATAAAATGTGGTACATAAAGGTGATGTTATAAAAATGTTACAGAGCAGGACACATTCCGCCGTAATAAAAGCATGCAAAATCATCTTTTTACATAAGGTTGGTACTTTAAAATGAGCGAAATAGGTACGTCCCTATCTAACATAGAATATATCTATACATAAATCTCTAATATAATCTACAAATAATTAAAATATACTAAGCAGAACATCATTAAACAAAACAATAATACTGAAAAACCTACACCATAAACACATCTAAATATTCACTGAAACCATATTCATTTAACAAAATAATAGATAAAAAAATTCGATTTCTTTTTTTTCCGAATTAAAATTGCAGTTCTAACAAAAGACGTCAGTAATTAATATACTAACTTATTTTTATTTTCAGATCAGATCGTCATCATCTGCAAAAATGTAAATTTTTTATTTCACAATTAAATCCAATTCAAGCAAGATTTTTCCACGTTGATTGTGATCACATAATTATGCATATTTTTGTTGGTTTTTACAAAATACGAAGAAAACTAGTATTACTGTCAATTCCCAACCACAATAACTATTAATAATATTCTTATGATTAAAATATTCAATGTTAAAAATTATAAATAACTAACAATAATCTAAAAACTTAATGCTTGACCACGAGACCACGGTCAAGCGACAAGCGTGTTGACGCAATAGTGCTGAGCTGAGATAAATACAAGTATTTGTACTCAGGCGAATACTTTGATGCAATCCAGTATGTCCCTTGCTGTCCTTCCTTAGCGACATCCTTCGACGAGGCTTGTACCCTTAGCGTGTCGATTAGAGGGAAAGAGCCCCAGGTCTCAGCCGTCACGAGAGACGCCCTGGGCGTCGGGGGTCACGTGGTGGCCCCCGGCCACCGTAGGCGCGGGCCTGTGGACGGCGAATTATGGGCGAGCTCGCCGTCCGGCCGTCTTATGACGAAAAGCTGTGTCGACGGCGCGTTCGCGTTCCACGCGCGCCTCAAAGAGATGTCAGCAACCACGTAGGGGTCCGCATGGGCCGATGCCTGCCAGGGCTGTGGGACTGTTCGAAAGAGATATCGCGGCCCTGGAACACAAAGGGCAAAGAAGGAACATGGATGGGTTTTAGTCAGTACAAGTCTGACACTGCCTTCCGCTCCGCCCAGAAAGGGGGTCATTTGATGATTTCCCATCATAAAAAAGCGTGTCGATTAGTTTTAAAATTTTATATCCTGGCTGGAGGAATTACAAGTTGAGACACCCACAGACAACCACCTCCTAGGCTGACATGCGAGAGGACTGGGCAAAACTGTTAAAAGAGTAAGCATGGACTTTCTTGCTGGTTCTTCTCCATAGGAAACGACCAACCCTAACTGTGCACAATTTCTCGACGTTTTATATGTGTGATTTTTGAAAAAGCAAACTTTCATATGGCGTGCCCACAGGTAGGCTTAAATCTGACCAAAGAAGGCAAGCTATTATGAAATATAAAATAACATTACCAGATTTTCAACCAAAGACGAAGTTAGGAACCAGCCAGCGCCATTAGTTTCACAGTTGCCATTCCCATTCACACAAAAATAAATCTCCGATGAAACAAGTGACGAACGCGCTTGTCGCTTAACGCCGGTCACTGCACCTGGGGTCGTGAATGAGGAGTTAGGTACTTATTATGACATACATGATGGCCACGACTGATGAGGACATGGGTTCAAAGTTCGAACACAGGCAAGCATATATTATTACACTACTAGCGACACCTACATATAAACCTTCCTCTTGAATTAATCTGTCTATAGCTGAAAACTGCATTAAAATCCGTTGCGTAGTTTAAAAGATCTAAGCGTACAAACAGCGGGAGCGACTTTGTTCTATACTATGTAAATATTTATAACATTTTTCATCTCTCGAACCAGTGAAGGAAATCATTGTAAGGAAATTTTGGAGGTGAAACAGGGTGGAATGCTTTTCATTCTACATAAAAAATGGACGGCTTCAGCACCGGCGAGGAGGCCGACCCACAGAGAAAGCTGGCTACATGAGTTGGGGAGGTCTTTGCCCAGCGGGGGACGGAATAGACTACGAAAAAAATGGAAAAAGCAGAATCGTCTGACCAGACGGTTGATATGTCTGCCCAGCGGTAGTCGTCGGGTACCTGTATCCATTTTATTCGTGCGGATAACTATAATATCGCAATGTAGGACTTATGACGATACTAGCCTTTGCCCGCAGCTACGCTCACGTTAATTTAGAATTAGACAATCAATTCGGGTTGTACCTACTCTGCTTGAAATGCACGTGGCGCCATCTATTATCATAGGAACGTTGTTGTTGTTTTCCTCGGGAACAGTACTTTTTTTCGGGATGGAAGTTACCCTATGTTCGTTTCTGTAGACTTGACAACGTATATGCAAAATTTCAGGATGATCGGTTCAGTGGTTTAGGCGTGAAAAGGTAACAAACAAACAACCAAACTTATTGTCGCATTTATAATATTAGTTAAGAAGTTAGAATTAGATCTTGCCACTAACCAAAATATAAGAAACGTTCTGACGTCAACTAGTCCGCACAGTGGCTGCATGGTTATCTAATCTGCTTGATTTTTCGGATTCAGGTGCGTATTGTATAATTATCGCTTGCTTTGGTGGAGGAAAACATCATGAGGAAACCAGCATGTCTTTTATTCAAAATCAAAATCAAAATCAAAATCATATATTTCAAATAGGCCAATTACAGGCACTTTTGAATTGTCGAAACAAAGACAACAATGAAAAATAGCTACAGTCCCAGTCACAAGGCATAAAAACTGTGAAAGTACTGTAGTTGCCCATTCCCTAACGTAGATCTCTATGGAGAAGAACGGGCAAGAAACTCCATGGACACTCTTTTAAATCAGAATACTTTACAAAAACTTGGTTACATCATTTATGTTGAGATGGTACATTATGTGAGAACGATGTAGCAAGAAGTGTACTTTAAAAGTGTCCATATTAAAAAATAAAATAAATAATTCAAACAAACCGTGGCAACCAAGAGATGACCAGTCACAACTGACAGCGCCCGTTCACGAACATGACGCATGTATCGGCACCATTCAACTCAACCATTTTGAAGGGAACTAAATGATCCGACACACGCGCCACCAACAGCGAGACATTTGAGTGAGCATGACATACTCCTAACCGCCAGGGCACATTCAAGTCAAGAAAATACGTAGGTTTCCAGCGAATGACAGCTTTCTAGTACAGAGTGCTCACACAATATGGGCTATGCGGTTATATAATACAAAAGAGATTGAATTTATACATTGCAAAGATAGTTCTACAATCTTCAGCAGCTCCAACATACTGTTTAATGCTATCCATTTATGCGCCCCTGTCCTTGTGGAGCAGGACCAGCATTGAGCCAAGCATTTTTATCAGCGATATAATCGTTCAACTTGTAATATGCTTGCTTACATAGTGTGCGTTTAATGCATGTTTTAAATTTAGTTTCATTCAGTTCAAGTATACTTTGTGGAATTTTATTATAGCATCTCAAACAGTACCCCATGAAAGATGAGTCTACTTTAGCGAGTCTGAAGCCTGGCTGAACTAACTGGTCTCTATTTCTAGTACCGTAATTGTGTCTGTCGCCTCTTTTATTAAAAAGATGTAGATTTTTTCTTACATACATTATGTTTTCGTATATGTATTGACAATGTACCGTCATGATGTTAATTTCCTTAAACAGTTCCCTTAGAGAATCACGCCTTCGAAGATTATATATGGCTCTGATGGCTCTTTTTTGCAGAATAAATATAGACTCAATGTCTGCAGCCCGTCCCCATAGCAAAATGCCATAAGACATTATACTATGAAAGTAACTAAAATAGACCAGTCTAGCGGTATCTACATCAGTAAATTAACGGATTTTTCTAATAGCATATGCTGCTGAACTTAGCCGCCCCGCTAGAGATGTTAAATGAGAACCCCATTGTAGCCTTGAATCAAGCGTAATTCCCAGGAAAACTGTTTTATCTACAAATTCAAGCTTATCTTTATTCAATACTATATCACAATCGCTACCTTTAACATTCGGTAAAGCAAATCTAATGCATTTCGTTTTTTTTTTCATTTAATACTAAATTATTTGCTGTGAACCAGTTATGGACCTGAAGTAGGGCATTATTCACGTCATCTAGATTTTGGGCCCGTCTATTTATCTTAAAAATTAGGGAAGTATCATCAGCGAATAACACCATATTTTGAGGTTGGTGTTTCAATAAATAGGGTAGATCATTAATATATACTAAAAAGAGGAAAGGACCCAATATTGAGCCTTGTGGAACCCCCATTTTTACTTTTAAACCCTGTGAATTAACACCATTTATTTGAACTTGTTGTTGTCTATTATTCAAATAAGATTTAATCAAACCAAGTGCATGTTTACCTAGTCCGTAATGCTCAAGTTTCAAAAGTAATGTGTCGTGATTTACGCAATCAAATGCTTTGGAGAGGTCACAAAATATTCCTATGGCGTCTTGGGACTCTTCCCACGCAGTAAAAATGTGCTTTAATAAGGTTACACCGGCGTCAGTTGTACAACGTCCTTTGGTGAAACCATACTGTTGATCGTGTAAGATTCTGTTGGTGTTAAAATGATTGAGCATTTGATTCAACATTACCTTTTCAAACACCTTGCTAAAAACTGGCAACACGGATACAGGTCTATAATTATTTGTATCTTTACTATCTCCGGATTTGAACAAAGGTATGACTTTACTGTATTTCATTAAATCAGGGAAAACTCCTTGGTCTACACACAAATTAAAAATTAAAGCTAGGTATGGTGCTATAGTCTCAACTATGGATGTACAAACTTTGATAGACATTCCCCAAAGATCTTCGGTCAGTTTGACTTTTATTTGCCGGAAAGATTTAATAACTATCATTGGGCTTATGTGTTTAAATTTAAATTCAGCCGGGCAGCCAGACACATTCGCCTTTAATAAACCAATTGAGACTTTAGGAGAGGAATTTAGAGCCTCCGTAGTTTTTAACGGTATATCGGTAAAGAAATTTACAAATTCATGAGCTACTTCCTGATTAGAGCTTTTAGGACCACATGCTGTATCTAATGTGTAGCTAGTGTTACGTATTTTCTTCCTGTTAGTCTCGTTATTTATGACTTTCCAAACTGTCTTAATTTTGTTTTCTGCTGTTTTAATCTTGTTGCTAATGTGCAGGGCTTTGGCAACCTTGCATGTATTTCTAAAAATTTTTGAATACTTAGCAACATACTTGTTAAAAGTTTCAGTGTTTACATAAGGCTTAAGGCCATAAAGCTCAAATAGTCTTTCCCTACTTTTTCTGATACCTCTAGTTGCCCAATCACTAAATATAAATTTAGGGCAAATATATTTTGTCTTCTTTTCAAAAGTTTTGTTGAACTCAGTGTGAACTATTGAAAAGAAATTATCATACAATTGATTTATATTAATATCGTCCATATGATGGCTCATAGCACTTAACTTATTCTGTAGGGAAATATTATACCTATTTAATTTATTAGTAGTTATAGGTCTAAATTGAATCTGAACTTTTTGCAATGGTATGTTACACCTAAAAGTTACAGTTTGTCCGCTATGGTCAGATGGCAGGCAATTTACTATGGCTTTATCTAAGTAATCACAATTGCAGAAAACATTATCTATACAAGTAGCAGATGATGGAGTGACTCTCGTAGGTTCTATAAAAATGTTGGTCAAGTCAAATGACTTAAAAAGATTTAATAACCGACCGCTATTAGAATTTTCTTCTAAAATATTGAAATTGAAATCCCCACAAACAATTATAGATTTATTACTGGCTGCAAGTTTTGCCAGGACATCTTCGATTATTGATTCAAATAAGGAAAAGTTTTGATAGTTTGGGGGTCTGTAAGCGCACACAATTATATGCTTATCTAGCTCAACACAGGACAGTTCGACGCAATGTTCAGCCGAGAGACCTACTATGTCATTACGTTGCTTATATTTAACACAATTTTTCAATAATATTAGGGACCCTCCACGCAGCATAAATTTACGGTTAAAGCAGCTAACCACCGAATAGTTTTCATAATTAATAAGCATTTGGTAATCCTTTAGCCAATGTTCAGTAAAACAAATAATATCAAAAGTACTTTTTTCTAAAAACAATTCTATTTTTAATAATTTGGAAGAAATGCCTTGGATATTGTTTTTTTTTTTCGTATGGGAAATCATCAACTGCCCCCCCCCCTCCCCGCTCTGGGCGGAAGGGAGTGTCAGACTTCTACTGACTAAAAACCATCCATGTTCCTTCTTCGCGCTTTGTGTTAAGTCCCGCAGCCCTGGCAGAAACCAGCATGCCTGAGAGATATTTCTCGACGGCATGTAAAGCCAAATCAGACGCCCATGGGCGGCATAAAAACTCTGACACCAGATGAGGCACTAACCATACGACAAACAAAGATTAACTTATAATTCCAAGGCACACTATCTTTAAAGAAACATTTTATTTACCT
The DNA here is from genome assembly GCA_905163415.1 of Noctua fimbriata. Classification (NCBI taxonomy): domain Eukaryota; kingdom Metazoa; phylum Arthropoda; class Insecta; order Lepidoptera; family Noctuidae; genus Noctua; species Noctua fimbriata. The sequence goes on from LR990934.1 coordinate 3,524,215, forward strand.
GAAAACCCGATTACTTTTCAATTGACTGTCAAATTTTATTTATCTGCATCATTCATATCGTGTGGTTAGTGCTTAACCTGGTGTCAGAGTTTTTATACCGCCCATGGGCCTCCGACTTGGCTTTACATGCCGTCAAGAAATATCTCTCAGGCATGCTGGTTTCCTCACGATGTTTTCCTTCACCGAAGGAAGTGATACAATACGCACATGAATTCGAAATATCAGAGGTACGTGCTTTGGTGCGTATCTGCATTGACTTCAGTAATTGAGTTGCTAAATTAGTGACATCACAAATTGCTATTGTCACACAAAGTATATGGAGAACCGCGGTTCCGACGGCTCAAAAAAAGTATGTCAATTGATTGGTGGTACTACCGTATTATGTACGGTCACGAGCAGTAATGTGTATACTATTACTATATTTTTTATTTATTTTTAATGGCTATCTCAAGGAGGACCTTTGGGTGTCTAGGCATTGACAAGAGTATGCCTGCTTCACAAAAGTTGTTTTTTATTGTAACGTTGCCCCTCACAAGGAATTTCTTCTGTATCGTGGGTCCGTTTACAAACATTTAAACTCACATACACAAACAGCCAGACCTGGAACAACTACCTGTAGGCTATACAAATATTTGTTCCGTGCGGGAATCGAACCCGCGACGTACCGCAGCAGTCAATCGCTCAGCCACTGCGCCAATCGTGCCTTCAAAATTAGCTTGTGTCATCCCACTGCTGGGCAGACCTCCCCCTTTGACCTCCAAATCTTTCGATCTAGGGCCAATGTGGTCATTGGTTCTGTCCAGCTCGTCCCGCTATCTCCTGTGAGGTCTACCGAGTCACTACACAACGTGTCATAGACTTAGCAAAATTCAAAAGCGATTTTCTCGTGCAATAACCTCTCTGAGATAAGACCAATTTCGTAACAGAATGGCTTCCAAAAAACTATATTTATGAAAACGTAAAACGTTAATAAATACAGGAGTAAATCTCTTTTAAAAGCTGCTTCGTTTCTCATGACTTGTTACTTTGTACTTGTGTACTTGTTTGTATGACGTACGAGATTCTATATAAACAAGTTAAGGTGGAAGCGCTCGGGCAGCCCGCGAAATTCAATTTTTCTTAGATTTTTTGAAATTTGCATGTCAATCACTGTTTTAAGTTTTCACGGTTTACAACTAAACTTGTACTGTCACTTACGGGTCTCGGGTTAATTGTTAAGAGCAGACAAATCTATCTACCCTCTTTCATTGTCTTTATTATCCATACACCCGCATTCTCCAGTCAACCCGCGATCATGGCGCTTGCAACAGCGCCGAAATATCGGAAGCTCAAAATAATGAACAATCACGGAAGATATCCCGTAAGTGACAGTATAAGTTTTGCATGTCAATGTCAGGTTGTATGTTAATGAAATATGTGTCGCGCAAGTAAAACGTATGTAGTTACAGATTATAATCATTAAATTCAATTAATACCTACAACCCTCTAAATAAATAAATAAATAAGTCGTTTATTTCAGCTTCATCCTAAGATTACATCCATATTGGTTAGTAGAATTGCGAGCTTACAGACTAGTGTTAGTAATAAACAATTCATTCTCAAACATATAATAAAAAATAAATAGTGTAAGTTCATTTAAACCCCATTCAATAAATATTAAAAAAAAAAACTTTTAAACTTCACTTCTTTTTTTTACTTTTTTACTTTGGCTTTTTTTAAATAAATCATTCTTGTTCTTCTTATTCTTTCTTATTACAGGAAAAAGTCATTCAATAGGGTTACGTAAGGATGCTTTTGCTGAACTTCATTAAGAGAGTCGTCGGTCCAATAACAAGTCACGTATCGCAATAAAAGCATTAATATTCTAGTAACTAAGTAAATTAAGTTAGCAATATAATTCGTATGTTATAATTGGGAATTAATAAAAGGAACCTTGAAATGAACAGTTGGTTCCATCTGCCACCTATCCTTATGGATACACTTCACATGAACTTACAAGGTTGTATTGATGTTGATGTTTTTTTTACCTTTGTATAGATTATTTTTTATCGATGGTTTGTGAATGTGTGAACATTGTAGGCTTTGTAGATTCCCAGCTGCTTGTTAACTTTTTATTTTGTTCTACATTTTTTGTGTAGTAAGCAACGACTTATTGTCGGGCCTACGCTGTCCCCCCATACTTAAGTACAAATGCTGTATCCATGATAATATTGTAACACCAAATGATTTGAAAAGAGTAACCATGGAGTTTCATGCCGGTTCTTCTCCATAGGAAACGAGCAACCAGAACCGTGCACCTTTTTTTCGACGTTTTATAAGTGCCCATCTAGGCCTATGTGAAATAAAATATTTTGATTTTGATGATTTTAATGATCATAATTCTGTAACTACATACGTGTTACTTGCGCGGCTCGTATTTCATACAACCTAACACAGATCTGCAAATTGCAAAAAACTTAAGAAAAATAAAATTTCGCGTGCTGCCCTGCCGCTTCCACTTTAATAGTAATCTTATTTCCCAACACACTATAACAATGGTTTCGTTAGAATTAATTAGTCTGTATTGAAAAACAACCAAAAAATTGCGCGTAAAACTCGCAGTTTAACATAAAACAGGTTTTTTATATGGACTTTGCTTACGTCAAAGCAAAATTGCTGAGTACACGCGTCAATGACACGGATAAAGTTTGGGTCAGCGAGAACAAAGACTTAGCGATATTTAAAAAAGGAACTTTTGTTTTTTTTTTGCTTGCCTGCTCTATCCCGCTGCTGGGCGATGGCCTCCCTCCACTCCTTACATTTCTTTTGAATCCTCGCGTCGTCCGCGCGTCCTCCTTCCAGTTATGACGGAACCTGTCGCGTTCGTCCCGCCATCTCCTTCGTGGACCACCGCGTCTCTACTTCACTGTCTCAGCGCTCCAGTTTCCCGCTATTTTGGCCCGCAGTTTGTCCGGCATGTCCCATTTGAGTTGGGCAGCCTTTGAGCCACGTCAGCTATATTTGTTTTGAAAAAGAACTTAAAATACTTACATACACAACATAATAACACGCCTGTAATCCCCGGAGGGTTAGGCAAAGGTGTACCAAATAGTAAATAAAAAAAAATGTTAATTAATTTCAATTACAATGGGCATTTCCATATACAACATTAGTTTTAGTATATGCGAAACCTGAAACACGTGTCTAGTATTTTTATGTAAAGAATCTATGTTCAACATTTCAAAACTGTATCATGAAAAATGACAAAGTTATAAGCTTGTTCTGTTACCACGTTGTCCACACAAAAACGTGGTCACAACGCGCGCCTCCAGCGTCGTCTTAAACTCATTGAAAATAGTAATTTGGCCGTAGGTACCTAAATGATTGCAATTGGTACTTAGTGTCACTCGGTGTCCAACTTGTAACCTTTTTCAAACATTTTTGGGACAAAATAAAACATGGTTTAAAAACTATTGGAATCGATTCAATTACTTATTCGGAACAAACTATATTCAGGTTTCGCATATACTAAAAATAATGTTGTATATTATTGGAGGTCACCTCCACTTCCACTTATCATTTATTGTGCAATTGAAATGCAGATAATGAACATGCAAGACTAAAAATAAAAGGGCAACTTAAAATTATACAAACAGCTCTGCAAATGAATGAGCGTTATACATAAAAAGGCCAGATTGCGCGTGTACGTGTGGTTCATGTGTCACGAGTGAGTGTGTGCGTGAGCATGGATGTGAGTGTGAATAGTGAGATTGTGTGGTGTATACGTTATAACAGTACATCCACATTTCCCCAGTTATGTTAAAGTCCCATGTAACAGGCGGCCTATTGCCATCAACTGAGCACAAATCTAGACTCCGTGGCTGCTACTGTGAAATTCCTGATGGAAAAACCCAATAACAAATTGCACGACCCGGGAATCGAACCCCGGACCTCATGCTCAGCAGTCGCGCTTGCGACCACTAGACCAACGAGACAGTAATATTGGTAAAATTGTGGACTAGTAATTACTGCAGGTTTAGTAAAGCGGTTGCTTTTGGTCGTCCATGTAAAATACTTTGGCCATCCATTGGCATTGAATTCTGACAGTAAAACTATCAAGAAACCGTTTCAAGTGATCTTAGAGGCTCGGCAGGAGTCTTTTGAAATACGCTGATTGTGTAAGATTGCGCAATACCTTCGATGGAATTCAATATCTTCATTTGGACCGAATATCAGTTCTGTTATTTGTTTATCTGCTCAAAAAAGGGAGTCAAAAATAAAAAATGGCTTTAACTTTATGAAAATGGCATTTATTTTACAAATCATTTTAAAATAATAACTGCAGTATATAGGGTGTAAGGGACAGCCCTCCACAAACTGACAGGGTGCATTCAGCTGGGCTGCGGGACTGTTCGAAAGAGATACCGCGGCCCTGGAACACAAAGGGCAAAGAAGGAACATGGATGGGTTTTAGTCAGTACAAGTCTGACACTCCCTCCCGCTCTGCCCGGGGGGGGCCATTTGATGATTTCCCATCCCAAAAAAAAAAAAAAAAAAAAAAAAAAAAAAAAAAAAAAAAAAAAAAAAAAAAAAAAAAGGGTGCATTCAGCTCCTTATTTTGAATTATATTCCATCGGAATTTTTCTCCGGTTTTTTTTTTTTTTTTTTTTTCAGTTACTATTCCTTTATTCAATGTAAAATTACATTCCTTGTACGCAGCACTCTATTTATGTAAATAATACGACTAAAATCGTAAATCCAACAATGGATGTTGAGATACTCTAACGAACGACGCGTGAAATCAGTTGTACACTTCTTGTTTAGCTACAGGGTTCATTGAACTCGTCGTCGCGCTTGCCGTTCGTTACGTGCACTTTGCCACGGTAACGATACATTGCGTATGAGGAAATAAAACAAATCTTTATTGGATTCCCATAACGTTCCTGAAATAATTTCTTGTACTGGTCATCTTCTTCTTTGACGACACGGTTGGCGCAGTGGCTGAGCGATTGACTGCTGCGCTTCGTGTCGCGGGTTCTATTCCCGCACGGAACAAATATTTGTATGGCCTACAGGTAGTTGTTCCGGGTCTGGCTGTTTGTGTATGTGAATTTAAATGTTTGTAAACGCACCCACGATACAGATACATTACCAACTCGCACTGGGCCCGCGTGGTGGATTATAGCCCATTCCCTCTCATAGAGAGGAGGCCTGAGTCCCAGCAGTGGGAACATTATAGGCTGATTATGCTTATTATGCCACGATACAGGAGAAATTCCTAGTGTGGGGCAACGTTTTTTAAAGAAAAAAATAAAATAAAATAAAATCTTCGTATTACACTCTGTACGAATTATCATGACTACTGATATTCTTATCATTCATTCTTCTCATTCTTATTTGTTTATTTAAAAGTTTATCGATTGATTATGTTTGTGGGTCGATCTTCAAGGTTAAGCCGTGCTTGCCAAGGTCGGTACGTGGATGGGTGACCATCATTACATACCAAGTTTTCTCCGTGCCTCGGAAAGCACGTTAGGCTGTTAGTTCCGGCTGTGTTTCAGTTGTAGATCTTTGTCAGTCGTTACAGGTAGTCGGTGGATCAAAAGTCTGACAACCCGTCTTACCAAGGGGTATCGTATTATCCAGTACTAACTAGGTTGTGGAGGTCAGATAGGCAGTCGCTCCATGTAACATTTTGATATTCAGCTGTATCCTGCTATATGTAAGACTGGAAGCCGACCCCAACATAGTTGGTTTATGGCTAGGTAGACAATTATTTATTTAACAGTTTATGTACACACTAAATACAGAAATGAAAAAAGGAACAGAAAAATAGGTACAAAAATGATGCTTATTTTTAAAGAACTCTTGCAGGTTATCTTTGAAAGGAGAATAAATAAAAAAGATGACATAGTGTGTAAATAAGCTAGTTTAATCTGTAATGTTGTCTTCTGTATTTCTATGTTACTTTAATTTTCTTAATTTTCTTCTTATTCGAAATTATACAATGTGTCCGGTCTTGGACCAGCGATAGTTTAAGTACTTATACAACATTATTTTTAGTACATGCGAAACCTGAATATAGTTTGTTCAGAATAAGTAACTGAATCGATTCCAATAATTTTTAAACCATGTTATATTTTGTCCCAAAAATATTTAAAAAAAAACTAGTTGGCAACGAGCGACATTAAGTACCTATCGCAGTAATTTAGGTACCTACTGCCAAATTATTATTATCAATGAGCTCAAGACGACGCTGGAGGCGCGCGCGCGACGCACTGCGTGGTGACCACGTTTTTCTGCGGACAAACAAGTAACAACAAGCTCATAACTTTGTGATTCTTCATAATGCAGTTTTGAAAATTTGTACATAGATTCTTTACATAAAAATACTAGACACTTGTTTTGGATTTCGCATATACTAAAACTAATGTTGTATAACAACTATTCTATTAAACAAATTTGTTGATTGCAAAGAATTTGTTGTCAATTTTTTTTTAATAAATGCATAATTTTTTGATATTTTTCTGAAGTTTAATTTTTCTTAAAGTTACGATAACGTGAACCTATTATTTCATAATGTTATCGATGGACAATATCTTTGCCTTCCTGATAAGCCTATTTTTATCTGAGTAAGACCAAAACTTTGACAGATATGATTTTTTTTCTATGAAAAAACAAAATGGCTGCCAAATAGCAGGGAAGTGGATTGAACCCAAGTGTGTACTCTATTTGTGTATTAAAATTGTTGTTTTATAAATACCTAGTATATCGCCAGTCCATGACCGGACACTGTATAAATTATAAATAGTAATATATTATTAGTGGTTAACATAATTCTTGTATGTGCATTACGTGAATTTAAGTTATGGAAGAGTGGAGTGTCCTAATACAGGCATTTACTTGCGTAAAATGCCACTTCTATCGCTATATATGTAGTACAAACCCTGTGAAAGAAAAATAAACTATTTATGTTTGTGTACAAGCTGCTGTTCCTCTGCTTTTCCAAAAATAAATAAATATTCTCATGTTTTTTTTTGTTTTTAGCTATTTTTTTATTTAAAAAGCTCAACAACTTAGATATTTTTTATATTTATAGGCTAACTTAAAACTACCCACTTAGAAAATCTTCCAAATTTCCCTTATTTGATGACCACCATCAATCTAATAGTCAAGTGTCCTAATCTCAGAGAACCTAGACTCAGCTATTATTAAAGCCAAACCGTTTCAAAATCGCGTATCATAATACAGGGCCTGTGTATTCTGGTCAACAGTGATTTTATTGTTCTTGATAATTTTTGGAGATCAGCCCTAGTTTTTTTTTTTTTTATTACTGTTAAAGAATAAAAAATAAAAAAAGAAGAAATTATTTTAATTTTTTTTTTTTTTTTGGAGCAAAATATTATTTTGATTTTTTTTTTAAATAAAAATGATAGAAATCGCTTAGAAAAGTATTCTATAAATCATTGAAAATAGTGGTACAAAAATAAAAAGACAAAAATAATAAAAAACCGTGAATTTATGTTTTACATCAATTGGAAGAAACAAGAAAAGTTTAAAAAAGTTTTGATCATTATTTCTAATTAACATCTATGTAAGACTTATCTAATTTATCTAGATTATATTATTCCACTGCTGGGCAAAGAATTCCTGCCTTAGTTTCATATTTACATTCAACTTCTAATACCCAACAAGCACAATTATTTTATACCCCCTACACAAACCCTAATTACTAAAAAACTAGAGCTGATCAGGCACACTAATAACTTTATTCTTAAGTTATAAGTAATAAATAATCAAAATAAGCAAAAATATCGAAGGCACAAAAAAAAATATTAATCTGTGAAATGATACACGAGCGATATCCTATTTAGCGACAATTAATATGAGGTGCGGTAAATATCGTATACAATTTTATTGTAAGTTTTTCAATTGTTTGGCTAGCTTAAATCGATTCTACTATAGACAAAGTAAGTATTTTCTATAGACAAAGTAACATTCTATCATCAATAAAGAAAACATAATATTCAAAAATCGAATTGTTTCGAATTCGTGGAAATTGGAATCGCTTCACACTTTAACCAACTTATTTGTGCAGGTGGAAAAACACAGAACTAAAATAAATGTACCAAGTTTGACATATTGATGCATATTTTTTTTGACAGGCAGCGCCACTTTGAACCGCACACTTAAAGTGGTCATAGTGTAAAAGTGGTTGTTACTAGGCTCTCTGGAACCTATTTGAACGTAGTTCGGTCAAAATAAGCCAACCCACAATTTCTTATTCATTCATTTAAATACCTACCTTAAACTACCCCAACATTATTTTAACATAACATATCATCACACATGTAATCCCAGAAGGGTTAGGCAGAGGTGTCCTAATAGTACACCAACATTTGACCAGTTATGTTTAAGTCTCATGTAATAGGGGGCGTGTCTATTAGCCTAGTGGCTACTACTGAGAACTTTCTGATGGAAAAACCCAATAACAGTTTGCCCGACTTGGGAATCGAACCCAGGACCTCATGCTCAGCAGCCGAGCTTGCGACCACTAGACCAACGAGGCAGTGTGGTATTTTAGTATTCAGTTAAAATCAGTCCCATTTACATATGCATTTACATGCCTATGTTTGGAACAGATTTAAGCGTTTGCAAATTGCAAAACCATTGCAATTACTGCGATAAAAGAGAGGAATTATGTGAGAAGTGGGTTGGACTACTTATACAGAACTACATTCATTTTATTTAATCTACGGTTAATTTTCTAAAGGATCCAGGCATTCCCATGTACTCTTCATTGAACTTGGAAGATTGTCTCTTCGATTCATCACTGATTAACTTTTCTGCATCTTTGACCATTTTCTTCGCTTCTTCCGTTCTTAGATGTTCTTTCCATTGCTCTGCAAAAATGAATAAAGACAATTAATAGTTTTTTTTTTTTTTAGTAAATAAATACATAATAATTATTAGAACTATATAGAATTTTGGGCCATCTCAACATTCTAGTTTTAATGGAGTGACAAAAATGGATAAAGTGAGGAATGAGTATATTAAAGGAAGTTTGAAAGTGGCGCCTTTTACAGAAAAATTGAAAGGAAGTCGTTTGTCTTGGTATGGACATGTAATGAGAGGGGGATAAAACGCATGTGACTAAAAGAGAACACACATGAATGACATGAACACGTGGGAAAATGAATGTCTCCCTATCCATCTATGGATAGGGAGACATTCATGTCTATCACTCTTTTGGGCCAGGAAAGCCAGAGAAAAGATGGATAATTTGTGTGAAGACTGATATGAAAAAAAGGAGTAAATGATGCCGTGGCAGGGGGGAGCTTATCATCATTCTGTCGCAGGCAAGACGTGCAAGCTGTTAACTTTTTTTTTTCTGTCTTGTTATATTTATATGTCGAAGCGTCGACGCATATCAGTCGGTCTGGATCAGCGCCATCTATCTCTCACTGGAGGAACTATGTAGTTAGATTTGACAACTAATGTTTGGGAACGTCAAGTAATAACTTGGGGATGGTTAGCGTGGAGTAATGGCGACACTGAGCGAATAATCGAGTCAAATGTCGATCCGGAAGTGTAATCAGGTATTCGACACTGACAGGTACTGACGTTGACAGGTAGGTTGGCTAACCTGTAACGGGGGTAGTACACGTGTGCGGTGACAGTTGAGAGAGGGCACTTTGAATCGGTCCGGCAGTCTGGGTAGACGTTCGTTACTCCGCGCTAAACTTCCCGCGTTCCTAAATTCTTAATCGAGCCATATCTCAGGCATCCTTGATTATTTTGTATTGAGTGCGTGTTAGCAAGTAATTAAAAGTGTAAACGAAGGTTTTGTGAGTTTTATTTCCGATGTCGCGACCCACTGATAACGAACCTCCGTCATATAAATATGTCGTCTTGCGCCTAGGTTCCGCGGCATCAGGGGCGTTGCCTGCTTCATGGTCTGACATGGCGTAGGTGTTCGAGCAAGAAAACCACACACACTCAATCAATATTGTATGGCGTTGATTAAATCACACGATTACAAAATACGTTAAGGCAGAAGTAGGTGAAGAGACAGTTTCAGAGCGGTGCTCTCACTTCGCAGGTTCAATCAAGTCCTGCCCGTCCGAAAATGGCGCCCAGCCCACTATGACTGCCCACGTGATCTAACCAAGTGCTTCACCGACTACGGTACAATTCAAATTAACAACTTTTATTCAAAAATCAACCGGATATCCGATAAATACTTGTTATGCGTTGTATGTTTATTGTTATTCATACATTTTTGAACCCGATAGCTGGCGTTGCGCGAAGCAGAGGGTGGTTCGCTAGTTTATATTATTCAATAAACTCACCACTCAATTTATTCAACGACGTCTCATCACCACCGTAGTCTTTCGGCAGTATTTCCCTAGGTATATGCTTGTGAAGATCTTCGTAACTGTTGTGAACATGTACTCTGTTAGCCACCTTCTCTCTTAGAGCTTGCTTCAGGACGAATATCAGCTTGTCAATGAAAGGTGGTGCGTTCAGAATGTGGATGCCCTTAATTTTTGTGCCGATGCCTTCCTGTGAATGGAAGAGTTTTTTAACAAACTAAGAAAGTTAGGAAAAGATACAATACAATAAAGGCTATTCAATCTACAGGGTTACTGGTAACTCGACGTATTCCTTGCAGGCCACCAAATGTTCTACCGAAATTCAGTAGTTTTTGAGTTTGTTAGATTTTTAGTTTTTTTTTTTGTGGAAAGCCCCAGATTAAATCATTTGAAGCAAATTTCAAGCAACTGTACTGAAATTTTAATTATTATCTTTATTGATGCTCGAAATGTTCAAAAATGCCTTAAACTTTGGCAAACATCATTAATCAAAGATTTCATTTTGTGTAATTTTTGCGATTAGTTCCTAAAAAATGTTGTGCAAGATATACGTGGAGTTACCAGTAACTCTGTATATATATGTTTCCATTGCCGCATTCACAGAGGTCTCCATTCTATAAGAAATAATGGGCTGTAATCCGTCACGCTGGCATTCTTGAACTTTTCGATTCTAGGACATGGTGGTCTACGCATGACGTTTTCCTTCACTATTTCGAGATGATGTAATAAATTACACAAAGTAACGCGCCTGCGATCATCGAAAAACGGCCTACAAACCGTAGTTCTTCAATCGAATTCGGGCTACCACTATAATTAAATAAAAATAATAAAACAATACTTGCAAATATTTTTTTCAATAAGATATATTTATATTTTAGTTTGATCTCATTATGATATTTAAGATAAATAATGGAACTTCGAAAATCAATAGCAAAATGTAATTAAATGTTTGATTGCTATCGCTACTTGGAAAGGCGTCGATTTTCAAAAACCTCTACTATGTACTGTATTGGCATATTTAAAACTGATGATTGACCATATACCTACGTTCGAAAAATATTGAAGATAACTTTTCATCATCATCCTAGCCTAGCCTAGCCTTTTCCTAACTATGTTGGAGTTGGCTTCCAGTCTAACCGGATGCAGCTGAATACCAGTATTTTACATGTACCGACTGCCTATCTGACCTCCACAACCCAGTTATTACTGGGTAATACAATATCCCTTGGTAGGACTGGCTGTCAGATTTTTTGGGCCACTGACTATCTAACGACTGTCAAATATCTACAAATGACACCCGAGACCAACGGCTTAACGTACTTTCCAAGGCACGGAAGAAACTCGGTATGTAATGGGTAGTCACCCATCCATAGACCAACCTAGGCAAGCACGGCTTAACCTAAAGATCGACCCGAGCGGCTGTTATTATTTAGCCACTAGTTCCTCTCGTTATGGCACTTAAGATAAATAATGAAACTTCGAAAATCAACAGCAAAATGTAATTAAATGTTTGATTGCGATCGCTACTTGGAGAGGCGTCGATTTTCAAAAACCTCTTTTAGGTACTTTATTGGCATATTTCACCCTGATGATTGACTATAGAAGGTCTAACTATTCATACACGAAATATTTTCAGGAAATCATCTAACGGCCATAACGAAGCCATTTCAAGGGATTGTTTTTTTTATCTGAGTATATTTTTATAAAAAATAAATAATTTAAAATTCTTTGACCCACAAAATAAATACAAGCTCCTTATTTTTGAACATCCATTACGCTAGTTTACTACGTCGTATTTACCTAGTGTCATTGTTAGAATATGGGAGTAAAGATTTTATGCAAAGAGTCTCAAAAAAATTTAGAATTATAATAATTTCGTAAAAAAAAAACACTCAGATTTTTTTTTTTTTCGTTTCTATTGCGACTTTACGATTTATAGAAGTTACTCGTAAAATATTACGTGTATGAATAGTTAGACCTTATATATATACCTACGTTCGAAAAATATTGTAGCTATTTAATAGTTCCTATTGACACAGACACAAGGCGGAATTCCACTGTATAATTCATTTGTTTGCCAAACACACATCCGTGAGTTGCCGTGGATTATCCCCCAAATTTTCATAAAAAACGACCCTAATTCAAAGCCATAGACGTAGCTGTTGAACAGTGACTGGTCAGATTATTAGAATATTATCAATCAAAATCGATCTAGTCAGCCTAGCGCAACTCACTGCTGGTTATGGGCCTCTCAAGGTGCGCCACAGTCAACACTTTGTCCTTGACCTTTCTCAGGCAGTCTGACCCAGTCGCATTTTTAAGATCGTTAGTGTACAATGTCCGGTCATGGACTAGCGATGTTCTAAGTATTTATATAACAACTTACTATTCTGCTACACAAATTTGTTGATAATCAAAAAAAATTTGACAACAAATTTGTTAGTTGTCCACAAAAATATTGTTGATTTGCTGATTTTTTTATATTTCTTTTGAAGTTTATAGAAAAAGGTAATCCTTACTATAATATTACAAATGCGAAAGTTTATTTTTTGTTACCTTTTCACGCCTAAACCACTGAACCAATCATCCTGAAATTTTGCATATACGTTCAAGTGTACAGAAACAGACGTAGAGTTTCTTCTATCCCGAAAAAAAGTACTATTCCCGAGGAAAACAACAATTACGTTCTTATGATAATAGATGGCACCACGTGTCTTTCGAAAATGATTGCTGAATTGTTTATCAAATGATAAATTAACCCGAGCGAAGCCGCGAGCAAAAGCTAGTAGACAATATTGTTGCCCTCAAAATAAGCTTATTTTTATCTCTTACGACCAAAACTTTGAGAGATGGTTGCCAAATAACAGGGAGGTGGATTGGACCCAAGTATGTAGTGTATTATATAACTAGCTGTGCCCGCGGCTTCGCTCACGTGAGCGCATATTCTTTTGTCATTCTCAAAGTTTATGAACGTAAGCAAAATAACAACTCAACTCAACTCATGATCTATCCTAGGCCCCAACGGTTAATATCCTTAACAATTTAAAAAATAATCTTTCAGCTCTGAGAGCTCAATCAACCGATGGAAAAAATGTGATGGACACAAACGATGGAAACAAAATTGAGAATTTGCAAAAACCATGCAATTGAAAAATACTGCAAACGCTTCAATTTAATGTATTTAGCAATAGAACCAGAAAGACTATGCGCTTCGAGAATCTTCATGTTTCCGAATTAACACGAACATCGCTATAAAGCTTCTAAGTTTGGTTTTTCAAGGCATTGTGGTGCGTTCATTCCGCACTTTTAGGATTTTAGTCGTATAATTGTAATATTCTAACAAAGGTGATACATAAGGGACCACCCATAAATTACGTCATACGAATTTTATGATTTTTTCACCGGAGGTGTTAAAAAATCCGTCCTTATCAGAAGGTCAATTTTTGTGAGACTCCCGCCTCCCAAGTGTGACGTCACGTTACATGCTGCCCGCCGATTGAGTTGGAAATATTTCTAGTGTGAGTGAAACAATTGCTCTTACGGATATAACTCCTCTTCACTCTGGTGTACCTACCATTATAAATAAGCCTGTCTAGTATCATAAAAAATCCTATGTTTCCTGAGTCAAAAATATGTTTAATATACATGAAAAAAAGCATAACAAATGGGTTGCCTGATATCATTAAGTGAAGGCTACTTAAAATTGCGACAACCGTGGGGCTTGACCGATTTTACTTAGACAACCGAACGTTATGCCATCGTGTTTGTAATAAAATTAACTATCTGTTCTTTTAATACATATTTTAATAAGAAAATAGATGAGTGGACATATAGTATCAATTTATCTATTTATACCTTACAACTCTGTAGTAGGGACAAAAAGATGACAACCTAACAGATTCTTGGCTTGATTGCTTTGTAGATATTTACTCTAATTCCATTTTGATTTCGTTTGGTTTGAAAAAAAGATTAGTTCCGTTAGTTTTAATAAAGGGTAGCCTTGACTTAACTTTATCAGGCAACCCATTCGCAATGTTAGTTTGTTCATATAAGTATTTTACTCCGTTAACGTAAGTTTTAAATAGCCGTTGTGAGGCTCGTCACTGCCGCCGGATTTAAGCCTTTTCCCACTCGCACAATGTGGACATGATCATTAATCTACTAAATTATTAGTATTCGAAGTCATTTCGGTAGGCACATATAAAAATACGAAATCCTGAAAGTCCTGTTTTAATATTCAAACGAAACTATTTTATTTAGTTTGTGTGCGGGCAACATTGGAAAAAGGTGGTCTGGTTGAATTTGACAACGTCATTGTCTTATTTTGGTATTGTCCCTATAAAGTTTTTATTTTGTGGGATATTGTTTATCTACCTATTATCTAAGAACTAATCTTATTTAATACATCATTTCACTGGTCACCATTAAATATAGTAAAATCCAAATAATAGTAATTTTATTATTCAAATAAACTTCAGGTTGAGTTGCTGTAATTGCCTAATATATGTATAATAATAGCTTTCTCGTATTACTATTTTTTTATTATTTAATTGCCTCGGAAACGAAAATTGAAAATATTTTTATAATTTAATTTAATAATGTTATATTCTCAGCCTTTCCATCATGTCCTACTTTTTACATAAAATGAATGGTCACCTTATTAGAAAGAGACTAAATTAGCGTTAACCTCTCTTTTGGTGGCAATTTTTTAATGCAAGCAAGAATTGCAGTTGTACACACGGCGGCACATGAAGCTGTAAAATTCCAGAATAAATTGACCTCGCTTTGTATAGATTTCCTATACAGTGAGAGATCCGCATAAACTGGTTATGTAAAGCTTGACTGGCCGTCGCGTGCGTACGTAGTACTTATTACTTCCGTGCAAAGAGTAAAGTCAAAAGGAAAAATAAAACAAAATTAGTTTTCAGCCATTCCGAGTGACTACACTACGACTAAAACCTATTTACGTAAATTATTTTTATCATAGAAATCGCATATGAGGTTACTAACAAAATTTTAAAAGTTAATATCTTTTGCGTCTGTTGGTCGATTTTGATGAAATAAACGCTAAATAATACCCACAACAATGCTTCTTATTTTGTAATATTTAGATTTTGAATACAATGAGGGGTTTTTACGTGATGCGCGCACAAACGAACAGACAAACCGACAAACCGACAAACCGACAAACAGACAAAAATTTAAAAAAAGATATTTTTACTTTCTATCACTTATTTCTCGCACTTTCCAGTGACTTTTTTGCAAAAATCTGTAATGTACAGACACGGAAAGTCTACGATTTTATTATATGTATAGATTTAAAATTAAAAAAACCCCCATCGCAACAAAGAAAAGCGAACTAACATTTGAAAAGTCAATAAAATGGCTGAGCTGGTTTTGATAAAACATGTCTAATTTTAATATACACCTCATGCCCTTTCATTTGGTAACCCAGTTGGGGTACCTTATTTGAAAATATTTGATTATACATCCCCACTTTCATCCAACATATCTATTAAATGGCTACACCGATTTTGATAAAACATATCTAAGAACCATTGCCAAAAAACTAGCTTTTAAATAAAAATAACTGCATCCAAATCGGTTCACTCGTTTAAGAGCTACGGTGCCAGAGACAGACACACACACACACATTGCGGTCAAATTTATAACATCCCTCTTTTTGCGTCGGTGGTTAAAAATTATAAGTACCAAGAATATCGCTATAGGACCGGACACATTTTATAAATCTGGGCTTGCCGATACCCATTAGGATAAAACAAAGCCAAAACAAGCCTCTAACATCGTATTATTGCATTTACTAATTGCCCAGGCGTTAACGTTCAAAAGCCTCTAGCTCTATTATGACTACCGGGATTTTTATACTTACAGTGCATAGGACTTCAGCTTTCTTGATGACGATAGGATTCAGTTTACCGAGCAGACCCATGTGTATATTCGTAAGGTCTATCACGAACCGTTCCGAAGGAGTGTAGTCGAAGTTTATCCTGTACTCTCCGATCTGAAAAATGGTACGCGTATCAGAATAAAACGCTTTTGAATGAGCATATAAAAGGAAGTCTCAAAGTGGTGCCGGTGTCTGAAAAGTTGTGTGGTAATCGGTTATCATGGTGGACATGTATGCGGATGAATGAGGAAAATGTCATGAGAAAAGTTTTGAGTATCAATGTGAATGGATATAAGAGTAGAGGAAGAACAAAGAAACGATGGATGGACTGTGTGAAGAATGAAACGGCTAGAAAGGAGGTGACTGCTAAGATGACGAGTAATAGAAAAGCATGGAAGAAGAAGAAATGCTGCGTCGATCCCAAATAAATTGGGATAAGGGCAGGAGAATGATGATCAAAATAAAACACTATCATTGGAATTTTTCAATAGAAGACCCTGTTAAAGGGTATCAGGACATTTGCGCGAAAGATATTTGCACGAAGGACACTTACGCCAACTCACATGCGTGAAAATATATATGCGCGCATGGACTTTTACGCGATTGGACTTTTGCGCGAACGGTCATTTGCGCGCATGGACACTTGCGCGATTAGAATTTTGCGCGCCTTAACGTCATGGTTGTCCTTTTCGTGGTTTTCGGGGTCCCTGAAGTTCTCTGTCAACTTTTAGACCTATGTATCCTGCTTATGAAGCTTCATTAAAATCGGTTCAGTCAATTAGAAAAAAAGAACTTGAAAGTTTGTATGAAATGACGTAAGTCGTAAACGCTCTTAATACGGGTTTCGACACCAAAAACTTTTTTTATTTTGCAAATTGATTACTCAAAAATTCAAGTTGAACAGTGGTCAGGTCAATGATCACATTGAGTCATATTAGCCCACTGCTCAACAAATTATTTTAAATTGAAATTTACACTGGGTGGAAGGCACATGGACGCACAAAAAATAATCACAGAAAAATTTATGAAAAATTTACTATCCTGTATATGTTGGTAACTTACCAAAAAGCAATATCTGAAGTAAGCCAGAATGCTGAACGGTTCCAATTTGTCCGTCAAGAATTGTGTCACCATAACCCTGGTTTGGTCATTAGGATGCAGCTTTGGGAGAGGTACGTAGTTTCTGTAATTAAACAAAAAACATAAATCCATTAATTTTTAAAGACAGTTAATGTCAGTGTGACAGATAGACCGGAATCGTCACACAAACTACCGTCTTCAGCGTTTCTTGGGCTTGTTGTCACCGAGACACGCTGGCGTGACGATTTGGACTCGTTCCTGACTGATTGGTCAGAGAAGGCAAAACACCGGGAGAGTTGGAAAGGAATGGGGAAGGGCTTTGCCCAGCAGTGGGACAGAATATTCCAATAAAAACAATTGCGAGTCGGACTCGTGCATGAAGGGTTGGGTTAGTAGTACATTCTGTGAAAATTTCAACTGTCAACCTATTACGGGTCATGAGATACAGCCCGCTGACAGACGGACGAACAGAAGAGGCTTAGTAATAGTGTCCCGTTAGTTACCCTTCGGGTACGGAACCCAATAAATGTCAGTGTGACGGTTGACAGGTAAGCATGGGAGGGAAGATAATGATGAATTGACGATGTCAGCTTTAACCCTAAATTGAAGTGGCAACCTTATACTGGTGAACTAAACAGAATAGAATAGATAAAACTTATTCCATGCTATAAACATTATTTTTATATGTAGATACTCCTTATCCTATTCATAAACGTCCTCTGAACTAGTGTAATGTCTCTTTCATTCAGGGAAACAGGAGATTACAAAACACTAACTTTTGACAGCGGCTTCGCTCTTGTGTTGTTGTTGTTCAACAGCTTAGGCTTGACAAACAAACAAAGTCACTACAACATAAAAAATAACAGTTAGGACTTGTTAAGATTTCATAAAAAGTTACGGTATCTTTGGATAGTCAATAAAAAAGCTTTTCAAGTCTTTGGAGCACAATACTATTACTGAAGCGATTTCTGATTTGTTATTCTAAAATCAAATCACAAAAATATTTTTTTACCGGCTTACTTATAAGAGACAAACACTTGAAGCTATGGCTACTAATCAATTATTTGTACACTTAACTCTAAATCAACATAAAGTAGATTTTTTGTAGGTACGCACGACGGCCCATCAAGCTTTACCAAACCATCTCTCATTATATAGAAAATCTATAGAAAGCGAGGCCAAGTTATACTGGAAATGTAGTTTCATGTGCCCCCGTGTATACATTATTTTTTTTATAAATTTCGTCGAATGTTGTCTCTCATCGATTCCGTTATTATTATTGAATGGTTACAAACTAGTCCACAAGCGGTTAGTTTAACTGTGTCTTCATTTTTTACTTATCTAATTCAAACTCGTGTTGATTCGGTCATAAACCTATAACGAATTATTCATCATCATCAGCTGCTAGCCTTTTTTCCCAACTATGTTGGGGTCAGTCTAATCGGATACAACTGAATACCGAATGTTACGTGGAGCGACCTCCACAACCCAGTATGTACTGGGCAATAAGATACCCCTTGTTAATACTGGTTATCAGCCACTGACTACTTGTAACGGCTGTCAAAGATCTACAAATGACAGCCGGGACGAACAGCTTAACATTGATTCCGACGCACGGAAAAACTTGGTATCACTTGGTGGCACTCACGAACCAACCTAGGCAAGCGTGGCTCAACCTGAAGATCGACCCAAACCGCTGTTATTATTAAGCCACCCAGCAACATTATTTAGCCATAGCAATCCAACTCGACCGGAATCGAACCCAGGACAAGGCGTTCACCAGGAGACTATTACATCCTAGGTAGAAATGAGGTAATTCTATGGTGACTTACACTACATCCCATTGAGATTCAAATTCTTCCACGGTCCTGTTGGCACAAAGCTCCGGCATCATTCCTCGTGACGTCAGTAGTCTTTCTACTCTCCTCTTGGTTTCTTCTACTGATCCCTTCGCTATTAGGAATACTCGTTCTAGGAGTCCTCTGTCTGAAAAACAAATAAAACACTTATCATTACTTATTGAGTTCTTACCCGTTTTTCATTTCAGCTAGGTACCTGACTCCTTGACCGTTACTACTACCTATTCATCCATTGTTTAATTGAAAAGCTTTGATTTTTTTTTATTTAATGAGAGTTTGTGTGGAAGATAAAGAAATGTGGCGCGTTCGTGTTCCACGCGCGCCTCAAAGAGATGTCAGCAACAAGAAAGGCCCTTGCTGACCAAGGGCCGATGCCTGCCAGGGCTGCGGGACTGTTCGATAGAGATACCGCGGCCCTGGAACACAAAGGGCAAAGAAGGAACATGGATGGGTTTTAGTCAGTACAAGTCTGACACTCCCTTCCGCTCCGCCCAGAGCGGGGAAGGGGGGGGAGGTCATTTGATGAGTTCCCACCCAAAAAGAAAAAGATAAAGAAATGGTGCGCCTACCAAAGATTTAAATTTTCCCTCACCACACTTGGAAGAGTGACATCAGAAAACTGCATGGTACGCTAGCAACGGTATGAGTGAACGAGATAAATCTATTCATAATATCTTCGGCACTGACCCTACATAAAGCAGGATCACGGAGAAAATGAAACGGTGAGAGAAAACAACTTGAGGATACCAGCAAATCTATACTCATATTATAAAGCTGAAGAGTTTGTTTGTTTGTACGCGCTAATCTCAGGAACTACTGGTTCGATTTGAATAATTCCTTTAGTGTTGGATAGCCCATTTATCGAGGAAGGCCATAAAATTTCACGTGGACGAAGGTCGCGAGCAACAGCTAATCCTTGAACTAAAATTTCGAAGACATGGGACTGTCACCAATGTACGAGTACCCCGGGCCTCCGTGATGATAGCTTATAGCTAGCTTTCACAGAGGAGAGGCCTTTGTCCCAGTAGTGAGAATTTATAGGTTGATTATAACATGACATTACATCACCTCTGTAATCCTCAGAGGCTTAGGCAGAGGTGTACCTAATAGAACATCCTCATCCTCCAGTTATGTTTAAGTTCCATGTAATAGAGGGTGAGCGTTTTGCCAGCAACCGGGTTCAAATCTAGAACCGTGGCTGCTACTGAGAAATTCCTGATGGAAAAACCCAATAACACGTTGCCCAATCTGGGAATCGACCCCAGAACCTCATGGTCAGCAGTCGTGCATGCGACCACTAGACCAACGAGGCAGTCTAATGATTATATAACGGTAAAACTTACTCAAATAGTTGCTCGCCTCCACCAAGTGGTCTTGTTTCTTGATCCATGCCTCCACAATGTCTATAGCATCGTTAATTCTCTTCACATCGTCTATATCATATTGTTGACGGACCTTCCTCATGTCTTCTTGAGTCACCGTGACAAGCGGGTGGTGTGGTATCTCTTCCATCTTGAACTGGAAAAGATGAAGAGAATTTCCGTTATTTAGGTGGTACATCGATGCTATACGTATCCTGGAAGAGCAGCACACCAAAGCTCTAGACCACGTCCTTAGAAAGCCATCGAATGCAGTTGCTGCGGCCGAAATCGGCTAGATGGTATCATCATCATCACTTTATCCGGAGTTACAAGACGTTGTCCGGACGTAAAGAATAGCACCATCCCATATCTTCCCGTGGGTGTCGTAAGAGGCGACTAAGGGACTTACCAGAGAATGGGCAGCAGCGTTCTCTGATTCTACAACAACCATACTGCGATCGCCAACCCGCCTGCCAAGCGTGGCGATTATGGCAAAACCCCCCTTCTTGGGGGAGGCCTATGTCCAGCAGTGGACTTTTCGGCTGAAGTGATGGTGTGACAAGACGTTGAGATCATATTATGTTGAGATCTTAGCAAAATTACAAAACATCACACCTATAATCCCCGAAGGGTTAGGTGGAGGTGTACCTGATAGTACACCCACATTTCGCCAAATGACATAATGGACAACATTACCATATTACACTCTTATCGACAACTACCAGTTGGTTAGTCGGTGACCGCTCGCTTGATTCGTCTATAGGCAGCATATTTAAAGGAGATCGGGCAGAACCGGTCGAAGCGTCGGTGCTATACAGGGTGTAAACAGACCCTTCACGAAGCCGTCAACCAAGCATTTTGTACATCAAACTAAGTAACTTTACGCAAAAATTATTGCTGGGAAATAACTTTTTTTTTTGGTGTGAATAATAACGTTTTACGGTAGGACTCGATGAAACGCACTCAAAGCATTGTGATGATGGATGGATTGAATAGTACGGGGGTCGTGGAGGTGTCTAAAGTAAAAATCATTAAAAACATCTATTTTAAAAAATAATTGATAAAGTTGGAACTTTGACCCCCAATATCTCCGTAACTAGAAGGTTCCCAGGTATGGTCTAGAACAAAAAAAAATATCGCAAAGACGGGGAGAACAAGTGCCTTTCGGCTTCGTTAAGGGTCTATTTACACCCTTTATTTTCTTGAAGCTGATGTAAAGAGCATCATTTTTTCTTATGGCGTCAAAAAAATCCTCTTGATTGATCATTCAAAGTGAACGACATCCATAAATTGTGACGAAAAATGGTGTGAGATAAAGAAGAAGAAGTGTTTTAATTTTAACAGTAAATGTCTATTTTAAAGTTATAATTGCATCGTAATCTGTTTGCAGTTGGTTGGCGTGGGACCTAGTTAAATTGCATTCTCATTTTAATTGCGTTCGGAACTAGTTCAGGAGTTTTAGTGTCAACAATATGTTGTTTGGCAAACATGTGGATTAAATCCTTTGAATAGAGGTGACCGGTTTAAAAGGCTTTGAAATTTAACCAGAATTGTGCAGTATATTTGTACTTCAAAATTCTGGTCTAAAAACTCAAAAACACCTTGCTCTACCTGGAAGCTTTCTACACATATTTAGTTTTTCTATTCAAGCTACAGCAAACTGGTTCTCATTTGAGGCCATCAGCTACTACGTAAATAACCATTTAAGGGTCTTACTTCGTTCAACATTTGTGCCATAAATCCTTCCGTTTCGCTTGATTGAAGTTGCGAAACATCCCTCTACCCCTTATCTACCCTTATCAATGGGACATCTCAACCACAACGATTTCTTATCAAAGTGTTGCTCAATTTGTCTTTTGGTTTAAAGTTCTTGCTTGAGAACAGATAACGGGGAAGTAATCTTTTGGTGAGTTAATGACATCAATATTTTTTTATGATAAAAAGGCTGTGTTTTTAGAACATTCTTAGCCAGACATCACGAAAAATCGGTACCTAAGCAGGTAACTACTTTTGAATGGAAAATAGGCTAACATCTGCTCAAAACTATCTCGAGAAAGGTACCTATTAGATAGAATAATAAGCAGAGTATAAGTCCTCCAGCTAGGGGCTTAAAACTAAACTTAAAAACTAAGCGACTACACGCTTAGGGCGGAGTACGAGCCTCGACTTAGGGCTTTACTTGGGGAGGACAGCAAGGGGCAGGTTAGATTGGAACAAAATTACTATTTAGGGACGAATTTCGAACGACAGTCTCAGCAGTATGGGTTGAGCAAGGGTCGAGGGGGGCATGGCCCGAGACGTCGCGACGGGCTTCGACGGCGAGTTTCGCTACTGCTCTCCTAGAGTGATAGCGTCATCGGGAGTGACGAGAGTATGCCAGTGTATGTCAGTGTTTTATTATTTGTAAAATAATAATTGAGTTCTTAAAAATTAAATGGTAAGTACTTTAGATATGATTTATTAGAGAAAGTCCTTGAAGATATCAATAAACACCAAGGTAAGATTTTAGCTCTATCAAGCAGTATAAATCATACTTCTCTATTACCGCGGACGAAGACTACAGTTGAACACTTGTACCCCTTATACATTGAATAATAAGGTTGAAAATTTGTCAACCGCCACTTGCCATGTACATTTACTCACTGTTGCAATAAACTCAAGCCAACACATAATTATTATGCACTGGTTTACCTTGCAACACATAAAATTAAACTAGCTCTTTGCCTACATCGTTCGCATGGACATGGAATGTCCCCAATTCTTTCATCGATCAGCTTTAACTAAGAATCATGCAATGACCCAATAAGTACAACAAAAAGGTCAAGACTTATAGGAGGAGAAGAATTAAAATAGGTACTTGCTGTTTTGCTCGCGTGGTTGACGGAAATTACCCCACGAGCGATCTACCGGAATAAAAATGTAAACAGGTCATGGGTCTACCTGAGAGCCAAAACGATGAGGCACCTTAACTGTGTGAAGGCGTGACAAATATACTCCCTTTCACATTTTATTATACTGGTTCAGATTGAGGTAACGAATAAGTAAGTATAGCATTTATATGTAAAACAAACGTTGGTTGCAAAATATTTTGGCAAATCACGTCATTGCTATGGTATGAAACTTTTGTTGTGAAATAAATGCGTTTGACAATTTACCTCATATGACTAGCAGTCCTAGGAGCTAGTTTTCGAGGACATGTTTAGATTTTTTATATTATGTCTTGGTTTTTTAGAACAAGTATGCACCGCAAGCCCCTCTGGCGCTGCTACTAGCGTGGCCTTGAATACATCTATGGGCTATTGTAGTAAGAAATAAATGATGTTATGTTATGTTATGCTCCACAAACATTGCGTCAGAAATCCATCAATGAACATCAAAGTACAGCCAACATAGGCCATTGTGTGCACGAGACATAAACTTGACCTGTCAGACAACCAGTCAGTGATGTTGATTCAATATGTTGACGTAAATGACGCGACATAACTACCTAATTGACAAGGACACGTTTGTACTTGAACATAAGGTAAGGTATAGAAATAGATACAATGCGATTCAAACTCAAAGCATTTATTTCAATTAGACTATTACAGGTAGGTACTCATGAATGTCAAAAAAAGCGAAGCTACAGTCCCAGTCACGAGGCATAAAACGTGTGAAAGTACTGTAGTTGCCCATTCCAAAGCGTAGATCTCTATGGAGAGGAATGGGCAAGAAACTTCATGGACACTCTTTTAAATCAAGATATTGATACCAAAACTAATTTGGTCGATTTGGTTGATAATCGTTTCTGTTTCTGATTTATAATTTAAGAAACAAATTGAATTTGAACAAGTTTGATTCTGGTTTGTTAGGGATGACCACGAATAGTCGATAGGGATGACAACTTGATTTGATTAAAAAAATTGACAGTTTGCCTAAGGGCCGGTTTTTCAATCGCCAGTTAACTTTTATTAGATAAATAACTTTGTAACTTTGACAGTTTTTCTAAGGACACTCTGTCAAAACGTCACAATTACTCTGTAGGTAAAATTTATCTAATTATTTTAAAATCAGCCTTAGTCTAACGATTAGATTTTAGGTATTGATTCGAAGAGTCCCCGCAGACTGCAGACTTTCTATCGGCCGATAGTTTAGTCGGTTTAGGCTGCTAACGCGCGCACTAGACCAACTAAATGGTCGGGTTGGTGGTGAGCAAAACAGACAAACAGTCGTTCTGTGTAGGTGGCTTTTGAAGGAAGCACTCGCAGAGTCGGCCGATTAACCCTTTCAGACCTGACTTTTTCTATTTTCTCGAGCGTATTTAAGTAAATTTTCTGTGTTACAATAGGCAATAAGAACTAGGAAAAAAATAATAAAAAAATTCCTGGGAGGCAAGTTTTTGAGAAAAACTAATTTTTCTTTATGTGCACAAATGTGCCCATCCGGCTTTAATTATAATTACGAAACATGTTTGGGGTATTTTTATAAATTAATAATCATTGTTACTATCTTATATTTTTATTAGAAAAAAGCTATAAAGTAAGTACAAATTAAATGAGATCTTCCTTTGGCACCGATATTATATAAATTAAAGTCTAGGTTTGGTTAAAAAAAAGTTTTTAGTTAAAAAAAACTAAAAAGAATAGGATAGAAAAGCCTATGTGTGGAATGCTAAAAAGCAATTTTTATCCTTTGTTAGGCATAAGTGCACTTTACACTTGACGCACTTGACACGCGATTTTCCCTTGCATCCTACCATTTTGCAGCGTGTTCCAGCCCCGTCATCATGTGCAGGAAAATGTCCAACTCCGTCACGAGCTATTTCAGTCGCAGGGCGAACTTCTCCTGGTCTTCGGGGAATAACGGGTGGCATCGGGCTACTGCCACTTGGACGGCCTCTTTTAGCGACACCAATCTGATTATTTCGCAAAACTAAGCATTCTGCTAATCTGCGACGAAAGTGAAGCAAAGTGAGTCGTTTGTTTATCGGGACTCCGAGTAATTCGCTGTCAGTCTGGTATTCTCGGAAAGCCTGAACAACTGCAAGATCTGATGCATGAAATATCATGCGCAGAGGCCATTTTTTTGATTTTATGAATGTCCTGTAATAGCTCATGAGTTGATCAAGCAAGTCAACTCCTCCCATCGCATGATTGTACTTCTTCACGATTTCTGGCCTTTCAACTTCAACAAATCGCCTTTCCTTTTTACACCATCTTCTCACTAAATCCTTTTGCCCAATACCAATGAAATTGGAAGCCAGATGGGTAATTTTGTTATCCAACCACTTTACTACTGTAACATCGCCATCATGACTACATACTTCTTGAGCAAAGCCCCTGGGTTTTTTGTTGGTTTCTTTATCGTTTAGGAATGATGGACTTGAAAATCGATTGATACGAGCTGTACAGGCAGCCATGACGCCTTTCTGCTTCAAGATTTGTAGAAGATGGTAAGACGAGAAGTAGTTATCATAGTACAGCTCGTGACCCTTGCTTTCTCCAATTCGCTTTGCAAGCTGTAACACTACACTTGCACCATAACCGATTTTCTTTACAATGTTTTTGTCGAGTTCTGGAGACGAACTTTGGTAAAGAATAAAATCATAGGCCTGACCATGTTTACCGCATAAAAAGAATAATTTCAGGCCCCAAGGACAAGGTTTCCCTTTGACATATTGCTTAGCCGCATGTTTCCCTGTAAAAGGAACCATCTGCTCATCAACACAAAGTTCTTTCTCGAGTGGTAGTTCTACACACCTACTCCTGATGGTATCATAGATCGGTCGTACTTTGTAGAATGCATCTTGGCAATTTGTCGGTATTTTTGTATTGTCGACAAGGTGTAAATTGTTGCGGAGCTCGAAAAATCGATCTCTCGACATATTTTCTGAGAAAAGGGGGATGGTGATATTGGATTCCCAATACATTTTCAAGCAAGGGTAACTAAACACTCCTGTAGCCAAATGTAATCCAAACAAAACTTCCAATTCTTTTGCATTAGTAGGCCTAAATCTAGGCCTGTGTGATTGCACTGCGTATAAATTCGTCATTTCAGCCATAATGTGAAACAACTGTTGCGGAACGTACCTGTGATAATAATCGACTGGAGCTTCGACAATGGGGTCAATAGCTATTGGTGGACACCAGTCTAATCGGATAGTATTTTCCAGCTCTCTGTGCCTCCACCTAATCCTCGACTTTGGTGTCAGATTCCCAAAAATATCTTCATGTGAAGAAGGTGCTCCTGGTTCACTCTCAAATATTCCATCAAAATTGTCAGGAACTTCGTCTATAGGATCAGGTAGGACGAACATGTCGTCGAGAGGAATATCATCTGCTTCATCATCGTCAGAGTCTGGAGGGAAGATCTCCCTTTGATTTTGGTTAACTGCATCTGCACCGAATCGAACAGATCGCGAGTCTCGAGAAAGTCTACCTACATTACCATCGTCGTCATCTGAAGATAACTCCAAGTCTGAAAGATTTCCGTCACATAGAAGATCCAAGGCATTTCGTGTAAACATTATTCGTTGAAGACTTATTCTGAAAAATATGTAAAAATATATGTTAGATAATGTTTTCCTAATAAAAATATGTTGCAAAAACAACGTAAAATTAGATTTTCAAAGATCGTTACACTATGTGAATATTACGCAGAAAAGACAATTGATACCGGATGAGCACATTTGAGGACAAATCGAAAAATCTATTATTCTGGTATAAAATAACAATAAATGACGCATAAAATAAATCACACATAATCTTAGTAATACAACTTATTGATACATATTTATGTAAATGCATATTTTTCACAAAATCTTAGTATTTTGGAGTAAAAAAAGCAGCTTACCTGAACAGGTCGATACACTTGCGATCACTGGATGAAACTTGACGAAAAGATGATAAAACATGATACAAGATGGCGCTACTTGTAGCGTTTTTATTGACTTATAATGTGAACAAATGAATACAACCGTTTTTTTGAACGAATGAACGAAAGTAATACTTAGAGATTTTATTATATTTTATGTCCTCAATTGTGGACGCCAGGTCTGAAAGGGTTAAACAATCGGCAAGTGTGCGCGAAGACCAGCGGTGGCACAGTGGTGGCAGCCCCGACTTACGAACAGTAAGTCGCGGGTTCGAACCCAGGCAGGCGCATTACTTCGTGTATTTTATTTCATCACCACTGTTCTCAAAACGGTGAAGGAAAACATCTTGAGGTAACCGGCATCAAAAATTTGGAAGACATGTGACATCTACCAACCCGCACTGGGGCCTAGAGAGGAGGCCTTTGTCCCAGCAGTGGGAACATTATAGACTGATTATGCTGAGTTTGCGCTCGGGATAAAAGCGCCATATTGATCTAGAAGTTGGCTGATAGTTTGCCGATAGTACAGTTTGAAGGCAATCGTGTAGCTCATCAAACTGATTTATCCGCCGATACCAAAACGTTGTAATATGCGCACTGGCATACATGTCATCTGTGTCTTTCGCGTAAGTATCGTAGCGCCGCGGTGACTGGTAGTCTTGACACGCTCTAAGCAATTTCATTATTTTGTTTCCTTCGCGGTCACTGCGCGCTGTCAAAACACGAGTGTCACTTGACCGACCGACATCTTAGCTCTTTGCTTTGTTTACAAAATACTGCTCTGAAAGAGCCATTCTATCTACATTAATTCCTCGAGGAAATACATTACAAGATAATACTTCCATGTTTTTTTTTGTCATGACTTTATGACAAATGATCAGCTAAGGAATATACCCATGACTGTTTCAATATGATTAGATACTAATGTCATTGAATACAATTTAATGACTTACGGTCAAGGATAAGATCAGTCTTTTCAAGAGGAGGGTTAAGGAGGAGGAGGGGGAGGGTTTTTTGTGGAGGTCAGGTAGGCAGTCACTCTATACAATATGTAAAAAAAAATCCTGTCCAATCCGTGAGATTAGATCCTATTTTTGTAATCTTTTTTGACTAACCTTCGATTTTTGAAAAAGTTCCATATCTCAAAAACTATAAATCCAATTCAAACCAATTTTCGTTAAAAGTTTTTTCCGTACAATCCTACAATGTTTTTCAGAATTTTCCTCCTCTTACTTTAGAAATTAGAGGGGGGGACACATTTTACAACTTTGGATGTGTCTATCTTTCAAACGATTGACTTTGAGAAAAAATGGTTTTAGAAATCTCATGGATATCTCACGTATAGGTTTGTTGATTTTTTGACCTTTACCATTTTTTGTTTTTGTATAAAAATCGTAAAGCGGTTCACTGACTACATCTACCTACCAAGTTTCAACTGTGTAGTCCAAATAGTTTCGGAATATAGTGGGTATGACATACAGACATGACGAATCTATAAAGGTTCCGTTTTTTGCCATTCGGCTATGGAACCCTAAAAACGTACTAAAATGAGGAAACTTTCATGACAACACAGACAAGCACTCCGGTTGCTTCTCGAGTAGTGACGTCATAAACAAACAATTGACGATCGAACATACTAATGCCGAAGATGGTGCTGTCACGTTTTAAAAGATTGTTAGATTTGAGGGAAATGGTGATAATTTGAGTACAATAATCATGCAAAGTATTAAAATTCTTTAATATGTTTACTTTCATGAATATTTTATTTTTCGTATTTTATTTGGTAATGTCATTGGTATACCTATTATTCCCCCTATCGGATCGGACAGGTTTTTTTTAATATATTGTATAATATACTTGTATTCAGCTGCATCCGGTTAGACTGGAAGCCGACCTCATTAGGCAAAACAGGCTTGGGAAAAACTTAGGTAGATGATGATGATGCAGAACAAGAAAATGATTATAGACACACTTCAGAACAATTATACCACTCAACGTAAAACAAGCTTTGCAGTACATCAAAGGTTTGGCATGTATCACAAACATTTGCTTGCTCATGTTAGTTAGAAAGCAAACAAAGCGTTTACGCTTGACCGTGGCGTGTGGGTCTAATGGGTCTGTCAACAATATGAGCGTATGTTGTCAATGTGTTACGGTGACTTGACACTTTGACATTGTGTTACGACATTGGAATAGACGAGCAAAGTTCAATATAGCTTAAAGCGCACTTATAAGCAGTCTCCTGATTTTTACTACCTGCCCCCGTAGCATGACCACCGTCGAATCTGGTTGTGTCGACGGAAGAATCGACAAAATGACATTTCTTTTGTTGATCTGTCATTTTATCGATTCTTCTGACGACAAAACTCGTTTCTACGGTGGTCATGCTACGCATGCTGGAAATCTAAAATGGGTGCTTTAGCAGATCATAATAGGATAATAATACAAATCACGTAAAAATTATTAAAAAAAAAATATATATATTATATTATTATGAATTGTTACTAAATTATATTGTTATCGTATTATGATTCTGCTAAAGCGGCCATTTTAGGCCCCCAGAAACAATCTAAGTCCTTATTCAGATCGTGGTCAACACGTACGACATCCGTTAAGGCGACATTAAGTGCCAGCGACCTTGAGCGAGTCTTTGAGCCGTCGCCTGCAAGGGCTCCCGCTTCAACGCGCACCAAGTTTTTTCGAAAAAACCCCCCTTGATTTATCAAACACAATACAAATAAAAGTCGTATATTAAAATATGGGTCATTAAATTGTCTTTTAGATGGTCAAATTTTCGTGCAAATACGCCCGATAGTTTTTGCGTGATTATCGTTTTTTTGCCCGCGTTAGACATTACTTTACAAATTAATTACACTATGTTATAAAAATATAATTTCACATTTTCACATATCAAATTATGAAAAAAATTGTCTAGTATAACATATATTTTTTTTTAAGAAATAAGACTACAAGTTTAGACGTGATGTTCAATTTAAAAACATTAAAAGTCGTATATCTGCGCCTTAAGATATAAAAACAAATTAATAAAATGTGTCTGTATTAACAACAGATTTATAAATATACAGTAATGTCGTTATTTTTGATTTTGATGTAGAATATTTTTTAATGTCTTATAATATCATTATTTCGTTTTGCCATATAAAAAAATTCATTAGTAATCAGTTTAAAGTAAACAACAAATGAAAAACCATATAAAAAAATTAACAACGTAATTACGACCTCCGTTATATAAGAATAATGGATTCCATAATATTCTATTTTTTGAACCTATTATAAAGTCCTAAGCGGATGTTACTGATCAAATTAACACATACTGTTATGTGAGAAGTGATATGACGTCAATATAAAGGACTAGCTACCGCCTAACTGCTTAGCATTCGTAAATTCATTGTTAACACAATATTATATTCATAAATTATTAGTTATTGCCCATGGCTTCGCTCGCCTTATGGTCGTAAATCATCCCACGAAAACGTTTAAAATATAGGTAGCCTATGACCCTGGGGAATAATTTAGCTTACTATTATTGAAAGAATTTTTGGAATCGGATCATTAGTTCCAAAGATTATCCCCTACATACAACCAAACTCTTAAAAAATCTTCCTTTGTTATAAAAAAACCCAATCCTAATCAAAAATACTGATTGCAAAGCAAGATATTATTGTTTTCATATCTAATTATAACTAACACACAATTAACTTTGTAATTATATTTTGTTAAAACAAAGCTTTTATTATTTTAACGCAAATTATGGCAATTTATTTAAGTGAAACCAAGTCGAAGTAGCCCCGCTGCACGGGGCTCCTATTTCTGTCTGCAGGGTTTGAAGCAATCTTACACGAAGTGGATGACGGGGTTAGGTTAGTTCGCTTACTTCGCTCGTTTACTAGACCCCGCCAACCTCTTCAAACCTAACCTGTTCGAGTCGGAGTGCCACAAGTCCCGAGCTCGCTTCGCTCGCTCTTGCATCTTAAGTTTTCCTTGCCACAATGCCTTTTTCACGAAGAAAACATTTTGCATAAATATTTTGTGAGTATTACGTTTGTACGATCTGGTAAATTTGATGTAAAAAATGAACGAAAATAAATAAATTAATAATAAATAAATAATGTAAATAAATAAACGGGTCGTTGATTTGCATTTAAAAATAAGTCTTTATAATAATAGTATTAAACCTACTATGTGTTATTTTGATGTGTCTATCTTCTATATAACTCTTCTTTCTTCTAACTGACTATATATATATATATAGTCAGTTTATCATTTTATATATATATATAAAATGATAAACTGACTGACTGGGTGATACATCAACACACAGACCAAACCGCTGGTCCTAGAGACATGAAACTTGGAGGGTGTGTTCTTTGTGAAGGGTAAAATAGAGGATAGCAGTTTATATGAAAGTCCGTCAGTTTTGAAGTTAGGATCTTCCAATTATGTGTTTAGGCTGATGATTGAAAATTAATTTATACGTGTCTCAGCGTTTTTGATAATTCTATCCCCGCAGACCACATAGATGCGGGTGAATCCGCGGACAAAAGCTAGTAAGCTATATTCCAGTAAAGTTGTTTAGTAGTTATTGCGTGAAAAAGTATCAAATACCCATCCTCACTGTAAGATAAGACATAAGATGTTATCATTCGACTCTCATCATCTGCCTAGTCTTTTTTCCAACTGTGTTGGGGTCGGCTTCTAGTCTAACCAGATGCAAATGAATACCAGTATTTTACATGGAGCGACTGCCTATCTAACCTACACAACACAGTTAGTACTTGGTAATAAGATATCCCTTTGTAAGACTGATTCAAAACTCAAAAAAAAACTCAAAGCATTTATTTCAATTAGACCATCACAGGCACTTTTGAATGACAAAAAAACAAAAAGAAGCGAAGCTACAGTCACGTCAGGATTGTCAGACTTTCAGGCCACTGACTACCTGTATCTGTACCCGGGACCAACGGCTTAACGTGCTTTCCGAGGCATGGAGGAAACTCGGTATGTAATCGAACCCGGCGATCGAAACTGTAGGCAAAAGCCAGTACTCAATAAAATGACACAGTTATAATCTGTTCTAAATAGTTCATTGTTACATATTGGTAGAAAACATCAGTTAAGTGACTGTAATAGTTTTTTTAAGTTGACTTAATATTTAATCGAGAGGTATGTTAAAAACCTTGGCCTTGACTAGTTTCCTTAGCAAGAATTAGTTTAACATAGTAAACAATTAAAAATAATACATCGCACGTGTATCGGCGTTAAATAAAGCGCAGGCCACACCGCCAGCTAGCGAGCGAGCGAGTGAGCCGGGCGAGGTATCGTATCACCTCTTTTCATACTTTGGTCCACACCGCGAACTACCGAAAGAGCTGAAACGAAGTATGAAAAGAGGCTCGCCCGGCTGTCTCGCTCGCTCGCTAGCTGGCGGTGAGGCCTTTGCCTGCGGCATTTTTAGTAGCGATGATTTCGTCCGACTGAAGCGAGTCCATCTCGCAACTGTAGCGTTGCTGGACTCAGCAAACGCAAACGCAACTGCTTTTTACTCATTACGATACAGAATCGGTTACGTGAAAAAATAAGAAGGAAAGAAAAAATACTTATTTGTCATTTTGTATGCATACAAAATGACAAAAAAAAAAAACACATACAACGCATATTATCAAATATTTAAAAATTATACAACAAGATAAAATAAAAAGAGTTGACAGCTTGCAAGCCGTGACGGCACAGCATGTGCCTGTGCCGGGACTGTATCACGACAGTTTTGCGTTTGCGTCGCTGCTAAAGTCGTAGTGGAAGAAGGGCTTAACTCGATATTTTTTATTACTAAGAAATTAAACCTCAATGATGATCGTTTAACAGCCTCAAGAACACTAGAAATGAGTAGGTATTGATTGTTATTTAAAGTCCAACCGAAGGTTTCGCTTCGGCTTCGGCCACCTCGGGTCAAAAAAAATACACCTTCGGTTTCGGCCAATATTCGACGAACTTTAGGCCGAAGCCGAAGGTTTCTCGAAATTTAACGAACCGTTACGAATACTTAATTAAGTAAATAAACATTGTAAGTGTTTTATAAACTTCTGAGCAAGAGGTCATGGGTTTGATATCCATGTCGGGCCGTGTAATTGAGTTTTTGAGCTACGGAATCTGCTGATTGCCATGAACCGGGCACAAATCCATGCCCGGTTCATGGCAATCAGTGCAAACCGGGAACGGCACGGCAGCGCATTTTACCTGTACCCAACGTAAATTCATACGTAGCTAGTTGCAACAAGATACAGATTCCAAGTATAAACATGAATTAATTCCACCAATAATCCTGCAAAGAGCCTCTATTAAAGAAGTCACATAATGACCTATAAAAATTCATTCAAGTTTACGAATGATCCATCCGGTTTCTGACCGCACCGTCCGGTCCGAACAAGACAGGGGGACCGGTTACTCTGGTTCGATATTTTTTTAAACAAATGCAACTGTGTCTGAGTTCTATATAAGGTCTATCATTACTTACACGAAATATTTTAAGAGTAACTTCTATAAGTTGTAAAGTCGCCAAAGCAACAAAAAAAAATTATCAGAGAGTTTTTTTTTACGAAATTATTATAATTCTAAATTTTTTTGACACTTTTTGCATAAAACCTTTACTCCCATTTTCTAACAATGTTTTATATATCAATTTATTTTTTATTATACTCAGATAGAAAACCATCCCTTGAAATGGCTTCGTTATAGCCGTTAGATGATTCTCTGAAAATATTTCGTGTATGAATAGTTAGACCTTATATATTTGTAAGAAGACAAAGTCATGCGCTCCTGGTATTCCTCACAGGAAAATTCTTGGGTCCCCTAACTTAAGATCGATGATAAAACCTGAACCTTCACTTACTACACTGAAGTCTTAAGTACCACACCTCCAGGTGTAGGTTATAATAGGTTCTTGAGGGTTTAGACAAGTGGAAGAGCTCGTGGCTAACCAGTAACAGACGCAAAGCACGTTAAAACGTTGGTAAATTGTAGATCTTTGACAGTCGTTACAGTCGGGGCCCTCATCATCATCTGCCTAGCCTTTCCCCAACTATGTTGGGGTCGGCTTCCAGTCTAACCGGATTCTATTTTATTTTATTATATTAGGGAAAACAAACAATTGTACATTTTTTCTTACGTCTAAGTATATAATTAAGTAGGTGAACGTACAATCAACAACGTTTCCATATATTACTAGTATAATTCACTTACAAACAGTATTGATGAAAGGTGGGGCTAATCATAACATTATACAGAATTATTAATTGGTTTTGAGTGCAGGAACCAGTACTTTTTTAAATACATTGTGAAACAAAGCAAATATGTCTATTTATATCGGATGCAGCTGAATACCAGTATTTTACACGAAACGACTGCCTATCTGACCCCCACAACCCAGTTAGTACTGGGTAATACGATACCCCTTGGTAAGACTGACTGTCAGACTTTCTGGCCACTGACTACCTTTAACGACTGTCAAAGATCTACAAACCACAGCCCGTGTTTTCCGAAGCACGGAGGAAACTTGGTAAGTAATGGGTGGCCATCCATCCACGAACCAACCTACGCAAGCGCGACTAAACCTGAAGGTCGAGCCGAGCGGCTGTTATTATTAAGCCACGAGCTCCTCTGAACATGGTATGTTTGTGTGTGGATAAAATGTGGTAATAGTT
This sequence comes from Noctua fimbriata, assembly GCA_905163415.1. Classification (NCBI taxonomy): domain Eukaryota; kingdom Metazoa; phylum Arthropoda; class Insecta; order Lepidoptera; family Noctuidae; genus Noctua; species Noctua fimbriata. Next base: position 3,559,348 of record LR990934.1, read on the forward strand.
ATTTATAGCAGTCAAAAATTCTGCGCCCCAAACTATGTCATAATAGACAGTAAGAATCCAAAAGATTTTGGACAAAATTCAAATTTCATTGCTTCAGTATGTCTCTCTGACTGTATGATTTATTTTAATGTATAATTTATGTAAGTTATTATTTATGTTTATTATCTTTTTTATAATATTGAAAATATTTTTGTCCTCTACTATGTAAATAACGCAATTTATTTTTGTTAATGTGTCAAAATGATATACATTTTGTTATAAGTATGAAACAGCTTCCTATATTCTCAATTATTGAGTACGTATGCTTTGTTTTATAGTGGTTTATGTGCATTATCACCTTTAATTGAGCGATCTGTGGCAAGTAAATAGCAATCATTGCAAAAGCTGCATTAATAACTTTACAAACAAAGAAAAACATCTATCGCTTTCCATCAGGCGTGGTCGAGGTCAAGAGCAGGCCGATTTTGAAAAAAAAACCACTGCTGTCACACTGTCAGTAATAATATTGTGTTGTTAGCTGCGAGCCACCCATCATCATCATCATCATCATTCTCTTGCCCTTATTAACTTATGTGGGGTCAGCGTAGCATGTCTTCTTCTTCCATACTTCTCTATTACTCGTCATCTCAGCAGTCACCTCCTTTCTAGCCATATAAATTAGAACCACCCAATTATTATTATTATTATCAGCCATTTGTGTCCCACTGCAGGGTAAAGGCCTCCCTTCCCTCTTTCCACTTATCCAAACACCATAAAATAATAGAAAGTCTATTATTAAGTTCTTATCTAATATTTTTATGTGTCTGTCAAAGTGTCACGCATTTTACTGACTTAAATACTAAAAGTTGTAATAAAAAAAATTAGAACTGACTGTGTGACCGATAAACAATGAATGAATTTGAATTTGAAAAGATCAACAATAACTTATAAAAATAATCAAACCAATTTTTATCATCGAACTCAAGAAAATCACTTAAAAAGGAAAAAAATACCACCCAGCACGATTTAAAATCCACAAACACAAACGATTAAAAAAAAAACCTATTATAAAAAAAATATCACTTACCTGATATACGTATTTACTCCCAAACGAGTGAGGTCCACTAAGATCGCTAATATACTGTTGACTATGGAAGTTGTCACTACATTGAAAGATTTAAACATTAGAGAGGGACAGACACGACAGAATACGTCCATTATGCCTATTTTTTGCCTCTGAGAGGACGTTCGATCGTACATAGGTTGCAATAATATACCCACATTTCGCCAGTTACGTTTAAGTCTCATGTAATAGGGGGCGAACCTATTGCCATCAACCAGGCGCAAATCCAGATTCCGTGGCTGTGTCTGAGAAATTCCTGATGGAAAAACCTAAAAACAATTCGCCCGACCAAGAACTCACCAGATGAACCTTTCAAAAAGAGGCTAGAAAAAAAAAATCTACCATTATTGTTCGTACATAGAAGAAAAAGTGCTCCACAGATGTTTTCATAACGTGAACTGTGATACTCTTGTTTAATAATACAAGTTTAAAACAATAATTATTCACATTCGATATCATTCGCTTTTAAAACAATTTTTTGTTACATTCAGGAAAACAAAATAAATTCCTCGTTGTATTTGGTAACCAGTTAAATGCATAAATTATTAGACGATTCATTTTCTGTTTACCTTTATTTCGGCATATTTCACTCGCAATAAAATAAAGTTCCTTAATGAACCGAGGAGCTCGTGGACGTGGAAGAACTCTTGGCTAAATAATAACAGACGCTCGGGTCGATCTTCAGGTTAAACCGCGCTTGCCTGATCGGTCCACGGATGGGTGACCACCCATTACATGCCAAATTTCCTCCGTGCCTCGGAAAACACATTAAGCCATTGGTCTTGGCTGTTATTTGTAGATCTTTGACAGTCGTTACAGGTATTCAGAGGCCCAAAAATCTGACAACCAGTCTTATTATCGTAGTATCGTGGTATCGTATTTATTACCTAGTAGGTACTAACTTGGTTGTGAAGGTCAGATAGGCAGTCGCTCCATGTGAAATACTGGTATTCTGCTGCATCTGGTTAGACTAGTAGCCGACCCCAACATAGTTGGGAAAAGGCAAGGCATGTGATGAGTTCTTTAATGAACCGATCTAGTGATGTTGGATTGCGAGATTAATTTATCTTTCACCCGCCTACGGAATGATTTTAATTTAAACGACAGACCAGACAAGTCACTCAACATAGACGAAGAAGAAAAATACATATTATAGAAGCTAACTCATTAACCACCCAAGAAAAGTTAATACAATTTATATGGCACCAACGCGCGAACTTCTTCTACCAAATGAAAGAAGAATCACATAAATCGGTTCATAATTGACGGATTAATTTAATTTTTTTAAATGTATTTTCATTAATATATATCAATGATAATACATTTAAAAAAAATACAGGGTGTAAGGAACAGCCGTCCACAAACTGTTAGGGTAAATTCAGCAAATCATACAAACGCACGTAGCGAACGGCAAGCGCGACGACGAGTTCGATGAACTCTGTAGCTAGGCAGGAAGTGAACAGCAGATTTCACGCGTCGTTCGTTAGAGTATCACTACATCCATTGTTGGATTTTTGATTTGAGCCGTATTATTTACATAAATGGAGTGCTACGTACAGGCATTGTAATTTTACATTGAAATAAAGGAATAGTAACTGAAAAAATATAAAAAAAATCCGGAGAAAAATTCCGGTGGAATATGATTCAAAATTAGGAGCTGAATGCACCCTGTCAGTTTGTGGAGGGCTGTCATACCACCTCCTCCTTTTTTGAAGTTGGTGAAAAATCCCTGCAAATGAATTGTTCTGTCACCTCTTCTACATAATCTTTGGCCTAACATACAACTGCGAACACATCTTACAAGTACAGTGTGAGAGGTAAATATTTGTACTGTTTTTCCGCCTTCAACGACTATTACATACGCTATTAAGTGGATACTTCTGTTGTATACCTACAGATTAAGTTACTTTAACGGATATTAATAAAAAAAACCAGTAGGAATTGTCCAGGAAAATTTCTAATAATAATTAACTTTGGTAAAAGAAAATATTCATTGAAGGAAACTACAACATTAGTTTTAGTATATGCGAAACCTGAAACACGTGTCTAGTATTTTTATGTAAATAATCTATGCACAAAATTTCAAAATTGTATCATGAAAAATCCCAAAGTTATGTTTGTTCTGTTACCTGGTTGTTCGTACAAAAACGTGATCACCACGCAGCGCGCCTTCAGCGTCGCCTTGAGCCCATTGATAATAATAATTTGGCAGTAGGTACCTTAATTATTGCGATAGGTACGTAATGTCGCTCGGTGTCCAACTTGTAAGTTTTTTAAATATTTTGGGAAACAATAATATAACATGGTTTAAAGATGATTGGAATCGATTCAGTTACTTATTCTGAACAAACTATATTCAGGTTTCGCAAATACATAAAAATAATGTTGTATATTGGTGTGATAACTCTAAAGTTTTTATAAAAATTTGGCAATAGTAGGTAATATACAAGGAAGACGTACATACACAACATGACGCCTATTATTCCCGAAGAGTTAGGCAGAGGTGTACCTAATAATAATACACCAATATTTTTCCAGTTATGTTTAAGTCCCATATCATAGAGGGCGAGCATATTCCCATCAACCGGGCACAAACCCAGACTCCGTGGCTGCTACTGAGAAATTCCTGATGGAAAGACCCAATAACAATTTGCCCAACACGGGAATCAAACCCAGGCCCTCAGAAGTCGCGATTGCGACCACTAGACCAACGAGGCAGACTCAGGGGAGAGTAGAAGGAAAGTTTAAAGATGACATTTGCCTTAAATTGCTTACACATAAATAGATAAATTACAAGAAGCTACAGAACATCACCTACGTCGATCATGTACAAATGTCTTGTTTTTTTTTCGTATGGGAATTCATCAAATTAATGATACTGGAAGCACTGGGCAGAGCGCAGGAGGTGTCAGACTTCTACTGACTAAAACCCATCCATGTTCCTTCTTTGCCCTTTCTGTTCCAGGGCCACGGTATCTCTTTCGAACAGTCCCGCAACCCGAGCAGTGCCTGGCAGGCATGTACAAACCTCTGGAGGTCTAAAATAGCGGCGATAGCAGAAACACAATAAAATTAAACACGTTAAAATTCTTAAAATGGACACAGACGCAGTTAATATTATGAATTGTCACTTTGATAAATGATGTTTATTTTTCGAATAGGTTTTTACAAACACTTTTACACGTCGCTTTTTTTTAAACTAGACGAGGCCGGTGTTTCGTAACTGACTACTCTGAGAAGAAACAGCCGAAATAAACTCAGATGTACTCTAGTCTCTTTTAACCCGGCGTCATGGGGGTTGGGTCTGTGAGACCCGGCACATGTTATTTAGCTTTTTATTTATGAAATACTAGAATAATTCATGCTTAATAAGCGGGTCTGTATGACCCACCCTCTATGTCCGTGTTACACTTTTTCACATCCATGACGCCGGGTTAAGGTCCCGACAAAATCTTAGTCAGGAGGACTATGCATATAAGTGTCAGCGACCATTTTACGAATTGTAACGTAATTCATACTATTATATATATTAAATGGGCCTACTCTTGACCTCACTCTAGTCCTGAGGACAGTGATGAGGTCGACGATGGAACCAGCTAACCCAAAAGAAGCCTATTAACTCGCGACTTAAATAGATTGGGGTCATATGAACTTATGAACACCGACGCAGGCAAGTTATTCCACACCTTGGCTATGCTCGTAATAAATAATGTAGCAAAGCGCTTCGTGCGAATGTGTGGAACATCGACAAGGTAAGTGTGATAACCTGCAGTACGTCTGGACTCCCTATCGAAGAATGGAGATGGTGGAATGAGCTCGTGGAGCTCTTGGGCTCACCGAAGTACAATCTGTAAAATACCGACAAACATGCAACTCTGCGCCGCCGCGCTGATGGACCAGGCTATGAAGCTTGGTACCCACCAGCTTATCGTCACCATGATTCTGCTTAAGCGGGCACTTTAGGTCCCCTGGTTGGTCATACACATACACACGCCGGTTGCAAGTTCTTTGTACGAGACCTCTCTAAATAACCTCAGCAATAATGTTATTGGGTCGTCCCCTATAGCGTATCTCCCTTGTGAGATTTTAAATGGGAAAATCATCATCAGCTGTTCTTCCAGTCTAACCAGATGCTGTGGAATACTAGTATTCTTGTTTCAATTACATGGAATGACTGCCTGTCTGACCTTCACAACCCAGTTAGTACTGGGTATGGTAATACCCAACGAAACGTGAACAAGGGTTGAAAAAAATATACTTATGCGATAATGTTTTTCGTTTTTTTGTTATTAATCTATAACTAGACAGTATAAGCCATATTTCAGTTCAATTAATATTACAAATATTTTTATTTAACACAGAACAAATAAGAAGAAAACTTGCTATTTACGCTGTGAAAATGTGAATACGGCTTTAATCTTTCTTATCGTGTGGTTAGTGCCTAACCTGGTTTCAAAGTTTTTTTTGCCCTGGGCCTCGGACTTGGCTTTACATGCCGTCAAGAAATATCTCTAAGGCATGCTGGTTCCCTCAAAATGCTTTTCCTTCACCGAAGCAAGTAATAATTATACAATACGTAAATAAATCCGAAAAATCAGAGGTGCGTGTTTTGAGTTCGATCTTGAGACCTATGACTTGGCAGTCCGACGGTCACACCACTAGGCTATCACTGCATGGCCCTAATGAAACCTTAGAAAGACAATGAGAAGAATACTGGTGGAAGGTACCTATTAATTAAGGGGGGCAAAGGTTTTACTTATTATAATTACCCACTATATTATTAAGAGCTATTATTAATGTCATTGTCTAGTCCGTAGAAATGAAGAAGGTTCTTTATAATTAGTTTATAACATAACATCACGCCTGTAATCCCCGAAGGGTTAGGCATAGTTGTACTTAATAGTACACTAATATTTTGCCAGTTATGTCTAAGCCCCATGTAACAGAGGGCGAGCCTATTCCCATCAACCGGGCACAAAACCAGTCTCCGGGGCTGCTACTGAGAAATTCTTGTTGGAAAAACCCAATAACATTTTGCCCGACCTAGGAATCGAACCCAGGACTTCAAGTTCAGCAATCGCGCTTGCGACCACTAGACCAAGGAGGCATAACTAGTTCATTGTTGTAGATTTGCCTACCTTTAAATAAAAATCATGGATACCAATTATTAGAAAGCGATATTTCTGTCAATACTCGTAGGTACGAGTCTAAGTTATACAGGGTGTAAACGGACCCTTCTCGAAGCCTTCAACCAAGCATTATTTACCTCAAAATAAGTAACCCTACGCAAACATTATTGCTAGCAAACGACTTTTTTTTTTGGGGTCAAAAATCACGTTTTACGGAAAAACTTAATTTAACCCACTCAAAACATTGTGCTGATGGATGCATTGAATAGTACGAGGGTCAAGGAGGTATTTAAAGTAAAGTTATAACCTTAAAACCTAGTAACAAAAAAAAAAGGTAAAAACGTTGGAACTTTGACCCCTAATAGCTCCGTAACTAGAAGGTTCCCAGTAATGGTCCACAAAAAAAAGGCGTATGCACCGTCACTTCTCAATCTTCATAGTTGTGAAAATCGCTTCCAAAACGTTTTGTAATCCTACCCAGTTTTACAAAAGGGTATCGTTTTTCCAGTAACTGGAGGGCAGATAGGCAGTTGCTCCATGTAAAATAGTGGTATTCAGTTGCATCCAGCTAGCTCGGAAGCCGACCCTAACATAGTTGGGAAAAGAAAGCCGAAAAGAAAGACACTAGTTACGTATAAATAAAGAAAGAAGAAAGAAAACATATTTATTTGGCACATGCCACAAGTGCACACAGCAAACAAATAAAAAAACTTAAATTTACACAATAAAAAAGTTAAAAATAAACAAAAAAAGAGATAATATTGTGTGTCTCACGACTGCGCCAAATAGGCCTAGTGCAGCAAACTGCCGAGCAGCTAGTGCCTGACGCTAAAGCTTGTTTGATGATTAGGTAAAAGTCTAGGTCGAGGATAAGTTTTCTCGATTTATAGTAGAACTAGCTGTTGCCTGTGATCTTCGTCCGCGTGTTTATAGTCTATAACCTTCCTCAATAAATGGGCTATCCAACACTAAAAGTTTTTTTGAATTCGAACCAGTAGTTCCTGAGGCGCGTTCAACCAAACAAACAAACTCTTTAGCTTTATAATATTATACAACATTAGTTTTAGTATATGCGAAACATGAAACACGTGTCTAGTATTTTTATGACAGTTTTGAAATTTAGTACATATATTCTTTATATATGTACTAAATTTCAAAACTGTCTCATGAAAAATCACAAAGTTATAATCTTGTTCTGTTACCTGGTTGTCCGCACAAAAACGTGATCACCGCGTAAGGGGCCCGCGCCCGCGCCTCCAGCGTCGTCTTGAGCTCATTGAAAATAGTAATTTGGCAGTAGGTACCTAAGTGATTGCGATATTTACTTAATGTCGCTCGATGTCCAACTTGTAACTTTTTTTAAATATTTTTGGATTTTTGGATACAAAATATAACATGGTTTCAAAATTATTAGAATCGATTCAGTTACTTATTCTGAACAAACTATATTCAGGTTTCGCATATACTAAAAATAATGTTGAATATAGTATAGATTACAATAGACACGTAATGCAGTTGACCGCAAAAACTATGACTTGCGAACATTAAACGAGATGCAAGTACCCAATAAATTGGGTACCAAATGAAATGTTAACTGACATTAATTTTAATGAGTACAGCTGTAACTGCCAACCTTGTCTGGTCTTCAACCAGTGTTTATAAGGAAAATAATTTCCACCTCAGATAATTTATTCATTACATACAGACTTGGCCTATGTCCTACAGTGGACGTTTTTCGGCTGAAATGATGACGATGATACAGACTTAGGAGTCCGTGGCTAAATAATAACAGCCGCTCGGGTCGATCTTGAGGTTCTGTGCTTGCCTAGGTTGGTCTGTGGATGGGTAATGGTCCAGTGGATGGACCACCCATTACATACCGAGTTTCCTCCGTGCCTCGAAAAGCACGTTAAGCCGCTGGTCCCGGATGTAATTTGTAGATCTTTGACAATCGTTAAGTAGTCAGTGGTCCAAAAAGTCTGACAACCAGTCTTACCTTGGGGTATCGTATTACCCAGTACTAACTGAGTTGTGGAGGTCAGATAGGCAGTCGCTCCATGTAAAATACTGTTATTTAGCTGCATTCGGTTAGACTGGAAGCCGAATCCAACATAGTTGGGAAAAGGCTAGGCAGATCATGATACAGACTTAGAGGTGAGTAGGTACTGCACAAGGACTTTCTTAAATCATTACCTACATCACTTGGGTACTTGTTATAGCAAGTCATACGGACCTTGGACAAATTCCATCTTAAATGCCTCCGAATCATCATGAACATCAGATGGTCGGACCGTATTAGAAATACGAACGTCTTAAGACAAGCCAAGGTCCTTGGCATAGGGGCCTACTTGATGAGACGTCAGCTAAGGTGGTGCGGGCATGTCTCTAGAATGCACGAAGAGAGACTGGCGAAGCGCATCTTCTATTCTAAACTCCAGGAAGGAAAACTGAAACGTGGTCGTCAGTTTTCACGTTACAAGGATTTTCAGAATAAACACTTCAAAAAATGCGAAATTGACCCCTTAGTGTGGGAAAAGCAGGCTCAAAATCGGCCTGAGTGGAGACTTCGTGTGCATCAGCAGGTCAACGCCTTCAAATAGAGAAGAAAGTCACAGCTAGACTTAAAGCGTGATAACCTTAAAACTAGGCCACCTGCAGCACAGCTGACATGTCCGCTTTGTGCTCGGAGTTTTTCGGCCAAAGTTGGGTATGTTAGCCACTTGAGAGCACATGATAGAGCAGCATACCAAAACTCCCGACAACCTCCCTAAAAAGCCATCGAATGCAGTCGCTGTGGCCGATATCGGCTAGATAGCATCATCACCATAGCAAGTCATTTAATGTCAGAGTTCTTGCGAATAACTCCAAGACGAGTCTATTGTACTTCTACTATAAATCAAGACAACTTATCCTCTACCTAGACTTTTCTCAAATCATCAAACAGGCTTTTTTTTGTTTGTGATGCGTATTTTTTTTTTATTGCTTGTTTATGATAATTTTATCCGCCATTTTGTACGCCATATATTGGCAAAATATAGTGAACATATTTTAGACAATATACTATCTGTAACAATACCTACATCTAACAAAATAAATGATTGATTCATTGAATAAACGTTTATTGTTTATTTTGTAATTTTAATAATTTTGTATGCACGTCATGCCCCTACGACAAATAAATATTTATTCTTTCTTAATGCGTAATTAGTGTTTGACCGCGGCTTTTTTTCCTCAACTATGCTGGGGTCGGCTTCCAGTCTAACTGGATGCAACTGAATACCAGTATATTATTTCCACTGGTCAAGACCACTCTCCCCTCCTCCCTCTCTCCTCTTGTTGGTACAGGCAACTAGATTGAGAAGTAAATTATGTGTAAAAGCAAACGCCTCTCCGAAATGTATGAGCAACGACACATGGCTTTACAACTTGTGTAACTTGAAAATCCATTGTGGGTGAGGTTTATTAGCCTGAGGTTTTAGGAGGCTCCTGAAGGAGTACTGACCGATTGATGGGACGTTTGAGTCAACGATGTGAAGTTCTCGAAGATTGACGAATTGTGTGGGTTGTGTGAAATAGACTCCGAACCAAAGTCGACCGTAACAAAGACACAAATCTTTACAGATCTTTACAGATTGTCTTTGCTGGACGGCTCAGATCTCGAGTGTACATGCGGCGTGTCTCACAAGACAATGGCCCACTTTCCACCTTGCGCTGCATGCCCTGACACCTGTGTACTTGTCGATCTTATGACTGCATCAGAGAGCGGAGTTCATATGGCTGAATTATAAACTGCTCTGCATTTAAACAGTAATTTAATTGACATTTAATTCTTAGTTGATTTACGTAAAATATAATAGACATGGTTGTTTTTGTGACATTTTATGGTTTGATATTTAAACGGTTTTTGATTGATGACACAGTTTTTTTTTATTTCTCTGTTTGCTGTATATTTGATTATTGCTTCTGTTGTGATTTGAAATGTAATTATTTTGTAAAATTCGAACACAATGCAAATTGTTTTTTTTTTTTTTTTATTCTGTATAGGCTTACTCTTGACCTCAATCTAGTCCTGAGGACAGAGATGAAGTCGAAGATGGAACGAGCTAACCCAAAAGAAGCCTATTAACTCGTGATTTAAATAGATTGTTTGATGAATAATTAAATAAAATTTTGGGCCAAATATATTTAAAGAATAAGGAGAAAGTAGAGTTTCTTGGTTTAATGTGTGTGTAAAGAATGCTTGGTTAACGGCTTCGTGTAGGGTCCGTTTACACCTTATAATTATAGTGTTCAAGGTACACCTCTGCCTTACCCTTGAGCATTACGCCTTAATGTCATAAAACAATGTTGAAGGCCCGTCTTTTATCATCATAATAAAAACAGCTGTATATCTTAACTTTCTATCCGAAACATGTTTAACAAACCTATTTAATATGCTCAAACTTCCAGGCGAGAACCGTAACAAGTAAAATAAAACATGATTTTCTGAGAATTGCTCAAAACAGTCACAAATTGTGAGACACCTTAAGCCAAGTTCAAATGAAGAGGTCCAAATTTAACGAGTTGTCAAATAGCCGTTGCGTAGTTAATCAAAAAAGTAATCTCAGCTTGGATATGAGTTAACTTTCGCTCCCATTTTGTTTACTGCCACGGAATATTTTAATGTCCGCTGAAAATGTGGACGGTTTGTTTTTTCAACTTATTCGTCAACTGGCGAGTGTGAAATTCGCGAGTGCGCGCGAGTTGGAACCTTCCGATTTTACCTATTTTTTTTTGTCAACTCGCAAACACCTTGAAAATATGACGTTAAATTCGTCAGATGTACAGTCACCTATAAAAACTTCTTATAAAATGTATTATATAGTATAAGACATTTAATGCATTCTATGCTTGGGTATTTCGTCGGCCACATCCCTCTCGCCTCATTCCGCACCTCCAACATAGGCTTTAACGTATCCCGAAATCTAAGTACACCTGGTACATAAACGAATCAGCCAGCGCTGGCAATAGCTACTTATTTATAGTTATTGGTTTCAATCCGTTTTCATTTGACTGTACTTTATAATGTGCGTTCGAGTTAATGACAACAAAAATAGGTAAAATCGGAAGGTGTCAACTCGCGCGCACTCGCGAGTTTCAGACTCACCAGTTGACGAATAAGTCGTTTTTTCATGTTCGAAGTTTGAAAACATGGTGTAACCAAGGGCCTACGATTGGGAAAGTGTTTACACGACAGAGCAAGGATATGCCTCAACGGCCACTACTAGAGTCGGCACTATCCATGCAAACCAAGCGTGTCACCGTGTATTTGAGCTACGATATTAATGACGTTTAGAAACTGGCAGCTATAGAGGTGATCTGTGATACCAAAGCGCTTTCGATGCCACAAATTTTATTAGTACTGCCGGCTCGTTTACACCAAATGCCCTAGACATTTAGGGACCATGGAGTTTCTTGCCGGTTCTCCATTATAAGAAACGACAAACCCTAACCGTCCACCGTTTTATAAGTGCCCATGTAGAGCCATGAGAAATAAAATATTTATATTTTGGACCTCGCTCACTACGATCACGACTTGTCACATGATCGGCCGATATTTAGAACAAAACTGATCGGACGGAGTCGTGGCCCTGGTGTACGCGAGGTCCCTTACCATATTAAGTGCTTCGGTGTTAGGTCTTCGAGCTTAGAAGAAGGATTTAGAATCAGAAACTTGGGGATAGGTGTCACCACCTTCACCCAATTCTTTATTGTTTTCAATTAAGTGGTGTAAAACACACACGTTTTTCTTCATTCGGCAGTATAATATTCTGTTGTAATGCAAAGCATACTTGAAGCAATTAGGTACTAACCAGTACATATTCGGCTTTCAATCGGAAATTATTCGGGGCTGCTGGCGTTTTTCCGGAAATTATACAACGTAGTTGTATTTTTTTATTATAATGTAATTATTTTTTTATTAATTTCCGCCCGGTTTCGACCCGAACATAGTAACCTCCATCCTTAGAGGAACGTCTTCAAAACCAGCTTTATATCCACAAAGAACTCACGGAAACCAAAGGACCATCTCGTTGTCAAAGGCAGCACAGGAACGAAGATCCGGAACTGCCATATTAAAGCTAGGCACCACTAGTAAGGACATACATCAATGGTAGCAATTTGATATTATATTGTAGCAGTAAGAGTGATTTTAGTGGAGCACGATGTACCACCGATCGTGATGTGCTGTACGAACGGGGAAAGGTTTTTTAACTATCACGCAGCGTGTACTTCCTGTTCGTTTGGAATAAAAGTTTATTAGGGTATACATGGAATTTCTTCCCTCCGTTATCGAATCAGAAATTAACTGCAGGAGAACAAAGGTAACCGACATACCCTGAAGAATTGCCAAACTGAAGTGGTAACAAACAGGGCACATTGCTCGCAGAACGGATGGCCAATGGATCGATGACCTGGTGAAAGTTGAGGGAAGCCGCTGGATACAAGGAACTCTGGACCAATCGACGTGACGACGCTTTTGGAAGGCCCTTGTCCCGAAGCGCGCGCTGGCGTCTATACACAGTGGGGTAACCTGCATGATTTCACATTAAAACTGAATGAATATAAATGATGACTACTCTTGCATACGCTGACTGATTGAGTGAATGTTTAAGCTTTTATTTGCATTTCATTCGTAATAATATGTACTTTGTGTCGGTCATCTGTTGTTACCGAAATGTTGTTTTAAAGGAGAAGTGTAGTGTTGTTTAATTATTGACACATTAACGTCTCATTCACGACAGACTTGACCCCAAGACACAAGTGTCGCGACAGAAACTTTCGAGTAAACAAATAAAAGAAGTTGATTAGAGCACGCAAACAACATTTTATATAATAAAATGAAAAGAAAAAAAATAGGTTTATCTATCCACATTGAAGTCGTACACAAAGTTTCGTGTCCGATTTATTAACCGTTGAGGAGTCCTCTCGTAAGGAGGCGAGCCTGGCTGCAGGATCAAGTCACGTCTGTCATAAAAATGTATGGCATGTATTTAACGCGGCGACAAACTAATCTGATTTAGGGTTTTAAAAGCTTCAGTGAAATTCAATCAGTTCAATACGATCAGTGTGATAATTCAAGGACTCTGAAAAAAACATAAAACAAGGTTATTAACCACTAGATTATGGATAAGGCGTAGTCGACGTAGCCCCGCTGAGCGGGGCTCCTATTTCTGTTTGCAGAGTTTAAAGTAACCTAACACGAAGGGGATTCCGGGGTCTTAGTTCGCCGACTTCGCTCGCTCACTACACCACGCCATCCCCTTCCAACCTAACCTGTCCGAGTCGGGGTGCCACAAGACTCTCTCAGCCTTCACTCTCTCTTGCTTCCTGTATTCTCCTTGCCGCAATGACCGGATAAATAGTTACTCACTTGGTACAATAGTCGCCCATTAATAATTTCCCAAAATATATTGTCACCAGAATCAAAGGTGTGTGCGCGATTAGTCGAAAAATGGTTTGCAAATTTAGAAGCGGACAACTTACATACAAATGAAAAGTGCAATTTAAATAAAAGCTAGTTATGAAGCACGCTCATATCACTATGCGTAAGTCGCGTCACAAATCAATCGCAAGTCGCATATGGCCTGTCGTCATCACGTATCTCACGTACAATTATTATTTAATTTTATATAAAAAGAGAACTATTTCAGATGACTGAATTGTATGCAATACTGGGTACAGAATTTAACTAATAACAATAGTCCCATAAAACAAAAAAGTGTTGAAGATAAAACATTCACCTTATTCTGAAGTCAGCGATGTAGATTTGCAACTCTTTTTAGTATTTTGGCTGTGTCTCGTGGAATGGTAATCTCTGGGATAATAATCTTCTGGCACGACATTTGATAGTGCTTGGGTTAATATCGATAGACAATTTTCGATGTTATTAACGCCCGACGCAAAAAGACGGGTGTTCTAAGTTTGACCACAATGTGTGTGTGTGTGTGTCTCTAGTACTGTAGCTCTTAAACGAGAAAACCGATTTGGATGCAATTATTTTTATTTGAAAGCTAGTTTCTTGGCGATGGTTCGTACGTTTTATCAAAATTGGTGCAGCCATTTACTAGTTATGGGGGATGAAAGTGGGTATTGACAAATGTTATTATAAGGTAGACGAATTTTTGAACGGCCATTTTTAGAATAATACATTTTTTTTTTTACCTTTACTATGACTATTTATTAATTTAATTGTATTTGATGATTTTTTTATCCTTTTTCTTTTCATGTATTAATTAATTCGAAATATATATTGTTTTTTTAATGACATAATGTAATGACACCGAATGGCTCACTTATTAATTTATATGTCTTTATTATGACAAAAATAAATAGTATTTATGTAAACACCTATGTTTCACAAATAAACTGATTGATTGATTATAAAGAAGTATTTGCAGTAGAATATTTTGCATTAATAGACTTCTAAGAGGAGGGTTGTCTTCACGAATAAAAGCATCTTCATCACTCATTATGTTTTATTTATAAATCATTTTTTATATAATTTAACACAATAACTAAAACACTTTTTATCAAAAAAAAAAACAATTTTAATAATTCGAAAACGTCCGACTAGCTTGGATGCCAACGAACGAACAGCCACACCCACGCGATATTGATGTGCCGTGTTTTACGTGTGTAATAGTTGCGTCGAAAGACTTAGAGCAAAGTATATTATTGCTTCAAATACTGACATGAGCCCTGAATGAAAAAGTATCGATTATTTTAATGATACCAAGTGTGTGATACCTTCTTAAAATGAGCGGAAACCCGATACGCTAACATTGTTATCACAAACACTTCATGATTTGTCTTATTTGAAATTTGAATGAATTTTGATCATAAACCATCCCATTTAAACATTGCTTTAAGTTTTCACGGTTTAAAACTAAACTTATATAAGTGACAGACTTACGGGATATCGTGTAATCAATTCTTTTGAGCTCCCGATATTTCGACGTCGCGGTCGTTGCTCTTGTTGTTGTTGTTGTCATCTCGCGATCATGGCGCAAGCAACAGCGTTGAAAATCGGGAGCTCAAAATAATTCATAATCTCGGAAATGTATATAGGTTCATCCTATTCAAATTCAATTTTTTTGCTCCTAATTTCAAGCTTATCGAAAACGTCAACTCCGTCCCAACACTAGCGAGTTCTCATCTGCTACACAGACGGGGAGGCATCCGTTCCACTAATGCACTGGGTCATTCCTTTTTAAATAAACCAGTATCAAGTAGTATTGTGTACACAGTTTGTTTGGGCTGTTGTGAATCGGATGGTTTGATTTTGGGGTAGGTAGTGGTGTAGGTGACACATTTGATTTGGGAAATTATCGTTTTTATAGACATGTACAGTCAGCAAAGCTAAATAGTTTAAAGCTAGGCGTACAATGACTGTTATCGCACACAGCGGTAACAGTCATTGTACGAGCCGGTAATATTCGTACAGCCGCTCCTTATCATTGTGTGCGTATACGTAGTCTACCCTTCACGGGGTTTATTTTTTTTATCTTTAAGCTTGTAGGGTAAAAAATAAAAAAACGGGTTTACAATAAGGCCAACATTTTACACAAGTGTAACATGGTCACCATAGCTGATTGGTGTAAGCGCTTGCGTCAGTTAGTGACCTAAGCTTAACGATGTGAGATCGATCCCAGGTGAGGAGTTGCTGTTTTTTACTTTTTGTTCTTTATTAAATTAATTTTGTGACCAATAAAATCACTCAAGCAAAAAGTAAAAAGGTAATTAAATAAAACCATTAAAATAACTTGATTTTTTATTAGATAAACATTAGGTTTGAAAGGACCTTTGCCTTCCTTACATTGGTTGTTTTAAGGTTCAATTTGGTGGGAGTTGTATGTTAGCAAAAAAAACTTGTGTGGCTGATACAATGATTTAATACGAACTGGTTTTAAACATATATAGGCTATAGCTATCCATACTAGACATTCGAATGAGTAAAACACTGTTGTTTACCACTTTTATTGACAAAGGCAAAGTTTTTTGTTGGTAAGGATGGACGTAAATAATTTGTCAAAGTAGCAGGTATATAAATTGAATCAAAGTAAAATTAGAGGTGAAGTGAATCAACATGTTAGATAGTAAGAAATTATGACAACTTCTAACCGCATAACAATAACATCACTTCACCATACTTTCAATACTTTACGAGTTGTGGTTTTAAAAAGAGGATTAGAGGAGGAGATTATTAACATCTATACCTAATTGTTGCTAAGGTTTATATTTGTTTACATTCGCTTAACAAATATGAACATTATTTGCATAAAAATAAGATTCATATTCGCCTACTAATTAAAATAAATTCGACTATAATGAGTCTGTAAACCCTCGTTTTCTATTACTTCTTGTAACCTTCACCTCATGCTGTTAACCATATTCGCGCATATGTTAAGTAACATTTACGCCCATCCTTGGTTATCCGACTTAAACGTTTTTTCGTCGCTATAAATCAGCACATTGTTCTCCCAATCAAAATTAATCCTAGCAAAGTGTAGTCGGTTTTGTCGGTGCGCAGTGGACAGTTTGTAAGCACATATTGTGTGCTGTTGCTTTTACGCGGGTGGACAAGAAGGGAACAGCCTTGTGGCCTTGCCACGATGTCGTGGTGTCGAGCCGATGAATTTGCCTTTGGTTTTGGCCTAGGATGTTCTACGTCTCCAAAATCCGGTTCTCCTCTGTGGACAAAAAGAGTATTTATAATACTATTAATAATAGCTATTATTATAAAAAATATATACTACATTTAAATACTATATACATAATATACACAATGTTTAAATAATAAACTTATATATACCTAATTAATTTTATAATAATACAAATAAAAAAATTAAATATAAGATATACACTGACATTAGCTTTTCTTAAACTGTCTAAGGGCTAAATCAAGCTAATTTTAGACCAAGTTAATTTTTATCATAATCATCTTAAGATAAATTTAAAAAAATCTTTCATTCATGATAATATATTATTATAACTATGGCAATACCTAATTGCACTTAAGTTACATTAATTATTTATTCGTAGTAAACATTGAAAGGTGAGAGGAGTTAGTTAAAGTGAAGTAGGTATAATATCAACATAGTGTTATATGTAACTGTTACTCACCGATATCATTAAGCGCCTTCCAATTTCGCATCTTCTTAGCGTGTCGATGACAATTCAAATTGAGTCAGTCCAAAATTTATCGACGACTTTGGCACTTTCAGTAGCGTCCTGTGATGCACATCGCAGGAGCAAACAACAGGACAGGCAGGACACGATATAAAGTGTCCCATCGTTTGTGGGGCAGCACCACATTTACACTCACAATTTCACATATAGGTATGTTTTGCTCATCCAAAACAACGATTTCTACCCTTTTGAACATTGATAAAATGTTACATTGTTGGATCCACAGAAATAAATCCGCGCACATGCGCATGAGGTAGTAATCAATAAACTCAGTAATGCAAATACTCGTAGATTGACAACAAAGAACGCTCATTTTTATAAATGAAGGTGTTTGAAAACAATATTTTTAAATTGTCGGTAGTTTTTATCTAAACAGTCAAAATAAAATGACCTGAGAGTTCCGTGTTTATCTCAAACATTGGAAACTTCATTACCCAACCTTGAACGGGATCGAATCGTTATAAATTCTACTTTAAGTAATGTTTTAACAAAAGAATGAATACAAAAAGAAAAAGAACATATTGTTGCTTACGGCTTCTTGTTTACTGACCAAAGACGATAGCCATTGTGCCAAGCTTGCTATAGTGATATGATGCAAAATATTATACCTCCTTCAGTACCATAAGTGAATGATGACTATATATTGGTATATGGTAAATGATGTGCCACACGCACACTAATAAAAACCGAGCTCGCACGTTTTATTTAGTGTTTGTGTGCATAACTATGACTTCACCCACACATATAATCTGTAAATCAATTAGTTGGGTCTCGTGTACCTACTCGTATTTATATATATATTATGTCGGATCCGGTCATTAGTACGGACATAAAATGAATCGCAAGCGCGCCAGTGGTAATATTACGCGACCTACCTACCATACTTACCAGTCCACCTACACCAAAGCATGCTATGATAACTTGGCCTCGCTTTGTATAGATTTCCTATACGATGAGAGATCCGCATAAACTGGTTTTGTATAGCTTGATTGACCGTCGTGCGTACCTAGACTGCTGTTCATAAGTAAAAGTACGACGTATCAAACACTTTTTAGAATTTCATTCAATAAGGTTCTTTAGAAGTTGCCGATGAGATCTTCCAGCAGGCGCACACACCTTGCAAGGGATAAACATTGACTCAAGGAAAGCAATTAGTACACACTATTATTTGGCGTTTTTAATATTAAAAAGTAGGTAGTCGTTTCCGTTTCGGACTGTGATTGACACAGTGTTACACAATTATATTTATTGTTATTTATTCTATTCTTTATTTATTTCTGTAAAAAATATTTTTTTTTCTTTAAATATATCAATCTTAAAAAAATAAAAACATTTTAAAATATTAAAAATAGTAGCCCACTGGTATCGGGAACAAGATCCAAGCTACCGGTGGTCAGGACTCCAGAGAAAGGAACCTCTTAACAAGAATCAAGCCCCATTACCGACTAAACTGTGGTCCCTCATTCCACACAAGAAAGAAAAATATTTTAGTGAATATTACCGAATCAAATAAATAAAATCTTTCTTTTTCTACATAAAGTTTTAGTAAGAGACTAAAGACATTTTGTAAAAAAGAAAGGTAAAAG
Organism: Noctua fimbriata; assembly: GCA_905163415.1. Classification (NCBI taxonomy): domain Eukaryota; kingdom Metazoa; phylum Arthropoda; class Insecta; order Lepidoptera; family Noctuidae; genus Noctua; species Noctua fimbriata. The sequence continues at coordinate 3,578,394 of LR990934.1, forward strand.
AAAATTGACGCAATTTGAAAATAGTGATTATTTAAACTGGTGCCTCAATCCTCACCTCCACTGACATAAGTTTCTTTCCTTTATTTATATTTTTACAAATCATTTACATTTAAAAAACAAATTTATATAAAACATCACACAGCAAACCGGAAGACGCTGCGTTAGAAGGCCTCCCACTAGGTGGACCGATGACCTGGTGAAGGCTGCAGGGATCCGCTGGATGCGAGTCGCACGGGACCGGTCAATGTGGCGACACTTGGGGGAGGCCTATGTCCAGCAGTGGACGTCTTTTGGCTGAAATGATGATGATGATGATGATATAAAACATTTAAAAATATAAAAAATTATAGCCCACCGGTATCGTGATCAGGGTCCAAGCTACCGGCGGTCAGGGCTCCAGAGAGAGGAACCTCCTAACAATACGAGCCGTGTCCAGGAGTACGGCTTTCTGAATCAAGACCTTAATCCAGCTGCCTAACGAGAGCCTCCTCAGGTATTGGTCGAGGCTCTTGGCAATTAAGCCATGGGTTGATACAACTACTGGTGGCACAATGATCGCTGAGTCCACATCCCACTTGTCGATAACCTCGCGAGCCAAGTCAAGATACTTGATTTGCTTATCTTTCTCGGCTTTCACGAGGTTCTCATCATGCGGGACCGTTATGTCAGCAATCATTGCGCGCCGCTCTGATCGATCCATCACCACTATATCAGGCTTATTGGCTACAATAGTCCTGTCAGTGATGATGGATTGATCCCAGTACAATGTGATACTGCCATTTTCGAAAACTGGGTCGGGCACATACTTATAGTACGGCACTTTTCGTCATCATATAAGTTTCTTATTATTAGAAGAATTATTAAACAAGGTGAAAAGGACACCGACGCTAAAATGTAAATAAAACAAACAGCTGTTCCATACTTTTACATTTACTTATTTTATAAAACAAATTATTACTATCAATGAGCTCAAGACGAAGCTGGAGACGCGCGCTGCCTGGTGACCGCGTTTTTGTGCGGACAATTAGGTAACAGGACAAGCTTATAACTTTGTGTTTTTTCATGATGCAGTTTTGAAATTTTGTTCATAGATTCTTTACATAAAAAACTAGACACGTGTATCAGGTTTCGCATATACTAAAACTAATGTTGTATAGTTTGGTTTAAAAGCCATCTTAATCTCGTACAGGCTGACATCCGGAATGTCTTCGGTATAGTTTCGGGTCAGTCTAGCTCTTGGGTCGTTAGCTAGAACGCGCCTAGAAGCCTCTAACGTAGACCGTAGGTCTTTGGGCAAATACCATCTTAAATGCCTTCGAAACATCATGTACATCAGATGGTCATCATCATCATCATCATCATTTCAGCCGAAAGACGTCCACTGCTGGACATAGGCCTCCCCCAAGTGTCGCCACATTGACCGGTCCCGTGTGACTCGCATCCAGCGGATCCCTGCAACCTTCACCAGGTCATCGGTCCACCTAGTGGGAGGCCTTCCAACGCAGCGTCTTCCGGTTCGCGGTCGCCACTCCAGAACTTTTCGGCCCCATCGGCCATCCGTTCTGCGAGCAATGTGCCCTGCCCACTGCCACTTAAGTTTGGCAGATGGTCGAATCGCATTAAAAACATGAACGTCTTAAGGCGACCTAAATCCTTGGCATAGAGGCCTACTTGATGAGACGCCAGCTAAGTTGGTGTGGGCATGTCTCTAGAATGTACGAAGAGCGCAACTAGAGACCAGGGGGCCCTAAATGGCGGCCATTTTAGACCCCCTGAGCTCTATAACTACTCATGTTTACCCTCAATTCCTCTCGAAAGATTAAGCGCAGTTCTCTTCAAAGAAAATGCCTTTTTAAAATTCATGAGAAGCGATTGTCGAGTAGCTCCAGTGTTGAGTGATATTAGATTCAGGCCTTGAGCTATCCGTCTTAAGGCCCTCGCCTACTGCGACGTAAACGCAAAACAGCCGCGATACAGTCGCGATCTAGGTAGTGGCTTTGTACCTTGATCTACGTAACCACGTTTCTGTTGGTATTAAGATGCTGTCACGCTTTAACCGCGATCCAAACGCGATTTAGATCCACACAGACACGATGCACAGACACGACGAGCAGACGGATGCTAAATGGCTAAATAATTCAGTGGCCCGAAAGTCTGACAACCAGTCTTACCAAGGGGTATCGTATTACCCATTTCTAACTGGGTTGTGGAGGTCAGATAAACAGTCGCTTCATGTAAAATACTGGTATTCAGCTGCATCCGGTTAGACTGGAAGCCCGCCCCAACATAGTTGAGAAAAGGCTAAGCAGATGATGATGACAGAAATATCAGTCACTACAGTTGCAAGATAGACTATACTCAGTCCAGACAACTGTCGCGCTGTTGTATCGATACAGTAGCGATGTTGACGCGCGTTTACGTTGTGTGCGACAGCATCGCTGCAAGAAGTCGTTGTGGGCGAAGAGCCTTACATTTTAGCCTTGTTACCAGGTAGGCTGATACTTCATTCGGGATTTTATATGGCATTATCAACCTACTGGCAGACTTGATCCACGTTAGCTGAAGGGGCTCGTGGCTAAATAGTGACTTAGGAGTTGATCTTCAAGGTTAAACAACGCGTGCGGTGAAGAGTCCGTGAATGGGTGACCATCCATTACATAACGATGCCCTCTGTGTCTTGGAAAGCATGTTAACTCGTTGTTCTCGGCTGTTATTTGTAGATCCTTGACCGTCATTACGAGTTAGACGCTTGAAAATCTGACCAAAATCTTACTAAGTATTGTGTGATTTGAGCTGTCGCTCCATGTAAAATACTGGTATTCTGCTATGTCATGAAAAAGCTAGGCAGATGATGATCAGATAAGGTTATATTTCCTGTCTTTGAGAGGGGCCGCACCACGGAGGCCCAAAGCGGGTTTGTACACGTCAAAAATATCTTCGGATTTTTTGTTGATGTTATTTTTCATCACTTTGATAGCAGTTGTGATGAAATAGAGTGATTTTTCATAATTCATAATAACAAAACATCACGCCTGTTATCTCCGAAGGGTTTGGCAGAGGTTTATCTAATAGGACATCCACATTTCGCCAGTTATGTTTAAACCCCATGTAATAGGGGGCAAGCCTATTACCACCAACCGGGCGCAAATCCAGGCTCCGTGGCTGCTAATTCCTGATAGAAAAATCCAATAGCACTTTCCAGTTCATAGTTCAATCCACGAAAATTAAACAAAACAGGAGAGATCTTTGACAGCTCTTCGCGTAGTTTTCAACTATCTAAAAATACATTCCTAATCTGATTTAAAAACTATCATAATATTGAAAGAAAGCCACTTTCATTCCTTGTTACGTTTACAGAAAAACTTACCAAAATGCACTAGTACAAATAAAACTTATATTGTTTTTTTATCCTCCAAGGGACGTTTGGAACTACAGCGGAGCCCCAAGTGGATTTCATATGAATATAAAAACAAGAGGATTTTGAAAATTGAATTCATAACTTGTTCAAGGCAAACTGTGTTATATACTCTAAGGACATAAGTTTAAAACTTAAAACCACTGGATTTTATACCTAGAGTTTCTAGTGTTCTTTTTATGACTACCTACGTACCTATTTAAAAGTGGCCAAGTACCGTTCAGCCCTTGCATAGGGTTGCGTAGGCAGAATATTTAAGGTATTACTTATCTTTGCAATTTTGTCCATACAAACTTATTTTTGCAATAATCTATTCGAAACATACATACATAATTATGTCGGGTTGTCCGGACTTATTCCGTTAGGCTTATACATCATGTGGGCAGAAGATAGGTTTCGTGAAATGAAAATACACTGGGTGCGATACACTGTTTCTATTAAACTAATAAATTACTTGATATTACAATTTAATACAATAACACAGTGCACAAATGTCTCAAATCCGCTACGATCAGACACTGAATGTCGTCCTCGCCTCGAGCTGTAGACATCACGGCTCTGTAGAAGCACGCTGTGGTGTGGGTAGACTGGTAAGTGGGTCGCGTGATGTCACCACTGGCGTACTTGCGATTAATTTCTAGTCCGTACTAATGACCGGATCCAGCACGGCCTTCTTGTTTGAACACGTCCTCGTGTGATGGTTATCCTGTGAACAAAAATAGTCAACGATACATATATTTATGTTCTTTCTGAGTTCATTGCTTGTCCTTAGATGACATATCTCCTCCCTGAATCGTCTGCCTCGTTGGTCTAGTGGTCGCAAGCGCGAATGCTGAGGATGAGGTCCTGGGTTCGATTCGCAGGGCGCCCAAAGTGTTATTGGGATTTTCCATCACGAATTTTTCAGTAGCAGCTACGGAGTTTGGATTTGCGCCCCGTTGATGGCAATAGGTTCGCTACCTATTACAAGGGACTTAAACATAACTGGCGAAATGTGGATTTTTACTATTAGGCACACCTCTGCCTAACCCTTCGGGGATTACAGGCGAGATGTTATGTTATGATTACATCTCTCCTAGGACCTCAAGTTGCCTTGTTTCACGAGCAAGATGGAAATGATGAACTTGAAATTAATGTTTAGTAATAAGCTTTTATTTTATTTTTTTATTTAAAAAAACCTCCCCCCTCACTACTTCTCCTCCTCCTCCTCTATTTTTTTTTTTTTACCATGCACTTTTCGTATGTATGTAAGTTGTCCGCTTCTTTTACAAACCATTTTCAACCACTTGTTGCCCCCGTAGCAAGCGTCGACAAAATGACAGATTGTGTCGCGCAATGACAGATTTCTTTGCACTATCTGTCATCTTGTCGATTCTTCCGTCAAAGAAATCCTTGTCTACGGTGGTCATGCTACGGGGGTAGGTATCCAATTGTAGCCAGGATCGTCTCCTCACGAGAGACTTCCTCAGCGGTTAATAGGACAAGACATGTATTGACTGAAAAGAAAGCAAGAAAAAGTATTTACTGATGACATAGACTGTACTTTTTTAGTCAATAGTCAATAGTCAATAGTCATTTATTCATTTGCATTTTTTTTTTTTTTTGTTTCTTTTTTTTGACAGTTGTTTTGACTGCACGACATAGTCTTAATATCATCTGCCTAGCCTTTTTCCCGACTATATTGGGGTCGGCTTCCAGTCTAACCGCATGCAGCTGAATACCAGTATTTTACATCAGGAGCGACTGCCTATCTGACCTCCACAACCCAGTTAGTACTAGGTAATACGATACCCCTTGGTAAGACTGGTTGTCAGACTTTTTGGGCCTCTGACTACCTAACGACTGTCAAAGATCTACAAATTTCCGAGGCACGGAGGAAAGTCGGTATGTAATGGGCGGTCACCCATCCACAGACCAACCTAGGCAAGCACGGCTTAACCTAAAGATCGGCCCGAGCGGCTGTTATTATTAGCCACGAGCTCCTCATAGTCTTAATAAATGGTTAATAAATCATTAATTTATATAACAATCCATATCTTAAATAATGTATGCTAACTAGGTAAAATTATAAAAGTATGAATTAAATATTATAACATTTTTTGATAGACTTTAATTAGTCTGAAGTTTTAATGAATGATAAAGTTTTTCAAATTAAGGGAATATCTGTCGAATGGTAACTGGTATTTGAGCCAGATAATAATAATTAGACGTTTCAATAGTTTTTTAATTAAATCAAACTTTTTATGTAAAAATTTGACAGTTCTAGGTAAAAAATCTTTGTCTAACGTCTAGACTTAATTAAGAGCTAAAATGCAAACAAAAAAATTCTGACATTAATAACTAGCACTTTTGATGACTAACAGTTACAATAGGTGGCTCATGAGCCCACTGTTCCATAATAGGAGACAATGCACATGGACGCAATACTTGACAGATACATTGTAAATCTGGCCAGCTACCGTCATCACTACAGTATAAAACAAAGTCGCTTCCCGCTGTCTGTCCCTGTGCTTAGATCTTTAAAACTACGCAACGGATTTCGATGCGGTTTTCAGTAATAGATAGAGTGATTCAAGAGGAAGGTTTATATATATTTATATTGCACCTGTGCGAAGCCGGGGCGGGTCGTTAGTCCAATATAAATAAACAATGGCCCATTCCCAGCCATTAACCACTTAAAACTTGCTAACTCTTTGTCCTTGAAAACCTCTGAAACGAAACGATACAGACATAATTATTAAGAACTTAACTAGATACCATTAACATGTTTAAAATAATATCTCTTTAAGACCTGTACACGGCCTCGTGCGATACAACTTGCGATGCGACGGTCAAGCGCTACCCGTTACTTGTTTCATGTTTGACATCACGGTGAATCGTGAAAGGTTCTAAATAAATCATTTAATTTGTTTCTTTCCTATAGTTTCTTTAAACGACATAATATTTTGTTTTCAAACTCAAAGCATTTATTTCAATTAGACCGTTGCAGGCACTTTTGAAGGACAAAAACAAAAGGATGAAGCTACAGTCCCAGTCACAAGGGAAAATAACTTGTGAAAGTACTGTAGTTGCCCATTCCAAAGCGTAGATCTCTATGGAGAAGAATGGGCAGGAAACTGCATCGACACTCTTTTCTTTAACTAATTCAAACTATTTTTTCAAGATCTTGGTTACCTCATTCATTTTGAGATTATACATATAGATAGATATGTGATAACGATGTAGAAAGACGTGCACATTAAGAACTTCCAGAGCAAAAAAGATTAAATTTGGTTGTAAAAACAATGCACTGTCAAAAGGCTACAAATGGTTCGTGTAATATTACCCACGGTGCTGCTCGCCAGGTGTGTTAGCTTGAACTTGGCTTGACACGCTACCGCGTGTCTAGATATTACACGTCGGAAATACATTATCTATCGATTAGAAACATCGAAACAATTCACACGCTTGTAATCCCTTAAATGTAATGATTAGGGATCGGATATTCTGATGCATATTTAGCTAAAGTACGTTTTGTCCCTGCAAAGGGTACTAAAGTGTGGAAGCGACTTCTTATAATATATTTTAGTCCCGATTTCGCGGGATTTCATAAAAAATATGTAGTGCTTTCCTAAGAATAATAAGTATTATGTTTGTATTATGTTTAAAACTAGGCAAAAAAATGTGGAAACACGTAAAAAATTGCTTTAATTTTTAAATTGTTTTGTTGAATTCAAATTTTACTGATGAATATTCAATTATAAAAAATGGAAAATACGACTTGACTAATAATAATGATTGTTTTGATACTCGAACTCTCACTCCATACTAGTCAACACTCAAACTGTGGGTAAATATGCATCCGAATATCCGATCTCTAGTTATGATACAATAACTAATGGTAGGTACCACCCAAGTAAAATAAGGAGCGAGCCTACCACCATGAACCGGACACAAAGCCCAATAACACTGCCCAACCTTGGAATCGAACCCAGGACCTCATGCTCAGAAATCGCGCTTGAGACCACTAGGGCGAGGCTTTTTTTTTTAATCTCATAGCTCGTGGCCTAGGCACAAGATACCATTATTATGTTTAAAATAACACCTCTTAACAAAGTTACACTCGCAGAGGGAGCATGCATTTCGTACTAGAGCTCCCGACGGAATCGTTCGCCGGTTTAATGTTAGTCTTATCTAAAATTGGTTGACATGGCTATGTATTGTGTTGGAGTTTAGGAGAGGTCGTGTACTAAACTATTGTTAATATAAATAGAATTCAGATTTAGTTCAATACGTGACGGCCTCGGTGGTCGAGCGCGATTATTGGGTTCGATTCCCGGGTCGGGCAAAGTGTTATTTGGCTTTTACATCATGATTTTTTTCAGTAGCAGCCATGGAGTCTGAATTTGTGACCGGTTGATGGCAATTGACTCGCCCCTATTACATGGGAGTTAAACTAAACTGGCGAAATATGGGTGTACTATAATTGAGTACACTACTGCTTAACACTTCTGGGATTATAGGCGTGATGTTATGTACAATACGTTCCCGAGGTTCAGTCGAGAGAAATAAACAAACACAGTAACTTTTGCTTTTATAATACTAGCTATTATACTCCAATTCGCCCGCGGGATGTCGGAAATATTCCTTCGGAAACAGAATCAAATATTCTGCAAACAAAAAAAAGCTGACAATACATTCAGAGTTTGTATTCACGAAGAAACACACAAAAAAAACACACACACAGATGCAGCGTAGGTACTAAATCAAAATGTCCACTGAATTTCGTACACAAGGTCACCCATCATGCGGTCACAAAGAACGAGCCATAAATAAAACCTCATGCAATGCAAAAACTTGGTGAGCCTAGTGGACATAAAATCTTGCTGATGTAGAGGACATTTTACTGCTCCCTGACCGTGTAAAGCGGGAGTTGGCTTTACTATGATATCGTGTTATAAGGTTTTCCCTAGCGGTTGTTGTTATTTGGCTTCGAGATCCTCACGATTTTTTTTTGATGTAAGAAAAAAATTGCACGGGAAACTAGCACATGGAAGGAATTGGGGGTGGCCTTTGCTCAGAAGTGGGACAGTAAAAGCTAATAAAAAAAAAAAAATCTGAGGAGCTCGTAGATAATAACAGCCACTCGTATCGATCTTCAAGATAAAGCCGCGCTTACCTAGGTTGGTCCGTGGATAGGTGACCGCTCAAAACATGCCGAGTTTACGCCGTGCCTCGGGAAGCATGTTAACCCGTTAGCCCCGGCTGTCATTTGTAGATCTTTGACAGTCGTTAGAGGTAGTCAGTGGCCCGAAAGTCTGACAACCATAACTGGGTTTTGGAGGTTAGGTAGCCAGTCGCTTCATGTAAATAATACTACCTAGTATCCAGCTGCATCCGGTTAGACTGGAAGCCGACCCCAACATAGTTGGCAAAAAGCTAGGCACGTGATGATGATGTAAGAAAAAAAATTGTTTGTGGGCATTTGTCACTGCAATTCTCGGCTCCATATTACCTTGGAATTGGAAAGAAGGAAGTGAATTTCGCCTTGGCTGCAATGACAAAGTTACCCCACTTGTATCACAATGTACTATTCCTCTCTGAAATTGCCTCGTTGGTCAAATGGGTGCAAGCGTGACTGCCGAGCATGAAGTCCTGGGTCACAGGTCGGGCAAAGTGAATTCTGAAATCTGAATTCGTGCCTAGTTGATGCCAATAGGCTCAAAGTGAGTTACGATCGACATCCAATAGTAGCAGTAAACTAAATATGAATCCAGTTGACAGGTATTCAATTTGCGAATAATATTCAATTTTGTACGTCAAGAGTGCCTGTCGGACTATCGACTATCGAGCGAAGTATTCGTACTATATTTTATATTAATGGACTTTTTTTTATTGAATTGGGAGAGATGGAAATATGAGTGGATTTGTATTTGGAGTGTGTTGTCTCTTTGTTTTTTAGTCTTTTATTTGTATGAATTATGATGAGGCAGCAAGTTTTAAATTACTGCCTCAGAGAGCAGCGGTGGCCCAGTAGTGGCGGTCCCGACTTACGAGGAGAAAGTCGGGCAGGCGTATTACTTTGTGTAATTGATTTCAACACCACTGCCCTCAAAGACGGTGAAGGAAAACATCGTGAGGAAACCGGCATGTCCTAGAACCAAAAATTCAAAGACATGTGACATCTGCCAAACCGCACGGGACCCGCGTTGTGTATTTTAGCCTTTTCTCTCTCATAGAGAGGAGGCCTGTGTCCCAGCAGTGGGAATATTATAGGCTGACTTTTATGCTAAGTTTTAATTTTGTTGTTTGACATGGTTTTCTACTTCCTTAGTCATATTAACGTCCTCCGACACTGATTTGCGTCAAACGAAACGTGTGTCACTTTTGTTCCACCACGTGGATATCGGCTCCCGACGTGTATCGTCACGGTTACCGGTGTACACGCTCGAAGCATTTTCTTTCATTTGTTTTTTTGAAAGTCGCTGTGGTGACACGATTGATGCTCGTGCGACGCCGCATCAAATACGTCGCATTTCATATCGCCCGAGGTCGTGGACAAGGCGCTATGATTTAAAGCAGATGTTTTCTTAACTACAGGAATGATCCCAGTTTGTTTGCTTTCTAAGAACCATACAGAGCAAATCCCGAAGAAGATGTCCATCAGAAAGCTAACTTGTTTTCAAATGAACATAGACGACCCTCAAAAACTTTGCAGACGGTAGGAATCGCAAGTCAGAGAAACTATAAATAGGTAATATCACAGCTAATCACTAAAACTGTTGACATCAATACTTTATGGGCTGTAATACCATAAATAAAGGCCATAAAGTTAAGCACCCATAAAAATAAAAATGATGCAAGTTTCTCTCATTTTCTTCAGCCAAATTACTTAAGGACATCTTTGAAGTTGTTTGGGTTATAAAAATAAATATTTTATTTGGCAACTTCAATTAGAAGTTGGGAGATGAGACTTTGAGGTATAATTTGTTTTTTTGTATATGTTTTTGGGTGTAATAAAGGTCAATATTTGTTTGCTAGACGTATAAGCTTAACTAGAATTATTCTGGGAAAAAAGAGATTGTACCTAAGGATTTTATGTAATTGCATGTCATTGTAGGTAACGAAATGTGGGTGTACTATTAGGTTTTTTTTTAATATAAAATGGACCTACTCTTGACCTCAATCTAGTCCTAAAGACAAAGATGAGGTCGACAATGAAACGAGCTAACCCAAAAGAAGCTTATTAACTCGCGACTTAAATAAATTGGGATCATATGAACTTTGGAACACCGACGCAGGCAGGGAATTCCACTCCTTGGCTGTGCGCATGATAAACGATGTAGCAAAGGGCTTTGTGCGAATTTGTGGAACAGGTGCACCTCTGCCTAACCCTTCGGGGATTACAGTGGTGATGTTATATTATGAAAGTATGCAGATAAAGTACGGATTTGACCGAATAGTGGCCGAGGTTGTGCCTAACGGGGTTCCAAAAGCGACGTTGACGATATCGTCATAATCGCGGGAAAATGATAGCTAAGGGACGCCCAGAACAGAAAACAATGACAGTGGGAAGGGGAGGTCCTAACAGTGGGCGATTCCTGGCTGAAATGATGATGATGCAACCATTTTACGTAATGCTCCTCCAATCTACGTAGCTACTCTTCCTTACACTCTCCTGTTGTTTCGCCTATAAAGTGTGTAAATAGACCCTTAAAGAAGCCCAAAGGTACTAGTTCTCCCCGTCTTGGCAATATTTTTTTTGTTCCAGACCATACCTAAGAACCTTCTAGTTACGGATATATTGGGGGTCAAAGTCAAGTTTTACTTTAAACACCCCCACGACCCCCGTACTTTTCAATTCATCCATCAGCACAATACTTTGAGTGCGTTCCATCGAGCGCCAAAAAAAAAAGTTGCTTCCCAGCAATCATTTTTGCGTAAAGTTACTTAGTTTGATGTACAGAATGTTTAGTTGACGGCTTCGTGAAGGGTCTGTTTACACCCTGTATTTATACAAGTTTTACACGGCAAATTTTTTCGGCGCAGATGACGCGCGTTTACAGTCTCGTACACGTTTGTATCGTTTCTTATGCTCATTTAAATCGATAGAAACGTAAAAATCTCATTTCACAATATAAAATACGCCGTATGAATGCATGGTTATCGCTTAAATGCCTACACTTAAGCGACGAGATAGGTGTCGACTCGCGTGCACTCGCGATTTTCACACTCGCTAGTTGACGAACAAGTCTATCTTGTGGCAAAGCGATAAGAATTCTAGTGGGAAGAAATAAGTCTATTTTCAACTAGCTGTTGCCCCGCGACCTTCATCCGCGTGAAATTATTATAAAAATATGACCTCCCTATATGATTTGGGTTTTGTTAACAATTTCAAGGGTTTTAATATTTTTGAACGAAACCCTAACGTTTTACCTAAAATAAAAGTAGCCTAACTTACTCCTTATAATATCAGCTATCTACCAGTAAAAGTCCTGTCTAAATCAGTCTAGCTGTTTCGGAGATTAACTGGAACAAATACACGGAAGACAAAAATTAAAAAATGTTTTTTTTTTTTTTGTTTTACGTAACATACTTACATACTTTCATTTATGGATTCAGTAAAATCTGTTATTTTTTTTTTAAATAGGAGGAATCTTTTCCTAGCGCCCATTATTCGAAAAAGAAAATTCTAAAGTCAGCAAGAGCTCGCAATAAACAGAACAGCAAAAGCGAAGCTCATTTAAAAACTGCAATAAATTATGTCCACTACGCATCCACAGACTAAATACTGCTATTAAAATATAGGGTTTACTGCAGAGCGTAGTTAAGAGGCATTTTAGAAATATTTGCTTTGCAAAACAGTGGAGGAGAGAAAAGCTGTGCTTATTTCTACCGACGGGTGTTAGTTGCAATAAGAGCTATTTCGATTTTTTTTTTTAGATGAATGGTAAGGTCATAAATCTATACAACGACGCGCGATGATTTAGTTGGTTTATTGCAACACTTTTATAAGTTGTAATCGATTATTTTTATTCTGTGGTTTGAAATTTATTTTAGAGCGGTTAACACCGAATGGGGTTGTGGTAGTCATGGCGGCGGTGGCAGCCTTTTTTTTGATGTGACTGTCACCCGGTGGTCACGCACAAATTAATTGGATCTTTACTCAAGTCTAATAATTTTTGTAATCAGTAATTATTATTGTAATCTCTAATTGTTTTGATTAAGTTCCGTTGAAATCTTTGTAATCATATCATGTGAATTATTCTGCACGTATTATTTTTCAATTACCTGCATGTACACGCCAAAAAAAATCATCAAAGCCGTTTTGGAGATTAGCCAAAATAAACAGACAGACAGACAAAACGTTTTTTCTGTATACTTTCATATGCATTCAGTAAAAAGCTGTTACTATGAAATTACAAACAGGCACTTACAATTTTATTTATTTGTATCGATCAGGTAAATATTCGACTATTCAAATATACTTATCGATATTGTCCAGGCCCTCTGGTATTTAAAAATACTTTACACTGTGCATTTTGCACTAAAATTGTCTTCGTTACTAAACAAAGTTCGCATTTGATCCTCATACTCATATTTTCGCACAGAAGTATTTAAAAACTGCAATAAACTGCATCGCAAATTCAGTAATATTCTGAGTCGCTACTTCAAACTGAAACTTGAACGAAATATCTTAGTTAAGTTACTTTAAACTAAAGTTTTCATGCAAATCTCTGCTTAAGACTAAGACTGCTACTTTGGTGTAGTAGCTGCAAGTGTGGTTTTCATGTGTGAGGTCTTGAGTTTGATTACGAATGAGTTGTTTTACCAACTTTTGCAAAGTTCCTCCTAACCTATCTGGCACAAATTCTACCTTAAATACATCTTTATATTCACTGCCGGCTTCTTTGTTCAACGATCAGTATATGATTATTGTCTCAACCAGAAAGCAAGCTGGCGGGCGGGTGAGCGACGCGGGCGAGCATTGTTTCACCTCTTTTCATACTTTGGTTCACACCGCGAACTACCGAGCTAAGCTACGTCAGCAATACAAAAGATGCGACAAAACGAAATATACGACTATGTGATCAGCGATGCTATTCGTTCACGTAGGCCGCGTCGCCCTGTGCGAGTCGGAATGAGACGAAACGCTCCACTCGCCCTCCCGCCCGCCTCCTCGCTCGCCCGTACGTAGTTTTCAGTGTGAACCCACATAGTTTAGCTCGCCATATCTTCGGGTAGTTTATATAGTTTCCATCGCCTCGCTCTATCATTCCATGCAGGATATGTGAGGTCATTGTACTCAGTGTGGAAACTTTTTTGAATGTAGTAAGTATAGTCTAACGATATAAACCTTTGCCCGTTCCCGAAGCCTAACCATGCTTCGAAGTTTTTTACCTTATTTATTTCTCACAAATATCTTTCAATAAATAAGCAAGTAGGTGATAATCTCGTAATATCATCGATGGCAACGTCGACAATTTCGTCTCATGAATTTTAAAAAGGAAATTTCCCTTCGGCTCACCTGTTGCATGACAGGGGAACTTCAGAAGTTCAAATGTATGGGGTAAAGTTTCGTTAACCTCGTTCGAAAGAAACTTCAAGTAGGAAGTGGCTGACGAATAATGGTGACGAATTTATCGTTACATTTACATTAGTTGAAATCTACATCTTTCTTGCTTTCGTCATCTCTTCTATCATTGATCGAATCTTGCATGTCTACGCATCTCTCCACCCATCTCAGCTTCTCAGCAAGACTGGGCAAAGCTCAAACATCACCACCACTGTCACAAACAATATCCGTATCGCTGTCAACGAGAAAAGACAATGACAGTCAGTATAGATGCATTTAATGGTAACACACACACACACCCACACATGGTGGTGGCGTTGCTTGTCAAGAAAATATGCATCGATAATTGTCGAACTTGATAAATTTATTTTAATTCTATGATTTCCCGCCTGCACAGGTGGAAGTGTAATGTTGATTCTTTGGCTCGAGAAAAGTCGACTTACAGTATGTCGATGTTCTGAAAAATCGGGTAAGCAGTTGGACCCCATGGCCCCAGAGCTTATACAATGGCTCGAACACATAACTACACATATTGATTGTCATAGTTGCATCATTTGTAGAAGAGCTGGTGGCTAAATAACAACAGCCGCTTGGGTCGATCTTTAGGTAAAGCCGTGCTTGCCTAGGTTGGTCTGTGGATGGGTACATACCGAGTTTGCTCCGTGCCTCGGAAAGCACGTTAAGCCGTTGTTCTCGGGTGTCATTTCTAGATCTTTGACAGTCGTTCGGTAGACAGTGGCCCGAAAAGTTTGACAACCAGTCTTACCAAGGCGTATCGTAGTAACTAACTGGGTTGTGGAGGTCAGATAGGCGGTTGCTCCGTGTAAAATACTGGTATTCAGCTGCATCCGGTTAGACTGGAAGCCGACCCCAACATAGTTGGGAAAAAGCTAGGCAGATGATGAGTTGCGTCATTTGTAGTTTTATTACTTAGCACCTTTTCTAAATTAGACTTCTGTCGTTCCACTGACAAGTACCACGAGCTCGGTAGGTCAAGAGAGCTCAGGCTGCAGCTATTGTGATTCTTTTTGTGTTCAACGCTGCCTGTACTACACTATTGAATTTTATCTAGAGTAGGTATTTCTTTGAAGATGGATTATTGAGATAGGTGTTGGTTGAGTTGAAGTCTATCTCTTGGTTTTTGAATTGGGAATATGAAGTTGAAAATCTGCCGAACTCAACTTTAGCATAGAATTTTGGAGCAGCGCAACTGCTGAGCAAGAAGTCCTGCGTTCGGTTCCCGGGTCGGGCAAAGTGTTATTGGGTTGGTTTTTCTATCTGGAATTACTCAGTAGCAGCCACGGAGTCTAGATTCTTGCCCAGTTGATGGCCATAGTTTCGCCCCCTATTACTGGAGTACTTTTAGGTACATCTCTGTCTTACCCTTCGAGGATTACAGGTGTAATGTTATGTTTATGGATTTACTAATGTAGCGCATGACAGGTTCTCAACTTCTAATTCTCAATGCAGAAACCGATAGTTAGTATAAAGGGTGTAACTAGACCCTTAGCGAAGTTTTTTTTTTAAACAAGGTTTTAATGATGTAACTTTAATTTAAATACCTATACGACCCCCGTACTATTCAATGCCGACCAGCACAATGTTTTGAGTGCGTTACTTTGAGTTTTACCGTAAAACGAGATTGTTCACCCTAAAAAAAAAGTCTTAGGCAATAACTTTTGCGTAGGGTAACTTAGTTTGTTGTACAGAATGCTAGGTTGACGGCTGCGTGAAGGGTCTGTTTACACCTTGTATTTGTGGAAGCGATCAACTGAGTCGGAGCAATAAATGAGTTCTGGAGTAGAGACCGCGTTTCGGCAAGTGTAGTGTAGGACGGCTCCTGCAAGGTAGACTGACAACCTCACTGAGCTGGCTAGTTGTTTGAGAGATACTGCATGCGAAAGACCGGGTGTTGTATCAAATGGTAAAAGAATTTTTTAAACATTTAAAAACAACATTTTCTAACTAGTCACGGTTTTGTTCAAAATCGAAAGAATATAGTTTCTGAAAATATAAGTAATTGCTGCGTGGTTACCCCACGCATAAATTATTTCTATTTTCCCCAACAGTCCAATAACTTTATACATCAGAGCTTGCGACAATTCAATCCTTGTGCAATCCGATAGTTCTGATATTTTGCAGACTTGATTATGATGTTGAAAAATGAAAATGATGAACCAAAAAATTAAAAAAAATGAAATGATGATGATAAATGTTGGCCTAATGAATAATCCGCGAAAATTTCAGATTTTTTTCAGATTTTGGCGATTATATCCCTAAAGGACTAGTTTTTGATAGTACCCTTTTAGGACGTTTTTAAAGTAGATTAAATTTTCTACATTATGAGACTAGAAGCGAGAAGGTTACTGGACTACAATTATAATAACAAATTTTTATTTTTAATTATTCTACCACCAGTTATGACAGATACCACGAGTCCACTGACGATCGATCTCTTTTCAACCTTATACTTAGGGCATAAGGGTGAAAAGTGGCATACAGTCATTGAACTCAACAGTAATTCGTTATCATCTGATTTTCAAAATTCTAACAGTCTTCTTTATCGTTGAACATAAAGAACGGACACCAATCTACTGACCGGCCGCACCAAAAGCAACTTAACCTCCCACAATAATATCGGCGTTTGAGTCCGTTACTTCAAAGAAAAAAATCGAGTTAAATGCCTACCTCCATTCGGAATGGTGTTACCAACAGATAAAGTGCTTCCCTAACGAAATCTACAACTTCCTTTGAAAAGAAAGTAGCTTCATCTAATAGCATTTATTGTGAAAAGATAAAATAAACGGGAACGAAAGCGAGAGATAAAAATTAAAATGTACTACTTTCTGTACGTGTATCACAAAGCGGGAAGAGCACCACTTTGCGTCAGACCCTTCTGCCGTGAACTTAGTAGTGTTGGGAGAAAGTTCCGGGATCCCGGAAAGTGGGGATACACCGGGATTTAAGTTGAAACTTTGTGCTTATCTGGTTTTAATTAGACACACGGCTTTACTCTCTTTTGTTTATAGCTCTTTGTTGACTGTAAATTTCTAAAAGACAAGTTTTAATTAATGTTTTAATTTTGCTCAGTCCATTCAGAAAGCTAACAGATTTGACTGACTGGAGATCTGAGGATCTAATCTTCTTTTTTCGTGTGGTTAGTGCCCAACTTGGTGTCAGAATTTGGGCCATGGTCTGATTTGGCTTTAAATGCGTCGAGAAATATCTCAGTCATGTTTGGTTTCCTCACGATGTTTTGATAGGGTCTAAATAGATTGATAATTTAATTTCCTTATTTTCAGAGACAAAAAATAACTTATTATACAGCTGTAAACGTTGTTACTCAACATCATCGATAGTGATGTCGTTTTTAAGTATGTTATAAAAACAGCTTGATATTAACTTTTACCTATAAAAGTTGATTTCCACCAAACGGCTCGCATCGCATCGGATCGGAACGGACTTTACAATCTTTAAACGAAATTAAATCGTGAACCCAGTATTTAAAGTCTATATTACCAAGCCGCGCACAACAGCTTGACCGCGGGCGTCTTCCGCGCCACGCAGTCGTACCCGAAAGTATACTGCGCTGCGCGATCGGCTCCGTCCTCCTGTCGTCGTATCCGACACGTAGAACTGAAACTATTTGACTAGGCGCAGAAACGGATACGTTAGCATGCGACGGTGCGGAGCCGGTCGTATGCGTTGACATCCTGCCGGACGCTACCCGTTCGTATCCTTTCCGATCCGATTCGATGCGTTTGGTGGAAATCATCCTTTACACCCCTATTAGATAATTACCCCTAGAATTATTGTACTAATTCCATGGTAATTTATGTCATGATGGTTATACTGTGTAAAAATTATCCGGAGATTTAAAATGTTTGACAGCACGATTGGCGCAGAGGCTGAGTGATTGCCCGCTGCGCTGCGTGTTGCAATTTCGGTTCCAGCACGGAACAAATATTTGTATGGCCTACAGGTAGTTGTTCCATGTCTGACTGTTTTTGTATGTGAGTAAAAATTTTTGTAAACGCACGATACAGTAAAAATTTCTAGTGTAGGTTACGTTTTTTTTGAAAAAAAAAGAAAAGTAGAAAATTAAATTCAAACCATTTATTTCCATTCTGACGTTAAAAAACACGTTTGAACGTCAAACTTTACATGAGAATAAAATTGATTTTAGTTGCTCTTCCTTTATAAGCTTTTATTTAACTTACCTTGTTAGATAGTTAGTAAGTATGCGTCAAATCTTGCAAATGAATTTCGAACCAGTTCCCCCTCAACTGGTTAATCTAAAATTTTGCACACACCTTTGGTTCTAATTACAATACATTTTTATGACAGACATGACTTGGTCCTGCAGCCAGGATCACCTTTTCACGAAAGAACTCAGCGGTTAATACGGCGGACACGAAACTTTGTATACACGTTCAACGTATCGACGTTGAACGTGTATACAAAGTTTCGTGAAAATGAAAAGCACGTTTTTTTTTTATACAACATTAGTTTTACCTGAAACACGTGTCTAGTATTTTTATGTAAAGAATCTATGTACAAAATTTCAAAACTGTATCATGCATATTCTGTTACATGGTTGTCCGCACAAAAACGTGGTCACCACACGGCTCGCCCGCGCGCTCGCCTGCAGCGTCTTAGTTCAACGTATCGACGTTGAACGTGTATACAAAGTTTCGTTAAAATGAAAAGCACGTTTTTTTTTTATACAACATTAGTTTTACCTGAAACACGTGTCTAGTATTTTTATGTAAAGAATCTATGTACAAAATTTCAAAACTGTATCATGCATATTCTGTTACATGGTTGTCCGCACAAAAACGTGGTCACCACACGGCTCGCCCGCGCGCTCGCCTGCAGCGTCGTCTTGAGCTCATTGATAATAATAATTTGGCAGTTGGTATCTAAATTATTGCGATAGGTACGAGTACTTAGTGTCGCTCGGTGTCCAACTTGTAGCCTTTTTTAAATATTTTTGGGACAAAATACAACATGGTTTAAAAAATATTGGAATTGATTGTGTTACTTATTCTGAACAAACTATATTCAGGTTTCACATATATAAAAAGTTTAATTTATTAAAATCCCGGCTCCGCATACATCACTAAAGCCTGTCTCATTTACAGCAGGACTGTAGGGCTCTTACGTCGACGTTTTTCTCAAGCCCTGCTCTGTTATACCTTCTCACTTTACTTTCACAGAAGCAAATGATGCTTAATGCTGTTTCGGGGTTTCAGCGTGGCTTTTTCTTTGTTGTAGTAGTGGACATTATGAGGTATAAAGGCGGTGTGTGCTTTGAAATAAATGTGGAAAACGTTAACCTTTCTCAAGTTATTATGCCTTATGACTTTTGACTACAGCTTCGCTTTTTTTTTTTTTGTTTTTTAACATTCAAACGTAACTGTCAGTGGCGAAGGTTCCATACAACTAGATTCCAACCGGATTTCCTTTGAAAAATGGTACAGTCAGTAATCTATGGATAAATAATATAATCACATTAATGATGTTATGTACTCCGGCTTACCTCTTACAAAAATTGACCTTTTTTATCGCTACTGGTGCCTGTGATGGTCTAATTGAAATAAATGCGAGTTTGAGGTTAGAAAGGAAAGCCTTCAGGGATGCTGGAAAGCAGTTATGGTTCTTTATTTTCTTAAATAGTTATTCTATAATTTCATGCCGTAGAACCATACGGTAATTTAAAAAAAAAATCCCCTAATCCGTACATTTTGACAGTGTAGGTATTGCAGTTTTGTAGGAAACACCTGGTTTTAATTTATTTATTTAACGCTTCAAGCATAAAGTACATAGGTGGATTTAATGCCATAAGCCGACGACGACGACCGACGCAAAACCCACGTAAAATTTCTATGTACAGAATGATGTACTGAATACTTGGTAACCGTTTTAGGGTCGGTGTCCCTTTCACCCTGAATCATCATCTGCCTAGCCTTTTCCCAACTATGTTGGGGTCGGCTTCCAGTCTAACCGGTCGCAGCTAAATACCAGTATGAGCAACTGTCTATCTGACCTCCACAACCCATTTAGTACTGGGTAATACGACACCTTTGGTAAGATTGGTTATCAGACTTTCGGGCCACTAACTACCTGTAACGACAGTCAAAGATTTACAAATGACAGTCAGTGACAGACCAACCGCTTAACGTACTTTCCAAGGCACGGAGGAAACTCGGTATGTAATGGGTGACCACCCATCCACAGACCAACCTAGGCAAGCGCGGCTTAACCTAAAGATTGATCCGAGCGGCTGTTATTATTTAGCCTAGAGCTCCTCAACCTCTCCCTTCCACCCTGTATAAAATGTAATATACACCGTGACTTTTAGTCGTCTTACAAAGGTGGTTCACTCAATGTATCCGACATAAAATATCTCTAGGCGCAATCATTTCTGTTTTATCATTAATTAAGATAATAGGTACCTACAAAGTAAAATAAATAATACATTAGAATTATGAAACATCCTCTTAATAATGTTTACGTGTCAAACGGTAGAACATACCTACTCAGCGCACGATTCGAGTAGATCATCGCTCGCAACAGGGTGTTTCAACTACGACATGCGTCATAATAATGAAAAGTTTTTTATTTTTAAATTATTCAAATCTTATAAATACCATTTTTGTATGAATGTTTTGTAGTCATTGGAGACATGAAATGGGCTGCCGTTGTATGACGACTAAAAAATCACGGTGTATACAACGACTTCCAAAAGAAAATATCCGTACCCGTCACATTGTTAGGCGAGCGAAGCCGCGGGCTTATTTTAAAATTTAAGTGTAGATAGGTATAACAAGGCGATGAAAATCTACCATATAAGTAAGTCCGTAGGTACTACCACAACCATAAACATATTCTTGAAGTAATAACTTAAGCATAAACTTAAGTGCATTTCCACAATCACCTCACAAAGCAAAGTTGGTAACTTGAAAACCTTCTAATGCACAAGACAACCGTAAAGTTCAGTCGTTAGTAAGTATTTTACATAATACATAAAACAACAGGTGGCTAAGTTAACTCAAAGAGTGCAGAGTGGTTCAAAACCAGCTTTGAACGTATTTAAGTTAGAATGTTCTTCAGAAGGTTCTCGCGTGGAAAAATCTGTAAAAAACAGATTATTTTCTTTTTGTAATATTCAAGTAATTTACACATTTTATTTACACACACATTACCACTTAGATAAAAATACAATGAAATACAATACGAATAGAATTAACTAAAATACATTTAAAATTATGCTCAATTCAATTAAAATTGAACTAAATGCCTTTTTTAATTCCTCGCATCTCATGGAGAAAGTTGTGGATTGCAAATCTGAGCAAATACCAATATTCTGTCTTGTTTAATCCGTAAATACTTAGTTTCTAAGTTCAATATTGAACATTAAAAGTCATCAGTCAGATGATACATACCGAATAGCTTATGTCTTCTCTGTATCGGACTTTGCCCGGCAGTGGGTCCTCCTGACCGTTTTCGAGCACGGCGGACAATCTCAGTAGAGATTAGCCATCGGTGCGGGAGATATTATAGTGCACAAGTGTGTGCGAAGGCATATGCACTCTCTATTCCTTTAGTCCCATAGTCCGATGGGACGGCAATCCAACACGACCGGAGAGAGATCAGGCGCAGAAACAACTGCTTAACGTGTTTATTGGGAGAGTAATGGGCTAGTAAGGAAAGAATTAAACATGTTTATTTGGCACATACCACAAGTGCACACAACATAACATAAATCCAAATAAAAAAATATAGTATTTTGTTTCTCACAACTTCACCAAAAACTTTAGTTAGCCAGTCTATCAAACTGCCGAGCAGCTCGTGCCCATCGCTTTCAACTGAATCTGAGATAGTTATGTGTATGTGTGTAAAGTTATAATGAGATAGTACCTATTTTTATTGTAAAAAGGAAGCATTTCATCATCTGCCTAGGCTTTTCCCAACTAACCGGATGCAGCTGAATACAAGTATTTTACATAGAGCGACCGCCTATCTGACCTCCACAATCCAGTTAGTACTGGGTAATACGATACTCCTTGGTAAGACTGGTTGTCAGACTTTGGGGCCACTGACTACCTCTACCTGTAACGACTGTCAAAGATCTACAAATAACAGCCGGGACCGTCGGCTTAACGTGCTTTCCGAGGCACGAAGGAAGCGAGGCACTAAGGAAACTCGGTATGTAATGGGCGGTCACCCATCCACATTATTATTTAGCCACGAGCTCCTCCTCGCTAGTAAAAAGAAAGTATTTATCAGTCATAATACATGTGCCCTTATTAACAAACATGTATAAAAGCTACTGATTAATTATTTAACCAACTAGTACAACGTACTTAGATTAGTCTAGAAAGTTTGTGTTTTCAGCATAAACGGCATTCATAAGTGTCGGAGCGCTCTATTTGAAATTCGTTAAGTTAGCAAACTAAACATTTGGCTTCTTAAATAAACCTATTTGACTGACGGATAAAATAATGTTGACTTAGTGTCTGAAAACGAAATATATTTTCCTTAACAATTTCGCGGGTGCTCAAACATTTTCTCCTTTGGAAAGGCATAGCCTGGTAATTATGTATTCACCAAATGCTGAGTGTAGATCTCCTCCTTTGCAAACCTTGTCTGGGCCCTCCGGGAACCAAATGTTACCTGGTATTCTAGCCAGATTGTCAGTCAACCTGGCATATGGCCTGCTTACGCTCATATTGCCACTTAAGGTGTAAGTGCCAGGCTAGCCCGCCAAATTATATTGTTTTTTTTTCTAACGGTTTTTTTTTGTAATTTGCCGGTCAGTATCAGACTGTGTGTTGATCAAAATATGATTTGCGGCCGTAATACGGATGTATTTAATGTGATTAAATTAATTTAGCAGTTTATTTTGATGATTTTAATGATTGTAACTCAGTAAAGCCATATTTGTAACGGTAAAGGCTCATATTTTAATCAACATAATATTATAACCTGACACTGACCTGCAAATTTCAAAAAAAGAAGGAAAATTTGAATTTCGCGAGCTACCCTGGCTTTCTACCTTAACGAAGACTACCATTATAATTATAATCATAAATTCTGTCAGTCTATCAAAAATCCTACAATTCCTTTGAACTCACAGTAATTTATTCATGGCTTCTACAACTGGCTGATATCATCATCATCATTCATTTCCCAAGCCGTTTCTAAATCCATACAGACAGTTATACACTTCCAAACTTCGGAGAAATGTTCGCGTTCAATTTTAATTAAGGAGCAGCAAGGTGTTTTCTTAAATGTTATGAGTTTTGGAATGTTATTAGAGGTGTTGGAGGAAAGTTTAGGTATTTTAGAACCGTAAGATGGTTATTTATGGTGTACTAGCTTTCGCCGGAGGTTTTGCCTACTTGGTGTCCGGAAATTTATTCGGGTTCCCTCTATCTGGTAGAATCTTGAAGCTGCTGAAATTTATTTGGCATAACTCACTTGGCATAATTTTCATTAAACGCATATTTGTAAGGCATCAAAATTATTTAATACATATAATTATTGTTTGGCCGAATATTTATATGTCCGACTTTACAATGGCATACTTTTAAAATGGCAGAATTTTATTTGGCATAATTCCCTTAGGCAAAGTTAAAATTCCGCATAATTTCGTTTAGCATAACTTTTATTTAGAGCGACGATTCTTTATTACAATTTCATATTTAACCTTATAAAAATTAAAATATTGTCTTAAAAAGTCCAATGGGATACTACAAATGAATCGCTGCATAACCGACTCCACGTAGTCTTGTCTGCCCTACCCGTAGAGTGTAATTTAAGCCCACGAAGGCGCTGAGTGGCGAGGCGGCCCGCGAGCTGAGAAGCAGGTGGTTTTAACGCCCGCCAACGCGGCTGAGGCCGGCTTGCCGGTCAGCAAGCCGAAGCTGCGGTGGTGAGCGTAAAACACATCTGCGACGATAAGCTCGCGTGGGACCGCCGGAGCCCCGCAGCGCTGGAGCCGTGACAAAACCATGCATGCTGCATGTTGCATGCATGCTTGCTGCATGCGTGTTGTATGCTTGTTTGCATGCTGCATGCTTGTAATAGTTTTATGACACCACCGTCCACTTCGAAAAATAAAAATAATTTGTACTACCTACAATGTAAAGTGCCTACAAGTTTTATTAGAGCAATATTGTATAAAAATGTGTATTAGTGTTTAACATTTTAGGAGTTAATTATTATACTTCTTTGATATTTTAATATCATTATCCGTGAATAAATTTTTGCTTTAGAATGTTATGCTTAATCATTATTACGAAATAACAGCTTACCCATAAAATTATGCGTGAATGTTACGCTAAAATATAATTAGGAGAAACAAAAGTATACCACACCTGACAACCAGTCTTACCAAGATGTATTGTATTATCCAGTACTAACTGGGCTGTGGAGGTCAGTTATTCAGTCGTTCCATGTAAAATACTGGTATTCAGCTGCATCCGATTACACTGGAAGCCGACCCCAACATAGTTGGGAAAAGACTAGGCATTGATGATGATGATGATCTTATGATCAAATGGAAATATCCGGAACTATTCAGATTCGAAAATTAAAAAAGAAAAATTGACGCTCCACCCTATTACTTATGGAGTATCCCAAGTAAGTAAGAAAGGAATATTTTACCCTATCAAAAAAGGATCAAAGTCATTCCATTCTACGCTTTTAGTAAGGAAAAACATAGAAATTTAATAGTAAGGTCCTCGCTCGATTTATTAACTTCCAGATGGAATTTTGAACTACCGTCATTCTTATTCATTTTAAATGAGAATATCTCGCTTGTGTTGCTAGGTAAGTTAGGATAGACCTGAATTTTGTGGTAGATGGACTAATTTTATTTGTAAAACTTTTTAATTAGTGAAGCCTCGAACACTAGTCAAGTTTTAAATATTCATCTTATAAAATTGATGAAAAAAGATTACATGCATCCGAGATGAAAATGTTGGAATGGGCGTGTGGAGGGTCGATGAAAGGGAGTCGTCTGTCGTGGTATGGACATGTGATGAGGCGGGATGGAACACATCACATGTGACTAAAAGAGTCATAAATATAAAAGTTAATAGATGGAGAGGGAGAGGAAGACCAGAAGACCAAAGAAAAGATGAATGGATTGTGTGAGGAATGATATGAAGGAAAAAGGAGTATGATGGCGTGGCGGTTGACAGGTGAGAATGGAAGAAAAAAAAGTGTTACGCCGACCCCAAATAACATTTGACAAGGGCAGGGAGATGATGATTATTCTTATAAAATTACTTAGTAGGTATGTAGGCAACAGCAGCAAAATTGGAGTCTAATATGCCTGTCTCAAGAGCCTGTTATTTTCTTTATAGCAGCAACACTCCTATTTATGCTTTCAGATTGAAAAACTGAAAATAAGTGTAGCGGTAGGTACGGGTGACCACTGCAAACCAGCGCTGTCCTGTGGGCCTTCCATAACACAGCATCATGCTGAGTGTTAACCTACTTGTCGCAGTCACGACGTGCAAGCTATTAACTTGTATCTTTTTTTTCATTTTTTGTTTCTGTATTTATAGTATTTGTTATGCGTTGTATGATTATTGTTAAGCATTATATGATTATTGTTAAGATATTTTGTTTGTATGCACGTCATTTCCTGTGACAAATAAATATTTTTTCTTTCTTCTGTCTGTCTTATTTTCCCGGATGTCATAAAAACTCTTTCTAATTAAATTGTGCTATGTAAAGTGATGGCCAGAAACAAAGGTTTTAATAAACCTAGATCGAGTCGCTACCAAACAATTGAATTGATTACTTGCAACTGTTAAATATATTATAGTTATAGGTTAGGTACTCATAAGCACTAGTTATACCATTGTATGAGAAATAACATTACTGTGCCTAAATGTACACTACTGTTATACTTTTTAAATAAATTATTATTTGTTATTATTATCAGCCATTTGTGTCCTACTGCCTCCCTTCCCTCTTCCCTCTTTCCACTTATCCCTATCCAGTGCCCTTGTTTGCCAATCTTAAATAAATTATTCTATTCTATTCCTGAAACATTTGAGTCTTTTTTAAAACTAGTCTTTGATGCGTAACATACTCGTATGTATAAAAAAAAATCTACATTTCAAAGGTTTTAGATTATTTTCATGAGGCCTACAAAAATTGCCAATTTATGTTGTAAGTATACGAGAAGCATTTCCCCCTTCCCCCTACCTCTGGCCAATTTCCATTTTTTTATCATTTTTATACACACGTAACATAACGCCTGTTAGCTCCGAAGAGTCGGGTTGACCTGACGTATATTCGCAACTGCTACCCGTATGTATTTACAGAGTTATTAGACCATTAACATCCCATTGAATGACTTAAAGTAATTAAAATAATGAAATAAACTTATAACCTAAACAAACTTATAAGTAATGTTTTTTCTACATTAATTTCACGCGGACAAAGCTCGCGGGCAACAGCTAGTCTTACAATAAAATTGACATCACGTATCTACAGTCAGCTCCATACATAAGTGGAGACTCCTCCGCGACATCGCCGCAGGAATCCACAGGAAGCGCCTGATTTATCAAAGTGAGACGAGTCGCGTTTGTGGGGTTAGCAGCGTTGCTACTCATAGGAGGATTTCTGGGGAAAATGCAAGGTTATACGTTGAAGAGGGTAGGTGGATAATACTATCATGTAGATTATATTTATTATGTCTGTCGTACGCCATAGTGTAGGTATTTAAAGTTGATCTCCTAAGTTAAGCAACGCTTGCCGATGACGTTGGATTGGTGACCATACATTACATCTAAAGGGTGTAAATAGACCCTTAAAGAAGCCGAAAGACTTGTTCTCCCCGTAATTGCGATTTTTTTTTTGTTCTAGACCATACCTGGGAACCTTCTAGTTAAGGAGATATTGGAGGTCAAAGTTAACATATTTTCATAAGTATTTTTTTTTCAGTACATGTTTTTAATGTAAGATTTTTACTTTACACGTCCACGACCCCCGTTTCAAGCCATCCTTCAGTACAATGCTTTAAGTGCGTTCCATCGAGTCCTACTGTAAAACGTGATTTTTCACCCCAAAATAAAAGTCGTTTCCCAGCAATAATGTTTGCGTAAAGTTACTTATTTTGATGTACAGAATGTTGACGGCTTCCTGAAGGTTCCTGTATACCAAGACCTCTCCGTGCTTAAAGTTGTAAGACCGGCTGTCATTTGTAGATCTTTGTCAGTCGTTAGTTAGAAATCTGAGAGTCTGACAACCAGGGGTGCCTATTCTGTTGCTTTGTTAGTAACTGGGTTTTGGAGGTCAGATAGGCAGTCGCTCCATGTAAAATACTGGTATTCAGCTGCATCCAGTCAGACTGGAACCCACCCGCTCTCAACGTAGTTTAGACAAAGCTACCCATCTACGGAACAACCTAGGCAAGTACGCCTTAAGACCGACCTGAAGATCTACCCGAGCGGCTTGCCCGCTGCTACTATTTAGACACGAGCTTCGTGTTACAACAGACACTCTGGAAAAAAAAATGAACAAGAGAGAAATTCTGCCACTGCCACACGACTTGCCCGCATGTCTTGCCTTCCACGAGGTCGTGAATGGGGCATTAAAAGCTTCTACCTAATTATGATCATGTTACCTTCTTATAAAATGCATACAAACTGTAAACGGACCCTTCACGAAGCTATCAACCAAGCACTCTGTACATGAAACTAAGTAACTCTACGCAACTATTTATTGCTGGGAAAAGACTTTTTTTTGGGATGAAAAATCACATTTCGCACTCAAAACATTGCACTGATGGATGCATTGTTTAGTACGGGGGTCGTGGAAGTATTCAAGAGCGTTTATACAGAAAGTGGGCAACGTCGCAAATAGCTGTCAAATATTTCGCTGTATTTATTAATTTGGAAATAAGAAATATGGCTAACATAATGAACTAAAATATTGATTATGGAATGCAATAATTAATATCGTAACACCGAATATTTAGTTTTAGATGTAAAAAAAGTATTTGGAAACTTTCCAAATGCCTTTTTTACACCTAAAACAGTTACAACATGAAATTCAGTCTTTTAATTGCAATTCATTATTAATATTCTTGGTTCTGTATGGTGTCCGGACGTAAAGAATAGCACCATCCCATATCTTCCCGTGGGTGTCGTAAGAGGCGACTAAGGGACTTACCAGAGAATGGGCAGCAGCGTTCTCTGATTCTACAACAACCATACTGCGATCGCCAACCCGCCTGCCAAGCGTGGCGATTATGGCAAAACCCCCCTTCTTGGGGGAGGCCTATGTCCAGCAGTGGACTTTTCGGCTGAAATGATGATTAATATTCTAGTTCACTAGTTGGCCATATTTCTTATTCCCATACAGTAATATTGCCAAATATAGTAAAGTTGAAACTTTGGCCCCCAAAATCTCCGTAACTAGAAGGTTCCCAAGTATAGACTAGAACAAACAAAAAATCGCAATGAAGGGTAAAACAAGTGCCTTTCGGTATCACTAAGGGTACTTTTACACCCATTATAATTGATGATCAAAATACCAGAAAAATCACGTTCTCTTCCGTATCCGGAATCACGAAATAAAATAACCAAGAGTCACTCAAAAGCGTGCAACGTTGTCAAAGTAGTCAATCGACACGTGCCGACACGTTACATGCTGATCGTACGTGTTTGAGGAAACTCTTTTAAGGGTGATTTCCACCACACTCGCATCGCATCGGATCTGAAAGAATGCGAACGGATGCGGCGACATCCGATTGCGTCCAGCAGGATGTATACGCATGCGATCGGCTCCGTACCAACACTTGCGAACGTATCCGTTTTAAATAATTTAATTCCTACTGTGTTGACGTGTTACGAAAGTCGAAAGGGTCCGATCGGATACTATCGCGTGTCGCGGAAGACGCCCGCGGTCAAGCTGCTGTGCGCGGTTTGGTAATATAGACTTCAAATACTGTGTACACGATTTAATATCGTTTAAAGATTATAAAATCCGTTCCGTTCCGATGTGATGCGAGTCGTTTGGTGAAAATCATCCTTTACAGACGAAACGATTTGCCGAACACGTTTTTGGAGGTGGTACTATAATTGCTTTTATGTCGTATTGGGTTTGGTTGTAAAGTAAGGATTTGAAGATGATGTTTATAATTATTATGTATCTTAAAAAAATCTACTGCCTCTTTGGTCTAGTGGTGGTAAGCGCAACTGCTGAGCATGAGGTCCTGGGTTCGATTCCCAAGTCAGACAAAGTTTTATTCGGTTCTTCCAGCAGTAATTTCTCAGTTGCACCCACGGAGTCTGTATCTTGGCCCGGTTGATGGCAATAGGCTCGTTTCCAATTACATGAGACTGCAACATAACTAGTGAAATGTAGGTGTACTATTAGGTACACCTCTACCTAACCCTTCGGGGATTACAGGCGTGATGTTATGTTAATTTGAATCTCAATACAAACGCCTTCTTCTCTGAGCTCACACCTCTTTCCACCACAAAAACAATAAGCTCCTCCTAATTTCTTCCGCCATTTTTAAAAACAAAATGCTCTTTAGAAAATCACAAATTAAACTCGCAAAGCGTTTACGAGTTTTCTCGAGAATATTCACGCCACCCACCCTAAGGGGTGAAGTCGTTGTTATTCATGAATTTCAATTGTCGAGACTTAAAACGCTACCCCAGCGATCTTCAGCGACCAATTATGAAAAATGTAATTGATGAAATTTTATTTTCTGATTATTTTAGACGCATTTTTTTTATTTATTTTGTTCTCGTGGCTAAACAATAGCAGCTGCTCGCATCGATCTTTAGGTTAAGCCGTGCTTGCCTAGGTTTGTCAGTGGATAGGTGACCACCCATTACATACCGAGTTTCCTCCGTGCCTCGGAAAGCTCGGAAAGCACGTTAAGCCGTTGTTCCCGGCTGTCATTTGTAGATCTTTGACAGCCGTTAGTGGCGCAAAAAGTCTGACAACCAGTCTTACCAAGGGCTATCATATTACCTAGTACTAACTGGGTTGTGGAGGTCAGACAGGCAGTCGCTCCATGTAAAATACTCGTATTCAGCTGCATCCGGTTAGACTGGAAGCCGACCCTAACATAGTTGGAAAAAGTCTAGGCAGATGATGATGATGAGTAGTAAATATTTATTTCACGACTGCCCAAAAAAAGGAGTGTTCTGTTTTCATGGTTCATGTGTGTATGTATGTTTGCGAGTTTATTTTATGAATTCATAAACTCTCTTCTTGACAGCCTCGTTGATTTAGTGATTGGAGCGCAACTGCTAAGCATGAGGTCCTGGGTCCGATTCCCAGGTTGGACAACGTTTTGTTCGTTTTGGTTCGGTTTTATCAGGAATTTCTCAGTAGCAACACTCCCTAACCCTTCGGGGATTACAGGCTTGAAGTTATGATATTATGTATACTCACGCGTTTTTTTTGTGTGTTTTCCTTTCTGATAAACATCACCAATGAGGACAGTGCATATAGAGGGTGACTGGTAATTAGTGACCGATACTTTAAACACATGATTGTACTCATGATAACAAACAACTTTCCCAAGGATTTTTTTTCCTCATTCACTTTTATCATAATAACACAAGAGCCGTATGAAACTCGAGCGCACATGCCTTTGACCTATCAGCTATTAGGAGCATGACGCTATTCTGGCTCATTACTATCGTACCGTGAATCAGTGCGTAGGCAGAGCACCAGCGCGGCTCGCAAGCCCGCTCCGTAAGTTTTATTGTCATAAAAATGAATGAGTAAAAAAAAATGTCTTTGGGAAAGTTGTTTGTTATCATGAGTACATCCACGTGTTTAAGTATCGGTCACTAATTACCAGTCACCCTATATAGGTCCACGGCGTCTGTTTCTGTCGTATTTATCCACATCGTCATATTGTGTTCATTTTCAGCTAATTTGCAAGGCATATACTAGAAATGAGAATTTTAGAACTTGTGTTAGGTAGATAGGTACACTCGAAAGTTGATTATTGAATAATTGACGATAATAACACTAGCGTTTGCCCACGGCTTCGTTCACCTTATGATCGTAAATAACCCCACGGAAACGTTTTCAATACAGCCTATGACATTCGGAAATAATTTTACTTCCCGTTATTGAAAGATTTTTTTTAAATTTCATCAACAGTTCCGAAGATTACCCCCTTCATATAAACTTACAAACTTTTTTTTTTGAGGTTTTTCTCTTTGCTGTAGGACGTGGGTGAATTTTGATCCTTCTTCTTTAAACTTTAATATAGATTATCGATACATCAGTTCAAGCTGACAAAAACCCTTACTTTGACTGGAATTTTTCAGAAGTTCTTCTGATTTTACAGTAGAATATTCTCTTTGAAATATGCCAACAATGTGAGGGGTTTGAAACGCCGGCGTAAGTGGAAATGCCGGGAAGGAACGTCCTAGAAGCACACACTAGTTTTGCCCACAGCTTCGTTTGTGTGCAAAGTTAAGAATGAGTTTTCGAAATTAGATTGCAGGACCAACAATGAAAAAAAATCAAGGAAATGGGGTAAAAATGTCCGTGTTTTTAAGAAAAAAAAATTGGTTTCTTCTAAAATGCAAAACAAAATAGTGATTCTATGGTTTTATCTCCCCGAACAAGAAATAGTATTCAAACGAAATTCCTTGCAAAAATCCAAAAGGTTCTAAACAGCACGAACGCGTGTCGTACGTAAATTTGAACAACTTTAAACTATGTTCATCATCATCATCATCATCATTTCAGCCGAAAGACATCCACTGCTGGACATAGGCCTCCCCCAAGTGTCGCCACATTGACCGGTCCCGTGCGACTCGCATCCAGCCTTCACCAGGTCATCGGTCCACCTAGTGGGCGGATTTCCAACGCAGCGTCTTCCGGTTCGCGGTCGCCACTCCAGAACTAAAAACTAACCAACTAAACTAAACGTTAACTATACTAAGTTACTTACAACTTATTATGTATTTAGACAAAAGTTTATTGTTCGACATACATCTACGAACAATAGCCCCAAATATCGGGGAGTCGTACCTTCCTGCTATAGTCTTCAGGAGTTGGAGCTGGCCTGTACTCTGCAGAGCAACGACTCAAACTTCTTTCTAACGATCGCGTGATGGTCGTCGACGTGTGCCTGCTCGAACATAACCAGATGCATTGCAGAAGCGGGGCAGCCCCATCAACATCCTGGATATTTCCCTTCTTTTCTCTTTTTTCCAATCAGATTTTCTGCAATAGTTTTCAAATCATTTATACTGGCGACGCGGTAGACCTCGCAGGAGATGGCGGAATGAGCTGGACAAAACTAACGACCAGTGGTCCACATTGGCCCTGGATCGAAAAATTTGGAAGTCATGGAGAGAGGCCTTTGCCCAGCAGTGGGATGACGAAAGCTAGCAGTATCAGTATCAGTTACAGCACTGATGACAATATTTGTGTCACTTGATTAAATTAGTATTTTACAATATTTTCTTACCTTTGTATAGCTTCTTTATAAAAATTGTTAGTGAATGTGTGAACATTGTAGGCTTTGTAGATTCCCAGCTGCTTCTTGTTTGTTTCTTCTTGTTCTACATCTTTTGTGTAGTATGCAACGACTTATTGTCGGGTCTACGGACTCCCCCTATACTTAAGTACAAACCGTATCCTGTAACCATGATAATATTGTAAAACCAAATGATTTGAATAGAGTAACCATGGAGTTTCTTGCCGGTTCTTCTCCATAGGAAACGACCAACCCGAAAAGTGCACCTTTTTGTTTGACGTTTTATAAGTGCCCATCTAGGCCTATGTGAAATATAATATTTTGATTTTGACATACAACATTATTTTTAGTATATGCGAACCCTGAATATAGTTTGTTCAGAATAAGTAACTGAATCGATTCCAATAATTTTTAAACCATGTTATATTTTTACCCAATTTTTTTTAAAAAAGTTAAAAGTTGGATACCGAGCGACTTCGAGTACCTATCGCAATAATTTAGGTACCTACTGCCAAATTATTATTATCAATGAGCTCAAGACGACGCTGGAGGCGCGCGCTGCGTGGTGACCACGATTTTGTGCGGACAACTAGGTAACAGAACAAGCTTATAACTTTGTGATTTTTCATGAGACAGTTTTGAAATTTTTTACACAGATTCTTTACATAAAAATACACGTCTTTCAGGTTTCGCATATACTAAAACTAATGTTGTATATACTGGGCGCTGATGGCCCGCTGAGTATAATTAGTCCACAGACTGCACTCCTACTTACAATGAAGAACATCATCCATAACATTCAACTAACACTAAACTAACAATCCTCCCAAATCCCTTACTTAAACGCGTTCAGGCAATAAGTAAATATCTGTAAAATCCCCTAGATTCAATTCTATATCTGTCGCGAAGCTAATGAATATTGTTTTTAAAGTCCATCCATTTTCCGCAGTCCGACTGTGAAGATTCGAAAGGGGAGGTCGCTATCAGCTGGGAAATATATCATAGTAAGATATCGTGATGACTCACTGGTTCGCTCGGCTTTGAGATGGGAATAAAGTTGGTTAAATCGAGTATTGGACAAATTGTTCTCTGATAACTTTTTAGACATATGTATCCTGCATAGGCGTATGAAGTTTATTTATTTATATATTTTTTATATTAATTACATAGCGCTACTATATGAAGATCGCTGATGTTGCATCTGCGCCGATACTTACTATTGCCGATGCACCTATGACGTCAATCGATTTCGCAAACTATTGTTTGCTCAATAAATTGTAAGAATGACTATTGTCCTACTTCGACCTGGGATCATCATTCAAAGAATTAATTTTGTAATACTAATTCAGTAATTAATGAATAATGAGCTGTGGGCCAAAATAACCACTTTCTGGAGCCCTGACATAGCCAGAAGGCGTCGCGGCAGACCTCGCAGAAGATGGCGGGACGAACTTGACAAAACAAACGACCAGTGGCCCACATTAGCCCTGGATCGTTGCAACTGGAAGTCATGGGGAGAGGCCTTAGCCCAGCAGTGGGATGATGCAGGCTAGCAGTATCAGTAATTCAGTAATTCTATTAATTTAAAATCACTTCGGTTTTTTTTCGATCCTCCGATCGCAGCTAACGTGATTTATTTTTATATCTTTTTTTTTTTTTTTTTTTTTAAGTTTCATTAAAATCGGTTCAGTCATTTCTAAAAAAAATACTTGTAAGTTTTTATAAAAGGCCGTAAGTCCGAAACGCTCTTAAGCTTGGAATTACCACTTAACAAAAGATCACGTCTATTTTCCACGAAAGTGTTCGTATTGTAAACATATTATTATTTTTTTGTTTACAGTTTTTGAGTTTTATTATTTCACACAAGACTTCCACCAGGGCATGCTTTGCCGTGGCCGACTTGGAAATCTCTGCATAGACTTTGACTTTGAACCCAAGTCGGCCGTAGCAAAGATAATCTCTTCAGATGGGGGTTCATGGACGGCTCAGATCTCAAATGTGTTTGCGGCGTGTCTCCACAGACAATGGCTCATCTTCAGTCTTGCGCTGCATGCCCTAACACCTGCGCACTTGACGATCTTATGACTGCTACAGCGAGCGGAGTTCGCACAGCTAAATTTTGGGCCAAACATATTTAATTAAAAATTTGCCATCGACACGCTAACAAGAAGTACAATTTCCACAGCAGAGTTTTCAGAGGCAGGTTTATCAAAATGTCCGGTTTGTCACAATTGGCTACCTCAAACTTCATGCGACCTAACCTAACCCTACCAAGTGTCGAACTTAGATGCAGCTTCCTGCTATTTTTTAAGTGTATACTTATAACAATTTCAATTAAAATCTCCGCCCATGTATTCTATACAAGTAAATAAAACTACGAGTACGACCTACGAGTTCTAAGTTTCGGTTGCTACTACTGTGCCACCACGGCCCTCAATAGGTAGTAATCTTAACAAAGAAATAAAATTTAAGTATATGTTTGTAATTTCAAAATAACAGCTTTTTACTGAATGCATATTATTTCATTTTATTTTATTAATCTTCTAAGTAGTAATGTGTAGAAGACGGCCAGTTACAAGTTTCCACTTATATTAACTTATGTATAAAATTGATAACTGAAGAGAATAAACAAAAATAGGTACTTAATACACAACAAAGTTCAAAGAAAAGGTTACTTAACATTTTTTGAAAGTATATACGGTACTTTTAACGAAAAAGCTTTTTTCTATATATCTGTTTGTTCCGGCTAATCTCCGAAACGGCTGGACCGATTTTGTAGGGAGTTTTACTGGCAGATAGCTGATGTTATAAGGACTCAGGTTACTTATTTAATTAAGAAAAACTGCACACAGGGTACGGAACCCTGTGTGCACCAACCAAAACAGCAAAACTAAATTTGTTTTTCATAGTATGTTAATGAAAAACAAAATTACTGCTGCAGTTTGATGAAAAAGTCCCATAACTCAAAAACTAAACATCAAATCTTATTAAAATGTAATTTCGTTGAAAGTTTTTTTTTACATTCTACAATCCTAAATTTTTTCAGAATTTTCCTAGTCTTACTTTAGATTTAAATTAGAGGGGCGGGGGACACATTTCGCCACTATGGAAGTGTCTATCTTTCAAACGATTGACTTTAAGATTTTTTTTAGTTTCAATGCCAAATAAAAAAATAAAAGATGAAGGGGGGCTCCCCTTAATTTAAAAAAAAAAATCGTAAAGCGGTTTACAGAATATCTACCTACCAAGTTTCAACTGTGTAGTCCTAATAGTTTCGGAATAAAGTGGCTGTGACATATAGACAGACAGATATGACGAACCTATAAAGGTTCCGTTTTTTGCCATCCGGCTACGGAACCCTAAAAAAGGTTAGAGTTAAAACCCTTGAAATTGTTAACAAAATGCGATTCAAATATGGAAGCAATGGCGAAGGTTCCATACAACTCGATTCCTTTTGGCTTCCCCTTGAAAAATGGCACAGACAGTATTCTATAGACAAATAATATAATCACATTAAAGATTATGTACTCCGGCTTACCTCCTACAAAAATTGGCCCTTCGTTACTGTAGGGAAGTGATATTTTTATAATAATTCCACGCGGACGAAGGTCGCGGGCAACAGCTAGTTATAAATATAAAAAGCTTAACAGAACCCGCATCTCCCCACAAGACCAGTTTGAAGTTTATGGTTCATGAAATCAGTAACAGACGGTTCGCATCGCTGCCTCCATTACGCACAGCACTTCTAGGTTATAACTTCCCTATTCCGGCTCTGTGTCGTGCGGAACCCCATTTAATTATTAGAATGTTAATTGGGTCACTGTGTATATTATATATCTTTGGTATAGTTATTGGGTATGTTAAGGTTGTATGTGTCGACTGATTTTTATAGTTTAATTTTGTTTTTTATTGTATTACTCATGGATTATTAAATGACAAATTATTTCTTGTAATAATTATAAATTTTATTTTTGACATTCCTTTTTTTACCCTTGTATTTTAAAATTAGATGACATACTGACATTTTTATAAGAATTTGTTTTGAAATTCCATTTTTATTATTATTTTTTGTTTACACAAAAATTAGAAACACAGAAATTAGATGACATATTATTAATTATTTTAAATTGAATGTGGATTATTACTGTTTTGAATTTGTTATTCCATCTTTTACATGTTTTTCGATCGTAATGTTTTAATGTTACTTTTTTATTTTACATTTTATTTTTACTGAATTTCTATACAATGTATGTTGTTCTGAAATAAATGACTTATGACTTAGCTTTAACTGTTCACAAGCCGTGTGTCTGATGAAAATTCATGAACTTCGATAAGTACTAACTTGTATTTCCTATGTATGTTACTCATTTAAGGAATGAATTTTGTAAAAATACGGCCTCGTTGGCGTAGTGGTCGCAAGCGCGACTGCTGAGCAACAGGTCCTCGATTCCATTCCCAGGTCGGGAAAAGTTGAGTTTTTCCATTAGGAAGTCCTCAGGAGTCTGGATTTGTGCCCAGTTGACGGAAATAGGCTCGCCCCCTATTATAACTGGCGGAATGTGGGTATACCTAATTAATGGTTCACCTTCATTTCGCCAGTTACTTTGCTTTGGTCGGTTCACTCGTTTAAGAGCTACGGTGCCAGAGACAGACACACACACACACATAGCGGTCAAACTTATAACACGCCTCTTTTTGCGTCGGGGGTTATTTTTCTTAATCTAGACAATAAAATAACTTTACTTCGGAAATCGCTGGCAAAAAAGTTAATGAAACAAAAAAAAGTCAACGACACTGGCAATCATCATCATCATTTCAGCCGAAAGACGTCCACTGCTGAACATAGGCCTCCCCCAAGAAGGGGGGTTTTGCCATAATCGCCACGCTTGGCAGGCGGGTTGGCGATCGCAGTATGGTTGTTATAAAACTCAGAGAACGCTGCTGCCCATTCTCTGGTAAGTCCCTTAGTCGCCTCTTACGACACCCACGGGAAGATATGGGATAGTGCTATTCTTTACGTCCGGACACCATACAGAACACACAATACTAATATTAGACTGGCAATACTAATATTTTAAACTATCATGGTCACTAACATTATCATTAACACTAGAAACTGGATATTTGCCATGTTTACTGATTTGTTTAAGTTTCCGATATTTCGGCGCTGTTGCAAGAACCATGATCACGGATAAACTGAAGTTATTACGGGAACACCCAGTTCATGAGCAGACAAATCGGTCTACCCTCTTTCTTGTTCGTTTTTCACACTCAGTACCGCTACCACTGTCACTCGCAACTCGATACTGTTACCGACACACGAAACTCACTGTGTCTGCTCGCAAAACAAACAACACTGGCAATACTAGTTCATAGAAATATGTTTAAACTAGCAAAAAAAATCAGAACATAAAAAAAAATGTTTGTTTTAAACTAACTAAACAGCACAGAACAAAAAAAAATAAAAGAAGCTGGTGGAATACAAACCCTCCTACTTTTTTAAGAGTCAGCTAATGATGCCTCAGAAATCAACAGCATCATCATCATCATCATCATCATTTCAGCCGAAAGACGTCCACTGCTGGACTTGGGGGAGGCCTATCCCCCAAGTGTCGCCACATTGACCGGTCCCGTGCGACTCGCATCCAGCGGATTCCTGCAACCTTCACCAGGTCATTGGTCCACCTAGTGGGAGGCCTTCCAACGCAGCGTCTTCCGGTTCGCCGTCGCCACTCCAGAACTTTTCGGCCCCATTGGATATACGTTCTGCGAGCAATGTGGCCTGCCCACTGCCACTTCAGTTTGGCTATTCTTCGGGTTACGTCAGGATACATATGTCTAAAACGTTATCAGAGAACAATCTGTCCAATACTCGTTTTAAGACCAACTTTATTCTCATCTCAAAGCCGAGCGAACCAGTGAGTCGCCACGATATCTTACTATGATATATTTCCCAGCTGATAGCGACCGTTGGTGTCGTAAGAGATGACTAAGGGTCTTACCAGAGAATGGGCGGCAGCGTTCTCTGTGTTATAACAACCGTACTGCGATCGCCAACCCGCCTGCCAAGCGTGGCGATTACGACAAAATGATGAGCAGAAAACAGCAAACTAGAAAAAATCTCGAATTCTTTTGAGAAACCACCCCGGAAGCTCTTAACTGGCGCCGATTCAGATCACAAACAAAAAAACAATCTTCACAAAAATAAACTCCTGACCTTGCTCCACAAGGATACAACGTAGTCTGTCCAGCTCAAGGTCACGGTTGGACAACCAACCGAGACTAGGCTTGGTAAGCAGTAAGAATTAACGGTGCATAACTGAATGTTTTGGCACTCATTAGTTAATGGAGGGAGATGTTTTTGTACATTGCGGGATTGGGCATCATCTCATTAGACCTTAGCTTGCGTGCAGTATATCTTGAAATGCTGGATAATAAATCCATACTTACACTATTTGAAGCTTTTATTATAACTTTTACACTGTCACTTGGATATGCCATGATGCGGTGTGACTCATACCGCATCATGGCGCTTGCAACAGCGTCGAAATATCGTGTGCTCACAATAATTTTGAAAAAAGATGTCGGTCGAATATACGGTATTCGACCGGCATGCTTTGTAACCTCCTCCGTTTTTAGAAGTCGGTTAAAAAGTAACAGGAAATATTTTTAATTAATTTGCAAGTCTCAGAAATATGACTTGCAAATGAATCAAAAAATACTTTAAAATAAACTAAATACATAGCAAATAATTAATATTAATGATGATCCTAATTAATACATATGAAATTAATACAGTAAAGAACCGTGTAATAGAAACAGTGATTATAACTTAAAAAAAAAACCATTGAATCCTTGACTTTTTTTGTTTCGGTACCGTAATCATTTTTAACTAGTGATCCGCCCTTGCTTCGCACACCGCCGACCTATGAGCCCCCGTAGCATGACCACCGATAGATAGTGCAAAGAAATCTGTCACTGTGTCGACACAATCTGTCATTTTGTCGATTCTTCCGTCAAAGAAATCCTTGTCTACGGTGGTCATGCTACGGAGGCAGGTCCAAAACTATATCTAATGTAGCCTATATTTTAAATTAAGCATCTAGCAGTAGAGCGGTGAGGACTGCGTTCAAATCCATGCAGTACTTTTTGCGTGATGCGCGTACAAACAGACGGATAAAAATTCTAAAAACTGTTGCCAAAAGCTTCTGTTGCTCTAATAAAAAACCGCAGTTTTTTTTTTAAATTACGGATGAAACATTTCTATGTGGGGAACC
Source organism: Noctua fimbriata (assembly GCA_905163415.1). Classification (NCBI taxonomy): domain Eukaryota; kingdom Metazoa; phylum Arthropoda; class Insecta; order Lepidoptera; family Noctuidae; genus Noctua; species Noctua fimbriata. Next base: position 3,618,143 of record LR990934.1, read on the forward strand.
CCCCGTTCGGAATGATGTCTTGAATACGTGCCAATCGTTTATGCATCGATGTCCCTGCCAGCCTGTATAATAATAATATATTATCATTTATTTCAGGTATCAAAGACTCATAAAATATACAACATTATTTTTAGTATATGCTAAACCTGAATATAGTTTGTTCAGAATAAGTAACTGAATCGATTCCAATAATTTTTAAACCATGTTATATTTTTTCCCAAAATTATTTTAAAAAGTTAAAAGTTGGACACCAAGCGATTTTAAGTACCTATCGCAATAATTTAGGTACCTACTGCTAAATTATTATTATCAATGAGCTCAAGACGACGCTGGACAACTAGGTAACAAAACAAGTTTATAGCTTTGTGATTTTTCATGATACAGTTTTGAAATTTTGTACATAAAAATACTAGACACGTGTATCAGGTTTCGCATATTATACTAAAACTAATGCTGTATACCTTATAGACTACATACATACTTTATAAAAACAAGAAAATAAACTATTGTACACGAAGTGACGGCGTCGTGTTGCGCTGCATGGTGTCGCGTAGCCTTCTGCGGAAACGCTGATATATCAATCAATATGATGAGTCGGAACTCGCACCACAAACGACTTGACATTCGTGTTGTGGTGCGACTCCAACTTCTCAACCCTCAGGGTCCAGCTGGACTTCGCCCGGACATACTCCGCGACCTCCTCAACCTAAAAAAAAGAGTATAAAAGGGTCGAGCCTACTGCCATCAACTGGGCACATAATATAGTATCCAGACTACGAGTTTTTACTGAGAATTCTTAATGGAAGAACTCAATAACACTTTAATCAAACCCAAGAACTCATGCTATGATACATACTGTATCACAGCACAGCATCATGCTGAGTGGTAACCTGCTTGTCGCAGTCACGACGTGCATGCTGTTAATTTTTTTCTTTTTTTGTTCCTTCCTGTTGAATTTATAGTTTATTGTTTTATTTGTGTTTTGTTGTTCTTTTTTTGTAATTTTGTATGATGCACGTCATATCCCTGCGGCAAATAAACATATCTTCTTTCTTTTTTTCTTTTTTCTTTCAACTTATTCCCAGACATGTTCCCAACCAAAGCGAAGTCAATACTCAATAAATATATCGTCTGATTGACTTGCTTGCAAACTAAAGTAGGAAACTTTAAAAGCTAATTAAAACCGTATAAGTAGCTCAGTATCGTCGTCGGCAACTTGAGAACTTAATAACTTCGATAGCATTTAAGTTTCTATTCAAGGTAAGGGTGCGGTTCCATCGTTGTAAGTAGTGCCCCGTAGCATGACCACCGTAGACAAGGATTTCTTTGACGGAAGAATCGACAAAATGACAGATAGTGCAAAGAAATCTGTCCTTGTATGGACACAATCTGTCATTTTGTCGATTCTTCCGTCAAAGAAATCCTTGTCTACGGTGGTCATGCTACGGGGGTAGGAGCATCTTAGACGCATCTAAGAATAAAATAAGATAACATCACGCCTGTAATCCCCGAAGGTTTAGGCAGAGGTGTACCTAATAGTACACCCACGTTTCGCCAGCTATGTTTACGTCCCATTTAATAGGGGACGAGGCTATTGCCATCAACCGGGCCCAAATCCAGACTCTGTGGCTGCTACTGAGAAATTTCTGTTGCCGGAAAATCCAATAACAATTTGCCCGACCCGGGAATCGAACCCGGGACCTCATGCTCAACAGTTGCGATTACGACCACTGGAACAACAGGTTTTAATACATGTGGAAACACAAACTATGTGATCTCATTTGATAATATTTACAATGTCGGATATTGAGCCTGTCCATCAAAAACACTGTTTGTTAACATTCGAACAACAAACGAATTAACAAACAAATATGGCGGCGCGTGAGGTGCGTTCTGTCGCATGCCATTTCACAATTAGACAGTTTCACTTCTATAGATTATAATCTACTGAAAAATAATGCGTTAAATTGTAGTAATATGTTACGGTTCACAAGCTTTCGACAGTTTACAATCTCGCGAGAATGATTAATCTAACGGTATTTACAATTTCACAATGGGCCTCATCAGAAGGCTTAAAGTCACACAAAGGGCAATGGAGAGGGCTATCCTCGGAGTTTCCTTGCGTGATCAAATCAGAAATAAGGAAATCCGCAAGAGAACCAAGGTTACCGACGTAGCCCGAAGAATAGTGGCAGTGGGCAGGGCACATTGCTCGCAGAACGGATGGCCAAAAAGTTCTGAAGTGGCGACCGCGAACCGGAAGACGCTGCGTTGGAAGGCCTCCCACTAGGTGGACCGATGACCTGGTGAAGGTTGCAGGGATCCGCTGGATGCGAGTCGCACGGGACCGGTCAATGTGGCGACACTTGGGGGAGGCCTATGTCCAGCAGTAGACGTCTTTCGGCTGAAATGATGATGATTTACAATTTTACAGTAACATCTACAAATTCATTGGTCCAGATATGCCATCTTCCGTACGATTCCTTTGCTGTTTTGCTAGCAGTGGTGATGACATAATTTACAGTGGCCCAGTGAGTACAGCCCATTCCTTCCTTATTTTTTTCCTAATCCTTCGCTATTATTTTCTGATTTATTTCACTGCGGGATCCAAGACAGTTAAAATGTTTCTCTGGAAATTAGTCGAGCTTCATTCTTTCGACGCTTTTCTGGTGTTCACCACTGTTGATTCTGGCATTCAGTGGTTTGGGGAAAGAGTGGCGGGCTTGTCTAACCCATTCCTTTGCCGAGTAGAAACTTTATACGTTTAATTTGCTTATTGATTGGTGATGTTTCTACAGAATGTTCAGGTACGCGCAATCGGCGTAGCGTGCGTGACCAAATATGTGAACGTGGACAACACGGAAAGAGTATGTAACGATCGTAGCTGGTGGCATTATGAAGTTTCTGCCTGCTTCCTTGGGAAAATTACCTTCCTCGCTCAGTGGGCTACGTCACACTGGCCGACATCGGCGTGCCAGACCTGGGCTGAGCCAGGCTACCTGCTACTGTGCAGCTAGGTAATACATTACATTACATAACGCCTGTAATCCCCGAAGGGTTAGGCAGAGTTATAAGGGTGTGAGTTTATGTATGTATGCTTATGTATCCTTTGATGTTTTTCAATTCGCTTACAATGGAACCTAGGCCTTACCTAACCAAGTAGTTTGTGGCGAAGTCTGAAATACTGAGGAAGAAACTCCCGGCAGTGTTCGAGTGAATTGTATTGACATTTCTATTTAGTCCTCTTATTGTATTCTAGCTTGCTCTGTTGTTCCGTGGAATTACTTCCTTGTTTTAATACCTTCTTAGCTTTTGTTTAAAGTATCAATAAAGGGTGTAACAAGACTCTTAACGCAGCTGAAAGGCGCTTGTTGTCCCCGTCATTGCGATCATTTTTTTTTTTTTTTTTTTGTTCTAGACCAAACTTGAGAATCTTCTAGTTACGGAGATATTAGGGGTCAAAGTTATGTTTCGGGAGGTTCCTGCACCGAATCGGGCGGGAGGAAACGCCCGGGTGTTTCCATTGTGAGGATCGTCCGGAGGACACGGTGCAGCACACTGTGGAGGCCTGCCCCGCTTGGGCGGAGCAGAACCGTGTCCTCGTAGAGGCGATTAGCGGCGGCGATCTCTCGCGCCCGGCCCTGGTTCAAGCCATGGTCCGGAGCGAGAGGGCTAGCTCGCCGTCCAGCCGTCTTATGACGACAGGCCGTGTCGATGGCGCGTTCGTGTTCCACGCGCGCCTCAAAGAGATGTCAGCAACCAAGTAGGGGTCCGCACGGGCCGATGCCTGCCAGGGCTGCGGGACTGTTCGAAAGAGATACCGCGGCCCTGGAACACAAAGGGCAAAGAAGGAACATGGATGGGTTTTAGTCAGTACAAGTCTGACACTCCCTTCCGCTCCGCCCAGAGCGGAGGGGGTCATTTGATGATTTCCCATCCAAAAAAAAAAAAAAAAAGGGGTCAAAGTTACAACTTTTTCACAAGTTTTTTTTAAATACATGTTTTTAATGTAAGACTTTTGCTTTACACACCTCCACGATCCCGTACTATTCAATTTACTTCGTATACTATGTGTACTATGTACTATTAAATAAAGCTTTATTTATCCTTTATTTATGTTTTTAACCGTTCGTGTGTACCTGTCCCCTCCGCCCTGTATTTAGTAACACCCCTGCCTCACCCTTCGGGCTAATACAAGAGTGGTTTTATGTTTACCAATTTAATATCATTACTTTGCTACTAGTGCCCACCCATCCAAATCAAATCTTAATACGCTTGACTGGACACATCCTCAGACTGTGCCCAGTCATGATTCACACATTAAGCATTAATCAATTAATGTCTACCCAATACTGATTACACAAATGGCTTCATTGGACATCAGAAAGTAATTAGAGGAATTACAACGACCATTATTGTTAATGATACCAGTTATGAAAAACGGCTTTGGTCTGGTGGTCGCAAGCGTGACTGCTGAGGTGCCGGGATCGATTCCCGGGTCGGGCTAAGGGTTATTGAGTTTTTCAGGAATTTCTCAGCAGCACCCACGAAGTTTGGATTTGTGCCCGGCTGATGGCAATAGGCTCGCCCCCTATAATTGGAGAAATGTCGGTGTACTGTTAGGTCAACCTCTGCCTAACCCTTCGGGGATTACAAAGCATGACGTTATAAAAACTTAGATTTCTTCTCCGCAATTGATTTTTCTTTGTTGGTTAAACCGGTATGGTCAGATATTTGTCTGGCTGCTCCCATCGGACACTGATAGATTTCTGTGTACATTTGCTGACCAAATCCGTGACCTGGAACCGTCTCGATCTTGCCCGTATGTACCGCTTTGAGTGATTCCCATCAATTTTCATTTTAAATTCTTCATATTTTTACCAATAGTTCACACTACTACTAGCCATTAGTTTAATCAGGATGACCTACAAACACCCGTACAATGTCGCACTTATCAGTCAGAAGTGAGACAGCACTATATTTTACATCCATCTCTTTCACGTAATTCGATCGGCGCTCGACTGTTTTCGGCCGGCTACCCGATTACTGGATTCACTCACTCGCTTTCCGTCACGTCGTTCATTCATTGCGCATGGCAACTTTCTTCGACCGCTAGTACGCATGCGGGAACTGTGTCAACCGGTGACGCTCTCTCCCATCATAATCTCTCACTTTTAATTTATTGGCGAAAATAATAAAATAACTTAGTAAAAATGTCGGCTGAAGTGCTTCAAATTACGGGATTAGGATGTGTGGCGTTTATTTTCTTTTATTTTGCTAAAATGTTCTTTGATACGATGTATGTTTATGCCGTGGGGCCTGTGCTCCAAAAAATGGATTTTAAGACGCTGGGAAAATGGGCATGTAAGTGATTTATTATCTCTCCATAGCTTTAAATACCTTCTACAGCCACTTTAATAGTTAGTTTTGTAAATTAATAGGTAAAAACTACAGCAGAATGCAATCATACTTCCTTATTTCCAGAGGTCGGTCGATGACCTTTGGGCGGGGAAGTTCAATGCGAATGCATTTTCGATCAATAATGTTGCACGGGGACTTACGCAAAATGGTGGCTCGACCTTTTTAGTATTTGGTCTTCGTTTCCGAGTTACTTGCGACTCTTTTTAATACAATGATGAATAGTTACTTTCTTTTACATCCATTTGGTAAATATTGACGTAGATTCGTTGGCGCCTAGTTAACAAGCCAAGCCCTGCACCAATACAGTAAGCATGTCTGCAAGTGGCCAATGTTTTTTTTTTAGTCTAAATAGGTTTATTATACCGTATGGTACAATCGGAATATTTGCAATACGTATCGTCGTCGACACCTTATCTGAGACGTAAAATATACCTAATCTTCGCGTATCGATGATAATCTAAATTATGCCGGCTTAAAACTGAGCTATTAGTTCGGCGCTTTCGGTAGCGTCCATCTGTTCCTGTAGTGAACCAACAACAGGACACACAGCAGGACACGATATTAAGTGCCCCGTCGTTTGTGGAACAGCACCACATTTAGACGGGGTGTATATAAAACACAGCAGCAGCAGTTCAAGGTGTTTAAAACTATAAAATGTATGATTCCTTAGTTCCCTAGTACATAATTTATAAAATGAAAATTTAAAGGGGTGGGATCCTGGTGTCCTGAAACACAGGCCACGAGCCTAGCTTAGGCACCAGTCTCCCACAATATATACTTACCTGAATTGTATATCATTGTCGAATCTGACCGATTTAAAATAATTTATGTAGGTATATTGTGGTGAGAAAATAAAGTTGATTGATTGAGACACCAGCCCCCGTAGCATAACCACCGTAGACAAGGATTTCTTTGACGGAAGAATCGACAAAATGACAGATAGTGCAAAGAAATCTGTCATTGTGTCGACACAATCTGTCATTTTGTCGATTCTTCCGTCAAAGAAATCCTTGTCTACGGTGGTCATGCTACGGGGGCAGGGCAGAGTCATTAATGAATCTCCACCTGAGCAGGTTTTCCTTGCTGCGACCAACCTTCGTCCGCAGTCTATTTAAAGACTTCCAGGTAATAATACCAAATAAAAGTTTACTAATCGTAAAAGGTACAAAATTGTTCGTTTAAAAAAGAATCGTATTGTTGTTACTGTTTCGTGGTAATTAGCATTTAATTAGTAATTCTAAACGTCGGTTTATGATTACGAACAATGCGATTTTGGTACCTATTTTACGTGACTTGCTGATTTTCAGTCATAGGTAGGGTATGGCGCCAGGGTAGCTCGCGAAATTTAAGTTTCCTTACGGTTTTTTGCAATTTACAAATCAGTGTCAGGTTTTATGTTGATTAAGATGAACAGAGAGGAGAGGGGGGGGGGGGGGTTGGGTTGGTGTTGAGTTGTTGTTGATGTTTGTTTTTTGTTATTGGTTGTTGTTGTTTGTTGTTGATGTTGTTCTTGTTTGTGATGTTGTTGTTGATTTGTTGTTGGTTTTGATGTTGTTTTATGTTGTTGGTTTTTTGTTGTTGTTGTTGTTGGTTTTTTTGTGGTTGTTGTTGTTGTTGTTGTTGGTTTTTTGTTGTTGATGTTGTTGATTCGCTACCGTAACAAATATGGCATAACAGAGTTATAGTCATTAAACTTACAATAGGTACAACCCTCTAAGTTCATATCATAATCAGCCTAGAATGTTCCCACTGCTAGGTCACAGGCCTCCTCTCAATGAGAGGGAATGGGCTATAATCCACCACGCGGGCCCAGTGCGGGTTGGTAGATGTCACATGTCTTCGAATTTTTGGTTCTAGGATATGCCGGTTTCTTCACGATGTTTTCCTTCACCGTTTTGAGAGCAGTGGTGATGAAATAAATTACACAAAGTAATGCGCCTGCCTGGGTTCGAACCCACGACTTACTGTTCGTAAGCGGGGCCGCCACCACTGGGCCACCGCTGCTCCCCATTCATATAATCCTATTGAATGACTTTTTCATGAAATAGTCATTAAATGGGATTAAATGAACTTAGAGGGTTGTATTGATGACTGTATTGATTATAATTCTGTAACTACATACGTGTTAAGGTCGCGAATCATATTTTGTTTCACATATAGCCTGAAACTGACCAGCAAATAGCAAAAACCTAAAAAAAATTGAATTTCGCGGGCTCACTGACGCTTCCATCTTAAGTCATTTCTTACTAAACTTAAATAATACTTTCTTAAGTAAGTGTATGCTAAGAAATTACTTACAGGTTTATTTTACAATGAAGCCATCTTTTGGCTTAGTCTGGATATTTGGGAGTCGAACCTGTGAGATTTTCACTTTTAATATGCCAAAATTTTTTTCTTTCGCATTTCAGTATTAAAAATACGCGAGTTCCGAGTTTCCTCCGTGCCTCGGAAAGCACGTTAAGCCGCTGGTCTCGGCTGTCATTTGTAGATCTTTGACAGTCGTTAGGTAGTCAGTGGCCCAAAAAGTCTGACAACCAGTCTTACCAAGGGGTATCGTATTATACATTACTAACTGGGTTGTGGAGGTCAGATAGGCAGTCGCTCCATGTAAAATACTTTTATTCAGCTGCATCCAGTTAGACTGGAAGGCGACCCCAATATAGTTAATAGGCTAGGCAGATGATGATTTCAGTAAAAAAATGTGATTGTTTTTTACAAAACCTTGCAACCTTTGTTTTCGATGTTTCAATAAAAACTACTTTTGCTTTTTTATGAAGACCTTAAATTCCGGTTATTTAAGTAAAACGAGGAAACCGGCATGTCCTAGAACCAAAATATCGAAGCTCTGTGGACGTCTAGGTACTATCACGCTCACTGACGGCCGACCACTTCTCAAAATTATAACTCAGGGCATAAGGTTGAAAATTGGTCGGCCGTCAGTGAACTCGGTAGAAGTACCATTCCACACTGGGCTTGCGAGGTGGATTTCAGATCTCACAGAGAGGAAATAAATGTCCGTAAAATGCAAATAAGGATAATATTAACTATGCACATACGTCTAATAGTCTGTTAACTTAAGGGCATTACATTGCTCGATGACCTTGATGATTTGATCCCTGTACTGGTTTTTGTTGACTTGCCCCGCACATTTCGCAAAATTTCGATTTTTATTTATTATTTAAAAATATTAAAAGAAATAACAGAAAAAAAACAATACAGATTGTTAAGTATATCATTACGTATTTTTTGTTACAAAATTCATGCCGATCTCTTCAGCCGTTACAGAGATAATTTACAATTAAGGTTGAAAAAGGACCTATTTTCTACGATTAACCAAAAAAAATTGAGAAGGTTTATTAAAATTTTAAACAATACAATTTATTTGTGATGAACTTAACTATAACATACTTTTTTACACGGAAAACGCACGAAGGGATTCATCAACAAATTTCTTTGAACATACGCTGTTTTTGGGATTTGAGCCATGTAATGCCCTTAACAAATCAATAAGTCATTACAATAGCTACATAAACTCACGCCTATCTTTCCAAAGGGATAGACAGAAACGCCACCTGCTACCTATTATAACAATCTCGGTCAAGGCCATCATTGTTTTTATTTTATCGCCAATGGAAATATGCATATAAGAAACATTACTCTGGACGCTCTTAATGTGCACGTCTTTCTACGTCGTTCTCACATATATGTATAATCTCAACATGAATGATGTTACCAAGATTTTGTAACAATAGAGTGTCCATGGAGTTTCTTGCCCGTTCTTCTCCATAGAGATCTACGCTTTGGAATGGGCAACTACAGTACTTTCTCAATTTATTATGCCTTGTGACTGTAGCTTCGCTTTTTTTTTGTTTTTTTAACATTCAAAAGTGCTTGTGATGGTCTAATTGAAATAAATGCTTTGAGTTTGAAAAAAACGTGTCGCGCCGACTCCAAATAACATGCAACAAGGGCAGGATGGAGGAGATGATGAGGCGATATGCATCTAATTTTTTCTTCACCTAAATCAATAAAATACAGTTCAGTTCAACTACTGCGTGTCGCTGAAAAAATATTAAACTCTTTCAATTTTCTACGACAGTTCAAACGTTCTTGGCTGGGATTATCGCGACCACGATGTGACGTCATTTACCTCAGTCCTCCTTGTTTACATTTTTTTGCCCTTAATTGAATAATTTTATTAATAAATTGTATGTGCTTTATTCAAGCAGAAATTGCAATAACAATATTATAATATGTTGACAATTAGTTTTTGAGTTTACTACCGGCGTTATCGCGGACGATCCGTTTTGAATTTGCGTTCCGTTTCACCAAAAACACGCTACATAAAATAATAAATAGTAAAATAAGTGATGTGTTAAAAATTAAACTAGTGTATCACAATGTTTTTATGGACCAATACAAGGCATTTTTAAGAAATAAAAAAAGTTTTGCATTTATTTCTTGCATAATTATTCCTTAATGCATATTCCATTGAAACACGTTCGGCCAATTTTGGAATTTGCCGTATTGTATAGGTACTAACTTTTTGCCGCGACTTCGCTCACGTGGAGAGCGGAAATGACCCTACATCAATTGGCAATGCACTATTTTGATAAAAACTAAGTCTGTTTTAACTCATCGAAACCTGTTCATCTTCTAGCCAAGCCGTTTCCCAACTTTATTGAGATCGGCTTCCAGTCTTACCGGATGCAGTTGAAAACCAATATTTTACATGGAGCGACTGCCTAACTGACCTCCACAACCCAGTTTGTACTAGGTAATACGAAGATAAGACTGGTTGTCAGACTTTCCGGCCACCGACAACTTAACGGCTGTCAAAGATCTACAATTGATAGCCGGGACCAACGGCAAACAGAAAGAGTTACTATTCATAATATTACTTGAGAAATTGCTACCAAATAAAGTTAACACTACATTGTTTTAAGCTTTCACGGTTTACAAATAAATTTATACAAAAAAAAAAACTAAGAAAAAAAAAACAAAAAAATAAAATAATTAACAATCACGGAAGATACCCCGTAAGTGACAGTATAAGTTTAAGTTAACACTAACTTTCACGTTAATTCATTAGTAAATATTTTACTAAATAGAATTTAGAAACTGGTTTGGTCATCATGCTAACAATAAAATTGCAACTAAGTGATTAGTGGCCAACAAAAAATTGAACTTTATTCATTAAATTTCTTATAAAATATTATATAATTACATTACTAGTTTTTACCCATGGCTTCGCTTGCGTTAATTTAGAATTTGACAATCAATTCGGATTGTACTCTTGTTGATCAATCATGATTCGAATGACACGTGGCGCCATCTATTATCATAAGAACGTTATTGTCGTTTTCCTCGGGAACAGTACTTTTTCTCGGGATGATACGTCAGGTTAATTCTATAGTAGTCGATTAATAGTGAACTTATAAAAATCAAACAATCTTAATTAATATTATAAACTAGCTGACCCGCGCAACTTCGTCTGCGTTTGGATTTTCCCCGTTTTTGCAATCTTTTTCATAAATGCTCCGCTCCTATTGGTCGTAGCGTGATGGTATGTAGCCTATAGCCTTCCTCGATAAATGGGCTATCAAACACTAAAATAATTTTTCAATTCGGACCAGTAGTTCCTGAGATTAGCGCGTTCAAGCAAACAAACAAACTCTTCAGCTTTATAATATTAGAATAGATGAGAAAAATATAATTTTGGAAAAAAATGCGTGGGTGAAATCCCAGGACCTCATGCTCAATAGTATCGCTTGCGACCAATAGACAACGAGGCAACCATGTTTTGACTTCTTAAAGGAATAAACTTTACCTCGGTACCTATAAACAGGGTATCAACAGAACCTCACCAAAAGCCGAAGCCATCACCGAAGCATTCTGTACATCAAATTAAGTTACATAGCGTAAAAAATATTGCTGGGAAACGACTTTTTTTTTTGGAGTGAAAATCACGTTTTACGGTAGGACTCGATGAAACGCAGTTAAATCATTGTGCTGATGGATGGAGTGAATAGTACGGGGGTCGTGGAGGTGTTTCATTACAAATCTTGCATTAAAAACATGTATTCAAAAAAAAAAACTTGTGAAATAGTTGGAACTGACTCCCAATATCTCCGTAACTAGAAGGTTCCCTTCTCAAGTATGGCCTAGAACAAAAAAATGATCGCAAAGACGGGGAGAACAAGTGCCATTCGGCTTCGTTAAGGTCGCTTTACAAGGGGTAATATTATACCCTTTATTTATATATTTTTTAACACTTCTCATAATGCCCGGGCATCATGAAAAATGACCAATTAATCACTTGGTCCATAACATATACTCGTAGGTACAGTAACTGTTGGAACAATATCACAAAAACACAGGTTTTTTTTCATAATGCTTATAAACATTCGAGTCAAGTTTTATTTTTGTAATAATTTATGTGCATAAATTATAAATAGTCGCAGGTTTATGTTATAATTATTATAATGTTTCGTAAATATGTAATTAGCAATATATATATTATACATATTGCCTTCGATTATTAAAAAAAAACAGCTGTTTCCTACAAACGTGCAATACCTACACATTCCAAATGTATGGAACAGCTGTTTTTTTTAATAACTGATGAAAACTTTCTATGTAGGGGGGAACAAAATGATGTACTGAAAACGTGGTAATAGTTTTCGCGTCGGTGTCGCTTCCACCCTGTATATTGCCTAACTTAAATGGTTAACCCACAGATATAGATAGACCTAGATAACGCAAGTATCACGATCTGTATGAAAACCAAGCGTGGCATTTTTTGACTACCTATTATGACGTCACAAGCACTATTTAGTGATGGGAAAATCAAACCGATTCAAAGACGCCGCCGCGTACGGCGCCCCCCTCGTCCTACCCCCCTACCCCCCGCCATGACGCCCACTGACGTCCGACTAGCGCTATGCTCCGATGCAGACTGAGCGCGAAATTGGCCACTTACGATTTTTGTACGTAAGCTAGGCACGCGAAGTAGTTGCTCTCGCGTTATCTAGGTCTATCTATATTTGTGGGTTAACCCTTGTAATACGGCTTTTGTGATGCGAATGCCAAAGTGTTAGCTGCACCTCGTCTTAGACTTTTGGCCGCAGCGAGTGGTGTTCCGTCGCTTCCACATGTGCCACGTGCACGCATATTGACATAGTGCACAAGTGAAGTGTTACTAACGTAGTTTTCAGGTACTTTTTACTAACACAATTTGTGTTTTGTCATAATTATGTATGTTAGTCTGTAAGGCATATACAACATTAGTTTTAGTATATGCGAAACCAGAAACACGTGTCTAGTATTTTTATGTAAAGAATCTATGTACAAAATTTCAAAATTGTGTCATGAAAAATCAAAAAGTTATAAGCTTATTCTGTTACCTGGTTGTCCGCACAAAAATGTGGTCACAACGCAGCGCGACCGCTAGCGCGCCTCCAGCGTCGTCTTGAGCTCATGGATAATATTAATTTGGCAGTAGGTACCTAAATAATTATAGATACTCGCTCGGTGTCCAACTTGTAACTTTTTTTAAATATTTTTGTGACATAATATAACATGGTTTAAAAATTATTGAAATCGATTCAGTTACTTATTCTGAACCAACTAAATTCAGGTTTCGCATATACTAAAACTAATGGCCCCTACTATCTATGGGCCAAAGTTGCCTAGAAATAAATGGATGTTGTTGTAATAGTTATTCAAACATATGGGTTACAATAGATCTAACCGGTTAACCTTTTAACCCGATTAATCGGTCCCTGTCCGTCACACAAGAGGCAAATATTTTTTTAATTTATAATCGATTTATTCCAAATCTAGTATAAAACTGTTTAAAATCTAAGTCGTTCGAAGTCTCGTTATCAGTATCAACGCAACCGCGTGCCTATCTGACAAGCACTGCCTGCACTTATCGCTGGTATCATGCGTGTATCTGTTATATCATATTACTCACGCTGTCTAGTAAGCTAACATTCCAAGGAGTTCTTCCGTATGTACACGTACTTACAATAATCAGTTCACGAGTAAATTTCAAAATGATGAAGGAAAAGAATGTGGAGAAACCAGGATGTCTAGGATCCAAAAAATCGAAGGCATGTGACATCTACTCTTTTAATGATATTTGCCAAAAAAACACGTTAAGCCGTTGTTCCCGTTTGTCATTAATAGATCTTTGAAAGTCATTAGGCGTAGTCAGTGGACCGAAAGTCTGACAGCCAGTCTTACCAAGGGGTATTGTATTACCCAGCACTAACTGGGTTATGGGGCTCAGATAGGCAGTCGCTCCATGTAAAATACTGGTATTCAGCTGAATAAACTAAGACTGGAACCCGACTCCAACATAGTTGGGAAAAGGCTAGGCAGATGATGATGAATTGAAGTCATAATATTTAAAAGAATAAAGTATAAAGAACAGTTACATTCTCCACCAATCGTGAAACTTTTAACAAGCACTTATGCAAGTATTCAAAACTTTTAAATAATAGTTTAACACAGCATTGGGCTGTGTCAACAATTTAAAAAAACACGAAGAAAATTGAGCAATAAAAAGTTGGTCCCAGGACCAAAATAAAAACTCGGTACAGTTTAAGACCAAATAAGAATACCTTTGTGACCAAAGAACAGGCATTTGCATATTTAAATAAACGCTTAAGAAGCAGTTTACGCTTAAATATTGTGGAAAAAAAGAAAAAACATTTCTTCAAACAAGTCTAAGAGTTTCAGCTAGGATTTCAGCCATTTTGTCTTAACATAATCAGCTTGTAATGCTTTCACTGCTAAAACACAGGTATACTGTCTTCCAGAAAGACTAGACTGTAACCAACCTCACGAGCACAGTGCGGTTTAGCAGTCTTAACGAGTCTGCCTACTGTTTATAGAGCATCATCATCTGCCTAGCCTTTTCCCAACTATGTTGGGGTCGGCTTCCAGTCTAACCGGATGCAATGAAAATCAAAAGAAGTAAATTAGGTTTATCTAGCAACCAGCACCTTTTAAAAATGGCACAGTCAGTATTCTAATAGACAAATACTATAATCACAAAAAGCGCACGCGTGTTTTCGGCGTTTCTAATAGCGCCGAAATATTGGGAACTCAAAATAATGAACAATCACGGAAGATATCCCGTAAGTGACAGTATAATTATAAATTAGTTTAGCAAGGAACTGAGCTCAAGAACTAAGACAGAATAATTGTAAAAACTTCTACTGGAGTTAAGTATAACTTGTTTCTTGCTTTAAAACTGTGTAACTTACCTTTACCGTTGAACTTCTATGAGAGTCGGAGTATTAGGGGGCTGGGAAATAAGCGGCTTATCGAGCTGAAGCGATAGCGTTTCACGATTTGGTCCTGTGGATAATTAACCTACCTAACCTGACTAGTAAATTTAACGTCGCAGCATACTTTCGGCTAAGATCGCGTGTCGCGGATGACGTCCGCGGTCAAGCTACTTTGCGCGGCTTGGTAATACAGATTTTAAATACTGTGTACACGATTTAATATCGTTTAAAGATTGTAAAATCCGTCCCAATCTGATACGATGCGAGGCGTTTGGTGGAAATCATCCTTAAAGCATTAGAAGTGGTAAAAGACTGACTTTTGGGGACATTTATTTTTTGACACAAAAAGTGCTGATTTTTCTATGTTTTTTTTATTTTAATGGCAGTGTTTTAATAGATCTTTTATATTATATATACTTTAAAACAATGACTGAAAAACTGCCAGAACTATGTAGATTATTTACTTTTGATTGATTTAAATAATCGTTGCTACTCATCATTATTGTGAAATTGCTGAACATTCAATGTATTTTGTCGAGTCCCACTCAATTGACCTACGTACGTTAGTCTGAATACATTATGTTGCACATTGTCAGTTGTTATGACGTAAATATCATACCTAGATTAAAATATTGCAAAGATAGCATGTTTATAAAGGCGCAAACCCACCACGGTGCACGCTGTGCACGGGCACGCGGCGCATTTTAGCTGCGTGGGTTCATTTGTTTGACAACGTGGGTCTACGTTTCCACTGCAGTACACGCTACACACGCACAACTATGTAGAACTGTAGCGTGCGTGGCCTACCGCGGCATAGTCGTGGGTTAATATTCGTGTATAGCGTGTACCGCATGCACAGCGTGCATGGCGTTGTCAGGAGCGCCTTATTCGAACAAGCCACGCATGTACTAATGACGTCATTTGATGCATAGCGTGTCCATAGTTTGCAGTGGACACAATCACATAAATTTTCTTAAAAGCGAAGCTAACACACGTGCGCCGCGGTGGGTTTGCGCCTTAAATCGGTTAGACAGAGTAATACTATTTATATTAATAGAAATGAATGTAACCATCTTTGCAATACTGCTTCGTTGGTCCAGTGGTCCGTAGTGGTAGTGCCCGGTACGAGACCCGCAGGTCAAGCGGGCTGAGATATCGCAGCCCTGGAACACAAAGGGCAAAGAAGGAACATGGATGGGTTTTAGTCAGTACAAGTCTGACACTCCCTTCCGCTCCGCCCAGAGCAGGGAGGGGGGTCATTAAAAAAAACCAGGTCAAGCGGGCTGACTACTAGTCCGGGGCAGCAAAGTCGCATTAGATTTCGCTGCCCCTCGAGGCAAGTGTGCGAGGGAACACCGTTCTGGTTCTTATCAGTACGAGTCTGACAGACCCCTCCGCTCTTCCCAGGGCGGAGGACATCCATTGAGAATTGCCACATCGAGTAAAGAAAAAGAAAAAAAAGTGGTCCCAAGCGCTACTGTTAAGCATCAGTTGCTGGGTTCAATACCCACGTAGGGAAACGTACTGTTGGGTTTTTCAATCGGGAATTAATTTCTGCCCGGTAGACGGTAATAAGCTCACCGTATAACAGGAGACGTAAACATACCTGGCGAAATGTGGGTGTCCTAAACTTACATTTCGTCACTTAATGTATGATGCGAGAAATCCACTTTAGGGTCCCCGCACACGGGCCACCGGCCACAACCACAAAACGACGCCACCGGCATATTTCCTGTAGTTTTCATACATTTTATATGGACTCGCCGCACACGGTTGACGCCGCGCCGGTGGCCGCCACGCGCTAGAAATCGTCGCTGCTCGCTTCTTGTGGCGGCGCGGCGTTTGTGACTGTGGCCGGTGGCGCGTGTGCGGGGACCTTTACCCGCTCTTTTCGTGGTCCTTACATTATAATTTAGTTTATTTACACATTGAGGGTATTTAAAACTTTTCAACGCTTCCTACGGGAGGCAGACGTGAGCTCTTCTTATTGCACATGTCAAACTACCCTCCTCGCTTTTCACTTATTTCGCTGAAAGTTTGAGACAGAAGTTTTTTAATATTATTTTGTATATAAGATGCCAACGTTTTCTGCCTAGGCTTTTTAGTTAATTAAAATATTGCGGCTTTTCGTTAGTGTCGCGTTTTGACGATATATATACAGAAATTATGCTTGTTTGTTTTGGTTGAAAGTATTTTCGTCGAAAAATGACAATGCGACGTTTTTGTTAAAGAATCACTACAAATGCTGTATAATAAAATAAAGCAGAAAATGTATGAAAGAGCCTTGTAAAATCTTCGGATGGTCGCCTGTCATCTGTCAATTTTATTGAATAGTTCCCTGTTTCGTATGACAATTTCTTTTGCTAAGTGCGTGATAAATAATAATATTTTAATTCTGTATTGAATTTTTTTGCATTATCAATGACTTGAGATCGAATAACACTTGGTCGAAAACGTTAACTCGATAGTACCTACTTGAAATCGATAAATTATGAGCTCAACAGTTCACTACTTCGATGCATCAAAATCTCGAATAACTATAAGCTTGAACCATCGGCAGCGCGAAGGCCCATTATTTTGAAACGTCATTTCTCGGCCGACCATCTAAGGAGGATTTTTATTTGAGTAGGTACCTACAATATAATTAAACAAAATATGCGCAGATATATTAGGTCTAACTATTCATACACGAAATATTTTAAGAGTAACTTCTATAAATCGTAAAGTCGCCATAGCAACGAAAAAAAAACACTCAAAAAAGTCTCAAAAATTTTTAGAATTATAACTCTAAAAATTTTTGAGACTTTTTGCATAAAATCTTTACTCCCATATTCTAACAATGACATTAGGTAAATACGACGTAGTAAACTAGCGTAATGGATGTTAAAAAATAAGGAGCTAGTATTTATTTTGTGGGTCAAGTAATTTTAAATTTTTATAAAAATGTACTTAGATAAAAAATAATAATCCCTTGAAATAGCTTCGTTATAGCCGTTAGATGATTCCCTGATAATATTTCGTGTATGAATAGTTAGACCTTATATAAATCAACTATATTACCTAGTCATTTTACCAACTAATTTTTTATTTAGCCAGAAAACAAATTAAATTAGGGGTGGTTTTAACCATAATGCCAAAAGTATAAACACGTAGTATTTGTATCGAGAAGCTAATATATTTTCTTATATTCATCGATTTGATCAAAACTAAAACCGCAAGGTTCGACGGTAACACGTAAAATATCAAATTAAACCCTCGTTAACAGATTAGTTGACAAGGGTTTTTAATAGTCAGTTTAACACTAACTTCAGATCAACTGATAAGGGTTTATGTCAACTTGACATTGACGTATGTCACTTGTCACTTTATGTAGAAACAAGTTGATATGTGTGAGGCGTTTAATCCAATTATGTAGAGTTACTATTAGTAATCGATATTGAATCATGTGTTTGCGTTTGTACCTTCTCATTATTTTGAATAACTTTTATGTAGTTTTATGTAACTGTTATTTTAAAAATATGACTGGTATTTGAATCGAATTTTGTTAACAATTTCAAGGGTTTTTTTTGCACGGAACCCTAATCTTTTTTCTAAAATAAAAGTACTCCTTATAACATCAGCTATCTGCCAGTAAAAGTCCCGTCAAAATCGGTCCAGCCCTTTCGCAGATTAGCCGGAACAAACAGGCAGACTGACAGAAGTAAAAAAAGAAGTAGTAACTTAGGCAATTTTTTTTTACAAAAATTAAAACTTGTTAACAAAATCAGATTCAAATATATACAACATTCGTTTTAGTATATGCGAAACCTGATACACGTGTCTAGTATTTTTATGTAAGAAATAAAGAATAAAGAATAATAAAGAATCTATGTACAAAATTTCAAAACTGTATCATGAAAAATCACAAAGTTATAAGCTTGTTCTGTTACCTAGTTGTCCGCACAAAAACGCGGTCACTACGCAGCGCGCGCCTCCAGCGTCGTCTTAAGCTCATTGATAATAATAATTTGGCAGTAGGTACCTAAATTATTGCGATAGGTACTCAAAGTCGCTCGGTATCTAATTTTTAACTTTTTTAAATATTTTTGAGAAAAAATATAACATTGTTTAAAATTTATTGGAATCGATTCAGTTACTTATTCTGAACAAACTATATTCAGCTTTCGCATATACTAAAAATAATGTTGTATATAATATTTCGCGGATGAAGGTCGCGCGCAACGGCTAGTTTATCCTATAAAAAATCTTGATGCTTTATCCACACGTCAAGCAATCTCGGTGAATCATTTTAATGCCGATAACTTTCACCTACGCGAAATTAAAGCATGGCGCTTTATGACTTAACTTATTACGTTAAGGTTCAATTTGCACTGTAGACGTCGTAAGTATTATGAGAACAGGTTTAGTGAGAAAGTATGTTATGTCAGCGATTTTGTTTACTTCCCATACCATTGTGGGCAGTAGGTTTTAATTCTTTACGATATTTTTTTATTTTAATTGAACGAAGGAAATTAGGTGGTATCACCCAGTGGTATGATTTACCGTACAAAATACCCTTAACGATGCCGAAAGGTACAAAAAAAAAAATTGTCTATGACGGGGAGAATGAGTGTGTTCTCTTCTGTCATAGCCATATTTTTTATATTTTTTGTTATGGACCATACCTGGGACCATTGTAGTTTCGGATATATTGGAGGTCGAAGTTCCCACTTTTTCACAAGTTTTTTTTTATTTTGAAAACATGTTTTTAATGGTATAAAATTGACTTTAAATACCTCCATGACCACTGTACCTGTTCAATGTTTCGAGTGCGTTACAAGTCCTACCGTAAACCGTGATGTTTCACCCCATAAAAAAACGTGTGTAGAGATACTTAATTTAATGTACAGAATGCTGGGTTGACGGCTTCGTGAAGGGTCCGTTTACACCTTGTATAGTGAGGAAACCGGCTTGTCATAGAACCGAAAATTCGAGGACATGGCGTTATCGACACCAAGCTGCAGTGTGCTCATGTGGTGAATAACTCACGGTCCAGGTCCTAGTACAGAGTGAAAAAGATATAGGTTGATTATAATTAATGGTTCATACAGTTCCTGAGTCACTAGCACGACCGCGCGGTGTAAACGTGACTTAATACGTCGATTTTAGAATCGAAACTATAATTATCCTATCGCATTGTAGTTAAATTGTTTGCAACAGGCATAATCAGTCTCATTCATAATATGAATAATAATTCTTAAAATTATGAAAATATTGTATAATATGAATCGAGTATTTTAATTTTAAAATCGACATAAAGGGCCTCAGGTTTTGATAAGAAAAGTTGTTTTTTTTTAATCAATGCAAATTGCTGTCTTGATTTAATAATATTAATGCTGGTGTTCGGGTTTTTGTTAGTGAACCCTATAAAATAAATAAATTGATAGCAGGCATTACAGTCAATTCGAATATTCAGACCTTTCATTATTTGTAAGGCTAAGAAAGGTCAAGTTCCAAAGAAAAAATATGTCAATGAACTCACCAGAAAACGAATACCTTAATCGGACAACGACCTTTGCCTTGACAGTTGCATGTCGTTAGTAGGATAGTAACTAGGTACCAAACAGAAGTCATATTTTAATACGTAGCGGCACTACAAAGAGTACAACAGCGCCATCTATGATACAATCGCGCTATTAAAATTATCCGCGACTTAAGACTATAATTTTATTAGAGAAAACTTATAATGACACTTACTCTCACGTTCCGTGAGATTCCGTGATTAGAGTCGAAATATCGGGAGCTCAAAATAATGATATTTTGAGCTCCCGATATTTCGACGCTGTTGTAAGCGCCATGATCCTATGACTGCAGAATGCGGGTGGATGGTAAATAAATTGTTAGGTGCAGACAAATCTGTCTACCGTCTTTCTCAGTCTTTTGCTACACGCACTACTGGAACGTGAAAGCTTGAAACAGTGTTTTGTATATAGAAAAACCCACAGTGACATCTGCTGGGCAGTTAGCCCACCAGACACAACACCCGTCTGGTCGGAGGATCCTCCCTTTTTCTATAGGGGATGAAGAACTTTACACCTGACCGGCACCCTGAAACATCTATACAGGGTGACTGGATCTAGACCCGCCATAGCTAATTCGCATATAGAGGAGGTCATTGACTAATTATTGAACCTTAATTCCCTAGCTAAAGTTTTAGAGATATGTCAATTTTTATACTTTATTGAGATTATAAGATTATAAACTATCATGGTTACTAACATTATTATTTAGACTAAAAACGGGATATTTACCATGTTTACTGTTTTTGTTGAGTTCCCGATATGTGTGTGTGATCATGGTGCTTGCAACAGCGCCGAAATATCGGGAACTCAACAAAAACAGTAAACATGGTAAATATCCCGTTTCTAGTTTATTGAGATTTTTTTAACCCTTTTTTGAGGTAAGTTCCGACGTATTTTAATCACAAATGTTTATGACTACCAAGAAATAATAGAAAATACTAAAATAATGAAAAAAACTGAAGATGAATGCTTGAATGTCAAATTTTGGAAAAATCTCAATAAAATATATAAATTGACATATAAATTTCTTTGTGGTCGGCTGAAGCCCATTCCGTCGATATAAGTGATCACTCCCATAGCTCACGGCAAGATCAACACAAAAAAATCATACACCTAGATCTACATTAACCTTCAACCGCGTTAGAAGTGTTCTCCAGCATCAATAAGCCGCATGAGCATCCAGCTCATGCGGCTACCTC
Organism: Noctua fimbriata; assembly: GCA_905163415.1. NCBI lineage: Eukaryota > Metazoa > Arthropoda > Insecta > Lepidoptera > Noctuidae > Noctua > Noctua fimbriata. The sequence continues at coordinate 3,639,626 of LR990934.1, forward strand.
AGCGTAGAGGTATCAATTACAAATTATGCTAATGCCGCAGCATCCCATGTTGATTCAGCACTATTCTCGAATATATGATTACGGTAGACTGGGATACCAGATACCGATAGGGTTAGTAGGAACATCTGGGGTTAAGGGTTTTAATTTAATATTAGTTGGTGACTATTGAAAACCTTGTCTTGTATTATACAACATTCGTTTTAGTATATGAAAAACCTGAAACACGTGTCTAGTAGTTTTATGTTAAGAATCTATGTACAAAATTTCAAAACTGTATCATGAAAAATCACAAAGTTATAAGCTTGTTCTGTTACCTGGTAGTCCACACAAAAATGGAGTCACCACGCGGCATACGCCTCCGGCGTCGTCTTGAGCTCATTGATAATAATAATTTGGCAGTAGGTACCTAAATGATTGCGATATGAACTTAGTGTCGCTCGGTGTCCAACTTGTAACTTTTTTTAAATATTTTTGGGACCAAATATAACATGGTTTAAAAATTATCGATTCAGTTACTTATTCTGAACAAACTATATTCAGGACTAGCTGTTGCCCGCGACCTTCGTCCGCGTAAAATTTTATAGCCTATAACCTTCCTCGATAAATGGGCTATCCAACACTAAAAGAATTTTTCAAATCGAACCAGTAGTTCCTGAGATTAGCGCGTTCAAGCAAACAAACAAACAAACAAACTCTTCAGCTTTATAATATTAGTATAGATTCGCATAATACTAAAAATAATGTTGTAGATTGAGAAATGTTGTGGAAGAAGATGAAGTGACAATTTGGTATTTATGATACTTAGATGGTTTGGAGGTGCTCGTGGCTAAATAATAACAGCCGCTCGGGTCGATCTTTAGGTTAAGCCGCGCTTGCTTAGGTTGGTCCGTGGATGGGTGACCACTCAAAGACCTAGTTTCCTCTACTCCTTATTAGTACTTTTTATTATTTCTAAATTAGGGCTAGGCAAAACTAGTTCTATAAGCTATCTTTACTTTGCTGTGTGGCCTACACTATGTCCCCTAATATGTTTGATTCTAGTCTTTTAAGCGCAGGCCACACCTCCTGCTAGCGAGCGAGCGAGTGAGCCGGGTGAGCCTCATTGCATACTTCGTTTCGGCTCTTTCGGTAGTTCGTGTTGTGAACCAAAGTATGAAAAAAGATGAAACGATGCCTCGCCCGGCTCGCTCGCTCGCTAGCTGGCGGCGTGGCCTGCGCTTTAGATGCAACTAAATATAAATATCTGCTCTTGTATTGTATTGTATTGTATAACGGGCTGGTGTCCGCAACTCCACGTCAAAGCGCGTATTTTGCGTGCGGGTGGGATATTTATTCGATCCACCCTAACTTCTCGAGAAAGGCCAGCAGCGCCTTGATATTGCTGACAATCCCGCGGAGAGTACCTGGGTTACCGAAGTAGTTTGCTCTTATACATGTTTTAATCAATCCATTTTCTTTTGTTGCAGTGGTGACTGGATGCACCGATGGCATCGGCAAGGAGTACGCCAAACAGGTGATGTATCATTCTTACTTTGTTCCAACTTTTTAATATTGTGTAATCTTTTAGTAGTCGTTCATTTCATATGGGAGAAAAAGCAGTGGTGTGTGGATCTCGTGGCTAAAATAAATAATAACAGCCATACGGGTCCATTTTCAAGGTTAAGCCGCGCTTGCCTAGGCCAGTCCGTGGATTGATGTCCATCCACTACTTACCGAGTTTCCTCCGTGGCTCGGAAAGCACGGTATGCCGTTGGACCCGGTTGTCATTTGTAGATCTTTGACAGTCGTTACAGGTAGTCAGTGGCCCGAAAGTCTGACAACCAGTCTAACCTAGTACTAACAGGGTTGTGGAGGTCAGATAGGCAGTCGCCCCATGTAAAATACTGATTATTCATCTGCATCCGGTTAAACTGGAAGCCGACCCCAACATGGTTGGGAAAAGGCTGAATGGCTGAATGGCTGATGAATGCAGTGGTATGGTGGCCCAGTGGTTATAGCCTCGACTTAGGTGCCTTGATCTTGGCTTTAGACACAGGCTTGCATTTCATCACCACTGCTCTCAAAACGTTGAGGGATATCGTGAGGAAACCGGCATACCCATTTCATTGTGAGAACCGCCAGGCTGTGGAATTCAGTGCTGGCTTCTCTGTTCCTTGATCACTATAATCTGGTTCTATTCAAAGTTCGAGTGAATCTGTTTCTTCTAGGCAAGCGTGCTTCACCCTAGGCCGCGTCATCGCTTCACATCATGCGAGTTGCGGCCAAACGTAACCCTATTTATTACACAACATTAGTTTTAGTATATGCGAAACCTGAAACACGTGTCTAGTATTTTTATGTAAAGAATCTATGTACAAAATTTCAAAACTGTACCATGAAAATTCACAAAGTTATAAGCTTGTTCTGTTACCTGGTAGTCCACACAAAATGCGATAGGTACTTAGTGTCGCTCGGTGTTCAACTTGTAACCTTTTTTAAATATTTTTGGGACAAGTAATAAAATGGTTAAAAAATTATTGGAATCGATTCAGTTACTTATTCTGAACAAACTATATTCAGGTTTCGTATATACTAAAAATAATGTTGTATATACATATAAATAAATACCCTAGAACTCAGGTTGGTTTATCTTCAAGAATGATTATGTTTTCAAATGGCGTGCTACTTGCTGCCTGATGAGAAAAAACTCAGCAAAAAATGTAATTCAGCAAGTTTATTATAATAATTTCAACACAGCAATTCTTGAAGTTTTCGTATTACTATGAATAAATTTTGATAAAATTTCAAGTGCCCGACTTTTTGAACTCAATTATAATAAATAAAACTTAGGTGTAAACTTGTAAATATATTTAAATTTTCTGGTTCATTTGGTCGTAAAAAATTTGAGTATTTTATCGTTTCTTGTTTTTACGGCTCGACCTCATTTGTGAGGAATGATAGGTACCAAAAATGTACGGAACGTCTTCATTTCACCGCTTATAATTTTCTCGGTGCCCACCAGAGATGGGCCGAACTTGGCCGACTAGTCGGTTGCAAAAAACGGCGACTAATCGGCCAAGAATATCATTGATGTCTGTGTAGTTTAGGGAGGCATCGGCAATACCCATGTCATTTCAATTTTAGTTAAGTCAATAGCATTGAACGCAGTCGCACACTTTTGTAGCCAAATTACGAAAAAAAGCAGGTTGCTTCGTAAGAAATAAGTCTATAAAAGTTTCAGCTAGGTTTTCGGCCGTATTACCATAGCGTTAAACTCCAATAACTTTCCCACTGCTGGGCCACAGGGCTCTTATCTTTGGGAAGGAGCCAGTGCAGGCTGATGGATATAAATTCATGTCTTCAAATGTTTGGTTCTAGACCGTGCCGGTTTCGTTTCGGCTTTGAGTGTATTGGTCAAATTTCTACAACTTTGTCTTGAACACGGATATGAAACCAAATCATAACTTTTCTGTTTTATTATGTTTATTGAAGGGTATTTATTTTACCCATTACATAATAATATTTTAAACTGCAAATATGTGATATTTACCTACGCTATAATATAATCAGCATTAAGCACGTATTGGCTTAAAACCAATATTAGTAGAACCTACATCCAACTGGTGACTGATATTATGGTGAGGTTAAATTCCATATTGTTCAGTAAACAAACGTCCTTAATACCTATATACTGCCAATACCAAGTAAAGGTTTATACCGTACTAGCCGTTGCCCGCGACTTTCGTTAGCGTGAAGTTATTATTTCTTTTTTTTTTTTAGAATCATTGCCCCACACTAGGAATTTCTCCTGTATCGTGGGTGCGTTTAAAAACATTTGAATTCACGTACACAAACAGCCAGACCCGGAACAACTACCTGTAGGCCATACAAATATTTAAACCCGAGACCGAAAGCGCAGCAGTCAATCGCTCAGCCACTGCGCCAACCGTGCTGTCAAAAGTATTATAGGAATATTACACCCATAATTGAATCAGATTTTGTTAATATGGGTTTTTTTTGCACGGAACTTTAATATTTTTTCTAAAATAAAAGTAGCCTAGCCTAGCCCAGCCTAGCCGTCAAAATCTGTCCAGCCGCTTCGAAGATTAGTCAGAACAGAGAGACAGACAGACGGATATAATAAGGAATGAGTACATAAGAAGAAGTCTAAAAGTGGCGCCGGTGATTGAAAAGTTGTGTGCTAATCGGTTATCGTGGTATGGACATGATTGTGATGCAGAGGAATGTGGAAAATGTAGTAAGGAAATGTTTAGTATGAATGTGGATGGCTATAAGAGTAGAGGAAGACCAAAGAAATGATGGATGGATTGCGTGAAGGATGATATAGCAAGAAAGGAGGTGACTGCTGCGATGTCGAGTAATAGAGAAGTATGGGAGAAGAAGACATGCTGCGCCGACCACAAATAAATTGGGAAAGGGCAGGAGATTATGTGCCTCTGTTCTAAACTGAATATCATCTTCATTCTCCTGCTATTATGCCAATGTATCTGGGGAAGGCGCAACATGTCTTCTTCGTCCATACTTATTTATAACTTGTCACCTACTATTATTGTCATGCACGAATAATTTGCGTATTCGCTACGGTTAGAGCTGTCACTCGTTGCTGGAGAATTGAGTTAATTATATAGAAGTTGTATTAATTTGTAGGCACAATACTCACGTCGGTTCAGAACAATTTATTGATCATGAGGCTTTGTGTTCGAATGCTTCAATTTGCGATCTCATGGCCCAATTGATTGTACTTGATGTTGAACGTGAAGTTTCAAATTAGACAACAGAATATTGATGTGGACATGTACCCAGTAATTTTCGTCGATTAATTAACCTAACCACAAAAGGGTACATCAAAATAGTAAGTCAATATAAGATTAGGCATTTTGTGGATCTTAACATTTTAGTTTTTAACCCCCGTCGCAAAAAGAGGGGTGTTATAAGTTTGACCGCAATGTGTGTGTGTCTGTCTCTGGCATCGTAACTCTAAACGAGTGAATCGATTTAGATCTAGTTTTTTTTTTATTTGAAAGCTATTTTACTGGCGATGGTTCTTAGATAAGAAAGAAAGAAAGAAAAGAAAGAAAGAAAACATATTTATTTGGAACATGCCACAAGTACACACAACAAACAAATAAAAATAACTTAAATAGATACGAGTTCTTTTATCAAAATTGGTGCAGCCATTTACTAGATATGGAGGATGAAAGTGGGTATGAAAAATCGAATATTTTCAAATATATCCAAGTGGGGTATCAAATGAAAGTGCGTGTGTATATTACAATAAGGCATGTTTTATCAAAATCGTTGTAGCCGTTTACTAGATTTGGGGGATGAAAAATCGAATATTTTTAAATATACTCAAATGGGTTATAAAATGAAAGCGAATGCAATACAACAATACAATACACAACAATACAACAACACAACAACAACAAAACACAACAACAAACAACAACAACAATACAACAACACACAATACAACAACAACAACAACAATACAACAAGACAATACACAATGTTACAATTAGACATGTTTTATCAAAACCGGCTCAGCCATTTTATTGACTTTTCAAATGTTTGATCGCTTTTCTTTTTTGCGATGGGGGTTTTTTAAATTATAAATTTATTTTTTTGCGATATTACGTTATTAGTCTATGACGTTTTCGCTGCTCGTTCACGTGTCCTTTCTATGAGAAAGAGTGGGCTTTAATAAATCACGCGGGAGTGGTGCGTTTTGGTAGATGTCACTTTTTTTTTTGCCTTCGAACTTCTTGTTTATACTAAATCGGGTTGCGTTTGACCGCAACTCCCCTTTCGTGAAGCGATGATGCAGCCCAGGATAACTTATAAATCTAGCTGAGGCCAGTTTCCTCACGATGTTTTTATTCACCGTATTGAGAGCAACGGTGATAGAACGAATTACCAAAGTAAAGCATCCATTACCGCCTTTGAACATTTGCCTCCTGACATGACAGGCAGTGGCCTGTATGGAAAGCTCTAAACCGATTGCACACCCAATTAAGCCGCTGTAAAAACCCAAAGCAACTCATCAGGATTAGGTATTCAAGATTTATAATTTTTATGTTTTTTTTGTTACAGTTGGCTGCCCGGGGCTGTGATATTATTCTAGTCAGTCGTTCATTGGAAAAACTGCAGGCAACGGCGCAGGAAATAGGTAAATAACATAAATATATACATAACACCACGCCATGTAATAAGGAACAACCCCATTGGCAACAATCGACATAAATCCGGACTCCGGGCTGTACTTAAAAAGTTCCTGGTGGAAAAACCCAATAATATACAGAGCCGAGAATCGAACTCGTGACCTCATGCTTAGCAGTAGCACTAGCGACCACTTAACAAACATATTAGATTTGTTTTTTTCGTTCTGATAAGTTAGTATGAATCTACAGGGCGTAAACAGACCCTTCACATAGCCGTCAACCAAGCATTCTGTACATCAAACTAAGTAACTTAACGCAAAAATTATTGCTGGGAAACGATATTTTTTTTGGGGTGAAAAATACGGAGGTCGTGGAGGTGTGTAAAGTAAAAATCTTACATTAAAAACATGTATTAAAAAAAAAACTTGTGAAAACGTTGAAACTTTGACCTCCAATATCTCCGTAACTAGAAGGTTCCCAGGTATGGCCTCGAACAAAAAAATCATCGCAAAGACGGGGAGAACAAGTGCCTTTCGGTTATGTTAAGGGTCTATTTACACCCTTTATACAATGTTGTTAACAGACAGGACCTAAACAAAACCTAACCTACGAAATAATAAGCTTTGCCTACTAAATACTTATCTCTTCCAACAGAGAAGACATACAACGTCGCAACAAAGATCATCCAGGTAGACTTCACCGGAGGAGACGAGATATACGACAAGATTCAGAAGGAGATCGCTGAGCTCGAGATTGGAACCCTGGTCAACAATGTCGGAGCCTCCTACAAGTACCCTGAGTACTTCCTGGATATACCTGATGCGTAAGTATACACATCACGCCTGTAATCCCCGAAGGGTTAGGCAGAGGTGTACCTAATAGTATACCAACATTTCGCCAGTTATGTTTAAGTAGGGGGCGAGCTTATTACCATCAACCGGGTACGAATCTAGACTCCGTATTTGCTCAAACACTGTTTTAAGCTTTCACGGTTTACAACTAAACTTATACTGTCACTTACAGGATATCTTCCGTGATTGTTCATTATTGTTTTTTATTTATTTTATTGTAAGCTCAAAAGTAGCAGCCAGCATCGTAATAAGGAGTCCACAAAACCTGGTGACACTGTGAGTATGTTTTGCCGTGACTTAGTGTCGAGTTCCAGTAGTGCGCGTAGCAAAAGACAAAGAAAGAGGGTAGATAGATTTGTTTGCTCTTGACAATTTATTTCCATCCACCCGCATTCTCCAGTCGACCCGTGATCATGGCGCTTGCAACAGCGTCGAAATATCGGGAGCTCAAAATAATGAACAATCACGGAAGATATCCCGTAAGTGACAGTATAAGTTCCGTATCTGCTATTGAGAAATACCTGATGGAAAAACTCAACACAATTAGCCCGACCCGGAAATCGAGCCCAGGACCTTATACCCAGCAGTTGCGACTCCAACCACTAGTAAAAGGATAACTTCATTTAGTATTAATGGCATAATGCTGTACTAAATGTAAGAAAAAAGAAAATCAATCAACTTGACGGCACGGTTGGCGCAGTGGCTGAGCGATTGGCTGCTGCGCTGCGTGTTGCGGGTTCGATCCCCGCACGGAACAAATATTTATATGATCTACAGTTAGTTGTTCTGGGTCTGGCTGTTTGTGTATGTGAGTTTAAATGTTTGTAAACGCACTCACGATACAGGAGAAATTCATAGTGTGGGGCAAGGTTTTTAAAAAAAAAAAAGAAAAAACTGCTTAGCCTTTTCCCAATTCTGTTGTAGTAAGCCTTAAGCGTAATCGGATACAGCTGTATATCCGTATTTTACATGGAGCGATTGACTATCTGGGTGTCATAACCCAGCCTCTCTATTACGAAACTCCTTGGTATGATTATGTTGTCAGACTTTCGAGTCTCTGTCCTCTGGTAGCGACTGTCAACGATCTACAAAATACAGCCAAGTCCAACAGATTAACGAAGCATGGAAGGATTTGGGAATTTTATGAATGACTAACTGCTGCCCGCGACTTCGTTCGCGTGGATTTTTTTTTGTGTATGCGTGTTCGATTCCCTGGTTGGCCAAAGTGTTCTTTGGTTATTAACTACGGAGTCTGGATCTGTGTCGTATTGATGGCAATAGGCTCGCCCCCTATTACATGGGACTTTTAATGATTACCCATTTACGGACAACCTAGACTAGCATGGCTTCCTACCATCTTAGCCTTCGAACAAAGCAGGCTTTTAATATTAGCCATGATGCCTCGTCTGCGGCCTATTTGTCCCAATTCAGTACAATAATTAAAAATCGAACGATTTCCGAGCCCCACTTACTGACACATATCATAAAATTCCTGACGTCACTGAATCCAACATGGCGGACGGCGACACCCGTTATATCCCCTCTGACAAGTTAAATGCTTCAAATACCGGAGCTTTGATTTCGAATTGCGTTGAACACGGCTTATGGAATGACAGTTTTATTATGTGTGTGACAGGGTTGACATTGATCTTTAAAATGTGCAGGAAACTGTGATATAGGGAATTTGAAATCCGGTAGTAAGGGGATCTGTCTAAATCATTGTAGGCTTAGAGTAATTAGACCCAGAGTGAAAGTTTAATTCAAAGTTGAAGCAACAAAACAATGAGTAAGATTTTAAACTATCATGGTCACTAACATTATCATTAACACTAGAAAAAAAACCAATCAGTAGACATGGTAAATATCCCGTTTCTAGTGTTAATGGTAACACAATGAATAAGTAAATAATAATGGTATAAGCGGTACGAAAGGCGTTTCAATTATTTGGCCGACATAAATTCCGCCATTTTATTTTATTTTCAAAATAGGAATAGTATCAACAATACAAACAAGGTATACACCGTGTTCTTCAAGTTATCCATAAACTTTGGCTAACGCTTCTATAGCTTTTACAAATCAAATCTTACAAAGGAAGTAGTACTTAAAAAGGCTTCGTTACAAAGATATTTGAAATTTCATTTAATTAAATTTAATTGAGCTATGCAGTAAGAAAGGGTTTTAATTTGGCCTATGTTACTCCTTAGTGCAATTAAATGATCAAATGCTATTTGCATTTCATTTGCACGTACGAGCGTAACCTGAGAGTAAATAAAAAAAAAAACAGAATTCATTAATGTATCCATAATGAAAAATGCTTATTTCCGTGGTCTGAACATCTGGTCGAAGTTTATGTATATCGTCCGGAACACGGTGTATATGAGACAAATTGTTCTAAAGCGTCACATAAAATATAAGCTATTCAAGTTACGATCGTTGCCATCAGTACAAAATCAAAATTTTAAATTTCACATAGGCCTAGATGGGCACTTATAAAACGTCACAAAAATTAAATAAAAAAAGTAATAGAAACTCCTTAAAAAATAAAACATTATTTTGTATGGTAAGATTCAAAACATTCCTTTGACCGTCCTAGGTTACTTCACGAGTTTTACACGAAAAATTTGCTTTTTTATGGCAAACCATCTTTTGGCCGCGGCTTCGCTCGCGTTAATTTAGAATTTGACAATCAATTCAGGTTGTACTCTGCTTGTCAATCAAGAGTTCGAAATACACGTGGCGCCATCTATTATCATAAGAACGTTATTCTTGTTTTCCTCGGAAGCTGTACTTTTTTTCAGGATGAAAGGTACCCTATTTCCGTTTCTGTATACCTGTCAACGTACATACAAAATTTCAGGATGATCGGTTCAGTGGTTTAGGCGTGAAGAGGTAACAAACAAACAAACTTACTTCGCATTTAGGATATTAGTTAGGATAACACACCTCAAACTGTTTCTTTTGGTATTTCTATAAGATGACTGTAATCATCAAAACGTGAGCTATGGCGAAAACTTTGTGAAGACTACTAGATTAGAAAACTTAAGCAGACCCCAACATAGTTGGCAAAAGGCTAGGCAGATGATGATATGATTTAAGCAATTCACTATAGGTAATTGCAAATTCGAAAGTTTAATTCATAGTAAAACATTTCAATTTGTAATCACTACATAGTATAAAACAAAGTCGCTTCCTGCTGTCTGGCTGTCCCTATGTATGCTTAGATGTTTAAAACTACGCAACGGATTTTGATGCGGTTTTTATAGATAGAGTCATTCAAGAGCAAGGTTTATACAACATTAGTTGTAGTATATGCGAAACGTGTCTAGTATTTTTATGTAAAGAACCTATGTACAAAATTTCAAAACTGTATCATGAAAAATCACAAAGTTATAAGCTTATTCTGTTATCTAGATGTCCGCACAAAATCGTGGTCTCCACGCAGCGCGCGCCTCCAGCGTCGTCTTGAGCTCATTGATAATAATAATTTGGCAGCAGTACCTAAATTATTGCGATAGGTACTTAAAGTCACTCGGTGTCCAACTTTTAACTTAACTCAAATTATTGGAATCGATTCAGTTACTTATTCTGAACAAACTATATTCAGGTTTCGCATATACTAAAAATAATGTTGTATATACACGGGGCGGGTCGCTAGTTGCCTATATTTTAGTCTGCAATTACAAAAGACAAGCAACCGTCAAGCAATTTCACAAAAAATATCCCAGTTTAACACGACCCACTTTCAATAGCTACATAAAACTTGAAATATCTTTTCAAAAACTATCAAAAGCAGCTTCCAAGAAAATAATATCGGTAGAAACCTTCAAAGTCGACACGACTTCAATAGTCGAGACTCGGGAGTTTGATTCGGTTAATATCGTGGAAAACCTGAACATTTGTGAACCGAATGCAGCCCGCTCGATGGCAGGTGCTATATAAGTGCAGGATTGAAATATTCCACGATATTGATATGAAATTATTTCTGACAGCGCGGTAGATTTGATTTGGCATAGAATTTGGTTTGGCTGTGACGTGTGACGTTTTAACAATATTGAAAGGAAATGCTGTCGGAAATTTAGTGAAAGCCAGGGGTTTATAGTAAAGTAACAAGCTATCAACGCGGCACGCCCAGAAGGAGGTGGCGGGTCGAACTCGACTCTTTTCAAAAAGATTGGCGTATAATAGCACATCCAGTGCTATTATACGCCAATCATAATACAGGAATAAGTGGAAGGAGGGAAGGGAGGCCTTTGCCCTGCAGTGGGACACAAATGGCTGACAATAAATAATAATAACAAGCTATCTGCGGCAATAGCGTAATCAGCTGATAATCAAGTTCGAACCCAAGACACGCACCTCGGATTTTTCGGATTCATGTGCATGTATTTTATTATTATCACTTGCTTCAGTGAATTAAAACATCGTGAGGAAACTAGCACGCCTGAGAGAGTTTTCTCAACGGCATTTACAGCCAAGTCAAAGGTCCATCTGCGGAACTCTTCGAAAGAGATACCGTGGCCCTGGAACACAAAGGGGACATGGAACATGGATGGGTTTTAGTCAGTAGAAGTCTGACACTCCCTTCCGCTCCGCCCAGAGCGGCGGGGGTCATTTGATGACTTCCATGGGCGGTATAAAAAAACTGTGACACCTGGCTAGGCACTAACCACACGATAAAGAAAAAGAAGCTGATAATAATCCTACTGCTAGGATACAGGCCTCTTCTCTACGAGAGAGAGAGAGAGAGAGGGTTTTTTTTTTAAAGTTGCCCCTCCTTTGCTTTCTTCTGTATTGTGGGTGCTTTTACAAACACTTAAACTCACATACACAAACAGCCGAAACCGGGACAACTACCTGTAGGCCATACATATACAGGGTGTAAACGGACCCTTCACGAAGCCGTCAACCAAGCTTTATGTACATCAGACTAAGTAACTTTACGCAAAAATTATTGCTGAGAAATTACTTTTTTTTGGGGTGAAAAATCACGTTTTACGGTAAGACTCGATGGAACGCACTCAAAGCATTGTGTAGATGGATGGATTGAATACTACGGGGTTCGTTAAAAGTAAAAATCTTACATTCAAAACACGTATTTAAAAAAAAGTTTGGAATAAGTTGTAACTTAGACCCCTAATATCTCCGTAACTAGAAGGTTCCCAGGTATGGTCTAGAGCAAAAAAAATATCGTAATGATGGGGAACACACGTGCCTTTTGGATTCGTTAAGGGTCTTTTTACACCCTTTATATTTGTTCCGTATGGGATCGATTCCCACACAACAACTACCATGTACCCTGGCGCTTCCATTTTAAATACCCACTTAGATAAAAAACAGTACAGTAATATTCTCACTATTACACCTACACTTACCCCAGGAGACTACATAGTTTCTCTACAGCGTTAATATAGCAGCAAGCCATGATGTTAGAGCTAATGGCTTGAGCTTAATCGGCGCATCAGATGGCTCCTACGCTATATACCTGCGCTAAAGTACGGTGTTAAGCTGGTTGTGTATAAATCTAGTATGTAGGTATGGGCTAGGTATGGGCTACTTATTTAGTAACATAACATCACGTCTGTAATCTCCTAAGGGTTAGGCAGAGGTGTACCTAATAGTACACCTACATTTCGCCAGTTATGTTTTAATACCATGTAACAGGGGAGAGCCTATTGCCATCAGCTAGGCACGAATGAATGACTGGAAGCCGACCCTAACATAGTTGGAAAAAGGCTAGATAGATTATGACCATAAGCTGCAGGCTCAAGCAAGCGACAAGAAGATAGAAAACGAATTTTTCATACCATGCAACGAGCCACTGCACTTGTCGCGTAACCTAAGTCAAGGGGAATTATAATAAAGGGTGTAAATAGACCCTTTTTTTTTAGGATGGGAAATCATCAAATGACAACACCCCCCCCCCCCGCCCCGCTTTGGGCGGAGCGGAAGGGAGTGTCAGACTTGTACTAACTAAAACACATCCATGTTCCTTCTTTGCCCTTTGTGTTCCAGGGCCGCGGTATCTCTTTCGAACAGTCCCGCAGCCCGTAAATAGACCCTTAACATATTCGAAAGGCACTTGTTCTCCCCGTCTTTGCGTTTTGTTCTAGACCATACCTGGGAACCTTCTAGTTACGGAGATATTGGGGGTCAAAGTTCCAACTTTTTCACAAGTTTCTTTTTAAATACATGTTTTTAATGTAAGATTTTTACTTTATCCACGACCCTCCTACTATTCAATCCATCCATCAGCACAAAGCTTTGAGTGCTTTCCATCGAGTCCTACCATAAAACGTGAATTTTCACCCCAAAAAAAAATTCGTTTCCCAGCAATAATTTTTGCGTATCGTTACTTAGTTTGATGTACAGAATGCTTGGTTGACGTCTATGTGAAGGGACTGTTTACAACCTATATAAAATCACTTATTATATCATCATCATCATCATATCAGCCCGGTATCACCCACGCTGGGTATAGGCTTCCCCTTGTTCCTGCCACACTTCCCAGTTCTGTGGGTCCCTTATCCAGGTGTTTCCCGTGACTTTGTCGATATCGTCGACCCAACGAGCTTTAGCACGGCCTTGGATTTGTTTGGCTTATTATATTAGTACCTGTAATTAACGCACGCACACAGGGTTCCGTAGCACCAAACAATATAATAAAAATATTTTGAAGGCTCATTCCATTACAATCAACAGCAAAACTAAATTTGTTTTTCATAGTATGTTAATGAAAAACAAAGTTAATACTGCAGTTAGATGAAAAAGTCTAATATCTCAAAAACTAAACATCAAATCTTATTACGTTCTACAATCCTACATTTTTTCAGAATTGTCCTCCTCTTACTTTAGAAAGTAGAGGGGGGGGGGACATTTTACCACTTTGGAAGTGTCTATCTTTCAAACGATTGACTTTGAGAAAAAATGGCAAGAGGAACTTCGTCATTTTTATGGACTATCTATAGACACCCCGCACGGATAGGTTTGAAGAAAAAATAAAATTAGTTTCAGTTCTATGTACGGGAAGTCCCCCCTTAATTTTTTTTTTTTGTATAAAAATTTGTAAACATACCAAGTTTCAACTGTGTAGTCCTAATAGTTTCGGAATAAAGTGGCTGCGGCATACAGACGGACAGACAGACAGACATGACGAATCTATACGGGTTCCGTTTTTCACCATTCTGTTACGGAACCCTAAAAATGAAACCTTGTATAGCTGTGTTTATTATTAAACACAAAAATAAAACTGGCTTAAAGCAAGTAAATTATAATTGACCTTTAAAAAAGAACAAAATATTATTATTATTTCCTTTATTTATTTTCTTACTTACTAATTACATTTTTAAATATTTCTTAACAAAAACCATATAAAAAAAACATTTAAAAATATAAAAAGTAGTAGCCCACCGGTATCGGGAACAGGGTCCAAGCTACCGGCGGTCAGGGCTCCAGAGAGAGGAACCTCCTAACAATACGAGCCGTGTCTAGGAGTACCGCTTTCTGAATCAAGCCCTTGATCCAGCTGCCTAACGAGAGCCTCCTCAGGTATTGGTCGAGGCTCTTGGCAATTAAGCCATGGGCTGATACGACTATCGGCACAATGATCGCTGAGTCCACATCCCACATGTCGACAACCTCGCGAGCCAAGTCAAGATACTTGATTTTCTTATCTTTCTCGGCTTTCACGAGGTTCTCATCATGCGGGACCGTTATGTCAACAATCATTGTGCGCCGCTCTGATCGATCCACCACCACTATATCAGGCTTATTGGCTACAATAGTCCTGTCAGTGATGATGGATTGATCCCAGTACAATGTGATACTGCCATTTTCGAGAACTGGGTCGGGCACATACTTATAGTACGGCACTTCCGATTCCACAAGGTTGTATTTTAGAGCAAGTTGCTGATGGATAATCCTGGCTACAAGGTTGTGTCTATGCAAGTACTCTCCGTTAGCCAGACGAGAACACCCGGAGATAATGTGACGGATTGATTCGCCTGGACGGTGGCATGCCCGACATATGTCAACCGTACCGTCCTTCACAATAAATCTCCGGTAGTTATTCGTCATCATAACTTCATCCATAATTGCACAGACAAAACCTTCGGTTTCTCCGAACAGGTCCCCGCAACGTAGCCAGGCTACGGACGCTGATAGGTCTACATCGGGCCCATGCAGGGCCCGGAAAAAGCGTCCGTGAAGCTCTTTACTCTGCCATACCTCCATGCGGTCGTTAGTGTCAAGCACTAAGGGTTTGCGCCAGTTCTCTTTAGCCAAGGAAAGCGGGGTGAGGCCCTTGTCCACTGCGACCACATCTCGATGCATCCCCACGTCGGTTTCAAGGAAATATTCCCTGAGACTGCATATCTCGCGATTGTGGAGAGTCTTAGCGTTTAAAAAGCCTCGACCCCCACACTTCCGCGGGATATACAGTCTCATAACAGAAGAACGCGGGTGATGCATTCGATATGCCGTCAACAATGTACGGACCCTCCTATCCAGGGCGTCTAGTTCTGTTTGAGTCCATTTGAGTATGCCGAAAGAGTACATCAGAACCGGCATGACCCAACCGTTGAAGGCACGTACCTTATTGCCGCCTGATAAAAGACTATTAAATACTTTTTTCAGGCGGCCAAAGAAGCGCTCCTTCAACGATTGCTTCATGTCAGCAACATTGATGCCCAGCGCTTCCGACATACCCAAATACTTATAGGTTTCGGTTGCTGAGAGGGATCTAAGATTTATGGAATCCGAGAGCTATTATTATTATTATTATTATAACAGCCGCTAGGGTCGATCTTTAAGTTAAGCCGTGCTTGCCTAGGTTGGTCCGTGGATGGGTGATCACCCTTTACATACCGAGTTTCCTCCGTGCCTCAGAAATCACGTTAAACCGTTGGTCCTGGGTGTCATTTGTAGATCTTTGAAGTCGTTAGGTAGTCACCAAAAAGTCTGACAACCAGTCTTACCCAGAACTAACTGGGTTGTGGAGGTCAGATAGGCAGTCGCTCTATGTAAAATAATGGTATTCAGCTGCATCTGGTTAGACTGGAAGCCGACCCCAACATAGTTGGGAAAAGGCTAGGCAGATGATGATGGTTTTAGACACACGTTTTTATGACAAAGATAAATTATGATTTAAATCTAGGCGGAGTCGGTTATTTGTTAATAGTAGCTAAATAAAATAATGTATGGACATTACTTAAATTAAGAACGTTTGCGTCTTACGGCATTTCATACAAACTTTCAAGTGATTTTTTTTAGAAATGACTGAATCGATTTTAATGAAACTTCGTATGCATAAGCAGGATACATAAGTCTAAAAACATGACAGAGAATTTCTCGAAGAAGTCAATTATTATTGCCCTTGCATGTGAAAGAAGCCGCAGGCAAATACTTTCAATAATTCACAAAACCCAACACAGCATTTTAATATGTATATTTTTTATTCATAGTCTTAATGATACTGACATTATTTGTTAAAATTTGCATGCCAAAACTAAGGCAGAATTTACCTGACTCACTACATTTTTTTTTTGTTACTGGCCTTGTTTGTCGCACTGCTGGGCAAAGGCCTCCTATGCACTCTTCCTAGGTACTCTTCTCACTATATTTTATAACAACTTTATTGTTAGCACAATATCTACATTCTATGCGGATAAATGATTTGATTTGAACATGTTAAACACAACATAAGATAACATTACGCCTGTAATCCCCGAAGGGTTAAGCATAGGTGTACCTACTTAATAGTACACCTACTTTCATTTCAGCCCAAAGACGTCCACTGCTGGACATAGGCCTCCCCCAAGTGTCGCCGCTTAACCGGTCCTATGCGACTCCCATCCAGCGGATCGTTTCTAAAAGTTTTCCTAATCTACTTTATAGCACACCGAAATTGCACCACTTATATTTAAGTCTCAGGTAATAGGGCCGAGCATCAACCGGACACAAATTCATGTACGTTTGCCCAGCACGGCCCCTCAGAATTTGCATTTATGGTGTACACCATTGCAATGTACTCGCCTCTAGCAGTATATGTACCGATTTCTTTTTCAATGTACCTCTATACTTTTGAAGAAATATGCAAAAAAAGGTGGCCGTGCCAGCCAAACGCTTTCAGCACGGCCCCCCATGTAACTTGAATAATACATACCGTATTAACAAATGTCTATAACTCAAGAAATGTACTCTATTAATACGTTATATGTGCCGCAACAGTTATTGTGAATTCATAATAACAAATAATATATAGATGTGGATAAGGGGCCGTGCTGGAAAAAATCATTTTAAGAAATATCTAAAAAAGACAAAACATACTTAGCCAAAAACTATTAAAAAATAATTGAAGTTTAGCAAGTAACATATGTACCGCATTGATTTCTCATACAACTTGTTATATTGTGAAAAATAAATCTATTTTAGTTCATTCAGCACGGCCCTCTATAGTTGCCTATATCTTTTTAAATAAGCCGTGTATGTTTACAAAATTCGACTTCCTGAATAATATATAGGAGTACATTCCTTTCAACTAAATTGCAATTCTGCTGTATCAATACTTTAGAAGATAAATTCAATCTAAAATATACATACATTAAAACTGATGGGGTGACCATGATTTCATATATTTGGTAGGTAGGTACATTAATAAATATAGAACATTTATGTACCTACCTACCAAACACTAATAAATATAGAACATTTATGTACCTACCTACCAAATATATGAAATCATGGTCACCCCATCAGTTTTAATGTATGTATATTTTAGATTGAATTTATCTTCTAAAGTATTGATACAGCAGAATTGCAATTTAGTTGAAAGGAATGTACTCCTATATATTATTCAGGAAGTCGAATTTTGTAAACATACACGGCTTATTTAAAAAGATATAGGCAACTATAGAGGGCCGTGCTGAATGAACTAAAATAGATTTATTTTTCACAATATAACAAGTTGTATGAGAAATCAATGCGGTACATATGTTACTTGCTAAACTTCAATTATTTTTTAATAGTTTTTGGCTAAGTATGTTTTGTCTTTTTTAGATATTTCTTAAAATGATTTTTTCCAGCACGGCCCCTTATCCACATCTATATATTATTTGTTATTATGAATTCACAATAACTGTTGCGGCACATATAACGTATTAATAGAGTACATTTCTTGAGTTATAGACATTTGTTAATACGGTATGTATTATTCAAGTTACATGGGGGGCCGTGCTGAAAGCGTTTGGCTGGCACGGCCACCTTTTTTTGCATATTTCTTCAAAAGTATAGAGGTACATTGAAAAAGAAATCGGTACATATACTGCTAGAGGCGAGTACATTGCAATGGTGTACACCATAAATGCAAATTCTGAGGGGCCGTGCTGGGCAAACGTACATACAAATTCAGTCTCCGTGGCTGCTACTGTAAAATTCCTGAAAGACTCAAAAAAAATATAATATTGGCCGACCAAAGATTATTTAGAGATTTAAAAAAAAAACAATAAACTACAAAACGGCTAGTTTCCAATACTTCAACATGTTTTATTCTTTAACAGGGAGAAGCTGTTCGATACTTTGATCAAGTCTAACGTGGTGTCAGTGACGCGGGTCACCAAGCTCGTTCTGCCAGGCATGGTGGACAGGAACAAGGGAGTCGTCATCAACATCGGATCCGCTTCATCGATGATCCCTAGCCCCCTGCTTACCGTGTATGCTGCTACTAAGGTAAGATCTTACATTGAAGGCAAAATGGGAAGACTAGGATATTACGTGATGTGAAAGATGATGTAGCTTGGAAGGGAGTAAATACTGAGCTGATGAGAAGGCACCTGCTTCACTGGCGTCGATATAAGGGAATAAAGCCAGCCACCAAAAATGAGCTGTTTGTTTGCCAAAGTTCTCGCCGGGTGGTGTGAACAGTCAGCCGTCAATTATTCAAATATGTCTCACTTTACTGATACAGGATCTACCATCTTTAGTACAATTCTCGAGCGAAAAATACAGCCGAATTGAAAACATCCTTTTTAACCGACTTTCGCGGGGCCCGACTATTATAAATTGTTAATTTTTCAAATTTATTTGCTAATCGTGCAATCTAACTTTTCAGCTTACCTTTAACTTTAAAATACCAAGAAATTGCTTCTACTTAAAGATTTTTCAATAAACCATACAAAGACATTAGTGAATAATGAAGAAGCAACAAACACGACCAATATTTCATCTTGCATCTCCAGAGACCTAACTACTATTGCTTATCTGGATATAAAACCCCTCCTCCATTTCTTACTAGTGTTATACAACATTAGTTTTAGTATATGCGAAACCTGAAACACTTGTCCTAGTAATTTTATGTAAAGAATCTATGTACAAAATTTCAAAACTGTGTCATGAAAAATCACAAAGTTATAAGCTTGTTCTGTTACCTGGTTGACCGCACAAAAACGTAGTCTCCACGCGGCGCCGCCGTGCGCACGCCTCCATCATCGTCTTGAGCTCATTGATAATAATAAGTTGGCAGTAGGTACCTAAATTATTGCGATAGGTACTTAGTGTCGCTCGGTGTCCAACTTATAACTTTTGTCAAATATTTTTGGGACAAAATATAACATGGTTTAAAAATTATTGGAATTGATTCAGTCACTTTTTCTGAACAAATTATATACAGGTTTCGCATATAGTAAAAATAATGTTGTATAAGAAGATTTATGGGTTGTGTGCAGATTATGAAACGAAAAGAATGTAGTTTTTGGTTAAGAAATATTTACTAAATGTCTATTTAAAATAAACAACTTAAACGTTCACAAGAAATCTTTAAACTATCTTATGAACGTTAAATACTCGAGTTCTAGTTTTTAATGTACAAACAGTACTCGGATATTAAACTAAAGATAATAATGTAATTTGTGTCTGCAGACAATTACATATTTTAAGAAACTTAACAAAATTGCAAATATTCAATAACCTTTTCTCCTGCAGGCTTACGTCGACAAGTTCACCGAAGGCTTACAGATAGAATACACCAAACAAGGCATTATAATCCAAAGTGTAATGCCTGGTTTCGTCTGCTCCAACATGTCTGGGATTCGCAAGAGCACCGTCTTTGCGCCTACTCCTAACGAGTTCGTCACGGCTGCTATCGGCCTCGTTGGCGTTGTTGACAGGACAACTGGCTACCTTCCCCATGGTCTCTTCATCCACTTTATTCGGTGCCTGCAGTCTTTTTCTTACTCCTTCCCCAACTGGCTGGTAACACGGTCCATGGAGAACAGCCGCCTAAAACATCTCAAGAAGAACAAGGCTCAGTAAATACACACAATTTCTGGTGTTTTGGGGGTTTATTAATGTATGCTTTCCGATTTCTTCGCTTTTCTAATGCAGCGCAAGAATACCATCTATGTCTATCTATCTTTCTACCATCTGATATGCATATCTAAAACTCTGGTCTGACTGAAGCGATTCGTGGGCAAATGCGGGAAGCGACTATGCCCGTCGATTGTTGTAAGGTTATGGATTAGGAAGGCACACGACTGGTTACTCTAGTTTGAACTGGTATGGAGGGGCCATAGGAGTTGGGCGCAAACGAATTCCTTTCTGCAACGCACACGAGATTCGCCTCAGTTTGATCAGAACCAAATTTTACGTTTAGTGGTGTGAGATTGAGCTGTTATTCTCTTCTATTTATTCTTGCGCTGCGTCTCAATTTTTTCCTCTTTTCTCTGTATTTAATGGTAGTAATAATACACTGCACTAAATAACCAAAGATTTCATATTTAATCGAAAAGTAGTCATTTTCAATTAGCTCAATGTTGAGCACACCGACTGTTGAGTATTTTAAAATGCTCAACTCTCGACTTCGTGTCACAGCTAATCTTAGATTTAAGCGTGATACTATTTACCCGTATAACCGTATTGTACTGAAAAATATTGTGATTGCGAAATTGTTAATTACTAACTTTCAAGATGGCGTTGGCTGTATTTCGCTGACTGATACATTAATGGTATGATAGAATAGACTGGGAATGTATATATTCGGATCTTAATAAACTTGGTAATAAATATCATTTGTGTTTAATTAACCTTTGGTGGGTGATGGGAATTTAGTTTGTGTAAATATGAACAAAAAAAAGGTGAGCATAAAGCCCGTCACAGACGTAGCTATAATATATATTAATATGAATCATAGTAAGGCATATTACAACATATTTTCTATATAAATTTTCGAGTGTGTGATTGTTTTTGTGAGTGAATATATATTATAGCTGCGTGTGTGGTCACTCGTTCATATTAATATATGTTATAGCTACGTCTGTAACGGGCTTAATTCTTCAAAAAGCACTGCTAATACCAATGAGCACTGAATCGCCATTTGCATCGTCTAGAGACCGCGGTATTAAGTTTCAAGGTGCCTATAAAGTAAGGGTCCTCGCGCACCACGCGGCCACGACCAAGAGTTTTGGTCGCAAAAGCTCCGCCCAGGAAGAGAAAATTCGGTCGTGTGCAAACGACCGCGCGTCCGACCAGTTAATTTCAAGATAGCGGCCGGTCACGCGACAAGTCAAGGCCGGGGCCGAGCGCGGGGTCCCTGACTATCACGAGCAGTTTCAAAACCATCAGGTTTTATAACTAGGTTGGGAGTAAACGGTGATCACGACAAGCACCATGATCACGGATAAACTGAAGTTATTGCTGGTGGGTGTTTATGAGCAGACGAATCGGTCTACCCTCTTTCTTGTTCGTTTTTTGCACCGACCGACCGACCGATTTGTCTGCTCATAAACACCCACCCGCAATAACTTCAGTTTATTCGTGATCAAGGTTCTTGCAACAGCGCCGAAATAACGGTAATTCAAAGAAATCAGTAAACATGGTAAATATCCCGTTTCTAGTGTTAATGATATTGTTAGTGACCATGATAGTGTAGACATTGTCGCCTTTATCTGCAGCCGCTGAAGCGTCTCCGTGGCTAAGAGCCGTTGTCCAAAACGGAATGAGCAGAGCGATGCGGAGACGTGCCAGATTCCACCAGTTTTGACGACACGGTTGGCGCAGTGCTGAGCGATTGACTTCTGCGCTTCGTGTCGCGGGTTCGATTCCCGCTCGGAACAAATATTTGTATGGCCTACAGGTAGTTGTTGCGGATCTGGCTGTTTGAATATGTGAATTTAAATGTTTGTAAACGCACCCCCGCTACAGGAGAAAATCCTAGAGAGGGGCGAAGTTTAAAAAAAAAAATTAAAAAGAAATATACAGTCACAGCAGATACGCGATACGCGATGTAGATTTCAACTATTGTAATTGCTCGATTCCCCCACTGCTTCTCTCTGGTCCTGGTCTGGTCTGGTCTGGTTTTCTCCGCTTTTATGGAAACCGAAACTAGTGTCATAATGGCAGAATAACCGATGGACTTGTAAATATTTGGATTGTTTTACTAAAATATTACAGTAGCCATGGTGTCAAGAATAAGTAAGAAAGGTAAGTGGTGTGGGACTTTCTTTAATTTTGTATATAGCACAAAATAATATCACGGCTACGGCGGTCACGAAGGGTAAAATACTCACATTTTACCAGTTAGCATAACATCACTTCACATGACGCCTATAATCCCAGAGGTGTACAGTCACGAGCATAAATATGTATACACTTTCTTAAATTGAAAAGCAATTTGTGCGAGAAATAATGAATGTAACTTAGGGATAGGATCTTTTTCATAAATTATGAGTTCCGAAATACTATATTCGTAACCACATGAAATTTTAATCAGAACAGTAGGAGAAAAACACTTTTGAAAGTTGTTAAGTGTTTACATATTGGTGCTCGTGACTGTACCTAATAGTACACCCACATTTCGCCAGTTATGGTTTTTCAAGCCCCATGTAACAGGAGGCGATCCTATATTGCTATCAACCGGGCTCAAATCTAGACTTCATGGGAGAAGTTTCTGACTGAGAAATTCCTGATGGAAAAATCCAATAACACTTAACCAGACCTGGGATTCGAACCCAGGACCTCATGCTCAGCAGTCGCGTTTGCCACCACTAAACAAACGATGAAATGTTTTTTGTATACAAATGAAAAAAAAACTTGAATTGACACTGGTCTTATACAAACACTGCTTTCACGGTTTACAACTAAACTTGTACTGTCACTTACGGGATATTTTTGTATTTATAGATATATATGTTTGTCTACCCGCGACCATGGCGCTTGCAACAGCGCCGAAATATCGGGAGCTCAAAATAATGAACAATCAAGGAAGATATCTCGTAAGTGACAGTACAAGTTTGGTCTTATACAGTTTTTTGATGAACTTCCTGAACAATAAAATCGAGTGGAAGTAGTTCTTCGAATATTCAAAAGTGCGCATGTACTCCTAGCTCATAAATACACAATGTAAGGCGCATACGTTTACATATCTCATTCGATTTGTTTCTTTTGCAGGATAACAAAACTGTGACCCTGACGTACAACAAAGTTTTAATGTTAAGGAAACATCTGCAATTTTGTTAAGTACAAAGTTAAATTTTATATAATGTTTCAGCAACTTATTTATTTGTAATTAAACCTAATAAATGTTTGTTATATTATACACTTCGATTTTAAGCAAGGACTCTTTGAATCTCGATCAAAGAGGGAAAACTGTCAGACTTTTTTCTTTTCTATCAACAACTTCAAAAACCAATCTGTCGCTCAAAAAGTAGTGAAAAAAAAAACAAAACTTAAAAAATTACACAAAAAAATACCTTTGCAAAATGTTGGATGAATAGCTAAGACGAATAAGAAGTAACATCATACGGAACAATGATTGGCGTTAGTGGTTGAACAATGGCCAAAGCTGCCCAATGTGGACTGATTTTTACCTTGAACCAGCTTCTCATGGTCGTAGGTTCTGTCGTGATTTTGGTACTACTGTTCCTCATTGTCTGCCATATTACCGCTGGTAAATGAAGATATGGCCAAACCCGTAAATCAATGCTATAACATTGACATTGTACAAATACTCCTGATTGCATTCGCTTTCGTTACGTTGCTTATTGTTATGAGTTTTATGTGCAAGTATTTCCATGGCTCTTAAAAGGTTTGAATCAATGGATAACAATTAAATGTGTTGTAAGGATCTCAACGAGTTGTGCTTCGCCATGGCCAAGAATTTGGATAAATGCGATTTATCTTTCAACTTGTATCAGTTCCTTACGGTAGTTGGATCAGCGGTTGTCCTGGTCATTTGCTTCTACCTCGTGTGCAACCTTGTATCGAAGGCGTGTCACTGTTAGCAACATGAATCTGGGAACTAGACCTATTAACTTAGACCCTGGGCAAGCGATAGTTACCGCTTTCTCGTTTGTCATCTGGCTGATCATCATGGGGTGGATGTGCAAGTACATAGTCAACCTACCAGCGTAGATTTGGGTGATAATGGACGTTGCGACAAACAAGAGTAGACTTGAAATTACAAGCTTGCAGCAAAAACAAACGCATATATTTACTAAATAACAGCCGTTTTTTGTGGATTTTGATGTCTTTTATTTTCTGAACAACAGAAAAGGCTGGAAAAGTTGAACATATAAAAACAACTTTTACTACTAAATCATGGTGACCCTGGGAAGCTGAGAAGCAGGGAGGAATCAAAGGTCACAGAGAACTGCAAGTTTCTGAAAACATGACTGTGGTTCAGTTAATAACAGCAATGTATACTTTATAATGTACACTTTAAGTGATGTCCACAAACTTGGCAACATGAACCTTAAAAACAACATAACAATACACTTTAGTGAAAATAATTGATTGTGCAACTGTTTAAATAACCTCTCGCTACAGATTTCGGCGTGACACATGAATGAAAATTAAGAAAAAAAACTTCAAATTGAAAAAAAAAAAAGTGTGACTCCATGTTGACTTCATGATTCGTAAATAGCAAAAACATTTAGGTCACTACTATTTATTTCATTCAGGGCTTTGCAATAAAAAAATGAATACGTTTACTATAATATTTTTGTTTTTTTTTTTAATGCCTGGGATATACTGCTATCTAGTATAAAACTTAATAGGTACCTATTTGACCCATATGGGTCAAAAACTACCAAAAACTTACCAAACTTCAATAGGTACCTATTTGACCCATATGGGTCAAATAGGTAACTATTGAAGTTTGGTAAGTATGGAACAGCTGTTTTTTTTTGCGATTCCTATATTGATCCGTTGGAGATAGTGGTTCAGCTTGATGGTCTGCATCACATCCTGAAATATGACCACACCTTTCTGGCACACGATACATAGCACGTTCTAAATCTATACATATAATAAAATCGTAAAAATCCAAATCGATGTGTACTATATATTTTACTACTCATGCGTGTTGAACACTTACAAAAGTCAATATATTCAGAGTTAATTTATTCTGGGTACAAAGAACGTTTTTGTCAATGTTTGAAAAGGTGACATTCACTCCTAATTACAATATAATGTAAATAAATTAGAAGTATTTAAGAAAAACTTTTTAATGGACGTTCTTACTGGAATAGGTGCGAGAGAATAATATTAGCATGATGATAAAAATGACTCAAATGGGTCAAAATCAAAATATTTTATTTCACGTAGGCCTACATGAGCACTTATAAAACGTCGAAAAAAAGGTGCACGATTCGGATTGGTCGTTTCCTATGGAGAAGAACCGGCAAGACACTCCATGGTTACTCTTTTCAAATCATTTGGTGTTACAATATTATCATGGATACAGCATTTGTACTTAAGTATGGGGGGACAGCGGTCAGGTCGGCAGGACGTATCTGCCACATGTGTGGCAACGCTGGGAGGAGACGCCCTAGAAGGACGTACACTGACCTTACTGATGAGGATCTTCAGAAAGATCAGGTACGTGCTACCCACAACCGGCGTGCGTGTATGACCAGATCTATGAACGTGAATGAGGCGAAAGCAGTATGTTAGGATCCTAGCAGGTGGCGTTCTGTGTGTTTCTGCCTACGCTGATGGAAAAAAAACGTAAGTTTATTTATGTATACGGCAGATCACGAAGAAGATAGAGGGACGAACTGGATAGATTTTTTCAAAATAGGAAGGGTGTAGGGCAGGCTTGGCGAAAAAAATGTAATCTAGTAAAAATAAAATTTTTACCATCTCTTTTTTTTCATTTATTGGAGAAGTCTTCCAGTCTATCTAAGTCTTCCAGTCTATCTAAGTCTTCCAGTCTATCTAAGTCTTCCAGTCTATCTAAGTCTTCCAGTCTATCTAAGTCTTCCAGTCTATCTAGGTGAAGTTGCTGAATACCAGTATACAGGGTAGAAGGGACATCGACCGATGAAAATTTTATATATACTGAATACGTTTGTGCCTCGATGTCCGTAGTTTTACGCCCTGGCTGGAGGCCTTAATCACAAGGCATCCACAGGATTTGTCCGGTTAAGCAGAAGCCAGCCTCAGAGGTTGAACTGCGAGATGCCCTACACAAAAAATAAAAAAATGCGTCGATGTCCCTTCCACCCTCTATGCTGGTATTCAGCAACTCAAGCGATCGCCTGACCTATAAAACCCAGTTACTGGATAATATGAAAGGTATTAAGCAAGAAGTAATGAAAGTAAAACGAAACTAATTTCAGTGACTCAGTCCCAGTGTCCCATAAAATATTAACCACAGTTTGTCACAGAAAAACAACGTCAAAAACTATGATGGCGGTGCATTTTCTAATTAATATTAAATTCCAATTTCGCGATGCACCACGTACCTGGTCTATATGAAAACCATTTGGGGCCCTTTTGTAATGAAGTTTTTAAACATGCAAGATGCAGTTTGACGTGTCACGAGTAATCACCGTGGGTGGTGAATAATTGGTGATTGCTGGGGATAGTACCTATAAAGATAGCAGTTTTCACTGTAGGTACAAGGAGACTTTAAATTTATAGGTAATCTTGCTCGCAGGTAAATAATAACAGCCTCACGGTTCGATATTCAAGGTTAAGCCGTGCTTGACCAGGTTGGTCCGTGGTTGAGTGACCATCATTAGATACCGAGTTTCCTCCGTGCCTCAGAAAATACGTTAAGAAGTTGGTCCCGTCTGTCATTTGTAGATCTTTGACAGTTGCCACGGGCAATCAGAAGCCGAAAGTCTGACATCCAGTATTACCAAGGGGTATCGTATTACCCAGTTACTGGGTTATGGAGGTCAGATAGGCAGTCACATCATGTAAAATACTGGTACTCAGCTGCATATGGTTAGACTGGGAAAGCCGACCCCAACATAGTTGGGAAAAGGCTGTGCAGAATGGTAATCGATCCCCGATGACTTTGATTATTCTCAGTCTCGAATATCTACGGCACGTTATTGGCGCAATCCTAGTATGCATGAAACGTCCCAAATAGATGCATGCAAAACAGATGACGATGAATTTTCCATGAATCTCATGTTTTGTGAGCGCCATGTTTAAAACCAAGGCAATTTGCATGGACCATTTCTACCTCTATTTCCTGCATGATATCTAGAACCTAAAATTAATAATACAGCCATTAACTCGCACTGGACTCACTTAGTAGATTATGGTTTTCGAAGCTGGCGGTGAAGACACTATTTCTTAGTATGGGAAACCATCAAATGACCCAGAGCGGGGGGGGGCCCGCTCTGGGCGGAGCGGAAGGGAGTGTCAGACTTGTACTGAGTAAAACCCATCCATGTTCCTTCTTTGCCCTTTGTGTTCCAGGGCCGCGGTATCTCTTTCGAACAGTTCCGCAGCCCAGGCAGTCATCGGCCCATGTGGACCCCTACGTGGTTGCTGACATCTCTTTGAGGCGCGCGTGGAACAGGAACGCGCCGTCGACACGGCCTGTCGTCATAAGACGGCTGGACGGCGAGCTAGCCCATAACTCGCCGTCCACAGGCCCTCGCCTACGGTGGCCGGGGGCCACCACGTGACCCCCGGTGGTGGAGACACTTGAGTAACAGCAGTGAGATCGTTATAATAGTTCTGACCGTTTTCGGTCACGCCGCGGCGCCGGTCAATCTCAGCGGAGATTAGCAATCGGCGCTGGAGATATATAGTGCACAAGTATGTGCACAGGCACTCTCTGTTCTAATAGGACGGCAATCCCACACGACCGGAGAGAGATCAGGCGCAGGACCAACGGCTTAGCATGCTTTCCGAGGCACGGGCTACTATTGAGTTTCTAATAGAAAAAAAAACCAATAAGTAGCTCTTCTAGCCCGACCCGGGAATCGAACCCAGAACCCCACGCTCAGCACTCGCGCTTTCGACCACGATACCAACAGAAGTCACAGAGCGGTTGGAAGAACGTTATATTAAGCTGATTTTATAATATTTATGGTATCACGAAAGACTGCATCAGCCAGATACTAATTATTAATCTGAAAAGCTAAATAGCCCATAAATTTCAGTCCATTTTTCTGACTGATAAATGAAAATCTTAACCGTCGTCGTCTTGCCAGTAACCGCTTAGCCTCGAGCGACACGCGTGTTGCACCTAATATTTATGCCACGGAACCCATTTTTTTAGCCTCTATGGTCCTACTAAGGACAATAGATAAGATAATGCCTAAGGCATAATCAGCTGTGACATAGACCGCAGCTGCAGTTTGATAGAAGCCACATGTTTTTGAAATTTTTGTTGATGCGTTCCATCACCGTTTTGAGAGCAGTGACGATGAAATAATTTACACAAAATGCAAGCGTTTACTGGGCCCGCGTGGCGGATTATAGTCCATTCTTTCTCATAGAGAGGAGGCCTGTGTCCCAGCAGTGGGAATATTATAGGCTGATTATGCTATGTTATGTTATGCAAGCGTTTTAGCAATAGTACTTAGATGTAAGTTTCACGCCACATTTTAGCCTGTTGTCCACACAAATATTAATTTCACAATCAGCCCCGAAAATTTAACCACTCTTAGTGGGTCCCCCACTTCTGAATCCACCGCTATCGATTTAATATTACCATGCCAACACCTACTATTATGATGTCTAAGGGAATACCGGAGCCGGGCAATAAATAGATGCATCTGGGACATGCATGCGGCCGGTTGAGTTCACGCACGTGTCTGCAGAATATTCGTCGCTTTCCAGACGACAGATTGGTAGCTATTCAGACGTATTTCCTAAAGTTTAGAAGCTAGTGAGTCGGTTTATCAGTATTTGATATGCTCATGGTGGCAATGAGTAGGCAGGTATCTACAGGGAAGTGCCTTAACACCAGGGATGTGCTTTAACAGGCGTTGCACAGAGGGGGCTCCAGACAGGTCTTTTAAGAGGAAACGGTGCCTCCTCTCATTGTGCGGATGGTGACCACCGGGGCGGTTTTAGTGTGGTAAAAATCCCACCCTGGTCTTATCCCCAAAGACCGGTCGCCTTTTGAAGGTTTCCCCCCGAAAACAAAAAAAAAAGGTATCTACAGAGATTAAAAAAAAACCACCCAAAACAACGAAGAGGTTAAAAAGATCTTCTGAACGAACAAGTTCGAAAGAAGCCCTGGAAACGCAAAATCGACATTTGTTAATTGGACTTTGGTCCAGCTACTCTCTGATTACGCTCATGCTAAAGCGTATAAAGGGTGTAAACAGACCCTTAACGCAGTCGAAAGGCACTTATTTTCCCCGTCTTTACGATATTTTTTTTATTCTAGACCATATCTGGGAACCTTCTAGTTACGGAGATATTGGGGGTCAAAGTTCCAACTTTTTCACAAGTTTTTTTTAACACTTGTTTTTAATGCAAGATTTTTACTTTAAACACCCCCGTACTATTCAATCCATCCATCAGCACAATGCTTTCAATGCGTTCCATCGAGTCCTACCGTAAAACGTGATTTTTCACACCAAAAAAAAAGTTGTTTCCCAGCAATAATTTTTGCGTAAAGTTACTTAGTTTGATGTACATAATGCTTGGTTGACGGTTTCGTGAAGGGTCTGTTTACACCCTGTATACAGAAAGATTTTTTTTTTTTACCGTGCTCTTCTCGCTCTTTTTATAATTTATTTAGAAATACACAAATCAAACAGTTAACATTTCTTTGTTAAACATCCTAGAGAAACCAGTCTATAATATGTTTAAAAAAAACACACAATACCGCATACCCATGCATAAAGGCAATTTCTGTCTCAATATCGGCGTCATCATACCTAAGTACTAATTATTTTAAAGTAGTCTTTCTTTATTCTAAAACGTCATGTACAAAGCCAAGGTATAACTTTTCACAAGGACAAAAGTTGGTTCTTGCAGTAGATTACAAGAAAATTTTGATCGCTAAATGTCTTTTATGTCAACCCATAAATAAAACTGAAAATTTACTATGCTTTTTAAAAAGCGAGAATCCTCTGATCGTAGCAACAAATATTCAGTAGTCAACGTTGCCCCAGTTGCATGTATTTTCCATTCTTGCAGCAAGTAATCAAGCAAGCGATCCATTTGTCTGATCACTACAATCGCCTGGAAAGGATGCGTGGACAATTACTGCAGTCGTTTTTTTTTTTTGTTTTTGTAAATACAGTGGTTCCAAAGTAGGTAGATTGTAACAAGTCCTTATGACGTTCGAATTCGAATGATGTTGTCAGGCAGGCGTAGTTAGAAATATTATTAAATATTATCATAGTGACGCTAAAGACAGAACCACGATCTTGTTTTTTTTAATAAGTATTGGAAATCTTATTAAAAAAAAACAAGATACTGGTTCTGTCTTTAGCGTCACTATGGCACATGCCAAAAGATCATCGATCAATGCCATGTAAAAATATAACTCTTAATAAGAACGACAGGCTACATGACAGCGACAGTGGTAACAAAACGTATAAAATGATAACTCATTAGGCTAGCCTTTTCCGTCATAAACGGGATATTTACCATGTTTGCTGTTTGTTTTGAGTTCCCGATATTTCGGCGCTGTGGCAAGTACCATGATCACTCTGTTTAACTCTGTTTATCAGTGATCGTAATACTGTTACTACTACTTACTGTTAGAATGCGTCATCCCACTGCTGGGCAAAGGCCTCTCTCCATGACTTCCAAATTCCTCGATCCAGGACCAATGTAGACCACTGGTCGTTAGTTTTGTCCAGCTCGTCCCGCCATCTCCTGCGAGGTCTACCGCGTCGCCTGGCTGTGTCAAGGCTTCACATCGTGGTTATTTTGGCCCACAGCTCGTAATAATCCGTGAATATCCCGTTTTCAGTGTTAATGATAATTTTAGTGACCAACCATTTTGGGGTAGGCTTGAAAAATCGTACAATGCTTGACCAGTTCAAGGTTTAAGTGTTGTTACGAAAAACGTTCTGCATAGCTAAATCAGCCTGTGACGTTCCCACTACTATGGTACAGAATCCTTCTGGAAGGGGACCGTATATGTACCACCACGAGGACCCAGTGCGGGTTGGTAGATGTCATAAGTATAAGATAAGATAATTTATTTGCTTAAAACATGGTATACAGAGGAGTTATTATAGGGGTAGGATTTAAACGAGCGAAAACAAATTCAAATTAAAGGTGACAAAAATATTGAAAATGGGCTACTGAAATACTAAGTGAGCGACAAACAGTGGGCGAATACAAATGTTTAAAACAGCGACTTGAAAATACAAATTTGAGTTAGTAACTCAAATTTGTTGTTCAATACGATCAGTGTGATAATTCAAGGACTCTGAATAAAACCTAAAACAAGGTTATTAACCACTAGATTGTAGATAAGGCGTAGTTGACGTAGCCCCGCTGCGCGGGGCTCCTGTTTCTGTTTGCAGGGTTTAAAGTAACTTAACACGAAGGGGATTCGAGGGTCTTAGTTCGCTCACTTCGCTCGCTCACTAGACCTCGCCATCCCTTTCAAACCTAACCTGTCCGAGTCGGGGTGCCACAAGTCTCTCTCAGCCTTCGCTCGCTCTTGCTTCCTATTATTCTCCTTGCCGCAATGACCGGATAAATAGTTACTTACTTGTTACAATAGTCGCTCATTCAGCATATTGGTCACCAATTAATTTTTTATTCGCCCGATTAATAATTTCTCTTATATGACATCATACATCATACATGTTTTGCTAAAATTAAAGCATGCTAACTTACACGAATAAACAAATTTGAATTGACAAACATTATTTTAGTTAAGGTCTCAATCAAATACTTTCTTATAAAATATGTATGCATTATTTACTTTAAAGTGAGTAATAATGTATACATAAAAAATCTATACAGTAAATAATGTATACATATTTTATGAGAAAGTTAAATAATCACAAATCAATGTAAAAAAGAAAGCCATTTCCTTTCATAACACAATAGAGCTACTGCACAATGCCAGCTGATTCTAATTGCAGCGCATTGTCGTCCACACGCTACCCGCCTTCCAATATACCACATATTTGATTGAATTCGAAAATCATTTACATACAGGGTGGCGATTTAGTCACCAGCATCCTTCAAGGAGGTGAGCAATTGGTACCGGCTGTCTTTTATAGATCTTTGACAGTCGTTACAGGTAGTCAGTAGCCCGAGTCTGACAACCAGTCTTACTAAGGGGTATCGTATTATCCAGTACTAACTGGGTTGTGGAAGTCAGATAGGCAGTTGCTCCATGTTAAATACTTGTGTTCAGTTGCATCCGATTAGACTGGAAGCCAACACCAACTTCGTCGGGAAAAGGCTAGGCAGATGATGATCCTTCAAGGAGGTGAGTCTACCCGTCATACTAAACCATTTTCCCAAAGAAACAAAACAATATTTGACATTGAGCGACTGCCTATCTGTTCCTCCACAACCCAGTTAGTACTGGGTAATACGGTACCCCTTTGGTAAGACTGGTTGCCAGACTTTCGAGCCTCTGACTACCTGTAACGACTGTCAAAGATCTACAAATGACAGCCGGGACCAATGTATTAAAGTGCTTTTCGAGTTACTTACGAATAAAGAAAGAAAGAAAAAATATTTATTTGTCGCAAGGACATGACGTGCACACACAAAAAAAAAATTGCATACAAAGCATTAAAAAAAAGTTGACAGCTTGCACGTCGTGATTGCGGCAAGCAGGTTACCAGTCAGCATGATGCTGTTCTATGGGGGGCCCACAGAACAGCGCAACTTGGCAAACTTATGCGAAGGAAACTTGGTATGCAATGGGTAGTCACCCATCCACAGACCAACCTAGGCAAGCGCGGCTTAACCTGAAGATCGACCCGAGCGGCTGTTATTGATTGAGACAATATCACTACATAGTATAAAACAAAGTCGCTTTCCGCTGTCTGTCCGGATGTATGCTTAGATCTTTAAAACTACGCAACGGATTTTGATACGGTTTTCAGTAATAGATAGAGTGATTCAAGAGGAAGGTTTATATATATATATTGCACCCGTGCGAAGCCGGGGCGGGTCGCTAGTTAAAATTAAATTAAGGCACTTGAAATTTCTATTGTCTATTTATATTATTCTCAAAATGTTCATGTGGTAAATGATTTTGCTCCAAAACGATTACTAAAAAGTGAAGAAACTACAGATTTCGCCGACAATCCAAATAATAATATGTTGAAAGGTCGACCTTATACCAAGTAATATAAAATTCAAAATTAGACTTTGGGGTCTCGCCAGAAGACATACAATGAATTGAAATGCAAGACACGAAGGGTCGTTCTAATACAATTTGGTTTTTAATTAGGTATTATTTCTTCTCTTTTTACCTAATTAGGGGGTGAGGATTTGAGCAAGCCCCTAGTGGTTTTATCAATTTGCATAATTATCATTTTAATTAAAAAACATCTAATTACTTACATGCACTTTGCGTGTAAGTAATTAGATGTTTTTTTTATCATCAAATTATTTGATTAATTAGATGAAATAATAACAGCCACTCGGGTCGATCTTTAGGTTAAGCCGTGCTTGCCTAGGTTGGTCTGTGGATGGGTGACCACCCATTACACACCGAGTTTCCTCCATGCCCCGGAAAACACGTTAAGACATTGGTCCCGGCTGTCATTTGTAGATCTTTGACAGTCTTTACAGGTAGTCAGTGGCCCGACAGTCTGACAACCAGTCTTACTAAGGGGTATCGTATTATCCAGTACTAACTGGGTTGTGGAAGACAGATAGGCAGTTGCTCCATGTAAAATACTGCTATTCAGCTGCCTCCGGTTAGACTGGAAGCCGACCCCAACATAGTTGGGAAAAGGCTAGGCAGATGTGGTAAGTAGTTAGATGATTTTGACTGCAATACATGCATATTTGTAACTAGTTTTTGCTAGTGGCTTCGCTCCCGTTATGTACGGAAATTAACCCACGGAACTTTTAAATATAGCCTATGACACTCGTAGATAATGTAGCTTCCCATGAGTGAAAGAATTTTCTGAATCAGATCAATAGTTCCGAAGATTAGCCCCTACATACAAACTTACTGTTATGTACACGTCAATAAAATTCTGAAATCCGGTAACGACTGGTTTATTGAAAACTTGAATCAACCCACATAGAAAACGTTTATACTCTTGAACATAACACGTTCCCCCTATATTATAAGAGCGTTAACGTCTTACGGCATTTCATACAAAATTTAAAGTGATTTTTTTCGAAATGACTGAACCGGTTTTAATGAAACTTTGTACGCGTAAGCAGGATAAATAAGTCTAAAAACTTGACAGAGAATATTTTCGAAAAATAGTGTTACAGCTAAATTAGACCGATTTAAATTTTTTTTTAAATAGACATTTCGAAAATTTCGCTTGTATTAATTATGACAATTAACAATAAACAGGTTAATAACATCTGCAATCATGTACGAGTATTTAATTCAATGCCAATTGTTTAATCATTTAAACAGTTGTTTTCGCTAAAAAAAACTACAGTTAAATATGAAGAAAGCATAACACAATAAATTGAAAAACAACAATTGAAACTATATACAACATAAAATCCTAATTATAGAATAATAATTATTAAACAGTATATCTTTGTCATTGCGAAGGACATGGGTCCTACATGAGCAATCTAAGCGATGACAAGCGATAACAGCAATGGTGGCCGCGAGCCGAGCGAACCGCGGGTCGGAATCGAGCACAAAGGGTTCTGTAGGATAAAACAGTATAATAATAATATTTTTAACGCTCATTCATAACATGTCAATTTACAAATATCTCATTAACAATTATTGTCTTAAGAAACTCGGTATATTTTTTTTTAAAGCTGCCGATAGACACCCTACATAGTAATATAATAGTTTATTCAGATACATCACACCTTTAACGGAAAACCGTTAATAAACGAAATTTTTCATGAATTGAGTAAAAATGCCATCTTTTTTAAAATTACGCACGCTACCTACAAGATGAATTTGACACTTTGTTATAAAAACCTTTTTTGACGACAGATGGCGGTAAATTAATTCGTTACAAACCTAAAATGATTTGGTTGCAATATTGTGTCTATACTAATTGTAACTTAAAGTGTGACTATTTGAATAATCACACTGCTGCAAGTCAAAGTTAAAAGAAAATTTTTCAGTTTTTTTTTTTTTGGCATCTCGCAGGGCAACCTAGGAGGTTGTCGGTGCTCAACCGGACTGTCCTGTGGGTGCCTTGAGTGTAAGGCCTTCAGCCAGGGCAAAAAACGAAAATTGTTTAGTACTTTTAATTGATATAGTGTATCATTTTGTTTAGTAACATTCGGTCATTGGAAAAGTGTTACTATAAAATAAAAAAGTCATAATATAAACAAAGTTCTATTAAAAAAATACTTTTCTGAATTGTATGTGATAGTTTCAATAAATATCCATCTTATGAACTCAAAAAATGGCTTTGAATATCATGTACAGTTGAACAACCTACTTGATTTACAGTTACTAATTGGCTTGGCCGAGCGTACTTGTATCATATCATGTAACTTTAATTGCGAAAAATCCGTGATTATTTTTTTTTTAACTTCTGTGTAAAATTTGGAATTTTCGTTTGGTAACAGTTTGCCTTTAAAGGTGCGACATGTACAATTTGAATTCAGTGACTAAGCAGCTAAATTTTGAAGAAAAATCTTGTCTAGTTTGATACAGAATAGAAATATTTATTATTTAAGAATACAATGTGGTGAGGGGGCCATCCCTATTTTTTATTCGTAGTTTTCCTTCACTTTTGCGTAGCGGTTCAAAGAAGACACCTGCTCTCCAAATTTCAACTGTCTGGTGTCAAAAGTCTCGGAGTAAAATTGCTGTGACATTCGGACGGATAGACAAAGAGACAGACAGACAGACAGAACGAAAATATAAGGATTCCGTTTTTTGTCATTTAGGAAAGGAACTCTAAAAAGACGACTTTGTTTTATGCATGTACTAGCGACCCGTCCCGGCTTCGCACGGGTGCAATATATACATATAAATCTTCCTCTTGAATTATTCTATCTATTAAAAAAACCGCATCAAAATCCGTTGCGTAGTTTTTAAGATCTAAGCGTAGATAGGGACAGACATACAGCGGAAAGCGACTTTATTTGATACTATGTAGTGATCTTGTATACAGTTAGTATGTTTTGTTAGTATGTTTGTTATTGATCCAACAACAACTGCCAGCTGTATTTGCTCTAGAAGTATATAAAATGTGGGTACTTGCTTACTTAAATTCACATTAAAGAAACGCACATTGGCTTACGACAAGAAAATCGGCTGCAGTTAGACAATGAACTTCATTATTAAAATAATATTTATTCTTTGCATTTTTGCAACACTAGTGAAAACGGAGACCGGAGAACAAGCTGCGGTACCAGGTGCTGTTCCTAAAGCTTCGCCTGTTATAGGAAATGTGGGCAAGCCTCCTGGTGGAGATCCTGGAATAGGGCAGACTGTTAAAGCTATTGTGAAGAACATTCAGAATCCTGATGCACCTCCAAGGAAAGACAAGGTGAGATTGTTCTACTTTAAGAAATACCTTTTTTATCGTGACTACTGCAGATGTGTATCCGAATATTTGGCCATCCCATAATGTTTCCACTATTGGGCCGCAGGCCTCAACTCTATGAGAGGAGATGGGCCATAATCCACCATGCGGGGCCGGTGCAGATTGTTGGATAAAGCATTTCAATATACACGATATGCCTTAGCTAAGATTTTGGCAGGACATGGCTCGGATCTTATTTATTATAATATCTTCTGTTTGTACTCTGTGATCACGAAATGAATGATTTTGAAATTGGAGATATGCACTATTATCAAATAACAGCCATAATATGCATATACAAATATGCATTTGCATGTAATCAGGTCGCTTGTTATTAGGCTTGATCCCAACGGAGAAAAAGAGAGCAGTAGGCGTCTATTGTCACCAAAAGGGCACAAAGCCTGACTCCGGACAACGGCAAAATTCTTGGAAAAACCCAATAACGATGCCCCTCCTGGGCATCGAACCCAGAACATTGGGCTCAGCAGTAGCGCTTGCGACCACTAGACAGGCAGTTTTAGCAATAATTTATAAGACCAACAGTTGTATCACCCTTTGTTGTTTTCTACATAATAAGTCCTAATTACGATACGACATAGTTATATCTATACACACTATGCTTAAATTGAAGATTATTATTATATTCTATTCACAGTATTTATCTATTAAGTAAAGTAAACTAACTATATACATTACTAGCTGACCCGCGCAACTTCGTCTGCGTTCGGATTTTCCCCGTTTTTGCAATCTTTTTCATAAATGCTCCGCTCGTTTTGGTCGTAGCGTGATGTTGTGTAGCCTATAACCTTCCTCGATAAATGGGCTATCAAATAATAAAAGAATTTTTCAATTCGGACCAGTAGTTCCTGAGATTAGCGCGTTCAAGCAAACAAACAAACAAACAAACTCTTCAGCTTTATAATATTAGTATAGATGAATTAAAAACTATTAAATAAAATAAAATAAATAACCATTTAAATTGCAATGCCTTAACAGGCAACTAAGTTCTAAGAACCTACCTATTGTTACCATTGTCAAAATACTGTACACTTAGTTCGCAATAAAGAATTTGAGTTTTGAATTTTGAAATAAACTAACAACAAACTATAAAAGGTCATCAAAAAACGCCTCCTCAACGCTGTCAGCTGGTAATGTGCCCAAGAGACTGGCAGCGATGCCACGTTGTATGGCAACACTTCGGCTCTGGCCAAAGTAAAAGCCAGCCCTTGGGTCACGGGAAGCGTCAACTAGGCGTTTCGAAATTTCCTTAAACAGGCTATGAGCAATCGGACCCCACGAACCCAGAGTTTCAACTCCAAACGGCTCGGAAATATAGTTACCACAAAGGTTTCTATATTTACGCCGCTTGAGATTCTCTGCAGTGGCAGCGCTAGCACAGCACGATGTAAATATCAGCAATATGTGTAAAAAAAAATTTAAGTAAATAAAATACACCTCGCCTTATCCTATATTCCGGACTACATTCAAAGGCTAAAGAACAAGTTATTACTGTAGTATTAATTAAGTTTCCGTTGTTATGGTAATATTGTGCAGTAATTAAAATGCAGGTATTAAAGTATTACTGCAGGATGGTAAAACAAGCTTTTGTTATGAGACATTTTCATAATTAGCTGTGGCTGTTTGTTAAAATGTTTTGTGATGCAAATACAATGTGGAATATTTCATGTGTTTTAATTGAACTTACTTCTGCCATACCATTATGGCAGAAGTAAGTTCATACCACAAAATATTACATACTTACATAAACTCACTTTTTTTTTCATGGGGGTAGGCAGTAGGCAGAAACCACAGAACGCCACCTGCTACGATTTGTACGTCCTCCGTGCTCGTCGTCCACGTTCAACCACGCACGTCAGTTGAGAGTACTACACACCTGATCTTTCTGTAGAACCTCACCAAAAATGTCAGATTATGTTCTTCTAGGGCGTTCTGGCGTCGCAACTCACATCTACCTTGTAATACCTTTTGTTTTTCGCTTTTCATTTGCGCCAAGGACGGCGAGGCCATCGCAGACATGGGCACGTCGCTGATCGCAGGCCCCAGCGCGGCGGTGGCGGCGCTAAAGAAGGCACAGGGCACCACGCCCTTGACGTTCGGCCTGTACGAGGTGGACTGCTCGCACATCGCGCAGTTGCCGCCCGTCTCCTACATCATCGACGACACCGAGTACACGCTCGAGGGCACTGATTACGTGCTGCGTGTGTCGCTGTTCGGCAAGACAGTTTGCCTGTCGGGCTACATAGGCCCGGACATCACGCCGTGGATCCTGGGTGAGTTGTTCATCGGCGCATACTACACTGAGTTCGACATGGGCGGCAAGCGCGTCGGCTTCGCGCCCACCGTCTGAGCCGGCCAAGCGAGTTTTAGCGACACCTTCACTACGTAATCGACTAATATTATATTTGAGTAGTATAGTCATTGTAGCGACCTCCTTCCGCCGCAATTGATCCATTTTTTCTAATATCGATTTGTCATTGATGCAGTGTTGCTCAACCATCAACTTAAGTCATCGCCATGACACAACATTTGACAGATAATTTTATGTTTATACGAGTATTTTAGAAATAAAACGTTTCACTCATTCTCTCAATATGACCAAACCATCTAAGTCTACTGTTTTCAATTTTTGTCAGTGCTGTATCTTCTTTTAATCCGCACCGTTCTCGTTTAACCTCAGTCCTCAATTTATTGTTCAAAGTTACATCACACATTCATAAGTGTAGGTACCAGCTTTTCTTTTTGACCATAATTATGTATACAAAACGTATGCATACAACAGGGGGGTTACTATGACGTCTAAAAACAGGAGTACTTCCAGTGTGGGAAAGAGATGGCGCTAGACGACCTGTATAGCTCTGTCTCGTTCCCGCACTGGAATTACTCCTGCTTTAAGGTCACAGCTCATTAGAGCCACCCGGCACCCACTCCGCACCGCCTCGCCTCGAGCGGTTAGTATTCTTTATATGGACTTGTATAGGTATGCGCTCACTACATCATCTCCGTACCGTCACCGGATCGCCTCGGTCGTAAACCCTCCACGCACGGACGGCGGGTGGACCACTCGGCGACAACTCGCTGCTCGCATGCTTGCCTTGTGTTGACTGCGCATTGCCAACGCGCGGGTCTGGAGTGGACCTAGTGCCAATTGTTAACAGACTACTCGAAAATTGGTGGACCAAGCGACGTCCACTCGTTGACCACGCGGCGTTCACTCGTTGACCGCGTGGGGTCCCCTGGTTGACCACGCGACGTTTTGGTGATAACGCGGCGTCCACCCGTTGACCAGCTGTCGACAACGAGTGGACGCCGTGCGACGAGGCGGTGCGGGGTGGGTACCGCGTGGCTCTAATAAGCTGTGACCTTTAATAACCCCCTAGATTGATCAATCAGAATTCACTATCGAAAATCATTGCAATAACCTATATCGGAAAATGGGAGAAAAATTGATGAGGGTTAGTACATTTTTGTAGAACTACGCTCGTTTTACAACAACACAGACAACACAAAACAACAACAACAACAACAAATAAACACAACAACAAAACAACGCAACGAATAACATTTTTATGCTTTGTTCCATGCTGTGTTGTTTAACGCATAAGCTATGGTAATATTTAATATTTGCTCAGTTAGTTTTATTGGTGTAAAGCATTGAATTGAATGCTTGTTCTCGTATAGGACCAATTTCATTTGTTTTATCTTTTTATTGTTTACTTTTTTATATATATATTTTTTTTATTGTAATTTTTTTTTGTTCTGTCCTTTGTGAATCTAATAAATACTTTTTCTATCTTTCTTTGTTTTTCCTTTGATACCAATTCTTTTTTTTATTAGTTTTTTTTTTGCTGTATTTCAAATCACAAATTACTGGCGCTACTGTAATAACCACTTACCTGATGAAGGACTGGGCTGGGTACGTCTACTGTATGCCCAATGAGCTGTGAATTGTCTTTGCTCCGACCGACTTGGTTTCTACGTCTGTTTAGAGATTTCCAAGTCGGCCACGGCAACTCGTGTCCAGGTGGAAGGTTTTCTGATGGATCATTGAAGTTGTCAGAGGGTTTAAACAAATATAAATAGCCACTGTGTGGAGCCCTGATACAATGATCGGCACAATGTTTTGAGTGCGTTGCATTGAGTTCTACCGTAAAACGGGATTTTTTACCCCAAAAAAAAGTCGTTTCCCAGCAATATTTTTTGCGTGAAGTTACTAAGTTTGATGTAAATAATGCTTGGTTGACGGCTTCGTGAAGGGTCCGTTTACACCCTGTATGTCGTAAGACAGCAACTTTTAATAACTTATATCTTCCTATAAAGAGTAATAGAGAAGTGTGGAAGAAGAAGACATACTGCGACGACACTAAATAAATTAGGATGAGGGCAGGAGAATGATGAATGAGCTATCCCTAATACCATTCTCCTTCTGATATGTAATACTTTTGTAACAACATTATATCTTTCGTCAAAATAAAGCGCAGCCCACACCGCCAGCTAGCGAGCTAGCGAGCGAGGCGTACTAAGGCCTTTTTCATACTTCGTTGGTCTCTTTCGGTAGTTCGCGGTGTGAACCAAAGTATGAAAAGAGGTGAAATGATGCCTTGTATGCCTCGCTCGCTCGCTCGCTAGTTGGCGGTGTAACCTGCGCTTAATACGTCAGAGAATAAATAATACGTCAATAAACCGTTTCCAAGATGCACAAATCAATTGGAAAAGATTAGATGTCTTATTTCTAATGAAGTGTCAGGTCGCTAATGTCTCACAGGAACATTATTAAAAATAGTGTAAACAAAAACAGAATCATAACTACAGAAGAAGCAGTGACTAGAGAAGCCTTGACTTATGAAATATTCGAGCCATTCGAAGTTTTAGCTGTAGACATTGTCAGAATTTATCCAGGCCGTCGGTCTTATGAGTCAACTGTGACGCCCACTTACACATTTTTTTTTAAATCTTTGCCCCACGCTAGAAATTTCTCCTGTATCGTGGGTGCGTTTACAAAGATTTAAACTCACATACACAAACAGCCAGACCCGGAACAACTACCTGTAGGCCATACAAACATTTGTTCCGTGCAGGAATCGAACCCGCGACACGCAACGCAGCAGTCAATCGCTCAGCCACTGCGCCAACCGCGCCGTCATAAAAGTATAAATATGGAAAGTGTTGCCAATGCCACAACTGCCCCTGGCTGGATGACTTACACTGAAGGCACAGGATAGTCCGGTTAAGCAGACGACAACCTCCTATCTCGACCAGACCATTAAAAAAAAAAAAAAAGAATGCCATAACTCGATGCGGCCGCCCCAACTTCCTCACAAGCAACCAAGAATGTTAAGAATTCATGTAAACCAGTGGCGAAGGTTCCATTCAACTCGATTCCTACCGGCTTCCCTTAGAAAAATGGCGCAGTCAGTATTCTATAGACAAATAATATAATCACATTAAAGATATGTACTCCAGCTTACCTCTTAGAAAAATTGACCCTTCGCTACTGATGTAAACACTTTTCATGTGTGTGTGAGTCGATTACAACCATTTGTTCTTCTTAAAATACTTTCCTTTTCTTTTCTTTTCTTTTTTTCTTTCTTTTACTTTCTTTCTTTTTTTCTTTCTTTCTTTTTCTTTCTTTCTTTTTTCTTTTTTTTTTTTTACTTTCTTAAGACAGACGGCGCCGCCGAGGCCGGCCTAGAAAGAGGTGGCGAGACGATTTGGATGCGTACCCCGAGGGCTGGCCCGAGGAGGCGCGGGAAAAGAGTACATGGAAGGAATTGGGGGAGGCCTTTGCCCAGCAGTGGGACAGTACAGGCTAAATAAAAAAAAAATAAAAAAAAAATATTTTACGTTAAATATCACTGCCTACTGCATAATGTCTACTGCGACTTACGTACTCTAGCAGCGGTCGCAGAGGCATCGTCGTACTCTATGTGAATAACAGCTGAGCTAACACAATATTCCTAAACAAACAAGCACTAAGCAATAGCGTTACAATAAAAATAAAAACCTAACCATTTGCAACCGAATTGATTTGGTCAGCGCTTTGCCTTGTCGTATTTAATTCTGGTCGTACTTTTAGGGTTCTTTAACGAATAGTGTAAGGACAGGGAACGTTTTATCAGTTCCTGTGGGTAGCGTAAGATGGGAGTATACAACATTAGTTGTAGTATATGCGGAACCTGATACACGTGTTTTTATGTAAAGAATCTATGTACAAAATTTCAAAATTGTATCATGAAAAATCACAAAGTTATAAGCTTGTTCTGTTACCTAGTTGTCCGCACAAAAACGTGGTCACCACGCAACGCGCGCCTCCAGTGTCGTCTTGAGCTCATTGAAAATAATAATTTGGCAGTAGGTACCTAAATTATTGCGATAGTTACTCATAGTCGCTCGGTATCCAACTTTTCACTTTTTTAAATATTTTTGGGAAAAAATATAATTATTGGAATCGATTCAGCTACTTATTCTGAACAAACTATATTCAGGTTTCGCATATACTAAAAATAATGTTGTATAAGGTCTATCTTTTCATACACGAAACATTTTAAGGGTAACTTCTATAAGTCGTAAAGTCGCCATAGCAACGAAAACATAAATTATCTGAGTGTTTTTTTTTTACGAAATTATTATAATTCTAAAATTTTTTGAGACTTTTTGCATAAAACCTTTACTCCCATATTCTAACAATGACATTAGGTAAATACGACGTAGTAAACTAGCGTAATGGATGTTCAAAAATAAGGAGCCGGTATTTATTTTGTGGGTCAAGTAATTTTAAATTATTTATTTTTTTATAAAAATACAGTCAGTTAAAAAAAAATCGCTTGAAATGGCTTCGTTATAACCGTTAGATGATTCTCTGAAATTATTTCGTGTATGAATAGTTAGACCTTATATTGCAGTTAATTAGCAAAACGCTATTATTCAGAACGCCATTAAGGTATTCTACATGGCAGATGTGAATGGCAACGCCGGTAGGAGACGCCCTAGAAGAACATAACCTGACCTTATTGGTGAGGATCTTCAGAAAGGCCAGGTGCGTAGTACTCGCAACCGGCGTACGTGTATGACTAGATGTATGAACGTGGACGATGCAAAAGGAGTATGTAAGGATCGTAGCAGGTGGCGTTCTGGTGGGTTTCTGCCTACGCATGGACCAAAGGCGTTATGTAACGCCATTATAAAGGGTGTAAATAGACCCTTAACGAAGCCGAAAGGCAATTGTTCTCCCCGTTTTTGCGATCATTTTTTTGTTCTAGAACCTTCTAGTTACGGAGATATTGGGGGTCAAAGTTCCAACTTTTTCACAAGTTTTTTTTAAATGCATGTTTTTAATGTAAGATTTTTACTTTAAACATCTCCACGACCCCCGTACTAGTAAAGTTACTTAGTTTGATGTACAGAATGCTTGGTTGACGGCTTCGTGAAGGGTCTGTTTACACCCTGTATTTGGAACTGTACTTGAATTCAGTCTCAAAAATTATAGCGTTACGAACGTGTTAAAAGTGAAATAAACTAGCAGCGATGATAATCATAATTAGTCATCATAGCATATTTGAATCCTTCCGGATATCTGTTTAATGTTAATAGATAATACCTTATTGTCAATGAAATGGACTAAGAT
Organism: Noctua fimbriata; assembly: GCA_905163415.1. Taxonomy (NCBI): domain Eukaryota; kingdom Metazoa; phylum Arthropoda; class Insecta; order Lepidoptera; family Noctuidae; genus Noctua; species Noctua fimbriata. The sequence continues at coordinate 3,684,171 of LR990934.1, forward strand.
ACCATAACTTAATTTAACTATCGATTTTTCAGTACCTACACAGTACCTACACAATATGTAAAAAAAACCTGTCCGATCCGAAAGGGGATTGTAGTTATCCCCAATCACTTTACGAAATAAAATAAGAAATATAAAAATAACATTTCCCCAAAATCTAGCAAATTTTTAAAATATGACAACATTTTCTTCGGCGTAAGTATGTTTGATCGTCGATTTTTCGTGTATGACGTCACTACTCACTATCAGAGTAGCGACTCGGAGTGCCGCCGCCCGTGGCCCTGTGTTGCCATGTAAGTATTCTTATTTTAGTAAATTTTATTTTTAACGGGGATGTTATTTTTAACTTTTTATCTAAAAAAGCTTAGGTACATATTAAATAGTATCGAATATCGATACCTAATGACGCCTTCACGGATCGGGCCCGGTTTTTTTAACATAAATTGTATCCATGGCTTCACCTCCAAAAAAAAAGAATGTTTTAACCAATGAAGAAGGCCTGTCAAAGCTTATTGTAGATGACGTACTTTTGACGTAAGTCGCAATCTGACCAATGAGTTCAAACTATTTCGGAATACAAAATTACGTTAAAGATTTTGAACCAAAGACGATGCTTGGAACTAGTTATGCTAATGTCATTAATTCCCCATTATTAAAATACCGTTTCGCACAAAACGAATCCTAAACACTACAGAACCCAAACCAAATCATCACATTCCATTGACCATTTATTTTTCAATATACTACAATTTGAATCGCGCAAAACAGTTTGAATACAAATAAGGCAGTCGGATTCTGTTTGCATACAGTGGAGTTGAATCCTGATATACATTGCCTGTTTTATAGCGTATCATCGTTTGATATTGAATGTGATAGTGGCAATGGAAAACGATGTTTGTTTTGAAGATTAAGCTGAATTTCAGAATGTAGACTGATGTGGAATTTGTTTTGTGAATTGTCTAATGTTTTTTGAGATAAAGAGTGTTTTACACACCACGACCAATCAAGCTATACATAACCAGTTAATGCGGATCTCTCGTTGTACGGGACATCTATAAAAAACAAGGCCATGTTATACTGGAAATGTATTTATGTGTAACCGTGTGTACCAAATGTAGGACTACCGCCTTCATAATGTTTTTTTGATGTGACGCATCTATAGCGGCGGGTTAGTCCGACTGGTGGCGTAGCGACGTGTCGCCACGGCATGCGTCGAAGAAAAAATACTTACATAAGAAATCGACCCGTGACTTCGTATAAATAAGGACCACAATCGCGTTTACAAATAAATACCTACTTACAGACGATTAAACTTCCTACTTCCATTTCAAGTCCTGTTGGAAGAAAAAATACTTGCATACCCCTTGCTGAGATTGGTTGTCAGACTTTCGGGCTACTGACTACCTGTAACGACTGTCAAAGATCTATAAATGACAACCGGGACCAACGGCTTAACAAATTTAAAATGCACAATTTTTGTGCTCAAATTACAAACATTTCCCCAAAATCTAGCAACTTTTTAAAATGTGACAACACTTTCTTCGGTGTAAGTATGTTTGATCGTCAATTTTTCGTGTATGACGTGCTTTCCGAGGCACGGAGGAAACTCTGTATGTAATGTGTGGTCATCCGTCCATGGACCTCGTGGCTAACCAAAACATTTTTAACCGTTATTTCATTCTGAAATAAAAAGATAACCCCAAAATAACCGATACGAGTACAACCCTATTCAATAAACCTTAAAATTCAATGTGACAGTCAAAACAGTATCTATTTCAACTTCAAAAACAAAACTAAGCCCCTAAATTAAATAACTACACTAGAAAAGGTAGTAAATCAATAAAACATTTGAACACCTTTTAATAAACATCTAAAGTTTCTAGTATCTGACTGCGAAAGGGTTAAATAAACAAGGTCCAGGGCAGAGGACCAAAGGTCTGTCCGAAAGGGTTGGGCAGTTATAAGCCCACTAGTAGCAATTAATTTCTAGTTTCAATTGTTAATTTGCTCTAGGGGGATACACGGAGCAAATATCGTGCGAGTGGTACGGAAATACGGGTAGAAAGGATGGTAGATGGGGAATTTGGGATGTATAATAAAAAAAAAAAAAACATTTCTTATTTTATTTTTTGAAATGATATTACCGTAGAATTACCTATTAACTGAATTAATAACTAATAAGGATAACGTGTTATTCTATTATTTATTTATTTAGAATCTCCAACAAAGGATGGACACAGATCATGAGAAATAGATTATTATGAACGAAAAAACTATCACTTAGGTGTACTCCTTGAAAGATGTCAAAGAGATGTCAGCACTCAGTAAGGGGTCCGCAAGGGCCGACGGCTGCCAGGGCTGCAGGACTTTTTGAAAAAGATACCGTGGCCCTGGAACACAAAGGGCAAAGAAGGAACATGGATGGGTTTTAGTCAGTACAAGTCTGACACTCCGTTCCACTCCGATCAGAGTGGGGAAATAATTTAACAATTTCCCATCCGAAAAAAAAAAGTGTACTCCTTTACTTACAGAAGACCACAACATGCATAACAGAATTTACATCTAAGATAAATATATAATAAAGTATATAATATACAACATTTGTTTTAGTATACGCGAAACCTGATTCACGTGCCTAGTATTTTATGTAAAGAATCTATGTATGAAATTTCAAAACTGTATCATGAAAAATCATAAAGTTATAAGCTTGTTCTGTACCTACCTAGTTGTCCGCACAAAAACGCGGTCACCACGCAGCGCGCGCCTACAGCCTCGTCTTGAGCTCATTGATAATAATAATTTGGCAGTAGAAAACCTCCCCCCCCCCCCCCCTGTGTGCCCCTTTGGTAGTACCTAAATTATTGCGATAGGTGCTCAAAGTCGCTCGGTATCCAACTTTTAACTTTTTTAAATATTTTTGGGAAAAAATATAACATGGTTTAAAAAATATTGGAATCGATTCAGTAACTTCTTCTGAACAAACTATATTCAGGTTTCGCATATACTAAAAATAATGTTGTATAATACTAATAAAAGATTGTTTTAAGCTTTTACGGTTTTCAACTAAACTTGTACTGTCTAATATCTTCCGTGCTTAATGCATTAATCGGAGCTCAGAATTAAAACTCGTGTCTTTAATATTTAGAAACATCGTGAAATATTGGGTGTTAAGTTTTGTACCCATATTAGGCACAGGCACATTATTATGAAGAATGGTATATTATGTTCTAGTCTGAAAAAAATCAGACAGTCTATCCAGCAGTGTGTCCCTGTGTAAGTAAATGAGGGTTCAGTTATTTGAGTTTCATTTTCTAAGTGTCGTGTATGCCGACCGTGTTTGTGTTGAAGGGCCAATGGTCGCAACTTTTGTGCCACGTCACTTATCATACTATATCCTTTGTTTTGCAAATTCACAGGGTTTCGATGACATTTTTATTTATTTTATGGGATACTAGCCTATGCCCGCGGCTTCGCCCGCGTGGAGTTCGCTAATTGTTCCACGGGATTGTACTACCGGGATAAAAATTATCCTAGTATGTGTTAAACAAGGTTATAAACTATCTATGTGACAAATCCTTCATTGTCTGTTTATGCTTGAAAGTGTAACAAACATCCATACATACATCTTCACAAACTTCCGCACTTATAATAGTAACGGGGCCATGCACCCGTCTACATGAGTTTCGAAGCCCTATTTGATGATTTTGGAAAACTGTGATACACGTGTCTCATAATTTTAATTGAAAATTGGTGTACACAATCTACACCAATTTTTGACCCTCTATGGGTGGAATTTCTAAAACCGCTTTCTTAGTGGATATCTACTCTTCACAAAGAATACACCCTCCAAATTTCATGTCTCTAGAACCAGCGGTTTGGGCTGTGCGTTGATATATCAGTCAGTCAGTGAGTCAGACAGTCAGGACTTTGAATTTTAGATGTATAGATAGCGCCTTTTATTTTTGTAAACCAGTGGTTACTGTTACCGTTTGCCTGTATTATCCCACTGGTGGGCGAAGATGATTGCCAATGATTCCCGGTTCTCGTGGCTAAATAATAACCGCCGCTCGGGTCGATCTTAAGGTTAAGCCGCACTTGCCTAGGTTGGTCCGTGGATGGGTGACCGCCCATTACTTACTGAGTTTGACTCGGAAAGCATGTTAAGCCATTGGTCCCGGCTGTCAATTGTGTATCTTTGACAGACATTACAGGTCGTTAGTGGCCGGAATGTCTGACAACCATTTACCAAAGGATCTGGGACAATTGAGCAAAAAAAAATATGAGCACATGTACTTTTGCACGATTGGACTTTTGCGCGAACGGACATTTGCGCGCATGGACACAATATCAAAATAATAGCTTTTGAATGCATATAAAAATATGTATATACGGCACACAAATACACTTCTTTTTTCCATTTTTGTCTGTCTGTTTATTCCGGCTAATCTCCGTAATAGCTGGACCGATTTCGACAGGACTTTTACTGGCAGATAGCTGATGTTATCAGGAGTAACTAACGCTACATTTATTTTCGTGCAAAAAAATAAAACTATTGAAATTGTAACAAAATCCGATTAAAAAATAAAAGTAATATTTTTACCCGACTGTGGTGAAGCCCAAAAGGAGGGTTATGTGTTTGATTTTATAATAAATTCACGCGAACCAAGGTCCACGGGCAACAGCTAGTTTCCAAATAAAATCATATTTATTTAAACAGACAACAAGGCTCTCCAAAATATTGTCTAAAATCGTCTTTTTGGCGATCAAAACTACAAGGCTAGCATAAATTCAAGGTGTGGTTTTCCGTGCTTGTGCTCGGGGACTTCAATGCCAAGAACTTGGCTTGGGGTTCTCGTTACACGGATGTGCGGGGTAGGATGGTGGAGGACTGGGCTCTGGAGACAGGCCTGGTCGTCCTAAATCGGGGTTCTGTCCCCACGTGCGTGCAGTTGCGGGGTGAGTCGGTGGTGAACATATCGTTCGCTAGCCCCGCTCTGTCGCCGCGTGTCGTTGACTGGCGAGTCATGGAGGGGGTGGAGACCTATTCCGACCACCGGTACATCCGGTTCGACGTCTCCACCCAGACCTCAAGCGCGCCGGTCCTACAGGCCTTGAGTGGTCCGCGATAGGCGCTGAAGCAGCTGGACCGGGAGCTCCTCCTGAAAGCCTCGATCGTGCAGGCCTGGGTGTCATCACCGGCCAGGCTTGCCGAAATCAACAACGAGGCGGGTTGGTTCCAGGAGGGCACATTTGCGACGTGGCAATGCCCCGAGTTAGGCCAGGAAGCGCCCGACGTCAGGTGTACTGGTGGTCGCGGGAGCTGACGTTTCTGCGTGAGGCGTGCGTTGCCGCGCGACAACGGTACGCCAGGCATCGCAGGCTCCGCATCCGCTCTCCGGATGCGGCAGCCTTTGAGGCGGAGCTTTACGAGGGGTATAGAGCGGCGAAGACCGCCCTCCAAGAGGCTGTCCGACGGGCCAAGAACCTGGCCCGCGAGGAGATGCTGGAGTCTCTGATCCGTGGGGGCGCCCTTACAAGATGGTGCGGGACAAACTCCGCACCCGGGCCCCTCCGCTGACGCAGAGTCTCCGGCCTGAGCTCGTGGAGGACGTGGTGAGTGCTCTGTTCCCTTCGCGAGGGAGGCATCCTCCCCCGCCTATGGCTCCGCCACCGCTTGCGGTGCCGGAAGCGGACCACACCGATGATAACGTTCCGGAAGCGACTGGGGTAGACCTGAGAGTGACGGTACGCAGGCTGAAAGCCAGAAATACCGCCCCGGGACCCGATGGCTTGCCTGGCAAAGCCTGGGTCCAGTCGGGGCCCGAGAGCCTCAGAGGCCACTCTGAGGCTCTCGGGCCCCGACTGGAAGGACTCCTTAGCGCATGCTTGGGGAGGCACTCCGATATCACCGGGTGGCCCTTTACGGTGTGGGCGCGTTCTCTGAGGTGACAAACCGCCCGCTATCTGAACGCGCCTAAGGCTAGTCCGAGGGTACCGCACGATCTCCGGTGAGGCGGCGAGCCTCCTTGCCGGATTGCCGCCATGGGATCTGGAAACGATAATCCTCGTGCGCCTTCACGAATAGCGCGCGGAGGCACTACGTCGGGGGGAAACTCCCAAATCGCCGCTCAGCGGACAGACCTCCGGCGCGATCTCGTGATGACATGGAGAGAGCGACTGTCGCAACCCCGTGCAGAGCACGCCACCATAGTTTCGATAAGTCCCCTCTTTGAGGAGTGGCTAGAGAGGCGCCACGGCACCCTCACCTTCCGCATGACGCAGGTCCTCACCGGACACGGTTGTTTCGGGAGGTTCCTGCACCGAATCGGGCGGGAGGAAACGCCCGGGCGTTTCCATTGCGAGGATCGTCCGGAGGACACGGTGCAGCACACTGTGGAGGTCTGCCCCGCTTGGGCGGAGCAGCGCCGTGTCCTCGTAGAGGGGATTGGCGGCGGCGATCTCTCGCGCCTGGCCCTGGTTCAAGCCGGCTGGGAAGCCGTCACCTCCTTCTGCGAAGCAGTCATGCTAGTGAAGGAGGTGGCGGGACGTGAGAGGGAAAGAGCCTCACGTCCCAGCCATGGCGGGAGACGCCCTGGGCGTCGGGGGTCACGTGGTGGCCCCCGGCCACCGTAGGCGCAGGCCTGTGGACGGCGAGTTATGGGCTAGCTCGCCGTCCGGCCGTCTTATGACGACAGGCCGTGTCGACGGCGCGTTCGTGTTCCACGCGCGCCTCAAAGAGATGTCAGCAACCACGTAGGGGTCCACACGGGCCGATGCCTGCCAGGGCTGCGGGACTGTTCGAAAGAGATACCGCGGCCCTGGAACACAAAGGGCAAAGAAGGAACATGGATGGGTTTTAGTCAGTACAAGTCTGACACTCCCTTCCGCTCCGCCACCGCAGCGGGGGGGGGGGGGGTCATTTCATGAAAGTTAACGTTGCTTTTACTATATAAAATTGCGCTTAAATATGCTTTTATGTAAAATTCTAAGGAATGCATATTCCAAAGCATTTGCTTGCTCGAAATGGACAGTATTTAACAGAATTCTCTTATATTATAATCCAACAAAGAAATGCATTTCTTTGTGCTCAAAGAAGAGGGGAATGTAATAATAATTGTACAAGATAGTAATTAGTTTAGAAGAATAGCTTTTAGATAGTGAAAATAGAGTTTGTATTTTAATGAGAAACATTAGAAAATGAAAACTGATTTTTGCCGAGACTCAGAATCTGAATCAGAATCAGAATGTTTATTTGTTAACATAGGTAGTTACAGAGTATGCTAGATGTTACATTTTCATAATATGTACTCTATGTTTTGCCATTTGGCGTACAAATATTTATCATAAATTTAAATTAAATTCATTTAATTACATGCAACAAATACCATTATCAATCAAAATTATAAAAACAAGATATTCTCAGAATGTCAACAATTAAATTTAAGAAATAAGTAAAATGGTAAATGTCAGAAAACAAAAATATTAAAATAGAAGATAATGGCAATTATAAATTTTTAAATTAATACAGGAATGTCAAAGCAATTAATAAATCAATAAACTATTTCTAAAATGTCAACAATAAAACTAAGGAAGTATATAAATGTCAAATGTCAATAAAAAGTATATAGAGACATACAACAAATACCATTATCAATTAAAAATTATATATAAAATGGATTGTAGGATTTGTTAATTGTTACCAGTATTTACTAGAAGGTTACTGAGTGCGTTGATCTAGTGGTTGCAAGCGCAACTGCTGAGCATAACGTCTAGGATTTGATTCCCACGTCAGAAAAGTGTTACCGGGTTTCCATTCATCACGAATTTCTCAGTAGCAGCCTGATATCTGGATTTGTGCCTGGTTGATGGCATTAGGCTCGTCTCGTCATCGAGTTTGAGCTATAAAAAAAAACTACTAAATCAACAAAATTATTTAATTACTTCCAAACAATAAATAATTTCACCAAATATTTTCATGAGCACTGGAGCTGAAGATGACTTTTAAAATAAAAATAGAATATATCGCGAGCACGTGAAAGTCTTCCCTTCGCCGTATCATCAATCTTCACTACGCAGAGGGAATTAATTAAATTTCCCACCGACTCAGTTACGTGGACGTGGGCGTAGCTATTATGGAAGGGACATGCTGTGGATTAAGTCATTTATTTCAGGTATGTTGTACGTGGTCCCGACGTAGTTCGTAGTGTCGAACCCGGACCGGTGCTTTATTATGTGTAGTTTGTTTCTTCACTAGTACCCTCAAAACTCACAACACCGCTCTGCGCTGAGCGCTCCAAAACACAAATTACTGATGTTACTCAAAAAGCCGCTAAGCTGAAGTGGGACTGGGCTGGCCACGTCTACCGTATGCCTGGCGAGCTGTGGGCCAAAATAACCACAATGTCGAGCCCTGACACGGCCAGAAGGTGAGGCGGTAGACCTCGTAGTAGATGGCGGGACGAGCTGGACAGAACCAACGACCAGTGGTCCACATTAGCCCCAGATTGAAAGATTTGGAAGTCATGAAGAGAGGCCTTTGCCCACCAGTGGGATGACACAGGCTAACACCACTGCTCTTAAAACCATGAAATAAAACGTCGTGAGGAAACCGGCATGTCTTAGAAGCAAAAATTCGAAGACATGAAGTATCTGTGAGCTCACACGACCCGCGTGATTATTTATAGAATTACAGCCCATAGAGAGGGGGCCAGGCTGTGTCCCAGCTGTGAGAACATTACAGGCTGCTTACGCTGTGCCTTATTATGCTAAATGTACGTAGAAAGGACACAGCTCAGCTTGTCAGTGGCTTGAGGTACATTTTAACGTGTTTACCGAGGCACGGAGGTTTTGCGGCATGGTAGGAATGGTCAATTGGTCACCCATCTACGGAGCGACCTCCACAAACGCAGCTTAACCTCGATCTGTGTTTATTTAGAAACTAGCTTCACATTAAATTATGGTATCACAGGAAATTCAATCAAATATCAAGCCAACTTTGCCATTTGTTTTCAGTTCAGTTTTCGCACATAGCTCATCATCATCATCTGCGTAACCTTTTCCCAATTATGTTGGGGTCGGCTTCCAGTCTAACCGGATGCAGATTAATACCAGTATTTTACATCAAGCGACTGCCTGTCTGACCTCCACAATCCACTTAGTACTGGCCTACCGGGTAATACGATATTCCTTGGTAAGACTGTTTGTCAAACTTTCGGGCCACTAACTATTTGTAATGACTGTCAAAGATCTACACATAATAGCCGGGACCAACGGTTCAACGTGCTTTCCGAAGCCCAGAGGAAACTCGGCATGTAATGGGTGGTCGTCCATCCACGGACCAACCTAGGCAAGTGCGACCCGAGCGGCTGCGAATTTTCGTGTATGGCTACCTGAAGTTAATGCGTATATTGGCTCTTCTAGTAAATCTTACGGCACTCGCGAAGGGCTTACAGAGTACCCACCTTAGTAACGCGGTAATTAATTTAAAAATAAATTAAACTAGATTAGACGGGAGTGCGACAGTCTGGTTCTAGTAAATTGTCTCACCGTCTAACGCAATCCGAACTTAGTGAAATAATATGCGGTGATTACATTGTGAATTCAAGACGTGTCGCTTGAGTAGCTAGCTGTCTGTCTGCCTGGTGTGACATTTTTGGAAATGTGGTGGAATATCGTTCGGAGAGGAGCTCGTGGCTGAATAATAACGGGATCGGATCAATCTTCAGGTTAAGCTGCGCTTGCCTTGGTGGGTCTGTGGATGGGTGACCACCCATCTCTCACCGAGTTACCTCTGTGTCTCGGAAAGCACGTTAAGGCGTTGGCCCCGGCTATCATTTGTAAATCTTTGACATTCGTTACAGTTACAGGTAGTCATTGGCCCGATAGTCTGACAACCAGTCTTACCGAGGGGTATCGTATTAGTCAGTAGTCACTGGGTTATGGAGGTCAGATAGGCAGTCACTCCATGTAAAATATTGGTATTTAGTTGGGAATAGGCTACGCAGATGATTGAATATCGTTCAGCTTAATTAATATGAAGAATGTACATGTATTCAGTGATATACCAGGCATAAAAGTTCTGTCGTTTACATATTTGCCGCCAATTTTGAATTTAGAACTGTTCATTAATCAAATTTCATGGAATATAGAATATCAAAAGAATTGAAGGAATTAGGATTAATGCAATTGTTTAGTCACGGCGTTGTTTTGAATCTGTCAGGTCACGTATGAAATGAATCTCACTAAGGAAAATGTCCGTGCAATAATTATCTATAACTTTCGATGAGGCCTAACACGGCTTCAGTGTTTCGAAGAGCTAACATCTGTTTCATGATGAAGCCCCATGTCTGCGGACTGTCGAACGCTGGTATTTAGAATTCCAGCGTCGACATACTAGTCTTAGTGACAAATCTCGTGCAGGACGTCCACTGTGAATCCTCTTTCACTGAAGATAACATCGTTGCTCTGAGACAACTAATTTTCGAATATCAGCGTGAGATTTCTCGGGAGACAGAAGCGTTACTAGGCATCTCAGTGATGCAACTGTTGTGCGTGTTATGTGTAGGGTCCTGATAAATAATGTACACTCTGGTTGAACAGTATTTTATATGAATTTAATAAGAGGTTCACAAATCTTGGTTTATACTTATTATCCTAAACTGGGACGTGGCAGGGCGATGGTATGTGAGCGACTGGCGAGTCGAGCGGGCTCCCGGCCCGGCGGCTATCAAAAGTGCAAATCAGCAATCGCTTCGCTAGGGTCGCTACATCACACCCCCCCTTTCTCCAAAAATTTTACATGAATCACAAAAAATTTTTAAACATGAAATCATTGGGTTTACACGGTGTTCTACAAAACCATGTAATACATTACAATACAATATGTTTACACACTACTTATCTACTGCCTTGCGGTCTTCTCATACCCCAGAACCGTCTTTAGAAAATTACATATAATTATGTATATAGTATGTTTACGTCTAAGGGTAGCTGACATAACGTCCGCTCTGCAATAATCAATGTCACCACTAGGGTCGGCAGCATCCGTTATGACAGCGCCAATCTATTTGATACAAAATAAAAATACAAACACAACACATCAAACATTTGGGTATTACATTGCGTTAGTTAAACACGAATGCCACAGCTAATCACGACCGTTCTTATCTTACGATGACAACTACGTTGCTTGCTTGTTGTTGTCTGCGTTACACCGAAATTTAAACTTGACGATTCTTGCACAATTCACTTTTCGTTCTCTGTTTACACGTAACCTGCCGCGGTTCCTGTGGTTGCCGGAATACCCATATTTCCGGGCGCTGCCGCTGTCCCAGTCAGCATTGACACTTCCTTTCTTAACCAACTTCTCAGTTGGCCCATGCAGCCTCTTTTTATTGCGTAACATAGCAGAATTGCCAATATTACCGCGATGATGAGAAGTATTATCCCAAAATAATTCAGTTTGTTTTCTAATTGTTGTCCCGTTACTATCTGGGCTTGGGCTATGGAAATGTTTTCCTTATTGTGTGTATTTCCCATTTTTGTGAATTCGAACTGCTCTTTACTTGTATTAGTCGCTGATAATTACTAGTGAATTGTGCATGAATGCCTTACATTATTATACCTTTGCTACTTTGTTTATTTTTGCTAGTTGAGCAAAAATCGCACCGGTCGCTTGATTACTCGGCCCGAGCGCGTGGTTTTAATCATAGGCGGTAGCGAGTTTTGCTCAACGTGCTGTTTCGGCATTTCGCTGTTGTTATTATTCCCTAGGCTTTCTGGTATTGTGTCCTCATTGATCATATAAGCTGGTTTTAATCTGTCAATGGACACGGTTGATTGACGGTCGTCCCTTTGTATGTCAAGAGTCTTTTCTCCTCTGCTGATGACTTGGTATGGACCACTATACGATGGTGTTAATGGTTTCCTTACCATGTCATTTCTAACAAACACGTGTGTACAAGTATTTAAATCCTTATGAACGAATATTTTCCGTGAGCTGCTATCAGCTCGTGACTTTGGGCGCATGCTGTTTATTATATTTCTAAGTTTGCTTACAAAGGTCGGTAAATGTCCTACTTGCGATTTCTCTACCTCGTGATAAAAATCGCCCGGTAATCGCAACGTGTGTCCTAAAACTAGTTCTGCTGAACTTACATTTTGGTCGCTTTTGCAGGCTGCGCGAAGTCCCAACAATACCGTAGGTAATTCGTCAACCCATGACCTATTTTCTAACAGCCTTGCCTTTATTGCTGCCTTAAGGGTGCGATGCATTCTTTCTACCATACCATTTCCCTGCGGATGGTATGCTGTTGTACGGATTTTCTTTATGCCTAACATGTTCATCATACTGGTAAAAATCTCGCTCTCGAACTGCCTACCCTGATCGCTGGTTAGGGTTTTAGGACACCCAAATCTGCATATCCAGCCTTCATAGATCACCTTCGCTACGGTGTCCGCGGTAATGTCCGTGACTGGAAATGCCTCCGGCCAACGGGTAAATCTATCTACAACAGTGACGCAATATCGATAGCCCTCCCCTGTAGTCGGTAGCGGCCCTATGATGTCTACATGTAAGTGCTCGAATCGTTCTGTTATCGGAAATGTGCCTAATTTTGAAACTGTGTGTCTGTGTACCTTTACTTTTTGACATTGTATACACGATCTCGCCCATTTGGCGATGTCTTTGTTCATGTCCGGCCAAAAATAACGACTGGTAATCATTTTGCGTGTGGTCCTAATGCCTGGGTGGCTTATGTTATGTATTGAGCTATAAACTGTCTTTCTGAATTGTAACGGAATGTATGGCCTTATTTGGTTTTTTGTAATATTGCAATAGATCTTTCTTTTACACAATGGTGACTGTACTTGTTCTAATACTTTGTTTCCTCGCGGATTTGCTAACATGTGCGTAATTTGAGCGTCTGTTTCCTGTGCCTGCGCGATTTCGTCGTAATCTATGCTCGTGTTGCATACAATCGACTCTACCCGTGATAGTGCGTCAGCAACCGCATTCTCGGAGCCGGTGACGTATTGTATGTCGCTCGTGAATTCGCTGATGTACAATAACTGTCGTGCTCGCATTGGCGTTTCTCGATCCGTACCTATTTTGGTGAATGCGTATGTTAGCGGCCTATGATCGGTGAAAACGGTTAATTCGCGGCCTTCTATCATGTTCCTGAAATGGACTATTGCCAAATAAACTGCTGTTAGCTCGCGGTCGTATGTACTGTATTTTTGTTGTGCCGTTGATAGGCCTTTTGAAAAGTATCCTAGGGGTTTCCATTTACCGTTTATTTCTTGCTGTAATACCGCGCCTGCGCAGGTGTTTGATGCGTCGCACATTAGCGCTAGTCTGCCCGACTCTCCCGGGTGAGCTAGCGTAATGGCGTTTTTTAAGCTTGCCTTGCACTTCTCGAACGCGACCGTCGCTCTATCGTTCCACTCTATTTTTGACTTATCTTTCTTTTTGGCCCCGTGCAAATATTTATTTAACTCCGCCTGGCTTTCGGCCGCCCGTTCTAAATGTGACCTATAAAAATTGACCATGCCTAGGAATCGTCGCAGTTGTTCGACTGTTTCCGGCCGCGGATAATTCTGTATTGCTTCGACCTTATTGTCTAATGGCTTAACTCCGTTTGCGGTAACGTTGTAGCCTAAAAATTCTATTTCCGTTTTCCCTAATTCGCATTTTGCTAAATTGATTGTTATTCCGTACTGATCGAATCTGCTGAAAATTAGCGTTAGATGTTTTTTGAAAAGTTGTTTATTGGTACTGGCTATAATGAGGTCATCGATGTAACAGAATAGGTACGAACTCTCCTGGCCGTCCTTGAGATATTCAATATTTTGCAATACTGTATTATTCATGATTCTTTGGAACGTTTGCGCTGCGTTTCGCAAACCAAACGACATTCGCGGAAACTCGAAAAGGCCGAAAGGGGTAATGATTGCTGTTTTTTCGATATCCTGTGGTGCCACGCAAATGTTATGATAGGCCCGGTTGATATCAATTTTTCCGAAAATGGTCTTACCTGCTAGCCCGTAGGTGAAATCCTGCAGTCTTGGTATCGGATACCTGTCTGGCTTCGTAATCGCGTTGAGTGCACGATAGTCACCACAGGGTCTGATCTGTCCGTCCTTCTTCGGCACGACGTGTAAAGCGCTCGCCCAAGGACTGCTTGATGGCCTGCAAATTCCTAACTCCTGCATTACCCTAAACTCCTCCTGTACAATTTTATACCTATGAGGTGGCAATGGTCTAGCGCGCGTGTAAACTGGAGGGCCTGTGGTCTCTATGTGGTGGTATACATTGTGACTAGATGGTTCTTTGTAAGATACAGGTTTGGTTATGCTCGGAAATTCCTCTAGTAGTTCCCTGTAAGGGTTATCTAACTGAATGCTCGATATAGATGGTTCAATACACTTTACGACGGATGCTTCCCTACTCATCTTAGTACGACCGTCAATCAAACGCTTTTTATGCAAATCTACTATCAATTGGTGTGCCTCCAGAAAGTCTGCTCCTAATATGGGCTGTTTTACATCACAAATAATAAATTGCCATTTAAAATTCCTTCTTAATCCTAAATTTAGATCTATGTTAGTTACACCATAAGTCTTTATCTCAGTGTTATTCGCCGCGAACAGCTTATACGAACACTCACGTTTAACTTTGTTGCCTCTCACTTTACCCACTGGTATCACTGACACATTTGCACCTGTGTCCACTAAATACACTATTCCGCTTCCGTAATCACGTACGCAAAGCCGGTGATTTCCCGCGGTGCAGTCTGCCACCGATGATGACTGCACCGCCTCTAGTTTCCCGTACCTTGCTGCTTCTTGGACCAATTGCACGGCGACTCACATGCTCGTGCATTTTCCCGGTAACGAAAATGGTATCTGCATAGCCAATCCGGGGAACTTGGTGTGCAACGCGGCCTTGACTGGCTCTTGGGCCTGTAACGCCCCTGCTGCCATCGCCGCCCTCTCTGACCTCGCCCCAGGTTGTCATCTCGCCTTCTGATGTCATTTATTTCCCCTCGCAACTCCTTCATTTCCATCGATAGCGCGCTGAGATGCTTGACCAAATCCGTCTTCGTGTCGCATGTCAAATCCGATGTGCTCGGTGTTATTGACGCGACCTCACCGGTGCCTATGTTTTCCATTACTTTGTCTGCCGTTTCCGCAAGGACCTCTATTTTCGAGTCTCCGGTCACTGCCAGGACCGCCCGCACGCCCGGGGGTAAACGATTCAGCCACAACCTTTTTAGTGGCTCCTCTGTTACATTGCAATTCTTGGCTAGGGCTGCCATCGCCCTATACAGCTGCGATGGTTTCTGTGTACCCAGATCCATCTCTCCGATTAGCCTCTGGAACTGCTTCTCCGCACTTTCCTCATAAATCGCCAACAAACGCCTTTTCAATGCCGCGTACTTGCCTGACTCTGGCGGGGCTTCGATGATATCCGTAACTTGCCGCACTGTGTCCTGGGTCAACCTGGCGATTGCTACTTCGAATAGCTGCGCGTCACCCTGCTTCTGTGGTGCCATTATAGCCTCGAACTGGCAGAACCATGATCTCGGCAAATCCGTCCAAAAATCTGGTATCCTTGCCTGCACCGATACTGCTGCTACTCCCGTGGCAGCTGCCTGGGCAGCCGCGACCACCCCGGCTGTTGTGGGGGTCGTCATAGTAGCTGCTGCTTCAAGTTTCGAGGTTATACACTGCTTTGCACCCACGCGGTTTAACTGCGCACCTGCCACGTCACCCGTGAGCCGCTCACGACGCGGATAACTATTTTATGAACGTTCGGGGTCACCACTTGTTGTGCGTGTTATGTGTAGGGTCCTGATAAATAATGTACACTCTGGTTGAACAGTATTTTATATGAATTTAATAAGAGGTTCACAAATCTTGGTTTATACTTATTATCCTAAACTGGGACGTGGCAGGGCGATGGTATGTGAGCGACTGGCGAGTCGAGCGGGCTCCCGGCCCGGCGGCTATCAAAAGTGCAAATCAGCAATCGCTTCGCTAGGGTCGCTACACAACTATGTTGGGGTCGGGTTCCAGTCTAACTGGATGCATATGAATACCAGTATTTTACATGGAGCGACAGCCTAACTGACATCCACAACCCACTTAGGACTGGGTTATACGATACCCCTTGCTAAGACAGCTTATCAGACTTTATATGAATACACCATACATCTGAACAGTAAACCACCTTTTAACTAGTACTCGTGATTGTACACTCAATAACAAACGTAACATATCCTTCCGCCCTTCAACCTCTCCGGTACACTCATCAACAGTTTAATAACGCTCTCATTAGTAGTCACACATGTAATGTATTTACAGCAAATATACCTGCTAGGTGTAATAATTTGTATAAGAGGAAGCGAAGGAGCGTGATTTGTATGTCTGATTAATTTTGATAGAGTAACTCGTAGTTATCTGAACATTCTGAACACTAAAAGATTTTCTCTGCTTCTCGGAAAGCACGCATTAATGTATTATGCCATTTCAAGCAAACTTTCAAGCGATTTTTTTTCAAAAAGACAGAACCGATTTGAATGAAACTTCGTACGAAGTTTCATTAAAATCGGATCAGTCATTTCGAAAAAAAAAATCACTTGAAAGTTTGTATGAAATCCGTAAAACGTTAACGCTCTAAGTCGTTGGTCCCGCCCGGCTGTCATTTGTAGATCTTTGACAGTATAGCCGAGGAATTAAGACCCAAATGTCTAATCAATGTTACCAAGGAGAATCGTATAAGTGTACACCCAGTAATTAGTTTGTGAAAATCAGATAGGATATTCCATGTAAATACTGAAAAAATAAATATTCAGCTGCATCCAGTTAGACCGCATTTTATGCTTAGATCTTTAAAACTACGCAATGGATTTTGATTCGGTTTTTATTAATAGATAGAGTGATTCAAGAGGAAGGTTTATATATATATATTGCACCCGTGCAAATCCGGGGCGGGTCGCTAGTATTATCATAAATGAATCTGCCCAAAACACCATACCATGTACCAAACCATGATCGTGCAAAATTATTTCAAAAACACTTTTACAAGTCAAAATAAATTGTGTTTTAAAACTAAATGAGATTAGGGTTTAGCGCGGGCGCGCGCTAGATAACTTTTTTTTTCGTTCGTCGTTTTTAGTAAAATCGGAAGGTGCCAACTCGCGCGCACTCGCGAGTTTCACACTCGCCAGTTGACGAATAAGTCTTCCTGTCGGCTTAGCATGACGAATGTCTTCGAGAAGCTTTTAAGAAAATTCCAGATTAAAAATACTAAAAACTAAACTTCCCAATACATTTTCAAAACGATATCCATTAAACTCCTTCCGTTCCTTGCAAGATCAAGCAGCTATACTAAAAGCTCTTGCTCCGGGATATCCTTTGCCAGTCGACCGTGTATCACAGGAACCCACCTATATCTATATAGATATATATAGATTGATGCATTGGTTCTCGTCAAGGTCCATTGCGGGCTCGCAAGACAAATGGGTTGAACACACGCGTGGTTAATCCGCCTTGGTATATGCATGGGTTATAGTAAGGTGTTTTATACATACTACGTAATATGTCTTACAGAACTGATGGTTATTATCGATAACAAGCTCACGCCTGTAATCTTCAACGAGGTAGATGTGCACCCACAATTCGCAAGTAATTTTTAAGAGGGGTATTACAAAAAAAAAACCGGACAAGTGCGAGTTCGACTCGCGTGGAGAGGGTTCCGTACGTTCATAAATTTCTTACAGGTTTTCCTGTAATCTACAGGCAAAGAAATACACTCCTTTGCAAAAAAAAAACGGGCAACTTACAGTCATTGGCTTTTCTATGGATAATATTAATATTTTTAGTATGGCAGTAGCTTAGATGACTAGAAATTTCATATTATCAATGAGATTCTAAATTTTTAAAACAGAGAGCCGTGTTAAAATGGACATTTAAATGGGTATTATGAAATTAAGACTACGAGTATTTTTATGGTATTTAAATAAAAAAAGACATTAACAAAATAAAAATTAATAACGAGTATGACCTCCCCTTGCAGCGGTTACGGCATGTAAGTCGTCTTGGCATGCTTCCCACCAGGCTTTTGATGGTGTCCTGTGGAATGTGTTCCCACTCAGCCGAGATCACAAGTTTCAGCTTCCTGATGTTTTGTGGAGGTGGTTGGACAGATCGTACTCGCCTTTTTAGGAGGTCCCAGACGTGCTCAAAGGGGTTAAGGTCGGGGCTCTGCGCTGGCCAATCCAAACGACGAATACCGACCTCTTGTATATAAGCATCTACGTCGGCAGAACGGTTTGCCCGAGCATTATCGTCCGTGTAAATGGCTTCTTCACCAAGTTCAAAAACTTGCATCTTCATTCCCGCTTTACAACTCACCTTGATTTACGTATAACAACAATTCTTTAGATATATTCCATCTATATGTAAGTCAGCGTTGCACGCCATTACTCTCGACGTCCGTACCCACCTTGCCATGCGCCGCCAAGCCGCCATTCGTTGCCAGTCGTGCCTGGCATTTGTCACTGACCACTGGCTATGTCGGCGATATTTATCCTTACATCTTGAACAAATCTGTGTGCTTGTGTTTTGTTCAAGATATGTTTTATGATCGATGTAGCAAAGGGCATTCGACAAAATTATTTTAATATTTTGAGTAGCGAAGTTTGCAGTTAGCTTTCTTCTATTCTTTTATGGTGTGGTTAGTGCCTAACCTTTTTTTTTTTTTTTTTTTTTTTTTTTTTTAGGATGGGAAATCATCAAATGACCCCCCCCGCTCTGGGCGGAGCGGAAGGGAGTGTCAGACTTGTACTGACTAAAACCCATCCATGTTCCTTCTTTGCCCTTTGTGTTCCAGGGCCGCGGTATCTCTTTCGAACAGTCCCGCAGCCCTGGCAGGCATCGGCCCGTGCGGACCCCTGCGTGGTTGCTGACATCTCTTTGAGGCGCGCGTGGAACACGAACGCGCCGTCGACACGGCCTGTCGTCATAAGACGGCTGGACGGCGAGCTAGCCCATAACTCGCCGTCCACAGGCCCGCGCCTACGGTGGCCGGGGGCCACAACGTGACCCCCGACGCCCAGGGCGTCTCCCGCGGCGGCTGGGACGTGAGGCTCTTTCCCTCTCACGTTCCGCCACCTCCTTCACTAGCATGACTGCTTCGCAGAAGGAGGTGACGGCTTCCCATTCCCTCTCGCTCCGGACCATGGCTTGAACTAGGGCCGGGCGCGAGAGGTAGCCGCCGCCAATCGCCTCTACGAGGACACGGCGCTGCTCCGCCCAAGCAGGGCAGGCCTCCACAGTGTGCTGCACCGTGTCCTCCGGACGATCCTCACAATGGAAACACCCGGGCGTTTCCTCCCGCCCGATTCGGTGCAGAAACCTCCCGAAACAACCGTGTCCGGTGAGGACCTGCGTCAGGCGGAAGGTGAGGGCGCCGTGGCGCCTCTCTAGCCACTCCTCAAAGAGGGGACTTATCGCCACGATGGTGGCGTGCCCTGCACGGGGTTGCGACAGTCGCTCTCTCCATGTCACCATGAGATCGCGCCGGAGGTCTGTCCGCTGAGCGGCGATTTGCCGCGGCAGCGGAGTTTCCCCCCGACGTAGTGCCTCCGCGCGCCATTCGTGAAGGCGCGCGAGGACTATCGCCTCCAGATCCCATGGCGGCAATCCGGCAAGGAGGCTAGCCGCCTCACCGGAGATCGTGCGGTACCCCCGGACTAGCCTTAGGGCTATCCCCTTTTGGGGCGCGTTCAGGTAGCGGGCGGCTTGCCGCCTCAGAGAACGCGCCCACACCGGGGCCCCGTAAAGGGCCATGGACCGCACGACCCCCGCGTAGAGCCTCCGGCAGGAGGCGTTTGGACCCCCCAGGTTGGGCAGGAGCCGCTTGAAGGCAGCCCCGGTCCGTTCCAGTTTGGGGGCCAAACGTCGGAAATGCTCCACGAAGTTCCACCGGCTGTCGAGGACGAGTCCCAGGTACTTCAGCGTCGACCCGACGCCGATGGAAACCCCTCCCGCCGTCAGTAGGGATCCCGACGGTGGCGCATTCCGAGGCCCATGAAAACACATGGCCTCGGACTTGTGCAATGCCACCTCGAGACCCAATTGCCGGATCCTCTCCACGACTATCGCAACCCCGCGTGTCATGTTTTCGGCCGCCGCCTCGTGCGACCCCCCTTGTGCCAGTACCAGCGTGTCGTCAGCGTAGCAGACTACGCTGACGCCGATAGGGAGGTCGGCGCGCAGCACCCAGTCGTAACCGATGTTCCACAAGGCCGGCCCCAGAACCGATCCCTGTGGAACACCGCACAACATCTCTCGCCGGTTCCATTCTCCGCTCTGACCGGGGTAGATGACGGCCCTATCCGTCAGGTAGTCCCCGACCACACGACGAAGGTAGGTCGGCACCCGGTGATACCGGAGTGCCTCCCCAATGCAGCTCCAGGGCATGGAGTTGAAGGCGTTGGCGATGTCAAGAGACACCGCCAATACGACCCCGCCCCGGGAAACCGCATCCCCCGTCGTGAGGGCTCTCACGCGCATGATGGCGTCCACCGTCGAGCGCCCCTTGCGGAAACCAAACTGGTGTTCCACAAGATCCGGCCCCATCCCCGCGAGGTGCTCGGCGAGGCGGTTAGCAATAACTCTTTCAAAGAGCTTGCCCACCTCGTCGAGCAACACGATGGGCCGGTATGCGGACGGAGAGTCCGCAGGGCGCCCTGGCTTCCGGATGAGGACCAGCTTCCCCGTCTTCCAACGAAGCGGGAACTGGCCTCTCTCCAAGCATGCGCTTAGGAGCCCTTCCAGTCGAGGCCCGAGAGCCTCAGAGGCCAGGACCCAGGCTTTGCCAGGCAAGCCATCGGGTCCCGGGGCGGTATTTCTGGCCTTCAGCCTGCGTACCGCCACTCTCAGGTCTACCCCAGTCACCTCCGGAACGTCGTCATCGGTGTGGTCCGCTTCCGGCACCGCAAGCGGCGGCGAAGCCATAGGCGGGGGAGGATGCCTCCCTCGCGAAGGGAACAGAGCGCTCACCACGTCCTCCACGAGCTCAGGCCGGAGACTCTGCGTCAGCGGGGGGGCCCGGGTGCGGAGTTTGTCCCGCACCATCTTGTAAGGGCGCCCCCACGGATCTCCGTTCAGAGACTCCAGCATCTCCTCGCGGGCCAGGTTCTTGGCCCGCCGGACAGCCTCCTGGAGGGCGGTCTTCGCCGCTCTGTACCCCTCGTAAAGCTCCGCCTCAATGGCTGCCGCATCCGGAGGGCGGATGCGGAGCCTGCGATGCCTGGTGTACCGGTGCCGCGCGGCAACGCACGCCTCACGCAGAGACGTCAGCTCTCGCGACCACCAGTACACCTGACGTCGGGCGCTTCCTGGCCGAACTCGGGGCATTGCCACGTCGCAAATCTCGGACATGGCCTCCTGGAACCAACCCGCCTCGTTGTTGATGTCGGCAGGCCTGGCTGGTGATGACACCCAGGCCTGCACGATCGAGGCTTCCAGGAGGAGCTCCCGGTCCAGCTGCTTCAGCGCCCATCGCGGACCACTCGGGGCCTGTAGGACCGGCGCGCTTGAGGTCTGGGTGGAGACGTCGAACCGGATGTACCGGTGGTCGGAATAGGTCTCCACCCCCTCCATGACGCGCCAGTCAACGACACGCGGCGACAGAGCGGGGCTAGCGAACGATATGTCCACCACCGACTCGCCCCGCATCCGCACGCACGTGGGGACAGAACCCCGATTTAGGACGACCAGGCCTGTCTCTAGAGCCCAGTCCTCCACCATTCTACCCCGCACATCCGTGTAACGAGAACCCCAAGCCAAGTTCTTGGCATTGAAGTCCCCGAGCACAAGTACGGGGAGAGAATGGCTCCCGATGACGGCACTCAACTCCCTGAGGGAGTTGAGGAACTCGGCGAGAGTTCGGTTCGGGGAGAAGTA
This sequence comes from Noctua fimbriata, assembly GCA_905163415.1. NCBI lineage: Eukaryota > Metazoa > Arthropoda > Insecta > Lepidoptera > Noctuidae > Noctua > Noctua fimbriata. Next base: position 3,706,143 of record LR990934.1, read on the forward strand.
GACTCCCACTACAACTATCTCCCCGAAACGTGCTGCTACGCACCCCTGACCCTTCCTGACACTCTCAAGGATCGGGGTACCGGCGGCGGCCGACGCAATTATGGTCACTGAGCCGCTAAGGTCCTCCACCCAGTCATCCCTGGGCGGGACAAAGTACGGCTCAGCGACCACGGCGATGTTAATCGACCACTGCGCCATGCTCTGGATCAACAGATCCTGAGCGCAGGCGCAGTGGTTGATGTTCGCCTGGAGAAGGCGTAATGGGGCCGTTACTGGCACTCCATTTCAGCCCCCTCCCGGGCCTCCTGCGAGGGCCCCGCTGCAGTAGTTGCAGCAGTGGCGGCAGCGGCGGCGACAGTGGCGGCGGCTGTGGCGGTGGCGACGACGGTGGGGGTTTTGGAGGTGGTTACGGAGGGCCTTCCGTTGCCCCTGGCCTTGGTGGGTGTACCGCAGGCCTTGCTCCCTGCCCGGTGATCGGCCGGCTTGCCAGATGCCGCACATGCGGCGCAGTGCGGCGCGGCGGAGCAAGCCGCGGCCATGTGACCGGGCTGGCCGCAGCGGAAGCATAGGCCACTGCGGTCCACCTCCGAGGTGCACCGAACCGACACGTGGTTCCCCACATGGCAGCGGAAGCACCTCAGAGGTCTGGGTTCAAGCAGCTTAACCTGCGCCGAAACCCAGCCCACCAAGAGCCTTCGGCCCTCCAAAATGGCTTTCGCCGCCGTCACAGGGCAGCTTACCGTTACGGTTCGCATGCCCGACAGGTCCGGACGTAAGGTGCCTGCCTTGACCTGCTCAGCAGGGCACCCACCGGTCCTGGTGACGGCGGCCACCACCTCCTCCTCGGTCACCGAGTCGTCCAGACCCAGGATGCGCAGGTCTGCGCATTTGACGGGCCTGGACACTCGGGCCTCGTCCGCATTTAGGGACGCTCTAAGCTTTTCAGCTAGAGCGTCCGCGGACGAGCCACGGGTTTCGCCGGGGATCTCCAGCACTCGAGCCCCTGTCGCGGTGACTCTGAGGCGGAGGCCCCCGGTGATCCCGAGCTCCCCCAGATCCACCGTCGCCCTCGCCTTAGCGAGCACGTCGCGGTATCTCATGCCCCTTTTTTCCGCGTCCGGCTGTAGTGTAATCACTACAGCTGCGGTCTTCGGGGCGCTGAGCCTAGCCGCGACGCTCCGCTCCTTTTGTCGGCGCTTCCGCTCCAGCTTCCGGGCTTTTTTGGCCGCCTTCCGCTCCCTTGTCCTTTCTCCAGCTAAATGCCATCCGCTCTCGGCCGCGGAAGGCTTAGGGGGCGGGGGGGGCGGTGGTGGCGGCTGTCTTGCGGGTGGCGCTGGCACAGTCGCCACCTTGCCCTTCTTTTGCGCCGCCGCCTTGCCCTGCCTCAGGGCCGCCGCCTTCTTGGCCGGAGCCGGTTTCGCCGGAGCCGGCCCTTCGGGGGCCGACGCAACCCTGCCGGAGGGCCGGCCAGCCGGCCCCGGTGCGGAGGCCGCAGCAGCCGCATATGTGGCCGCCCTCGATCCCGGGGGCGCCCTGTTTGCCGCCAGGGGGGGGCGCAGTACAATGCCCTCCAGGACGGAGAACCGCGCCTGGAAGGCAGCCAGCTCCTGCCGAACCAGGTTCAAGACCTGGTTCTCAACCGGCAGGGGCTGGCTTAGTTGCTGCTGGCCCCCATTTTGGGGCGCGGACTCGCGCAGACCGGCCAAGTCTGCTCGGAGCTTGCGGTTCTCCTGTTGGAGAAGCTCTGTGGCGGCCGTCAGGCGAGCGACCTCCGCCCGCAGTTTGGCCACTTCGTCTGACGGGGGCCTCTGGGGATATCTGGCCTCCACTGACGCCACGATGGAGGCGATTGCTGCGGGCATGGCCTTATGCCTGGTGGAGGGCTTCTGTTTGTATGAGACAGCCCTCAGCGCCGCCTCCACCTCCTTCGCGAAACCGGCCTTACGCTCCGCATCGGAGCCGCCGTCTGCGCCAGCCTCGTCGCCAGAGGAGCCGCGGGCCACCCCGCGACCGGCCACCCCCGGGTGGCGCCCCTCCTCGGCAAGCCGCGCCGACCTCTCGGTGGCAGAGAGGCCTCGCCCCTTGCCACGGATCCCTCCACGCTTGCTAGTGGGGATCTTGCGAGCCGAGGCCAGCTCTTCCTCTGACGACGACCCTCGGTCGCCGTCTGGCCAGGACCGCTTGCGGAAGAACTTTCCGTTCACCGCAGCAGCCCCGGGCCTCCCGCGCCGGGAGCTCTCTGAGCCTCCCGCGCTCATATCGCCGGATGCGGCGCCGGACTCCGACCCCGCATCCCTCTCCTTCCTTCCTTCGCCGTTACCGGCCGCGTTTCGGGTTATATTTTTTTCCATATAGTTCCCACGAGTATGGGGGAAATAAAAAGTCCATCTGGGCAGTGCCCCCTGTACCCAGATAAGCCATAGCCAGGCTCGGCAGTGGTTCGCACTAGCAACTGATTTTCCAAAGGAACCCGTCAGCCATACATCTCCTCGCGGTGCGCCGCCGCTTGAGATTCGGGGTAACTTTTTATAGAGGTTTTCTACCTCGCGGTCCGGGCGGTTAAGCCAAGACCCTCGGTCCCAATCGAAGCCGCGAGACGTGATCCACGACACTTCGACGGTGAGATTACGATATCGACGGGGACAGCGAATGACTGCGTCCTTCACTGTCTGCTCGGAGGCAGGGTAAGTGCACACCGAGCCCGCCCTTGCTCCTCCGCTGTGCCCTCTGCTTTTCAGAGGGTCACGCGGAGCAACGCCCCCTTGGTCCATAAAGGACCCCTCCCATGTCAGAATATTAGCCATGGACAGTAACATTCCCCGGGGAATAAGAATCTCTTCCCATTCCTCGGGGAAGGATACTGCCCACGCCCAGGGTGCACCGGCCCGGCAGCTGCTATTCCCTCCCGACGTATCGAAAGGGACCGGCAGCCATCAGGCACACGAGGAGGAATTCTGACAACGCACCCCTTAGTGCCTAACCTGGTGTAAGAGTTTTTACGAAGCCCATAGACCTCTGACTTGTCTTTTCATGCCGTCAAGAAATATCTCTCAGGAATGCTGGTTTCCTCGCTGGTTCCTCTCAAAAACTTGGCAGAAAACTTTTCGAAATGTATTTTTAAAAAAAAATCTGTTTCTATAGAAAATCCAAAATCGGTCTAATTTAGCTGTAACTGTCAGTCATTTCGAAAAAAAATCACTTGAAAGTTTGTATGAAATGCCGTAACACTTTAACACTCTTGAAGTACTTACACTAAAGACGGATTTTTAGAAAATTTTCGGCTTAACAGGGGACGAAATTCTACGTGAATGTTCGTGTTTTTCGAAACCTATATTTTGTAAGAAATCTTAAAACTCGAATACTAACACAATAAAAAAACAAAAAAAAAAAAAAAAAAAATTGACACTTTGTAGACGATAGGCACATTTGATACTAATAGTTTTAAAAGTTCATAAGATATTAAGCAGATATAAAACAAAGACACATTGAATGAAATTTTATATCACTAAAACCAATACAGCGAAAAAAACGTTCTCTATTTCTAATTCTAACACTAAAAAAAAAAAACCTCTACTAAATAACTCAGGTAGCCGAAACAAAGTTTAATAAACATAGGTTGGACAGCGGCTGTCGTCGGAGTCAATTGATTTATACCTGACAAGGCGAGTTTGTGATCTTTGTGCCTCGTTCGACAACAGTGACAGATACCCTACGCGAGTACAGCTCTCGGGCTACCTTAAAAGAAATTTGTTTTGTACTACTAAATATTTACTATTAGTTGCGAAGTTTGGATTGGCCACAGATTAGACGCTTAAGCGACACAGCAACACAAAAAAAAAAACAAATGAAATGAACACTGAATGACATTTTTATGAAATAGTTGTTGTGTGGGATTAAATGAACTTAGAGGGTTATATTAAAGATTTTAATGATTATAATAGTTCTATAACTACATACGTGTAAATTGCGCGACTCATTTTTCCATCAAAGTACAATCTGACGACTAAGATGATTTACGCGGCCTACCCTAGCGCGACCACCTTAAGTGTAAGTCGTTAATTTCAGGTGTTTAAAAAAGGAACTAGTAAATGCAACATACAATGAAAAACATGACAAAATTATCCATATTTCAGTAAGTTAATACAGCCAACATTGCAACACCTGTCTATCCAATTTTAATTTTACTACTGGAAAAAAAAAGAAAAGTTACTTTTCACATTAAAAAGTTACTTTTTTATCCGTTTCAGGTAACTTTTGACAAGACCCAGCTGGCAACACTGACTACGAGTGACTGTGATGCCATATGCAGAGCGACCGTACGCGAACCGAACGCCCGTATCGCACGCGAAGAAAACATAAGACGCGCGCGTGTCGCATTGCCTGAGGTCGTAAACGGGGCGTCAGAAGTCTCTATTTGTCTCTCCTTGACGGCGCGGTTGGCGCAGTGGATGAGCGATTGACAGCTGCGCTGCGTGTCGCGGGTTCGATTCCCACACGGAACAAATATTTGTATGGCTTACCGGTAGTTGTTCCGGGTCTGGCTGTTTGTGTATGTGAGTTTAAATGTTTGTAAACGCACCCACGATACAGGAGAAATTCCTAGTGTGGGGCAACGTTTAAAAAAAAAAAATTAAAAAAAAAATATTGCCTCTCTATTTCTTAACCGGTTTCCAATTCAGCCATCTTTTCATCGACACCGTCTATGACTGCAAATACTTCCGAATCTGCAAGAGGTCAGCTTCAATCCGTTTACCCAACCTGCTGATGTGGAAATTCCTAGGTGATTGCTCCCGATGGGTCATGGGGTACTACATCCTGACATAAGTTACCATTAAATCAGTTCAATAATTCTAGGCCGCCAAAGAAATAGGGGTATAATAGGTAAAAGTTAATATCAAGCTGTTTTTATACGAGAAATTATTAATCTGGCGAATAAAAATTTAATTGGCGACCAATATACTGAATGGGCGACTATTTTACCAAGTAAGTAACTATTTATGTGGTCATTGCGGCAAGGAGAATATAGGAAGCAAGAGCTAGGTTAGGTTAGGTTAGGTTACTTTAAGCCCTGCAAACAGAAATAGGAGTCTACGTCGACTACGCCTTATCTACAATCTAGTGGTTAATTGTAGCTGCCAACCTATTGTTTTTGCTACCAATTTTAATTATTTTTAAAAACCATAAATCAGATTAGTTTGTCGCCGCGTTAAATACATGCCCTTAATATCGTGTCCTGTCTACTCATCAAAGGAACCGATTCACGCTAATGAAGATGTTTGACATGTAGCCAAATTTGCTCCATTTATACCTGTATCTTTGTTTTTAAGTAATCACTTATGAACACATTTTAATACAAGAGACAAGAAATTAAAGTAAGGAAGAACCGTCAAAGAAAGCAAAGCTAAGTATTCTAACTTAGAGTTCTAACTTCAAGCTAAAAAAAATTACTAGACTAAAAAACATAAATAATTCTTTTTAATGCACATAGGTATAACCTCTACTGCAAATCTCGCTATTGAAATAAGGTTTGCTGTAAGAAAATTGAATTCTGGGTTAAGTTCGCCATTTACATAAGCTATATTATTGCAATATATATTGTACGAGTATATTTTTATTTTGTGTGCAATCCTACTATATATAATTGTGAGGATGAATGGGTGGATGGATGATTGTTACTCTTTCACGCAAAAACTACTGAGCGGATTTTTATGAAATTTGGCACACAGATAGTTTATAACCTGGATTGACACATTATCCCGATAGTACGATCCCGTAGGACATTACCGAACTCCACGCGGGCGACGCCGCGGGCATAACCTAGTAAAGAGTAAGATTTTTTCCTCAAGTAATCACTTTGGTCACTTGTTTAAAAGGGTGTAAATAGACCCTTATCATATCCGAAAGGCACTTGTTCTCCCCGTCTTTTCGATCATTTTTTTGTTCTAGACCATACCTGGGAACCTTCTAGTTACGGAGATATTGGGGGTCAAAGTTCCAACTTTTTCACAAGTTTTTTTTTAAATACATGTTTTTAATGTAAGATTTTTACTTTACACACCTCCACGACCGCCGTACCATTCAATCCATCCATCGTAAAAAGTGATTTTTCACCCCAAAAAAAAAAAAGTCGATTCCCAGCAATTTTTTTTGTGTAAAGTTACTTAGTTTGATGTACAGAATGCTTGGTTGACGGCTATGTGAAGGGTCTGTTTACACCCTGTAGATACGGGTGTTAGATTGCCACACAGCACTACTCGCCAACCCTATTGGTAGGTAGGATGGTGCGTGTAAACGCAGCACGCTCGCGCAGTTGGCCGTCGCTTATCGGTCGCGCGCCAACTTCATGTTTTATGGAACAGCCCTTTTGGCATACTACGCGAACTGGCGTTTTTTTGGCCAAAGGGCCGTATGAATGGATACCGAGATTCTGTAATGTGATGGAGGTCTGGTTGGCGATTCGCTGTTGCAGTGTTTGTGTAAGGCAGTATCATATACATACATAACATCACGCCTATCGGGGAAAGGCAGATACTACACCTGCTACTATCCTTACATACTCCTTCGGCCTTGTAATGCGTTCCATCGAGTCCTACCGTAAAACTTTCTCACCCCCAAAAAAAAGTCGTTTCCCAGCAATAATTTTTGCGTAAAATTACTTAGTTTTATGTACAGAATACTTGGTTGACACCTTGTATTTTTAAGGACACAAAACATTGTGCTGATGGGTGATAAAAACAAAAAAATATTGACACAAAAAAAAAGTTATACATTTCCATTTGAAACCCTGACTCCTCCAGGTGAGACCTGTCTAATAGTACAGGGGTCATGGAGGTATTTAAAGTAAAGTTATAATATTAATAGCTAGTATTCAAAAAACCTTGGACCTTTGACCTCCAATATCTCCGTAACCAGAAAGTTCCCAGGTATGGTCCAGAACAAAAAAATATCACAATGACGGGAAGAACAATTGCTTTTCGGCTTCGTCAAGAATGTATTTACACCCTTTATAATGATGTACTCACCTATTCTCATTGTTCCTGCTTATAACACTGCTCTCAATACACCAAGGGATTCAAATTATCAATTTATCTTTCAAAATCTCTATATCAAAGTGAATTCAGCAGTATTCAAGATATAAAACGGTAAGTTTTTCTTAGTGGAACCGCTATAAAATTCCACGTACCGTATCGGCAGCAGCCCGCTGGCGTGATATAGGTGCCCCCACATTTCTCCTATCGACAAGGAAATTTAAAACCGATTCCTAACGTTCTCTTTGTAAAGAGTTCAGTTTTTATTCCTTGAAGAGAAAATGTGAAGAAATTAAAGGAAGATTAAGAGATCATTCTTTATGAGGAGCTCGTGGCTAAATAATAATAGCTGCTCGGATCGATCTTACCTAGGTTGGTCCGTGGATGGGTGACCACCCTGTTACATGCCGAGTTTGCTCCGTGCCTCGGAAAGCATGTTAAGCCGTTGGTCCCGGTTGTCATTTGCAGATCTTTGACAGTCGTTACAGGTAGTCAGTGGACCTAAAGTCTGACAACCAGTCTTACCAAGCAACGTTACGATACGTTGTAAGTATCGTATTACCCAGTTTTTAACTTGGATTTGGTTCTGATTGTGGAGGTCAGATAGGCAGTTGCTCCATGTAAAATACTGGAACATAATTGTAAAAAGGCTTGGCAGATGATGAAGAGAATTTTCTTTGTGGTGTGTCCTAGAACTTGCACTTTCGTCAATGGTGCGAGTATACTGATGATTGCTTTGCACTCGAAGTAACTCAGTCTATGCGCTCCACTAAAACTCACAACCACCTTAAAAATCATTGAGTTCAGTCGCTATGGTCTAAATCGGTTAGAGGACATCATCATCATATCCTATTTAATGTAATTCTTATAATCATGATGGCAAATACTATGGTGAAAACTAGATTAGTCAGCCTATAATAGGGTAGTTGACAAACCAATCAATTGACATACTTTTTAAGAGCTGTCGAAACGTGATTCCCCCTTATATTTTGAATGGAAATAGCACGCTATGACGTCACTATTTAATCAATTCAAAGACTCAACTATTTATTGATTTCAAAGCAACTAAAAATCCAATTTTGCAATTAATTGAAAATTAATCGGGTTTTCAGGTCTAAAATGAAGTAATTTTTTAGAGAAGTTGTGTCTTGGAATTATTGTTTATTGGTGTCAACTACTCAATTGTAACAGTAGGACTGGATACTCACTGTATTAGGCCGCATCCTTTTTTTTCATGATTGCTCCACAATAGAACAAAGGCTTTTGATTTTAAATTGTCTCCACACAGTTGCATTTGCCGTCGTCACAATGTTTTTTTTTACATTAGTTTTATCCAAGAAAACTAAACACTTCTCTTCTTTCAATAAAAACATCATTCATCAGCATTCTCCTGTCCTTATCCCAATTTTTTTGGAGTCAGCGTAGCATGTCTTCTTCATCCATTCTTCTCTATTACTCGTTATTTCGCCAGACACCTCTTTTCTAGCTATATCAGAATTCACACAGTCCATCCATCGTTCCTTTGGTATTCCTATACTCTTATACTCAACACTTTCCTAATTCCTCCGCATCACATGCCAGACCACGATAACCGATTACTACACAACTTTTCTGTAACCGACGCCACTTTTAGACGTTCCCTTAATGTACTCCTACAATAAAAACAAAACATAAAGAACTTAATTACATTCATAATTAACTATCTCCATAACTAACAAAACAAAAGCCAAACATCTTTCTTTCAAAGAAAAGCAATACACCAACCGCGATTCTTTTAAAAGAATAGCGGAAATATCTGTGGAAGTTTCAGTGGTATAAATATTTATAGACGGTCCCGGCTCATAACGACTATTGTTTATTGGCCAGATAAGGCTGGTGATGTAGCGGGAATGGACTGTGATTGTACCTGCGTAGAGGATGTGGAAATATATTGTGTCTGAATATTTATGGGGTTGAGATCGAATATCGTAGTCATCGAAAAATTCCGTCGGCGATACAGTGGTTGGTTTTTTTTGCGCTAGAATGGTGTTGTCAGAAGGGATATTAAAACATTTTTTTTCGAAATCGTCTGTACAAATTAAAGGATTGAAATGTATCTCAAGTCATAGCTTATAATAAGTACTCCAATTCAAACTATTGCGACAAGTACCAAAGTCGCCAGTAGTGGGTTCTGGAGGTCAGATAGGCAGTCGCTCCATGCAAAACACTGGTATATAGCTGCATTCGGTTAGACTGGAAGTCGACCCCAACATTGTTGGGAAAAGGCTAGGCAGATGATGTTTTTTAAAGTCCCCTATAAATAGGGGGCGAGCTTATTGCGATCAACCGGGCACAAACCATGGCTCCGGACTGATACTGAGAGACTCAATGAGACTTTGTACCAGCTGGGAATCGGACATGGAGTTTCTTGCCGGTTCTTCTCCATAGGAAACGACCAACCCGAACCGTGCACCTTTTTGTCGACGTTTTATAAGTGCCCATCTAGGCCTATGTGAAATAAAATATTTTGATTTTGATTTTGACTCAGGACTTCATTTTTAACAGTTAAGCTTGCGACTAACAGACACAGTTTTAAAATAATCATAGCACAATGTAATTGTAATTCCTGTGAAATGAACAGAACTGTGCAAAGTTTTAGAGGTTATGCCTCGGAGCTTGGTCTCTCCGAGATTATTCATGATCTGTTCACGTAGTTACCTCGAAAGCCGCACGAAGTTTGTCTCTCAGCGAATGTGACACTAATTGGATATACGTGATTAACTATTTTACTAACTTACAATGTAAAGGTGTATAAAACTGTGGTCAAAGAGTTTTCAACGTTTAGGTAAGGCCGTTTCTATTCTAACTAATAAAACCGGCCAACTGTGTGTCGGGCCACGCACAATGTTGGGTCCCGTAGTTGCCCATCCGGGCCGATTTGCTGCTTGCTTTATTTTTTTTCACAAAATCTATCTTTCTAAATAACACGCCATATACCAATACCCATGTAACACCCACTCCTATCAAGATCGGAGACTCTACACTCGAAGTTGTAGACGATTATGTCTACCTTGGACAAACGATCCAGTTAGGTAGGTCTAACTTCGAGAAAGAGGTCAATCGTCGAATCCGACTCGGCTGGGCAGCGTTCGGGAAGTTGCGGGGTATCTTCTCGTCCAACTTACCGCAGTGTCTCAAGAAGAAGGTCTATGACCAGTGTGTGTTGCCAGTGATTACATACGGGACCGAAACGTGGTCGCTCACAATGGGCCTTATCAGAAGGCTTAAAGTCACCCAAAGGGCAATGGAGAGGGCTATGCTCGGAGTTTCCTTGCGTGATCGAATCAGAAATGAGGACATCCGCAAGAGAACCAAGGTAACCGATGTAGCCCGAAGAATAGCCAAACTGAAGTGGCAGTGGGCAGGGCACATTGCTCGCAGAACGGATGGCCGATGGGGCCGAAAACTTCTGGAGTGGCGACCGCGAACCGGAAGACGCTGCGTTGGAAGGCCTCCCACTAGGTGGACCGATGACCTGGTGAAGGTTGCAGGGATCCGCTGGATGCGAGTCGCACGGGACCGGTCAATGTGGCAACACTTGGGGGAGGCCTATGTCCAGCAGTGGACGTCTTTCGGCTGAAATGATGATGATGATGAATGATGAAATAACATGCTGTAGATTCCTATGCATCCTGCTCAGCTCTAAAATACTCAAAAAATGCAATCTCCATTACCATGTACTGTGAATATATGGGCCGAAAAGCTAAAATGGCGACTCTGTCACAAATTACTTCCCACAAGTTATGATCGAAAATATTCGGGGTCTGACTTGAGGCTAGTTTAGTACTGAACCTTTTTCAAAAGGTATTGTCTGTTCAATTATTATGATTTAGTAACCATGAGGGACAAGTTTTTAGCACGTCTTGCTAGCGGCTAGCTTTGAAAGAATATTATTATTATTATTTTTGATAACGAAATGAATTCGGCCACTGTTTATTTGTCAATGTTTTTAAAGTACCATAAAATTACCATTAAAGTACCTTGCCTAAGAGCCTATGCACACGGGGCGTTGCGGCGCCGGCACGGCAATATTTCGCCGCATTGCATGGTGGGCCGTTGCGGCGTCGCAACGGTATACTGAATACAGTCAGTATGTTTAACAAAATGGATAAAAAAGACGTATGTTTTTGCTCCTACTACCACGCCATCGCCGAAATCGTCATAGAAGCACACGACAATATTGGAACAGTGCGGCGCCAGAATGTCGTGCGGCATTGCTTTTTTTTTTAATTGATTTACGCAGGTCAGCCTATGAGGCTGGCTTCTACTTAACCGGACAATCCTATGGGTGCCTTGAGTGTAAGGCCTCCAGCCAGGGGCAAAAACTCATAGACCAAGCGATAGCGCGGTGTCGTGTGAACCATGTATTTTTATATGCAGGTCGTCGCTGCGACACCGCTCCGGTGCCGCACCGCCGCCGCAACGACCGTGTGCATAGGCCTTAAGCTATTTAAATCATACGTTGTAGGTACTCATTTGAAAACTGTTTCGATCAATGAGAAGATATTAGATTAATTTTATTAAATTATTTGACACATGAAAAGTTTCATGACGATTAGCTGTCGAAATTGTGCCAAACGAATCAAAACAACTTTAGATGAATTAAATCAATACTTATAAATAAATAAAGCTGAAGAGTTTGTTTGTTTGGTTGAACGCGCTAATCTCAGGCACTACTGGTTCGAATTCAAAAATTCAGGGGGCCTAAAATGGCCGTTTTAGGAGAATTAAAATAAAATAATAATAAATATGAATCACGTTAAAATTCCTAAAATGGCCAAAGACGCAGTTTATATCATGAATTGTCACTTTGTGACCATTTTAGAAATTGTAATGTAATTTATATCATTTCTCACATTACACACAATCAGCTGTAAATCGTATAAAAAGCTTTTTAAATATTTTCTGGTCACTGCTTATGAACGAAATAAAATTATTCAAATAATAAACCATACTATCTAATGTTGTCTGGCGGTTCAATTATAAGAATTTAGTAGCCCCTCGGGGTTCGCTGACGGCCCGCTAGAAAGTCATAAATTTTGCATCCCCCGCTATAAGAGATAGGTAGAAAATCTATTAAGTTTTCCTATATCTTTGTTATAATGAGGTAAGAATTTTTATAAGATTTTTTTATCTAACTATCCATTGTGTTTTGATGACATGGCTATGGTATGGGATTTTTCAACGCTAGCTCTCATTAGATAAGGGTAGGCCAAGATATTGGAGAGAGTAGGTAACGTCAATTTGATGCCTGATGAACTATTTTTTCCTGGTTTGTGATTCATTTTTGTTATTTTTGAACATCTAGACCAAACTCTTTATCACATAATTTCAATACAAAATAATATCTAACTACAGTACTGACAAATTATTGTTTAATTTAATTTTGACAACTGTAAAATTGGTGACATTGTATTTTGTGAGATTTTGTAGTTATATAATTAATTTAATTTTACCAGTGACACTATTATGTACGCCTTTCGGCGGAACATAGGATGGACTAACATATAGGTATTTATATGACATCTGTATATTTTTTAATATGTTCTCAAAATGAATAAATGAATTTGAATTTGGATTGACTTATAAAATAGTCTCATTTATCCATCGCGATTTATTGCAATCTGCATCTTCTCAGTTCGTTGGCCAAATCCACATCAGTCTTGTCTAGGTACGGCTGCTCCATCATCGAAGCCGAATAACTTGGCTATTGGTTTTTAATTATTTTCTAATTTAACTCAAGCTAAGGTATACTTTTAACCAATCTTTAAAAGTAAACCGATCATCATTCTCTTGCCTTTATCCCAATTAATTCGGGGTCGGTGGCATGTCTTCTTCGTCTATACTTCTATTACTCGTCATCTCATCAGACACCTCGTTTCGTGCCATATTATTCTTCACACAGTCCATCCATCGTTTCTTTGGTCTTCTTCTACTCTTATACCCATCCACAGTCATATTCAAAACTTTCCTCACGACATTTTCCTCATTCCTCCGCAACTCATTCAAGCTAAGCTATCAGAACTTTTAACCAATATTTAAAAGTAAACCGATGGTACTTGAAAATCAACTGATGATCTTTTTCGTGTCATAAGCTACTGTGATAAACCCATAAGAGAGAGAGACTTCTTCCAAAAGAACTCTTGCAACACAAACAATGAAACCTACAACTCTGTAATCTGCAAACTGCTAACGCCCCGTTCACGACCTCAAGTGATACTTATGTCAAGCGATTAGCATGCACGTCATTTGTTTCTGTTGGAAATATTGTTTAGTTTTAAGCCGATAGATGGCGCGGTGTCAAGATTCTCCGTGACTTGACTAGGCTAGCGATGACTGTAATTTTATTTTTAAAAGTACCAATATACAGTTGTAAAATCGGTGACGTTGTTTTACTGTGATATCATCACCCTTGTTACGATCGCGGGTGCAGCAGAAGCAGTGCAGGATAGTGAACAGCTGTTCAGTTTCCTTCGTGTGAAAATTGCTTATAGCTTAAAATGAGTCACGGTTACGCGACTCATTTTAAGCTATAAGCAATTTCTTTTATTCCATTTCTCCACAATCACTGTCGTTTGAGCGCGAAGCTTGTGGCCAAGCCGTTAAACCGATCACCAGATTTGTTTTTTTTTTTAAAAAACATTTCCCCACTCTAGCAATTTCTCATGCTGCTCACACAAACAGCCAGACCCGGAACAACTGCCTGTAGGTCATACCAATATTGGTTCCGTACGGGGATCGAACCCGGGCGACACGCTGCTTAGCAGCCAATCGCTTAGCCACTGCGCCAACCGAGCCACCATTTGTTACCTAAAAACCTTCCATAACTAGATTTATAGTTCCATTACTAGAAGAGTCCGAAACTATTTGCCATAATATGAGAAAAAAGTAAGTAAGTTCGGCAGCTTTTGACTAATGATCAGACATTCGGGAGGTCCAACGCATATTGCGCTGATGTGATGAAGAACTTACTTACTGTGTGGAGTAGACTTGGGTTTGTAAGAATTGAGTAACGTGTTTTTCACATCCAAAGATTATCTTGAAGATGTTGGTTTTAGCCATAAGATCACCCATTGTGTCGCACTATCTATGTAAAATGTCTACTTTTGTGTCATACCTGCAATTTGTTTGGTGTCCATAATAATAATCTCCTTTGTTATATATATCTATATGTCAGGAATATTCCGTTAGGCTCGTACATCATGTGGGCTGTAGAAGCACGCTGTGTTGTGACTGGTAAGTAGGTCGCGTGATGTCTCCACTGCACACTGGCGCGCTTTCCAATTCATTTTATGTCCGTACTCATGACCGGACAGACGTATATATATACAGGGTGTAAACAGACCCTTCACATAGCCGTCAACCAATCATTCTGTACAGCAAACTAAGTAACTTTACGGAAAAATTATTGCTGGGAATCGACTTCTTTTTTTGTGGTTTCAAATTATGTTTTACGGTAGGACTCGATGGAGACACTCAAAAAATATAAAATTTCATAACATCTTCCTCATCATCATCTGCCAAGCCTTTTCCCAAATATGGTTGGTTTCGGCTTACAATCTAATTGGATGCAGCTGAATACAAGTATTTTACACGGAGCTACTCCCTATCTGACCTCCACAACCCAGTTAGTAATGGGTAATACGATATCTCTTGGTAAGACTGATTGTCAGACTTCCGGACCACTGAGTACCTGTAACGACTTTCAAAGATCTACACATGACAGCCAGGACCAACAGCTTAACGTGCTTTCAGAGGCACGGACGAAACTCGGTACCTATGACCAGCCTAGGCAATCGCGGCTTAACCTGAAGATTGCTCCGACTGGCTGTTATTATTTAGTCATAACAGCTTCCTTATGCTACCAATACATGATCAGCTGTTTCGACTCCATGCCATCTCCTATTCCATCGGAACATATGTAAGCAGAATTTCGAGCCAGGCGCGCTGTTTTCATTTTGATCAGTCATTCCATTTATCAATCTCTGTTATTGTCATGAAAGGCTCTTTCTATTGGATTGTAATAAGTATTACTGTTATAACGATTTGGATTGATCTGGGGTGGTAACTTTCTTATTGGTCTCATTAGTGACGTATTGGTCTTTTTCTATACATAAGTCATACATAAGTCATTTATTTCAGAACAACATACATTGTATAGAAATTTATTAAATATAAAATGTAAAATAAAAAAGTACCATTAAAACATTACAATCGAAAAAAATGTCTAAGATGGAATAACAAATTCAAAACAGTAATGATCCACATTCAATTTAAAATAATTAATAATATGTCATCTAATTTCTGTAAATAATATTAAATAAAAAAAAAACAAAAAATGGAATGTCAAAACAAGTTCTTATATAAATGTCAGTAATAGTACGTCATCTAATTTTAAAATACAATAGTACAAAAATTTAATATCAAAAATAAAATTTATAACTATTACAAGAGATAATTTGTCATTTAATAATCCATGAGTAAAAATATATATATATAAATATAAAAAAAAAATATATCAATGTCAAGTATAAAAAATTCAAAATAATAATAATCAATACAGCATATAAAGTAATTCCAATATAAATAATATACGAATAATGGGTGTTTCATTTAGAGGTACTTCTTTGAATATGGATTTTTTGACAGAGGACGTGAAGCGTGCCTTAACGTTTTACAATCACCTAATGACGTACCCTGGACTTTCAGACGGCTATAGCTGTCAGATGTTTTCTTACACCACTTTCGTCATCATCATCTTCCTGCCGTTGTTACTTGGGGTCGTCGCAACATGTTTTGTTTCTTTCATTCTCCCTGTCAACCGTTACGCATTGATTTACAACTTTTCCTTTCATATCATTCCTCACACAATCCACCCATCGTTTCCTTTTTATTTTGTTCTACATTTGTAGTAAGCAACGACTTATTGTCGGGCCTACGCTGTCCCCCCATACTTAAATACAAATGCTGTATCCATGATAATATTGTAATACCAAATGATTTGAAAAGAGTAACCATGGAGTTTTGTTTTTGGTACTTTTCGCTTAATATAGTGGACGTAAATTGGTTGGTTAAACCGATTTTCCATCTATGGTACAGCAATGGTTTGTGAAGGTGCCCGCCCAATGGCGTTAGAAATTACAAGCTTAATTTTATGATTTCAATAAAATTGAATTTAACCCTCCCACGAAGTGAATGGTGTGTCCCAGCAGTGGGGACATTATGGGCTGTTATGCTTATTTTACACCGATTCAATCATTTATTACCTACTAAATACAGCTTAAACAGCTCACATAGAACAGCCAATGATACAGCATTATCGCTGATAATTCTATCGGATGCATTAAACCGCATCACGGTAGTCAGTTCGGCCAAATTTGATTTATATGCTCAAATTGCCAATGAACTGCGATCGGGCATAGACTAGTCTTGGGTTTGGAGATCGGGCATTTATTTTCGACAAGTATTTAACGCGGCGACAAACTAATCTGATTTAGGGTTTTAAAAATAATTAAAATGGGTAGCAAAAATAATAGGTTGGCAGCTACAATTAACCACTGGATTGTGGTTAATTGTAGCGGGGCTCCTATTTCTGTTTGCAGGGTTTAAAGTAACCTAACACGAAGGGGATTCCAGGGTCTTAGTTCGCTCGCTCACTAGACCCCGCCATCCCCTTCGAACCTAACCTGTCCGAGTCGGGGTGCCACAAGTTTCTCTCAGTCTTCGCTCGCTCTTGCTTCCTATATTCTCCTTGCCACAATGACCGGATAAATAGTTACTTACTTGGTACAATAGTCGCCCATTCAGTATATTGGTCGCCAATTAAATTTTTATTCGCCCGATTAATAATTTCCCTCTAATTTCGGTGGCTGGATTTTTACTTACAAGCTCTTTATACCTCGTTTTGCCCAGTAGCTGTGTTGTGGAGATCAGACAGGCAGTCGCTCCTTGTATCATACTGGTATATAGTAGCTTAGACTGAAATTCGACCCTAAAATGGTTCAGAAAAAGGTTAGGCAGATGGTGGGTTACTTATAGGGGGCAGCAAAATACTTTAAAGCCACCTTTTAGGTGAGTTGTTTTAAGGAGAGCTTGCAAAGAAATAGAAACCATATGTATGTACAACATAACGATCATATCTGTAGGCATGCCATTAGTTTTACTATCAAGCATTACTGAAATAAGATATCAATTTTCCTCAAATTACAATTCAAAATTATTCAGATTTCTATCAAGACAAGGTTTATAAAAATCTTAACGTCAGAACTATGCCCCACAAAATCGTTTCCACGGTTTGTATGAGGGAAACATTCCTCTATACTGTTTACAAGTGCGGACACTTAATTTTCACTTGTTTTACCTTTTAACAAATGCTTATATACTAATTTACTAATATTTACTAATATTACTAATTACTAATATTTACTAATATTACTAATTACTAATACTAATATACTTACTAATACTAATCAATCAATATTAATTAATTAGTAATCAATCAATACCAATCAATTGTTAATTATTTAAAAAATATTATAAATGCGAAAGTAAGTTTGTTTGTTTGTTTGTTACCTTTTTACAAATACAGATCTTGTTCTTCTTCTTCAACCTTTGGCTACCCAATGCTGAGTTTAGGTCTTCCAAATCTCTCCACTTATCTAGATCGATTATTGTCAATTCTTCGACGTTATAAAACAAATAGTACACTAAAACACCCTTGGGCTGGCTTTTACCTTGGCCAGAGGCTAAGTATTGCCTTACAACGTGGCAACGCCGACGGTCTTTTGGGCACATTACCTGTTGACAGCGTTGAGAAAGATTCTTTTGTAATAATGAATATTTCAAAGTCAATTTAAAATAAAATATTGTATCTGCAATCCATTTGTATTTAAATTATTCTCTAGCTACTCAAATTTAACCGTATCCTGCCACGTTACACTTTAAATCTTCTTGAACATACTCGCAATTGGCCAGCAGAGCCACTAAAATGTAGCTAAGTGTCTGAGCATAGATACTATATCACTAATTGATACTGAAACTTACATGGCACGATGCTAATGCCATTTTAGGACCGTTAATGCACTTGCTGAGCAAATAGCTTGGATCTGTTTAGTAATTAATGAGAAGCTCGAGCCAAAAATAAACGGGGATTGCCTTTGGCACTTTGCTGTGTGGAAATGGCCTCATTTATTTAGGAGAGGTGCCGATTAGTACTGTCAAAGTCAAATAAATTGTTTTGAATAGACTAATTATTTTACTTACAGTTTTTTTTTGTGTTAGTAAGACTTCTAACCGACAATAATTGCATTTTTTTAACGAAAGATTGTACGACAGATCTGAAATAAATGGACTTAACTAACGAAATTAGTATAATAGGTATATTATGCGCTTCTTCTTCTTAGCGTGTCGATGGCAAATTTTTAATTAAATATGTTTGACCCAAAACTCAGCTATGCGAACTCCGCTCGCTGTAGCAGTCATAAGATCGCCAAGTGGGCAGGTGTTAGGGCATGCAGCGCAAGATGGAAGATGGGCCATTGTCTGTGGAGACACGCCGCATACACATTTGAGATCTGAGCCGTCCATGAACCCCCATCTGAAGAGATTATGCGCTAATCCGCGAAGTCTGAATTTGTGCCCAGTTCATGGCAGTAAGCAGCTCACCACAATCACTTTGAACTTAAGTACAACAGCTGGCGACATGCCGGTATTCCTACTACAGATAACAGAGGTACATTACGATCCGATTAGCCGTTTAGTCGTGAAAAGTTAACAAACAGAGATACTTTCACATTTATAATATTACTAGTGACCCGCCCGGCTTCGCACGGGTGCAATATACATATAAACCTTCCTCTTGAATCACTCTATCTTTTGCTGAAATGTATTAAAATCCGTTGCGTAGTTTAAAATATCTAAGCGTACAAACAGCAGGAGCGACGATGTAAAGACTAGCTTATGCCCTCGACTTCGCCCGCGTGAAGTTCGGTAATTGCCCACGGGATCTTACTTCTGGGATAATAAGTAATCTATGTGATATACCAGACTTACTTTTCACAAAAAATACACCCTCCAAATTTCGTGTCTCTAAGACCAGCGGTTTGGGTTGTGAGTTGATATATCAGTCAGTCAGTCAGGATTTTGAATTTTATAAGTTTAGAAGATTATAGATTAGTATAGGTTTCTAATAATTAAATAATCTGAATAACAAAACATTGCATTACAAAATTCTTGCTGATTGGCCGTTGAAATACCTATCAGAATGTTTGATTTTCCAAACTTAATCTATGGTTAAACAGTAAATCACATCAGAGCAATTTTGTCAGTTGCTGTAGTGCAAATCGTTTTGATATCACGCTGCCATGCGTTTGGCGTAAATTATGGTGGCTTTAAAGTTACTGAAATTGTGCTATGAAGCTGTAGATGTTTTGTGAATGAACCCATACATTAAGATAACTTCACGCCTGCTTTCCATAAGGGTTAAGCCGAGTTGTACCATGCCGTAGTACACCCACATTTCACTACTGAAAAAAACCAGATTGAAACACTTAATAATACTGACGTACCTGGAAATCGAACCGAGAATCGCATAACCTGCAGCAGCAGCTGTTGCGAACACAACGAGGCAATGAATGAACTCCTCAGTTTGCAAGCATACATAAAAAACACGACAAAAACGATGCCTGCTTTTCTTTTCAATCGAATATCGCATCATCGTCATCATATTCCTGTCCCACGGCACTTTTGAGCACTTTATGTTAGTAAAATTCTTCAAGTCTAAATGTAATGTTTTGTCCACACGCACTTAAGAAAGAACATAAAACTGAAAAATCCCGTAGTTGCCTCTCTTAGGTTGCAGTCTCTAGCAGCTGGGTGCTTTTGTTTTCGGATGGGAAATCATCAAATGACCCGGCTCTGGGCGGAGCGGAAGGGAGTGTCAGACTTCTACTAACTAAAACCCATCCATGTTCCTTCTTTGCCCTTTTGTTTTCCAGGGCCGCGGTATCTCTTTCGAACAGTCCCGCAGCCCTGTCAGGCATTGGCCCTTGCGGAACCCTACATTGTTTCTGAGATCTCTTTGAGGCGCACGTGGAACACGAACGCTCCATCGACACGGCCTGTCGTCTTAAGACGGCCGGACGGCGAGCTAGCCCATTACTCGCCGTCAACACCCGAGAGTGTGGGCGAGAGCCACCACGTCACCCCCGACGCCTGGGGCGTCTCCCGCGTCCCGCTGGGACGTGAGGCTCTTCCTCTCTCACGTCCCGCCAACTCCTTCACTAGCATGACTGCTAGCATGAGCTAGGTGATTCGCTTAGGCTTTCGATCACGGCCTTTTGCCATGCGGATTGCGTCAAGCAACGCGCACGCACGAGAGTCAATTGCTTATTTCACGTGAGTACTATCGCTCCGCAAGTACAAGTAGTGGTTGCGCCTATTCTGTGGCTAAATTCACATGGATTAGTAGACATAAATTCTTTAAATTAAATTATCGTTGATTGGCACATCTCATTCCCTTCCCCCATCCTCTCCGCACATGTCTGTCGCCCTTTTGTACAAGCAAGAAGATATGTGTGTTGCAAGCGCCTCTGTCGTGCGCTTTGCAAACGAATCAATGGCTACCTCCGACACCGCCGCGAATGAGCGCCCTCTCTAGAAGATTTCTTACATAAAAAGTTCTGCTATAAAGGGTAGACCCGTTAGTAATAATATACTAACAGACTATGTTAGTAATACACTTACAAAGACAAAAACAAAACCTAAAACAGAAACAGATTGTGACATCATTGCTTCGAGGTGACAGGCCCAGCCGAAACCTTGCATCAGTGGTTCACAAACTCACAATCAAGCCTGCTAGCAACCATAGATAGTGATGCAGTGACCCCACTTACGAAAGCTTCAAGACAATATGACTATGACCAGTTTTCATGTTTGAGCTACTCACCAATCGCACGAATAGTGTAGCAAAAACGTTTTCATGACTAAACGGCTGATTGAATTGTAATGAAAGGCAAAGAGATAGATTATATCCTGGGGAATGATATAGTCGTTTTTTTCCAACACATATACATCAAAATTTTCACGCGAACGAAGTCGCGGGCAACAGCTAGTATAAGAATAAAACTTCTCGTAAGTCATCTGTATGTGAGTTTCAATATCTCGGAGTGCAGGGATGGCTGTCGGCGATATTTGCTTATGGAAAATGCCGGCTGTATATTATGTGGGTCACTTTTTACTCGACTACGTTGAAGCCAAAAGGAAGGGTTATGATTTTAGCAGTCCACGTATGTTTTTATTTACGTATGTTCCTCCGTAGCGCCTAAACTATTCATACGATTTTGATGAATAAGGTGTCAATCGATTCGTTATTATGGCTCGAGTATCATAGGCTACATTTTAACCGACTTCAACAATAGGAGGAGTCGATTTTACCTTGTAAACCCCGAATTTAATTAGGACGTGATTTTTCAGGAGTCGGGTTTTTTAGTTCATTGCGGACCCACCATACCACGTGCCATACCCCTGGTGGTATTATCATCATCATTTCAGCCGAAAGACGTCCACTGCTGGACATAGGCCTCCCCCAGGTGTCGCCACATTGACCGGTCCCGTGCGACTCGCATCCACCGGATCCCTGCAATCTTCACCAGGTCATCGGTCCACGTAGTGGGAGGCCTTCCAACGCAGCGTCTTCCGGTTCGCGATCGCCACTCCAGAACTTTTCGGCCCCTTCGGCCATCCGTTCTGCGAGCAATGTGCCCTGCCCACTGCCACTTAAGTTTGGTAGTATGGTGGGTCTAACTATACCACTGAGAAAATAGTGTTGTGGACTACAAGAATATAAACTATTCAGGAGCTACCTATGCTTGGGAATGTATACTTATCTATAACTATTACTATCTGTTTTGTAGTATAGCACATAAATTCTGTACTGAACTGCTCTAGGTTTGTGTTTTTAAAATATTGTAGTTTCAGCTTCATATTTTTATACAAATAAATAAAATTGGACGATCCAAATCCATTCAGTAGTTTTTGCGTGAAAGGGTAATAAACATCCGTCCATTCATCCATCCATCCTCACAAACGTTCGCATTTATAATATTAGCAGGATTACATGTCTGCTTGTAAATTTATTGCTTTTAATGATAAATTAACATCACGCCTGTAATCCCCGATAGAATATTCGGAAATGTACCTAATAGTACACACGGCGGCCAATCAAGCTATGTAAAACCAAATTAAGCTGATCTCTCATCGTACAGAAGCTCATCTAAAGCGAAGTCAGGTTATACTGGTTATGTATAGCTTGATGTGCCGCCGTGTGTACCATATAAACTAAAGTCATATCATTAAAAACTTGTATTAACCTTTCGAACGCCAGAGCATAAATGCACGCGCGTGCCCTACAAGCCAAACCCCAATTTCACCTACCATTTTCTCATATATTTGTGTCATTTGACGCACTGGGCACGCGCTTGCTTGTCACGTATATATATGTGACACTGGCGTTCAAAAGGTTAAAAAAAAAACAACTTGTGAAAAAGTTGAACTTCGTCCTCCAATATCTCCGGTTCTCAGGTATAGTCCAGAATAAAACATGATCTATGATCCCAATGACGAGGAAAATAAGTGCCCTTCGGCTTCATTATGGGCCTTTTTACAACCATTATTTGCTTATTGGGCTTATGCTAAGCCTCCCCCTAACCTCTCCACTTCTCGACGATTTATTAGCAAACACCACAGCACTTATATAAGACCTATAAACCAAAGTGAGGCCTTTTACAATCCAAGTGGACTCATTACGGTATCGTATCCTTAAATTAAAGTAAATAAATAAAGCTGTAAAACCGCGACGCCCTTAATTTGTACCTGCTGTTGGCATTGTACACAGATATAAAAAGCACTAGTAGGTTCTAGACTGGGCAGAGGTGCTAGACAAAGTGATAATCAGCGATGACGTTGATGAAGACGGTAATGTATAGAACTGGCATCAGCTGTCGAAAAGTTACAAGCCGTTGCAAAATTTAAAAAAAGAAATTAAAAAAAAAGAACTAAAAAACCCGACTGAAAAAACTGAAAAGCAAAAGAGAATCACATTGATATTAAATAAAAGTTGGAAGCACGCGATCGGATTTATTTATTTCCAGCTTTTTAGTTTAGTCATGTGAAAGATTTCGCAGACGATTTAACTTTTCTTACTATACAATTTCTTCAACTTTTGATACGATTCTTGGCGTTTCGAATTACTTTTCAACATAATAAGTAAGAAATATTTTTGTAATCACCCTTTAAAACCCTTCATTTTGATACACCACGGACGGGTTTTGAAGAAAAACAAAATTCGAACTCCACAATATATCGCCCAAAATCTAATCTAAATTAAAATAACGCACCACTAGACCAACGAGGCAGCATGCAGCTGCATTATTTAAACGTTATTCCTCCTTCATTATTGTCGGTAATTAAGTTTTCTGTCCAGAGGTATCTTTAAATTATTATGTAGTTTGGTAGTCGATGCACACGAATATTTTTTGACCAGCTTGTAAACTCTTTTGCTAGTCATTCAAAAATGGCACGATACTCCCCTTAACTAGTGATAATATGTGCCACTTTTCAATATTTCTAGTTTTTCTCAACTAATTATCTGTTATAAATTAAAACACTGTCTGTTCCAGTGACTCTACACACAATAGGTACATTTACCATGGAACAATTCGCCATGGTCGTAAATCGCCATAATTGGAGGGAACCGTAGACGTAACCAGTATACACCTTACATGGGAGTGAGGAATCGTGTCGTCTTGCTCACTCCTACTAAGACTTGGCAATAGAAAAGAGAGGGAAGATCCGGGTTGAATAAAACAAGACGGGCATTTGCAATCATTGACATCAATTGAAGCCAGGAATTGATGGCAGTTGGGTAAGATTCAAGAGTTGAAGTCAGCTAATGGATGTAGGGGCTTAAGACAAAGGGTAAGGTCAAATAATTATGTTTAGTTGTGGTGATAATATGAATTTGCAAAAGAATCGGCATAACCCTTTCCGTATCTTTTTTTACTATATTTTTTTTTATATTTTAGGAAAGCTTACAGACTAATAACATTATAATAACAAAAAAAATATAACTAAATTGCTAATAACAAGCCTCCACAGATAAATACAAAATTATTACTTCCTAATACCTTATGTTACTTCCTCAAAGTTGGTTTTTTTACTGTTTTCATATGTTTACTTTTTTATAATTTTGTTTTTCGGTTAATTTAGCCATTTTTGTTTTGTCCTGTGCGCGACTAATCAATACTTTTTGTTTCCTTTCTTTCTTTTTCATCTATAAAGGGTGTAAATAAACCCTTAACATAGCCGAAAGGCACTCGTTCTCCCCGTCTTTTCGATATTTTTTTTTGTTCTAGACCATACCTGGTTTCTAGTTATGGAGATATTATGGGTCAAAGTTCCAACTTTTCACAAGTTTTTTTTTATATACAACATGTATATAAACAAAAACTCTAATGTAAGATTTTTACTTTACACACCTCCATGAACCCCGTACTATTCAATCCATCCATCAGCACAATGCTTTTAATGCTTTCCATCGAGTCCTACCATAAAACGTGATTTTTCACCCCAAAAAAAAAGTCGATTTCCAACAATAATTTTTGCGTAAAGTTACTTGTTTTGATGCACAGAATGCTTGGTTGACGGCTATGTGAAGGGTCTGTTTACACCCTGTATCTGTAAAAGTAGCAACTGGAAAATAGGTAGTAACTGTAAAAGTGCCTGCAATACACACAGTATTGCAGGCACAAGCAGTTGACGAACAAGTAATTTTTTTATGCCCTTTTTTTCTGGCTTTCGTAGATGGTGACTATTTCGCCAGTTGAGGGTTCCATAAACTTACGTAGATTAAGTAAATGACTTATTATGACTTGACATTTTTCTCATTTTCGTTAATTCGATTTCAAGTCTTTAGCTGAAAATGGTTTCAGTTGCTATCATAACAGTCTATGGGCTATAAATTTCTTGTTTTTTTTCCTTTTGACCAGAAACAACGAAAACAATGGTATATAATAAAAACTGAAAAGATGCAATCATAAGACGGAGATGTTCATTGTTAGATAAGCTGCCTTTGCCGTGATTTTAGGCCATGAGGGGTAAGCAGTAATAGTGAAAAAGGTTTGAGTATATTTTTCCTTATACCCTGTTTCTAAATCGAAAGTATCTGTTCTCACATTACATCAAGCCTAATCCCCGAAGGATTAGGTAGAGGTGTACCTAATAGTACACCCACATTTCCCGAGTTATGTTTAAGTCCCATAGAATAGGGGGCGAGCCTATTGCCATCAACCGGGCACGAATCTAGACTCTGTGCTTGCTACTGAGAAATTCCTGATGGAAAAACCCAATGACAATTCGCCCGATCCGGAAATCGAACCCACGACTTCATGCTCAGCAGTCGCGATTACGACCACTAGACCAACGAGGCAGTCCGTCTCAATCTGTTTTCAACCTTAACTAAAGGTTAACACACTGTAGCCAATTTGAATTGGTTAACGTTCAATTTGAATTGTTTATCGTTCAATTTGAATTGGTTAACGTTCTATTTGAATTTTTTTAAAGTTTTAAAGGAAAGATCGCTAAAGGACATAAAAAAAAACTAATTTAAAAAGTGCGCGGTTGATGGCAATAGGCTTGCCTCCTATTACCCCAGTTCATGGGACTTAAACATAACTGGCTAAATGAAGATGTCTCCTCTGCTTAACCCTTCTGTGTTTACAGTCGTGATGTTATGTTATGACAAAAAAAAACTAAAAGCGTTCAACAGAAAATATTTGTAACAGAGCACGCCACGGCCCACGAGTCACTGCAACGTAACGCGACTTTGGATTTTTTTTTTCGCAGAGGTCATCAAATGACTTCCGATGCGAAAAAAATGATCCCCCCCCCCCCCGCTCTGGGCGGAGCGGAAGGGAGTGTCAGACTTGTACTGACTAAAATCCATCCATGTTCCTTCTTTGCCCTTTGTGTTCCAGGGCCGCGGTATCTCTTTCGAACAGTCCCGCAGCCCTGGCAGGCATCGGCCCATGCGGACCCCTACGTGGTTGCTGACATCTCTTTGAGGCGCACGTGGAACACGAACGCGCCATTGACACGGCCTGTCGTCATAAGATGGCCGGACGGCGAGCTAGCCCATTACTCGCCGTCTAGCAACTTGTCACGTCCGTGTGACGTTCTACGGTACTCACACGAAGATAAACAGCGACGCACGCGCGTGTCGCATCACCCGAGGACATGAACATTGCCTTAAATCAAAAACACCTTCGTATTAACGTAATTAAACACGCTATTATCCAACGAACATAATTCAGGTTTATATCGCGCCATAACAGTAAACTAGTAGATGCTACTAACTATTGATGCCCAATCTAAAATTAATTAATTCAACTGGATTTGTAAGGATTATCTGGCGATGTGTTAGGCTTTAGTTTAGAATTATATTTTGGGACTCATTTTTGGGTCTAGTTTTCAGGCTGAAATAGTGAGTCTGAATTAATTAGAATGGCGACGAAGAGATTTAAGCGTGGTTACTATATAATTATTATTAATAAAGAAAGAAAGAATAAGAATAAAGTTTATTTGCCGTCAGTTCATCAAGTACACAGAATAAAAAAAGATACAAAAAAAAACAAGAATTAAAAAAAAAAAAGAGAAAATACATAGCATGTGCTGTGTGCCTCACGGCTGCACCAAAAAGGTCCATTTCATCCTTATTTGAATCAGATTTTGTTCCGTCCAAAAATATTAAAACCTTTTTTTTGCACGCAATCCGAATTCATTATCAAAAATAACCTAAAGTAGCCTAAAAAACTCCTCCTCAACGTAGTCAACTGGTAATGTACCCAAAAGACTGGCGGCGTTGCCACGTTGTTAAGTTCCCCAGTTTTTTTTACCAGTTGACTACGTTGAGGAGGAGTTTTTTGACGCCATTTTTTAAGTTTATTTTTAAGTTAGTTAGTTAATATAGGTTATTTTAATTTATTAATGTATATAATATTTACTATAAATAAAGCAACATTTCTAAGTAGCCTTATGATATAATCTATCTGACAGTAAGCAGTTTCGGAGATTAGCGGGAACAAACAGACAGACAGATCAACAGACAGAGATGAAAATTTAAAAAAAAAATATTATAAGTAAAGTATATACTTTCATGGTGCGCATTCAGTAAAAAGTTATTATTTAAAAATTACAAACACACTACAATTTTATATATTTGTATAGGTTACATAATTATTACGCCCGTGTTTCTTCGAAGTGTAGGCAGATTCTTTAGTACACCCATAATTTGCCAGTTATGTTATGTGTAATGGAGGGCGAACCAATTGCCATCAACCGGGCATGAATTCAAAGTCCAGTCTGCTATTAGGAAATACCTTATAAGAAAACCAATAATATTTTGCGCAACCTAGAAATTAAGGCAGTTAATTGTATTTCTATTCGTTAAGAATTACCAAAGCATTCATTTATCTTATCAATTTTTATCAACGTTTTTCGTCCATTTGACAAAACAAACAAATTCAACTTGCTAAAAGACACTGCGACAAGAAAACAAAAAAATAAAACAAAAATCAGCAATTTACCTAAACGGTACCACTAATGTTGCCATTCCAGAAAAAAAAAGAAAACTAGAAGGGAAGATTGCGACCCCGCAATCTTGCTCAATGCAGACAATATTCCCGCCATAAAAACCGGTTTAAAAGAAAAACTGTTAAAGAGAATCAGCAAAATCCAAACGATAAACAGAAAAGAAATGTCTTAAAGATATTTATCGGTAAAATATTCGTCCCACAAACCACTAGCTTGGGTGGAAGCTCATAAAATCCGTAAAGTCGTGGATACACGAGGCTCTGTTGGGCTAGAATAGTATATGGTACTTTAGACGCTGGGGAACCGAGGTTAGCGATGCAGGATAATAAATATTGTAGCAGTAAGCTAATAATGATAAAAATAGTGGTGGTACCAAAATGTCCTTGAAATTTTTAATAATTTCATTCGATATGTTGTCCCAGCCAAATGCACAGTCTTCTTTCAAGGTCATGATTATACTTTTTATTACTTTATGCTAGGCTTAATAAAACTGTACGGATATTATTATGGATTAATTTCACAAGCTACTTTTATGCCTGGCATCGTAATGTTAAGACTAGGTAGGATTACTATAAACTTAAATGATATCATATCTTGATTTGGCCATACTTGTTCGATCTTAGCAAGTGAATGAGCTTTAAACTAAACCTAAATGTCTTATGTACCCGCAAATTAACTGGCACGCTCTTGAAACCGAAGCACGGAACAGATGCTGAGACGCTTAGAGATAGAATTAGCTAAATTGGTGATTTTTTTAACACATTTATTATTTGTAACTGACTGAAAAGTTGTGTGGTAACCGATTGGCTTGGTGTGGGCTGATGGCATGTGATGCGGAGGAATGAGGTAAATGTTGTGAGGAAAGTTTTGAGTATGAATGTGGATGGGTATAAGAGTAGAGGAAGACCAAAGAAACGATGGATTAACTGTGTAAGGGATGAAATGGCAAGAAAGGAGGTGTCTGATGAGATGAAGAGTAATAGAGACGTAGGTAGAAGAAGAAGTCATGCTTCACCGACCCCAAATAAATTGGAATAAGAGCAAGAATTATGAAGAATTATGTGTAAGTAAAAAAAGAAAAAAAAAAAAGTATTTATTAGACTCACACAGGACAAAACAAAAAACAAAATGGATGAGATTACAATAATACAAAAAATATATAAAAAAGGATAAAGATAAAACAAATTAAATTAATCCTGTACGACGCCAAAAGGTCCCTATCTCAGCATGATGCTGCAACATTCAAAAAAAAATCTTTAAATCAATATTCTTTACGTAAAGCTTTCTCCATCCCTTCCTCAGGTTTTCAAGAAAATCTTACAACGAAAAATTCTTCCTAGATATTCGTAACCATGTTGACTTTCCTCTCGTGTAACCCTAGCTCAAGAACGAATGCTATTGTTTCCCGTAGCGTTTCTGCTCCGTGTACTGAGAACTTTACATAATCAGATGGCATCGACAAACGTTTTTGAATAGCATTGGAAGGGTTGGCTACACTGCGAGTTTTGAATTTTTTTGCCGTTTGCGTTAAGTTGTTTTGTTAGATATATTTACGGGAATGAAAGTAGGGCTAATTGCGTTGGTAATGAATCAAACAATAGTTATAAACATAACATAGCGCCTGTAATCCTCGTTTAGGCAGAGAAAAGTTCTCTGTCAAGTTTTTAGACTTATGTATCCTGCTTATGCGTACAAAGTTTCATTAAAATCGGTTCAGTCATTTCGAAAAAAAATCACTTGAAAGTTTGTATGAAATGCCGTAAGACGGTAACTCTCTTAATATTACTTTTGATAATTAATATTGTGAGCAAAGGTTACTCTTAATAGGTTGACCACTAATTTGACCTCCCCAAAAAGCTTAGGTGTTTTTTTTCAGGCGTGGCAATATGGTTGCCAATGTCCTTTCCATAATAACAATGAGGCGATGATGGCCAATGCCAGCTTTGTAAATATCAACTTTGCAAAAACTTTGAAAAAATGCATATTATATAGGATAACTCATGAAGTAATTTTTTAAGTATTTTTTTTTAACCAACTTGTACTTACAGTTTACACCACACATACAAGTTATTGGACAACCAATAACTTGTATGTGTGGTGTAAAAAATAAAAATAGAAATTTGAATAAAAAATAAAAATAGTAATAAAATTAGGAAGTAAACAATATGGTAGACGTGAAGAATAAACAAAACATTTTTAGTAGACAGAATAAACACAATGAAATTACAATAAAAATGTACAAAACTCGTGTCATCTTAAAACTATATATTTTTTATTAGGGATTATATTATGTGGATATTTTTTATATGGGCTTGAGAGCTTTCTCCACCGAATGAATCACTTAAATTCAGACCAGTAGTCACGGAGAAATCGGTGAACATACATGAAAAAAAATGATGCTGGAGGAACACATAACCTCCTTTTTAAAAGTTGGTTAAAAATATGTATTCATTTCAATCTGTTGCAAAACACATTAAAGTTTCAATAGCGTTCTAAAATCTCATTACTCTATGTCTCTAATCCATTTATCTAAACCAAAGTCCAATAACTTAAAATTCATGAAGCCATAAGTTGGCCAGTTAAGTGAATCCTAATCTATCTGCTTAGTGCTTAAGTTCGAGTATAGAATTTATGAGCGGAATGCGATATCCGAAGCTTATGAATGCCTCCAAGTTTCTCTTCAAGTTATTTCTGAGTTGGATTTTCGCGTGACGTTATGACTGGTGAGAGAGGAAATGTGTTTTAAACCACCAATACAATTTTGTTATTTACGCTTCTCCGCTTAGGTTTAGTGGAAACGGTTGAGCAGAGAGGAGAGGAGATGTCTCGTAATTGTTTAGAGCAATACGAGAAGAGGCATGAGCGGCGTGCGGTGAGCAGTGTGCTGTGTGCTACGTGCGGCGTGCTGTGAGTGGTGTGCTGTGTGTGGCCTGCGATGAGATTTGTGCTGTGTGCGGAGTGCGGCGTGACGCCTTGCATATCATCTCTCCTCTCCGCTTTGCACATCTCCGCACAGCTTCGATAGATACACCCTTTACACATCTCCTCTCCTCCCCGCTTCGCACATTTCCTAGCTTCATTTGTTTATTTCCTCCGCACTCGCTGTTGCAACAAGCGTGACGCTTGAGCGTGAGTCTCGAGACCAGTCGTTTACGATGCATCGCTCAATAAGAACGTAATGCTAATTCTCTTATTTCGACTCTTCCATCCCTTTATTATCTCTGTACTTCCCAAATCGTTTAGATCGACACCTTTTTTAATTTAAACGAGAAATCGTTGTGAATACTCTCTCTCGCCCTACACACGGTCCGGTGGCCAATATAATTGAATCGAGATATGTACATATACTTTCAACCCTTTTTGATACTTTCATTAGAGCCCTAATAGGGTCCTGTAATAAGTATTGGCTTTTTAGAAACGTTATAATTTATTTGGGTATTTACGAAATTAATTTGATTGATTTTGTGCTGTTGGTGTTTTCATTTATTATTAATTGATTTAGTGCAAATAATATTATTGCCAAATGATTTATGTTCCGGATAGTATCAGAAAATATGACCTGAGGTCATCGCATAATAACACGATTATTTTCTAAAATAATAAATAACCTTTTGTTCATTGTCAAACGTCAAATCATTGTGTTAAAAACTTCACTGTTGCTGTTGTTGTTGTTGTTGTTATTCTGTTGTTTGTTTTGTTTGTGTGTTTGTTTTGTTTTACCTAGGTGTAATTGTTAAGATAAATCAAAATATCTAGCTCTAACTCACTAAAAAATAACTTTGAAGCTCAAACCAAATTCAAGACATGACGTCAAGCATCATAAATATTTCGAACACCATTGGTACACTACAATAAACAATTAAATATAACAAAGACGTTACAAACAATTTGTTATTTGTAACACCTTTTTTAAGTTTATTATTAGTGAATTTTCACCTAATCCCATTAAATCAACTCTTGCATGTAAGTTTCAAACAATATTTAAAGTTTACACTTGAAAAACTCCGAGCTTTATATTATTTCAGCATAAACGCGAATTAACGACTGCTAAATTATTGTCAACCCTATTTCTGAAGCTATTAAGTGGATATTAAGTGGATATTAAGGTCATTACAAAATAACAGTCTACTGAAATTGATTTTGACCAGTCGCGAATTTTGGTCGAAATTAATAAACAAATCATTGAAATAAAATTAATATAATACAAGGTGTAAACGGGCGCTTCATGAACGCAGCAATCAAGCATTCTGTACATAAAATAAAGTAACTCAACGCAAAAATTATTTCTTTTTGGGTAAAAAATAACGGTTTATGGTAGGACTCAATGAAACGCACTTAAAACATTATAATGATGGATGCATTGTACAGGGGTCAAGTTACAACATTAAAAAAACTTTTTTAAACTTGCGTTAAGTTGAAACTTTGACCTCTAATATCTCCGTAACTAGAAAGCTCTGTAACAAGAAGGTGATTTTAATTTTTTTTAATTTCAGTTGTAGTAGTAGTAATCGTAATGCGGTTCACAGAATACATCTACCTACCAAGTTTCAACTTCGTAGTCCTCATAGTTTCGGAATAAAGTGGCTGTGACATACGGACGGACAGACAGACATGACAAATCTATAAGGATTCTGTTTTTGCCATTCGGCTACGGAACCCTAAAAACGATCACAGTGACAGGCCTCGGAAAGCAGGCTAAGCCGTTGGTCCCGGCTGTCGATTGTATTGTAGATCTTTGACAGTCGTTACAGGTAGTCAGTGATGTAAGCTTTTAAACTGTGATGTGATGTGATGTGTGTGTGATGATCTCTATCCCGTTTGTAGTGTAAGGTAGTCAGTAGCCTGAAAATCTGACAACCAGTCTTACCAAGGGGTATTATCCAGTACTAACTGGGTTGTGGATTTCAGATAGGCAGTCGCTCCATGTAAAATACTGATATTCAGCTGCATCCGGTTAGACTGGAAGCCGAC
Source organism: Noctua fimbriata (assembly GCA_905163415.1). Taxonomy (NCBI): domain Eukaryota; kingdom Metazoa; phylum Arthropoda; class Insecta; order Lepidoptera; family Noctuidae; genus Noctua; species Noctua fimbriata. Next base: position 3,738,827 of record LR990934.1, read on the forward strand.
CCCAGCATAGTTGGAAAAAAAAGGCTTGGCAGATGATGATGATGCCGCTGACAACTCTTGAACGCAGTTTTATGTGTTGATCGCGTTCAGTTTCAAATCTGAAATTTGGTCTTGCGGCGATAATGCTTCAGTACCTTAGTGCTCACCTTCGCATTTAATCCTATGCATAATTTTAGACCAAGCTAACTTGTGCGTTGTGTCAGTGAACAGAAGATTCTTTTTAATACAAAAACAAATGGAACATAACATTGTATAATTTTCCATTTCTATTTACTAGCCCAGTCAATTTCAACGCCTCCACAGCAAGATGCAATCTCTGGTGACAACCCCCTGACAACTTCAACCATCCATCAGAAAACCTTCCACCTGGACAAGAGTTGCCGTGGCCGACCTGGAAATCTCTAAACAGAACCCAAGTCAGTCGGAGCAAAGACAATCTCTGCAGATGGGGTTCATGAACGGCTCAGACTTCAAGTGCGTATGCGGCGTCTCCCCACAAACAATGACCCACCTTCCATCTTGCCCTATCACCTGCGCTATTGATGATTTATCTACTGCATCAGTGAGCGGGGTTCACGTGGCTGAGTTTTGGGCTAAACATATTTAAACTTTTGAAGAAGATTTTCCATTTACTTTTGTAGTTTTACAGACATTACCAAACAAATTAAAATCTCTAAATGTCTCATAAAACACTACACTGAAAAGCACAAGACAGTACCAACAGCCATAACTTGTATCGAAAGTTTAAAAACAAAAGGCAAATTGATAACAGCAAAGGCTTCGAGCGATAACCTTTTAATAACGACTTGTTTCCTTTGAAAGAGATTGGAGGTTTCTTGGTATATTGCTTTTGTAAACTAGAACTATAAAAGAAAAGAAAAGAAAAAAGATGTGTTTCTTATAAGTTCTGGTTACTAGGTATTCACATTTAAAATATGGTTTTTAGAAACGTTTTGTACTTTTGGACAGCCTCGTTGGTCTAGTGGTCGCAAGCGACTGCTGAGCATGAGGTCCTGGGTTCGATTGCCAGGTCGGGCAAAATGTTTTATTTATTTATTTTACTATTTATGTACACACAGTAGACAACACAGGAAAATAACATTACATTACACAACATACAACACACAACAACAACAACACAACACATTCACAACACAACACAACATAACATAACATAACACTCAACAAACACACAATAACATTAAATTTTTTGTTATTGGGTTTTCTCATCAGGAATTTCTCAGTAGCAGCCACGGTGCCTGGATTTGTGCCCGGTTGATGGCAATAGAGTCGCTCCCTATTACATGGAACTAAAACATAACTGGTGAAATGTGGGTGTACTACTTATTAGGTAAGTATACCTCTGCCTAATCCCTCGGGGATTGAAAGAAAGAAAACATGCGACAATAACACAATATGGAATAAAAATAAAAGTTAAAACTAAACAATAAAAAAATTGGATAATATTGTGTGTCGCACGGCTGCGCCAAATAGGTCCAATTCAGCAAACTACCGAGCAACTAGTTCCTGAGGCTAGTTTTCAACTAGACCTGAGATGGTGACGAGACGGACGTAAAACGGTTTTGTACTTGCAGGCGTGATGTTATGTTATCGTCTCAAGCTGGATATGTGAGATTTCTTCTTAGTGCGAAGCATCGTGAGGATATACATCTCACGATTTATCCGGATTTGGGAGTGGAGCTCGTGGCTAAATAATAACAGCCGCTTGGGTCGTTCTTCAAGATTAATCAGCGCTTGCCAAGGTCTGTCCGTGGATGGGTGACCACCCATTATATACCGAGTTTCCACCGTGCCTCGGAAAGCACGTTAAACCGCTGGTCCCAGATCTTTGACAGTCGTTGCAGGTAAGTCTGACAACCAGTCTTACCAAGGGGTATCGTATTACCCAGTACTAACTGGGCTGTGGAAGTCAGATAAGCACTCGCTCCATGTATTTTACATGGAGCGAGTGCTTTTATCAAGTGTGAACCATGTTTGAAGGTAATAATGTACTCACATAGACTTCTTCTTCAATCGGTCTCTAATTACTGAGGATCGTGGTCACTGGACCCCTTTAAACGGACAATCTGCCTCCATCGACTCCTGTCCAAAGTTGCCATCACCACCTGCTGAAATTTGCTTGAGGACATAGCCTCTTTTACTTGGTCGGACCATCGTGTTGGCGACCGGCCTGGTGCTTTTGCCTTCGGTATTGCCAAAAATGACCAGCTTTGCAAGGCTGCTATCTAAATACGCTGTAGGCAAATTGTAGACGTCCTCACATAGACATAGAGTATTAAGCACAACATTAGACCAACGAAAAAAATTAAACAACTCGCATTTTAACTTAATTTTATTTCCTTCTTAAAATTCAAATTCGTCCAGCTGCTTCCCGAGATCAGCATAAAACAAGCGTATGTTTTAATAACACGGCACAATATCCAAAACGGGGCAATAATAAGAGCTCAGAAAGCTATTACATCGGTGGTGGAGCAATTTGGGGCTATTCCGCCGTGAAAATCGCCAGCCAGTTTACAATAAATCCACATTTCACGTACTATTTGTGCTCGAACACACTTCTCGTGGAGGAGTCGAGTGAAAACGTGTGTTGTGTGCTGATACGAGGGTAGTGGAGCTTTCTGGTGCATTTAGTATGGTTGCTTCACTTTTGAAGTGTTTTGTCAGGACAGTTTTTTGAAAAGACTTCTCTGCCTGCGTCGGTGTTCCCGTGTTCATCATAATTATGACTCCAATCTATACAGTGTGTTTGGCTACCGGTTACCAATACTTTAAGGGCATATTATATACTCATTTCTATCGCTCGCATCGCTTAATGGCATTACATTGCTCGATGACCTTGATGATTTGATCCCTGTACTGGTTTTTGTTGACTTGCCCCGCACATTTCACAAAATTTAGGTTTTTATTTATTATTTAAAAATATTAAAAGAAATAACAGAAAAAAAACAATACAGATTATTAAGTATATCATTACGTATTTGTTGTTACAAAATTCATGCCGATCTATTCAGCCGTTACAGAGATAATTTACAAGGTTAAGGTTGAAAAAGAACCTATTTTCTACGATTAACCAAAAAAAATTGAGAAGGTTTATTAAAATTTTAAACAATACAATTTATTTGTGATGAATTTAACTATAACATACTTTTTTTACACGGAAAACGCACGAAGGGATTCATCAACAAATTTCTTTGAACAAACGCTGTTTTTGGGATTTGAGCCATGTAATGCCCTTAAGCCGGCCATAGACGATAGGTTATACATGACAAATTTAAATTTGCATTGCAAAACCTTCATGGAAAACTGAGTTCCGTAGAGGACACACGTAACTGCAAGTCTGTCGGTTGGCTCATTTGCAAGCATGTTATCACCGAAACACACAAAAATTTCGTTGCTTTAGTGGGTTCATAACTTGTTTAAAAAAAAAAAAAAAAAAATACGGAGAACATTTACATTTACAGGCCAGGATAACTACAGTTTTCGGCTTCACACGTTCACGCATACTTGCACAGTTTGACTGTACTGGCAAAACTGCACATGCCAAACCTGTCGTCTTTGGCCGGCTTTATAAATCGTATGGCTCGTGGCGAAACGGTTTGGTACACTACACGTATATTTCACGGTATTTCCCAATACTAACAATACCCAAAATTCGTCCACCAGCTCAAGCAATTGACCATAAGTAGGGGTCTCCTACAGTTAGCATCTACAATGCCACACTTCGGCTGATTTTCGAAATTGCAACGTGACGCGCCAACAATAAAGCTTTTGTATTTTCAATTTGTAGACGCAGTACTCGAATATTTTTGCCGCACATTTTCAATGGCTGTTGTCTGGGAGTATAGAAATTTGGAAAACGTCTTTTTGAATTTAAAGCTGCTGAAAGTACTTAAACTTGTCTAGATATGGTGTCGTTTGGCAAACTCGGCTTTATCTAGCTGCTGAATTGCCAAACATTGTCTTTTAATTCTCCCTTTTTGGTCACCAGATAAGCAGTTAAGCGTCACGCGTCTTGCAACAGCAACTGTGGAAAAATAAATGAAAGGAGTTGGTAAGAGTGTGCGAGTTATGATGATGTGCATTGAAAATGGGATCGTATGACCATTGTATAAAGTGGAAAAGTATCTGCATATCGACGCGGACGTCAAGCGTCACCCCGCACATGTTCGCGACACGGTCGCGCGCCTTTACACAATGGTAATACGGTCGTGTTTTCAATGCAGCTAGTAAATTGCTCGCGTATTTTTTCCTTCTGTTTGAACTCACGTACACATGTGAATATTACGGACTTAGGTTTTTCCGACAGGAATTTCACAGTAGCAACCCAGGACTCGTGCTAAGGTAATGGCAATAGGCTCGCCCCTAACTTAGTTTGAACTGGTGAAATGTGACTATACCACACAAGGTGGAAGAGACACCGAAGCCAAAACGGTTACCACGTATTCAGTACATCATTCTGAACTGAACTTTCTATCTGAGGGCACATAGAAAGTTTTAAAAATACCATTTGAGGTAATCCTCGAGGTGTCCCATGGTACACATGTAATGGCGTGATTGATGGCCGATGGGGCCGATAAGTTCTGGAGTGGCGACCTCGAACCGGAAGACGTTGCGTTGGAAGGCCTCCCACTAGGTGGACCGATGACCTGGTGAAGGTTGCAGGGATCCGCTGGATGCGGGTCGCACGGGACCGGTCAATGTGGCCACACTTGGGGGAGGCCTATGTGCAGCAGTGGACGTCTTTCGGCTGAAATGATGATGATGATGATGGTAATGGCGTGACGTCATGTTATGTGATTTGCTGACGATAAAAACTGCTGTCAATGCCACATCTCCCATACTTCTCTACTCCAAGTTGATTCCGTTAATGATGGACATCCGTTCTCGTTTTATCTCCTATACACACGTATAGGAGAAAAAAACGTAAAAAGCACAACAATTAATGGCGGTACCTACACAGGTACCGCCATTAATTGTTGTGCTTTTTACGTTTTTCGGCTAAAATATCGAGGATGTTGTTCCGGTATTAAGCTTGATGGATGCGCAATTATTGCGTTTTGGGAAAAAAATGGTGGACGTTTATGTATTTGGAGATGGAACTGTGCCATAATAAGGTTCGGATTGATAGTTTGCAGTGAAAAATCACTCTAGTATTGTCACTGGAACCAAACAGATAACAGCCGCTCCCGGCGATCTTTAGGTTAAGCCACGCTTGCCTAGGTTGGTCCGTGGATGGGTCACTGCCCATTACATACGGAGTTTTCTCAGTGCCTCTCAAAGCACGTTATGCCATTGGTACCGGCTGTCATGTGTAGATCTTTGTCAGTCGTTACAGGTAGTAGTGGCAGTAGCTGTCTGAAGGTCTGACAACTAGTCTTACCGAGCGGTATTATTGTTATACCTAGTCAGAGGTCAGGTAGGCAGTCGCTCCATGTAAAACACTGGTATTAAGCTGCATCCTGTTAGACTGGAAGTCGACCCCAACATAATTGTACAATTTTTTTTGTTAATTATGCGAGCAACTTTTATAATAATTAATACAATATAGGGATCCGCTGGATGCGAGTCGCACGGGACCGGTCAATGTGGCGACACTTGGGCGAGGCCTATGTTCAGCAGTGGACGTCTTTCGGCTGAAATGATGATGATGATGATAGACCCGACAATTCTTTGCACTGTTTCTACAACTTGACAAAACATACAAACAAGGAGCTCCTGGCTAAATAATAACAGCCGCTCAGGTCGATCTTTAGGTTAAGTCGTGCTTACCTAGGTTAGTCCCTGGATGAGTAATCCCCTATTACATACCGAGTTTCCTCCGTGCCTCGGAAAGCACGTTGAACCGTTGGTCCCGGCTGTCAATTGTAGATCTTTAGCAGTAGTAAAATGTAGCCAGTGGTCTGTGTGAAAGTCTGACAACCAGTCAAGGGGAATAGTATTGTATACATGTGAAATACTGGTACTCAGCTGCATTCTGTTAGACTGGAAGCCGACCCCAATATAGTTGGGAAAAAGCTAGGCTAAGTAAATTATGTGAGCAACAGTTATAATATAATCCTAGCGACCCTACAATGTTTTGCACTGTGTCTACAACTTGATAACACATCAACTTGTATTTTCTTTCGTTTTTATGTAAGAAAACAGTAATACCCTCTGGAATAAATTCTCTAAATTATGATCGTGAAAACCGCATCAAATTCCATTCTATACTCTAGAATTCTAGACGATATAAGTGCTCACAAACGAAAATAGACTTTAATATTTATTAAATTGACAAAAAAAATACCTGACGAAGCCCTTGACCATAAAAGATACCGTATCTCTCATTGTCATCATTAAATATAGACAAATATCTTATCGTGAGCTCTCATGTCTTGTGTTAGATATAGATAGACAGACTACACCTTGTTTACTGTACACCAAAATTGTGTCAGCATCTATGGGGATCAGTACCATCATCAACATTCATCTTCATCTTTTATTAAATACTGTTAAACTCCCATTTTCTAGGCATAAGTCATTCCCCAAAATTTCCACATCTAAATCATAAATGCATAGCCATATTAAATCACGAGGCTGTTTCATGTTCCCGCTAAGATATCCCAACAAACATAGGTATTAACAAAGCATCTGGTTTAACTCAACTTTTGTTCCGCTACCCTCTTTCTGGCCTCGGCCAGGGTGAGAACACGGTGACTGGGGCGCTAGCGGGAGCGGTTGTGAGTGAGGCCGCGTGCGAGGCCGCGTGGGACGCCACGTGCGAGGCCGCGTGCTCCGTCGCTGGTATCGCCACGTTTCACACGTCGCTTCTCCGTGAACAAATTATTGAAGGAACTGGCTGGCCGCAACGCTACGTGCGCTAAACGTTCAACACCGCGAGCGATGTCATCTGCGGGCTCCGCCGAGTAACGCTGCATTTCAAGCAAACGCGCGTAAAATCGCTTGTCCATAAGCGCATACATTGCCATAATGTTTGAATTTATTGCGGATACGCCGCAAAACGCGCCGCGTCTCCGTAAATGAACCCTAAGTACATTAACGAGGGGTCACTTTTGAAGATAGACTTCAGCGGCCGTTTTGCACCCGAGATTTATAATACGCCATATTTCGATATGTCGCGCCCGGCTCAGCACCCTGACCAAGGCCTCTATTGCAATAATTAGATACGTGCGGCTGGCTTGAAAGCCAGGCTTCCAGAAGTTTGTGTGTTTTGTCTTAAATTGTCTATTTTGTTGTGTATTGTCAGAGAGAAAATTAGACTTGTGTCGTTTCGCTAGGTTGAGTGTGAATAATGTCAGAACTTGAGACGTGTATGCAAATATACGTGTGTGGATGGGACACCGACGTGAAAACGGTTACCATGTACTCAGTACATCATTCTAAACCCTCTCATATCGTAATTCATCGGTAATTTTAAAAAAAATCTGCTGTTCCATACATTTTGACCGTGTATTGCACTTTTGTTGGAAACAGGTGATTTTTTTTTTAATTTCCGGTGAAAAATTGCGATGTGTTATGATGAGGAGGAGCTCGTGGCTAAATAATAACAGCCGCTCGGGTCGATCTTTAGGTTAAGCCGAGCTTACCTAAGTTGGTCTGTGGATGGGTGACCACCCATTACATACCGAGTTTCCTCCGTGCCTCGTCCCGGGTGTCATTTGTAGATCTTTGACAGTCGTTAGGGAGTCAGTGGCCCAAAAGTTCTGACAACCAGTCTTACCAAGGGTTATCGTATTACCCATTACTAACTGTGGGGTTGTGGAGGTCAGATAGGCAGTCACTTCATGTAAAATACTGGTAGTCAGCTGCATCCGATTGGAATGGAAGCGACCCCAACATTGTTTTAGGAACAGACTAAGCAGATGATGCCCGTATACTTACGAAGAAAAACTGATTCCTTTGCAGCCTTCTCGATTCACCCTGTTCGCCTCATCTTCGATTGGTCATGTTTCTCACTCCATACCAGGCAAAATTGTAAGCTCCAACTGCGGGCAACTGTTTTTCCAGATCAACTCATCTACATTAACCTGCAAAACAGAACACCATTGTTCCGGTTTTGCACGTTAATGTTGATCGGTTTTGATACCTATGTAGATAGATAAGTTGTAAATGCCACACAACCCAAGAACAGCTGTGCGGGGCTGTTGGAGCGCCTGATGAATTCGTCGAAGCAACGAGCGACAATGCGTCCTGTTTTAGTTTTAAGTGTTTATGTAATAATTTTGCTAGTCATTACCTCGTTAGTACACTGTTTTTAGTAATTTCATTTTCTCCTCGTTTTATTTTATCTAAGTCCTGTTTGCAACTTTCAAACTTAGTGGTTTAAGCTGTGCGGTGTCTGTCAGAAAATTTAAGATTGTAATTGAATAGACACATGATTAGTCAATAGGGAAGGCCAGGTTAAAGCTCATTCTAGATGGCGTGTCCATAGCTTAGTCCCAATTTGACCAATGAGGTCAAGCTGTATTGAAATATAAATATACATTGAAAAAGTTTCAACCAATGGCGATACTTGGTGCAAGCTATGCTAGTACCATTACATTTACAGTTGCCTTCCCCATTGAAAAACATTTTAAGAGCTATCAAAACACATTAACAAAAAAATATAAAAACAAAAAATAAACGAAAATTCTGCCATAGATTTTGAATGGCAATAGCAACCTGTGACGCCACTTTACATAAGTACTATTTTTTGATATCAAAGCTATTAAAATCTAATTTTACAGTTAATTGAAAATTAGTCGGCTTGTCAGGCTTAAAATAGTATAGTTTTTATTTTTATTTTGAACCCAATTGAAAAAGAAAAATCAAAATATTTTATTTCACTTAGACCTACATGGTTATAAAACGTCAAGAAAAGGTGTAAGTACTAAAAACCCACTGCCTTGAAATTCTTCAAAACGCAGCAGAACACATAGCCACATTAACTGTCTTTTATTATAAACCGCGTTCAACGCTCAAAAGATAAATCAAAATACTGGGGTTCCGGACAATGGACGTTTATGGCCGTCATTTCGAACCGGGGTCGAAAACACCCCGGGTTCGAAAATACCCCGGCATGTAATAACACGACCTTACTAATTTCAGCTATCAATTTCATATGTGCTAATGGTTTCATATTGTTTCGCTTTCTTGTGCAAATCGTGTGTGATGTTTGTTGTTGCAGCAACAAGGACTCATTAATACACACAACATTCATTAAAACACAAATGACACATTAAACACACACAATACATTAAACATACCAATACAACACAAAACAATAAACAAATTTATGTTGACAGCCGATGACTGTAGGTGACGTGCAAGTCACTGCAGCGTGTGATGAATGGACAGTCGAGCCTGTCGGCTATCATCATCAGCACGCTGTTGGAGCTGCCGCGAACCCTGCGCACCAGGGACGCGCTCTGCTTACGCATCGTTACATAAAAGCAGTCGACGCTAGCGACGTCGAACATGGCCGAGGCACTAGAATGTCTCGGTTGCCCCATCAGCGCTATGCGTTTTTATATTGGACGCGGAGGGCTTCATATGCTTTTTGAGTGTGATTCACCCACAGGCTATTTTAGTTATATCTCTCTGTTATTCGGGTATTATCTTTGAGTGATGCCTGAATATTCAGTTAATCAAAACACTGTTAAATGAAAGATTTTAGTTAGTGGAGCCAAAAATACTTCTACATTTTCCCTAGATCAGTATTTCCCCAAGGATCGTTATAAAAACAATGGAAAATAATTTTAAAGTCTTTATTTTTCTATTTCAAGGTGTTATTTTTTACATTTCATACAATTTTACAAATAAAATAAATATTGACAAATTTTTATCTCACACTTTATTCGTTAACACTCTAGTTTTACTCATCGCAAAGGATTGATTTAATATTCACGCTAACTCTCATTTACAAATCATAAAACAAATTTATAATTAATAAAATTGCCACTTCATTTTTAAATTCAAAATTAAGTTTTAGAGCTGTTGCTTTTTTCGAGGCCGCCTCGGTATGAGTTTCAAGTGTACATTGCCTCGTTATGCTCCCCGACAAAGGAAATAGTACCTTTTTTTGCTCAATCCGAGGCAGCCTTCAGGAACAGCTAAACAGTCGTTTAACAACTGCTTCATATAATTTAGTTTTATATGATACGCATTAGATACACAAACTATTAGTATTATACGTTGTACAATATAATTTGGCATATTTCCATAAATCTATTTATTACAACAATACAATAAACCATTCAAACGCTCTAATGTATAATCTCTACGTACAAAAAACCTTTCATTTTTAATAATTAATAAACCTTTAGACTAATTTTACACTTCCGTAACTTCACTTAGTTAACTTACTTGTAAACTGTCCTATATAATTCCTATTTCATAATTACTTAACTAATTAAAATAATTAACACATAAGGTCAGTCATTTCTTTTACTAAAGTTCTGTTTGAGACTGTTTATCAATTATCAAATCCTTCAATTCTACAGTGTCTTCAAAATCATACTGTACTACATTGTCGGGAACGAAATCAGGTGTGCCAACCTACATTGGAGTGACTCTTTCTGGTTCTTTCACCTCCTTCAAGGTAAACACTGTCCGTCTTATCGCACCGCCTTCGTACCGGGCATTTGAGACATGGTGCAATACCTCTGGCAATGATTCCCCATCAGAATGCATCACTGTATCATCAGTCAGGTTCCCGCTTTCGTCTCGTCAAGATCTGTGAAGGAACTCCGAAGTTAGAACCTTCTGGTTGTTGGCTTTCAGGACCTTCTCGTGATGCCTTAGTCGATGGACAATCTCGTCATGAAGAACATTGAAACACATGGCAGTGAGAGCTAGGCCAGTCATGATGTATATTGAGCAGAACCAAACTGTCCCAGATGAAGCTCCATTCTTCTGTGTCGCACCTGGAGCCAAATGTCCAAAACCAATCGTACTTAGACTCATGAAGCAGAAATAAACTCCATCTATTGGGCTCCAACCTTCCAACTGGTACAAAACTAGAGCTCCAAAGAAAATGTATGTGAAAATCGCCGCCAAACATAATGAAATAGGAGCTAGGATAGAGAATCCTCGAAGAGAGACTTTAGAGTCAGTGTCAGTACAACTCATGGAATCGCAGTCTCTTAGGAAGCTCAAACCTTGAGTCTTGTCCTTGATTGAATTTGTGCTAATACTGTGGGCTTGAGATGCTGAGATTATTGTCCCTGATGGTGATCTGACGTAGTATGGTTCCTGTAGATGTAAGGTCTGATGTCTGTAGTCATCCTGTCTCCTGACCTTTTCCTTTCTTTCTTTACTGGTCATGGTCCGTTCGTCGAGGCAGCAATATCCGCACTTTGTGCATATACAGCAGCAAAGAGCTCTGCTGAACACGCTCCTGGCTAGTCGTGATAGAAGAGCCCCTACTACGGAGAGGTAGAGGAGTGTTAAGGGTATGCCTATTACGGCATAGCCTATTGTGACTGCTTTTCCTAAGGCTGTCCTTGGTGCTACGCTGCCGTAACCTGCGAAAAATATATATTTTATGACACTTGTTTCTCTAGGAAAGATTTATACAACATTATTTTTAGTAAATGCGAAACCTGAATATAGTTTGTTCAGAATAAGTAACTGAATCGATTCCAATAATTTTGAAACCGTGTTATAGTTTTTCAAAAAATATTTAAAAAAGGCTACAAGTTGGACACCGGGTGATACTAAGTACCTATCGCAATCATTTAGATACCTACTGCCAAATAAAATGAGATTAAGACGACGCTGAAGGTGCGCCGCGTGCTGACCACGTTTTTGTGCAGACAACCAGGTAACAGAACAAGCTTATAACTTTGTGATTTTTCATGATACAGTTTTGAAATTTTGTACATAGATTCTTTACATAAAAATACTAGACACGTGGTTCAGGTTTCGCATATACTAAAACTATTGTTGTATATGTATGGGATGGGATTCGAGTAGAGTAGAAGTTTTTGGCTTAAATTGATTGTAAAATAAGTTCAGCAAGGTTTAGAATTTACTGTTGATTGCTAGGATAGTAAACTAGAAGTATTTGAAAATTTTACTATAATTGCATGGTGCGCATCGATGTATTTTCATGAATCAATAAATGTGATTTCTGGTGAAACAACTTATTTAAGGCATTTTTCTGCTAGTAGAAAACCGAAAACCACGAAGTTTATTCTTACCTTCTGTCTACTATATTCTTAAAACAATAAAATTAAATCTTACCAATAGTAGTGAGGACAGTCAGAGAATAAAGGAACGCCTTCGCGAAGTTCCACTCATAGTCATCCACCACCAACGCAGGCGCTGATTCCAGCGCCCTTGCCCCTCCATACTGTGCAGACACATCAGCTGCTACTCTCGCCACCAGCTTCTCCTGAAACCTGGCGATCTCCTGAGCAGCTAACCTTGTCCAATTCTCTTTATACAAAATGTTTAAAGATACCGTGATCTCCCAAATACTTTCCACTGTCTGAGATCTCAATTCTGCACTCGCTTGACTTATAGTCCCGTTTAGTTTCGACAGAGGTACTGACTTCTGATTCTCAGATGCTTGATACGACGTGGTAGCAAGAGTTTTCTGGTGAATCTTAGCTGCTCCGCCTTCGATAGCCAGGAATATGAAAGCACCGACTAAAGTGTAAGCTAGGAGTAAAGTAAAAATGCCCAGATTTGTCACACATCCTGCGATGAAGCTCTTTTTCTTGCTCTTTTTAGTCTTGACGCAAAGACAACACGTTGTGATGACATCTTCGTCGATTCTGTAGTTCTCGGATTTTCCATTCTTTTTGTATTTTCCGTTCGCATGGTTCTTTTTCTTCAAACTCTTGTCCATGTTCGTCTTCATGAGTGCGAAAGCTCGAGGTCGTCAAAAAATATTAAGACCACTTTGATTAGAAATAAATTTCTCGTGATCCTTATGGAGAGGTAGAGACAGAAATCCATCTGAAACAAAAGAGACCACGTTTATTTACTCTTCCTGGAGTTTTATTAGTTTCGAATGAGCTTTGGGCTGGGAGGTCTATATAAACCCAAATTCAAGAGAATAAAACTGCTTTACTAGAAAAAGGCGGGTGTAATAAACGGAAAAGAAAGGATAAAGTAAAAACGGTAAAAAATAAAGAAAGATTTATTAGCATACGTGGTAGAAAAATATGTAGGAAAACAGGTTTGAATGTTTTGTTAAGCCTTTTCTGATTATATTGTAATGTAAAAACACAGTTTTGTATATTTAAGTAGAACAGCTATATCAATGAGACGTTCGTTGTTATGCTGCTGTTTTTTTCCTGTTACAGTTAATGTTTTGCTTAGTCTGTGTCCCTGGATTTGAGCTGACATTGTACTGGATTTGTTTTTGTTGTCTACTTTATTTCAACTAGGCTTAGGTTTATTTTATGACTTAAGTGTACAGATTGTTGTCTAAATAAGATTCCGAGACTTTATAGGCCTAGGAGAAATAAAATTGAAAAGGTCATGGCTATATTTTTTGCTACTCTTAGACCCTTAGAATGTGATATCTACCAAATAAAATTGAAATTTAAGAGAATATTAATGAATTTGTTTGGTCCATTGTTATTGCGTTTTTTGTCATCGGTAGCAGCTTTAATTTGTGTCCGGTTGATGGCAATAGGCTCGCTACCTGGAACTTAAACATAGATAGTGAAATATGGGTATACTGTAGGCGCATATCTGCCTTACCCTGCGTGGAAAACAGGCATGGTGGATAGTAATATAGTAATGTAAATAAATAGATATTATCGGTTATGCATGCACGGCTAAAACCATCATGCAAAACCTAACATGTATGGCCTTCATAACTGATCTGCGACTGAGTATATGCGAAACCTGAATATAGGTTGTTCAGAATAAGTATCTGAATCGATTCCAATAACTTTTAAACCATGTTATATTTTTTCCCAAAATTATTTTAAAAAGGCAAAAATTTGGACAGCGAGCGTCACTAAGTACCTATAGCAATCATTTAGGTACCTACTGCCAAATTATTATTATCAATGAGCTCAAGACGACGCTGAAGGCGCGCACGCGGGCGCGCCGCGTGGTGACCACGTTTTTGTGCGGACAACCAGGTAACAGAACAAGCTTATAATTTTGTCATTTTTCATGATACAGTTTTGAAATTTTGTACATAGATTCTTTACATAAAAATACTAGATACGTGTTTCAGGTTTCACATATACTAAAACTAATGTTGTGAACGTTGCTGAACCAAGAGGAGTTTAAGGATCGTAGCTACAGGTGGCACTCTGTGGTTACTGATAACGCCTATGGGAAAAAAGGCTGAGTTTATGTAAACAATTAGATAGTATTTAATCAACCATGTTTAACCTACCCCACAATAAAATAATTCTGCCAACCGATTCTCAAGTAAGCGCCATGATCGCGGGTTGACTGTCAACCCGCGATCATGGCGATTGCAATAGCGTCGAAATATCGGGAGCTCAAAATAATAAACAATTCCGGAAGATAACCCGTAAGTGACAGTATAAGTTTAACTGATTCTCAGTTAAAACTATATTAAGGCATAACAAATTGCTGTGTTTCAGCACTAGTGCACAACGATATCTTCGCGTATATCTGCATTAGCGACACAAATTACAGACTGTGTGATTGTCGGCACAGTTGTGTATTGTGCGAACTGTGTGCACTGTGCAAATTGTTATGTTGAGATGTCTTGAAGATTGTAGGAAGTATGGATGATTTAGTTAGAATTCATTTTACAGTTGCTATAATGTTGGGAACATTGCTCGCAGAACGGATACCCGATGGGGCCGAAAAGTTCTGGAGTGGCGTCCGCGAACCGAAAGACGTTTCGTTGGAAGGCCTCCCACTAGGTGGACCGGTGACCTGGTGAAGGTTGCAGGGATCTGCTGGATGCGAGTCGCACGGGACCGGTCAATGTGGCGACACTTGGGGGAGGCCTATGTCCAGCAGTGGACGTCTTTCGGCTGGATGATGATGATGATGATAATGTTTGAGTGATTCATTTCTTTTACTCGTACTTTTGCAAAAGTAAAACTTTGTTGCTGTGTTGTGTTGCTCGTTTTGGTTTGCGATCAATAAAAACAAATCATTTAGGCACTATAACGTAATGGTGCCTATGCTTTTCCCAATTATGTTGGCATCAGCTTCTGGTCAAACTGGATGCCGCTGAATATTATACAAGGTGTAAACGGACCCTTCTCAAAGCCGTCAACCAAGCATTCTGTACATCAAACTCTACGTAAAAAACTATTGCTGGGGAACGTCTTTTTTGTGGTGAACAGTCACGTTTTACGGTAGGACTCAATATAACGCACTCAAAACACTGTGCATTGAATAGTAGAAGGGTTATCGTAAAAAGTTTTAAAGTAAAGTTATAACATTAAATACCTGTAATTAAGAAAAAACCTGTGAAAAAGTTGGAATTTTGACCCTCAATATTTCCGTAACTAGAAGGTTCCCAGATATGGTATAGAACAAAAAAAATATCACAATGACGGGGAGAACAAGTGCCTATCACCTTAGTTAAGGGTACTTTTATACCCATTATAGCTACTGCCTATTTGACCTCCGCAACGCAGATACTGAGCGACAAGGTAGGTGGACTTTCTGGCTTCTGTTTCCCCGACTCAACAGCAGCCGAAATCGTCCGCTTTCCGTCCGAGAGACGGAGGGGTATGATGTGTAAGGGTTAGTCACCCATCCAAGTATCCTCCTCAGCAAGCGATGTTTAACCTTGACGATCAACTATCGTGCTATTGTTATTATTAAGCCAAGAGCTTTTACGGTTAGAATCGCAATCAAAATAACTGTAATTTTCATTTGCCTACAAAACCTCCCATAAATAGAGCTCAAAATCCTACATTTCCCTACAAATGTAGACTATAACTTAAGGAAACGCGGGCGTTAATAAAACCTATTTAATCACCTAGGTATTTATTAAGAGGCAACTAATTTACCAAGTTCAGCCATTAAACGCTTTATATCAATGTCGTGGAAATCTCTTTGATTCCGCTACATTACATTCAAAAGATATTTACTGTAAAGGTGTGTGTCTATTCAGCGCGAACATTCGTTCGCGAACATTGATACAGGAAGTTTTGGTTGGCGAATATTGTGAGCAAGCATTGAAAAGCAAGCGTTTGTGTGGTTTCTTAAATGTCATCGGTACCATCGTTTGTAAGAAATACAAATAATAGTCACGAGGAAATATAACAAAATGTGGTACATTTAAAATTCTAAAGCCGCTTTTTCATGTGATATCGATTGAAACAAAAGAAGTATGTAACAGAATAAAATCGCAATCAATACAGTAGTAGAAAATCACTTTTAAAAGTTGCGACGTGTACTGTACAAAAAAGCACGTAAAGTAACGTATATTTACATATTATTAATTAACATTAATTTTAATGTTCCACTGTTGGTAAAAATGTTTGCTAAGGTTTGATGCTGTTCAATAAAAAAAAGGTTCAAAGTTAAAATTGTTACAATGCAACATACATTTTTCTTTTTTGGATGGGAAATCACCCCCGCTCTGGGCGGAGCGGAAGGGAGTGTCAGACTTCTACTGACTAAAACCCACCCATGTTCCTTCTCTGTCCTTTGTGTTCTAGGGCCGCGGTATCTCTTTCGAACAGTCCCGCAGCCCTGGCAGGCATCGGCCCTTGCAGACCCCTTCATTGTTGCTAATAATGTAGGTATCACAAAGTTCGATGCCTGTACTAGGATAAACCTGTATCATAATAATAACTATTTGGACAACAGATTTCCAAACAATATTTAACATTTTTGTTTTTAATAGTCAAATAAATTAGTCTATGTAGGTACACATTTCAAAATGCTTTCAGTCGAATGCTCGCTACGTGCGGCGGCGGTGAAACCGCACCTTTAAAAACATTTTATTAAAATTGTTTACCGGAATGAACATTTTAAAGTTGATACTTTTGTTTTTCATGATTCATTGGTTTACTCATTAATTTTATCAATTGCTCATTCGTTTCCGTAAAATCGTGGTTTTAACGCTTTCCGGGTGGACGGAAACGGTTGCATGATGCATTATTTACGAACTCAGTAAGTAGTGAGGAATAATTCGGTCAGGTCAGAGTACTGGAGTCCACTGCGCCGCACTGGAAGGCTTTACCCAAGATTCGCTACCATACCTGGCCTCCTCCTTCCAAATGCAGTATATCCTGGCCACCTCTGTGAAGTCGTTGGTCCACCTAGCTGGGGAGCATCTCATACTACGCTGTACCATACGCACTCCGGGAGTTCTTTGGTCCCTCGACCATCAGTCCTTCGACAAATATGGCTAGTCTAATGCCGTTCAGCTTGCTTACTCTGCGAGTTATGTATGCAACTGCATTTCTTTCCGGATAATTTAATGTTATCCTTCAAATAAACTTCGAGCCCATCATCATCTGCCTAGCTTTTTCCCAACTATGAGGACCTCGTGACTAAATAATAACAGCCGCTCGGGTCGATCTTTAGGTTAAGCCGTGCTTGCCTAGGTTGGTCTGTGTGTGGTTGACCAACCATTACATACCGAGTTTCCTCCGTGCCTCGGAAAGCACGTTAAGCCGTTGGTCCCGGGTGTCATTTGTAGATCTTTAACAGTCGTTACAGGTAGTCAGTGGCCCAAAAAGTCTGACATAGTTGAGAAAAAGCTAGGCAGATGATATTGGGGTCGGCTTGCCGGATGCAGCTGAATACCAGTATTTTACTTGGACCGACTGCCTATCTGACCTCCACAACTCAGTTAGTACTGGGTAATACGATACCCCTTGTTAAGACTAAGAAACTTCGAGCCCAAGGAAGTCTTATAAAAGCACCATCTAGATATTTTAATAATCGCTCGTAACTTGCTATTTTCGGTACCTTGTTAAGTAGAACAACCGCATCAAACTCGTTACGAAACCGCCCGAAGTTTCCGCTGAACTTCGCTTCTTGTCGGAACACCGTTTTTACTTCAGTTCCGGATTTGAGCTCGGAACTAATCGGCAAGTTCCGCCAAACTTCGGATACTCCTCCGTTTAATACGTGTAAGAAAAAAGTTGTTTAGTGTTGTAGTTTCAGAGATAGGAAATTAATGTAGGTAGTATAATATTAGATGGATTTAATGGCAGATAACAGTTATAACCAGTTCTTGGACTCTAGAAGCCGTGCTGGATTTCATCTCGAAGCATCCAACATGCTGCATTAGAAAGCTCTCAGGAAACAATCATGTAATTTTAACGATATACTCAAGTGAAGAAGTGTTTTGTAATACAGGGTGCATTCATTCTCAAAATTGTTGCTGGAAACCGACTTTTTTCTGGGGTGAGAAATCACGTTTTACGGTAGGACTCGATGGAACGCACTCAAAGCATTGTGCTGATGGATGGATTAATAGTACAGCGGTCGTGGAAGTGATTAAAGTAAACATTTTACATTAAAAACATGTACTTATATTTAAAAAAACTTGTGAAAAAGTGGTTACTTTGACCCCCAATATCTTCGTAACTAGAAGGTTCCCCGGTATGGACTAGAACAAAAAAAATATCGCAAAGACGAGGAGAGCAAGTGCCTTTCGGCTGCCTAAGGGTCTATTTACATCCTTTATTTTGGAAAACTTGTAAAAAACTTCACCCAACATTTCTATAAAAACTTATAAATTTAAGTAAATCCAATCCAATGGTATTTTAGTTATCTCAGAGGTAGATCGGCAGTTTTTCAAAAAGGGAGAATGCACATATTTGCACCGACAACGCCAAAATACCTTAAATTCCTTTCACTAACCACAAAACCCTCTGTCCTCTGAAAATCCGCATTTACAAACACTGCCCCCACTCGCATCTACCCACAAATCCTAACGATTGAATATAACATTGAACATAATGCGATCCTACTAAAATTTTATTATCAATTTCTGAATTTATGCGCACAGATCCCAGAGAATCCTCTCTCGCAGAGAGTAATGAAATAAGTCATTTAAATTGAAATAGAGTATTCAATTGGTGAACATTAGGTACCTATGGCTGTAGGTAAAATGCGGTATTATAGGATTAAAGCATTGATTTATGCAAAATCTTTTATCGTTGTCACCTGAAATTGGATTTCGGGTAAAGTAACATTGCTCTGTGGGAAGAGCATAGATTTTTCTGGAGATTCTTCGGTTTTGAATTAAATTGGATCTGGTGGAAGATGATTTAATATTGAACGGTTCTTGTTGAATTTCCATTGTGATTGCAGGGTTAAGGAGTTTATTTTAGTGTCTTGCTGATAGTTTTAATGCGATCGAAAAGTGTTGTTGCAGTTTGATGCTGCTTTTATTGTATTCCTATACAAGGGTGTAAAATGACTCTTATAGAAGCCAAAAGGCACTTGTTGTTACCGTCATTGCGATATTTTTCTGTTCTAGAAGGTTCCCAGGTATGGCCTGGGAACCTTCTAGTTACGAAGGTATTGGGAGTCAAACTTCCAACTTTTTCACAAGTTTTTTTTTTAAATACAAAACGGGGATAAAAATGGTAGTTTAAAAACATTCCTATGAACAATATATACTAGTTAGTATTGCCAAGGTTTTTATTTAATTTCGTATCGTCGTCTCCGTCACGAAGGCAATCCCACACGAAATTGCTCTATATCTATACTATATATTATAAAGAGGTAAAAAACTATGTTTTAATGTAGGAGGGGATTATCTTCGAAACTATCTACTGTCCGATTCCCAAAAATCTAAAAGGTAAAAGATAAAAGATACTTTATTTGTCAAACATGCGTTTACGTAAACTGACTAATCAGACATGCAAGGTATTGAATTAATAGATGACAACATCTATTAATTGTTGTGCGTCTATGTTTTGCCAATAACGGCGTACAAATTTTGTAGGTATAAGAATTAAAAACACACACATCACACACACACACACATCACACACAATCACACACACATTCATCATTTTTTTTATTCATCATAATCATCACTTTTAATTGCATTTTACATAATAGTCATTCTAAATTTCATTACAAAATACAAAACAAATAAATAATTATTGATGTCTAGTAATGGAAAACTACAATATTCCCGAGCATCAATATTTAAATTGCCCAAGACATCTTTTCAAACCATTCCGCTAGCGAAGCCGGTGTCAAAAGCTAATCCTAACTAATATTATAAATGTGAAAGTAAATTAGTTTGTTTGTTACCTTTTCACGCCTAAACCACTGAACCGATCATCCTGAAATTTTGCATATACGTTGTCAGGTCTACAGAAACGAACATAGAATAAATTTCATCCCGAAAAAAAGTACTGTTCCCGAGGAAAACAACAATAACGTTCTTATGCTAATAGATGGCGCCACGTGTCTTTCGAATCATGATTGAATTATATTATTACAAGCAGAATACACCCCGAATTGATTGTCAAATCTAAATTAACGCGAGCGAAGCCGCGAGCAACAATTAGTACTCTATATTAGACGGTTAGGCAATCCTAATCCATAGTTAGGTACGCCTAAGCCAATCATTATGGCGCCTGCATCTTATTGACGCCAAGAGCTCTCGATATGCCAGGAGCAGGAGTTAATTTAATGGTCTCGTTGCCAGACGCTGTACGACTATTGCTATCTGCCACGCTGCATTGCTCTAGGCAGTAAGGGTCGGCGTAAATTCAATAAAATCACGGTCTTTGAATGTTTATACTGGCACCCTACAAGTTAATATGAGTTGATATGTTTTCTAATTTAAGTTTAACTTTCCCTAAAAATTGTTCTTTCCAAAATTCTCTCTTACTTCAGCAGAATAATCTTCTCAAAATTTAATTTCGCCGAACAGCGACAAAACTGTCCACTTAAATTGTATCTGCAGCCAAAATAAGCTTAGCCGTTGCATTTTTAAAGGTCCAGCAGTCTGCGTTGTTGGTTATAGTACATTTAAGAGGTAGTTTGGACTTCTGCTACGTCTAATAGTTACTGTTCTCAATAGAGGGAGCTACCGTAGAATGTGGAGAATGGTAGCAAGATATTCGTAGTTACTGTTGGTTTTGTGACGATATAGGCGAGATGCAGAAAGTCTACTAATGTGAATATGTACATAAAAGTAAGCAGCGTTTTCAAGTTACTTTTAATGTAAGTACTAAAGTGTGTAAATGCACGAAGAATGATAAGACACATTCAACACACACCCACGCGCGGACACACACACACACTTATACAATTGATCGTATTTTCTTTATTCCTCTCTTTTTGTCATTTACCTATTTGTAATTTTATAATGTAAGGGAAGAGCGGAGCCTTCAACTACAGGCAATTTCTATGCCTAAATGGAGACTCCTTGACATGCAATGTAAGCCAAAATGACATGAAATAAACTTATTTTATTTTTTATTTTAGATTCCAGAATTTAGTTATTCATTCTCCTGTGTCGGCAATGATGGTTTTCATGCAAATGTTATGTTAAAATGTTTAACGAAATGTTTTCTTCGATTGTTTTTATTTCTTCTAAACATTTTACGGTGAATATAATAATTTTGAAATATCATTGATTATTAATCACCACGCGTAGTTTGAACACCGTAAAAACGGGTTTTGTCGAAGGAAGATTCGACAAAATAACAGATCAACAAAAGAAATCTGTCTGTTTGTCAGCTGACAGCATCAGACAGCAGCAGCAGCTGACATTGGATTTGTGCTCGGTTTATTTAAGTTATCTTTCTTTCTTCCTGTATAAATTATTTCCATTCTCTTTGCTATTGTTTTATTCATGAGTTCAAAAAAGTGGATTTTCTGCACTAGATATTCTATCTGTCCTGATACTTTGTTGTGTGCTTTAGACTCGACAGAGATAATGTTTCTAAGGGTGCTTAGCGTTGGTTGTGGGTTGGTGTAATTATGATCTAGGAATGCAGCACCTTATTACAACTACATAAGTACATACAACGTTGTTTGGGAGAATACGGGTGATAGTGTTAGTAACATCAGACGGTATTTAAAAGGGAGTTAGAGTGAGTCATTCGAAGGCTTTGGTATGGTTAGTCTCTTTAATATTGTAACGCCTTTGGGAGTGTTACTTGAAGTCAAGTAAAGTAAGGTTTATTATGTACCTCTTTTAACGTGCGCGGCACCTTTCATTATACATTACCGACGAATTTGTGTTTTTTAAAAGAGCGTCCATGGAATTTCTTGCCCGTTTTTCTCCATAGAGATCTACGCTTTGGAATGGCCAACTACAGTACGTTCCCAGTTATGATGTTTTGTGACTGGGACTGTAGCTTCATCTGATTTATGATTGAAGCTTACTTTGACTATTCAAAAGTCCCTGTAATGGCCACTGAAATTATCGGTTTGAGTTTTAGTTCGTAGTTGAATAATTCGGTTTATTTTGTAATTGTTACTTGCTAAGTAAAATAAATAGTGAGCAACACTTTAATATGCGCAGATTGTTATGTAACAAATGAGCGAAATTTTTCTGTACCAGCTTTTAGCTTTATTGGAAAAGCAATAAGGAATAGTAGAACATTTCAGAAAAAAAAGTCTTATTCCAAAATTGATATCTCATATTCATATCCTAAGAATCCCTGAAGGTTTCAAGTAAAGGGTCTCGGTGTTGGATGACGCTGAAAGATGATATTTTTCATGAAAATATGGCAAGGTAAAGTTTCTTACTTTATGTGTCAAGAATGTACCTACCAATACCCGTACCCTTTCGAGGTAAGTAGGTAAGGTATGGATTCCAATTTAATGGAATATTACTTTTTTTTAAATAATGGAGAATGTGCTGTGAGGAAAGTTTTAGTATGAATGTGGATGGCTATAAGAGTAGCAGAAGACTAAAGAAACGATAGACGAACGATGCAAACAATAATTATGACTAAAAAGGGGAGACCAAAATCGTCAAAAAAGTGTGGTTAGGCACTAATGCCTAACCAGTCTCATCAAGGGGTATCGTATTACCCAGTTACTGGGCTGTGGAGGTCAGATAGGCAGTCGTTCCATGTAAAATACTAGTACTATTACAAGTACTAAATGCTGCATCGGTTAGACTGGAAACCCACCGCAACATAGTTAGAGAAAAGGCTAGGCAGACTAGTGTGGTCTAAAACATCTGCTGATGATCATTACCTATTCGCATTAAAATCCGTTCTTTGAAAGACATAACATAACATCACGCTTGTATTCCCTACAGGGATAGCGTGTCTCTTACTCTACGCCAGAAGACCAGCCGGGCGAAGGACGCTCAACGATCTTCGGCCACCATAAGCAGGAGCATGCGTGCGGCGAACTGAGAGCTGAGTCGTCGCCTAACCAGCCAGGCCCAAAGAAGTGGCACGCAGTGGTTCCTGCGCGCCTTCATGGAGAACGTGCGGTCGCTGAATAGGCTGCAATTGGTGATGGGGCCCACCGGGAATGGCAGGCTGATACTAGTCGGCGGTGCACGCGTACTTGTATCTTCCGGGCCCTCGGCACATGGTAGTTGGTATTATGCACTCGGAAGGTATGCATGAAGATTTCCCTACTCAAAAAAAAAAGGTAACCTGTCAATCTGCCACGACAAATAACTTTTTGCCAGGCGTTCGTTCAGACATAATCCACTTAGTGAATATGGAGCGACCCACGCGTTGTTTGCTGACTGTGTTTGCTGACTGCTGACTGTGTGCACTCCCAAAATTGACAAAAAGTAACTCTTGATATATGGCCATCCCTACTGTGATGGTACGGTGTTCTTATTTGAATAGTAGCTGTTTGTCAGCAGCTTTTCTCGCGTGGTGTTCGGAAATTATCTGACGGGAACGACAGACTGGTTAAAAATGATATCTTAAGACCTAACTTACGCTGGGGTCTATACGTATGCCAAATTTGGTCGAATGTTAATCGTCGAGGCGTCAGTCAAAAAAAAATAAACAAAAAATATATTTTCATATTTAAAATATGTACACGTATTAATTGATGTGTTCAAGAGAGCAATACAATCATGTGATGAAACATTGGTTAACTTATTGAATAGTTCCGGACACTATTATGATAAGCACTAACTGGGTTGTAATGGTCAGATAGCCAGTCCATTTAAATTACTGTCATTCATTTAGACTTGAAACTGACCTTAATATAGTTGGGAAAAGATAAGGCAGATTATGTTGAAAGAGCTATGTAACAATTTTGGTAGGTAAAATAAAATATACTCTATCTTTCTGCCAATAACGTTTAATTTCGAAAATTCTCATTATCTAAAACTTAGTTTGTGCTGAAAATTCGTAACATGAGGATCTGATGACAGATTTTGTGTAATTTTCTGATAGGTTAAGTCAGCCGTTTTTTCTATAGGTTGATTGTATTTTCGTAATATATCTTGTATCATCATGTAATCACTACACGTTTCATTTTTGCCCCACCACGGCCTATCGTCGCGAGTTAATAGGCTTCTTTTGGGTTAGCTCGTTCCATCGTCGACCTCATCTCTGTCCTCAGGACTAGATTGAGGTCAAGAGTAAGCCCATTCAGTATATAAAAAAAAGCTTCATATTTTTTCCAAAAAAAATAATCAGTAAGTACCTATTTATTCATTCTACTGCAGGTTACAGGACACCATCATCTTCTTACCCTTGTCCCATTCTCCCTTGGCCGACTGCAGTTTAAGGGGAGGTCCCCTAAGCAGACAGTACACAAAAAAAAAACTCAGATACAACAAAAAAGTAGGTATGTACGACTACTTCAAAAATGTCCACTTTTTCAATTACCACAATATCAGTGTAAAGTCCCCTGCCGACGATGTCTCCCGGAAAACACGGAATGTTTAAATGCAGAAATTCCGGAGTACCTTGCGGAATATTCGCGTGGCGATGCACGAAGTCTCATGTTGGACAAGCGGCGTCGGAATGCTAGACAGGGTTCAATTTAATTGAACAGTAGCCACGGACACTCGAAACTGTGTAGTATTCTGAAATTGGACTCGTGGAACTGGGACTTTATGTATTGAGCTGTTGTGTTCGTTTTCAGTTTTATTTTGAATATATTTTTTTGAATTTTTAAAAGTGGAATTGTGTTTTTATTAGATTTCTTTTTATTGTTAAAAACTAGGACTGTTGTGTTTTGTTTGGTGGAGAAGCCTGATTTAATTTTGGTTTTCACAGAGCTAGACATTTAGCAAGGGAATTTTAAGTAAATTAGACTCATATTTCCCCATTAATAAATATTTGTTTTTAACAAATATTTATTAATGGGGAAATATGAGTATATAGGATTGAGCAAAGATCTTCATCCACTTCAAATGTCCCTAGAACAGCCCTGAAGCTGGACTTGATCTTGATTGGCTCGCCCCCTATTACATGGGACTTAAACATAAGTGGGTGTACACCCACTAGGCAGAGTAATAGTATTATTAGGTCCACCTCTGCCTAACCCTACGGGGATGACAGGCGTGATATTATGTTATGTTACGTTCCTCTCACAGAGAGGAAGCCTGTATCTCACCAGTACATATTACAGGCTGATTAAATGCTAATCTTGAATATACCAGAATCTCTGGTACAGTTTCTACAATACCTATACAACATTAGTTTTAGTATATGCGAAACCTGAAACACGTGTCTAGTATTTTTATGTAAAGAATCTATGTACAAAATTTCAAAACTGTATCATGAATAATCACAAAGTTATAATCTTGTTCTGTTACCTGGCTGTCCGCACAAAAACGTGGTCACCACGCAGCGCGCCTACGCACTCGCCTCCAGCGTCGTCTTGAGCTCATTGATAATAATAATTTGGCAGTATGTGCCTAAATGATTGCGATAGGTACTCATAGTCGCTCGGTATCCAACTTTTAACTTTTTTAAATATTCTAATTCTAATTCTAAAATTTTTTGAGACTTTTTGGTTAAAAACTTTAACGCCATATTCTAACAATAACAGTAGGTAAATACGACGTAGTAAACTAGCGTAATGGATGTTCAAAAATAAGGAGCCTTACTTAGTTTCGCTCGGTATCCAACTTGTAGACTTTTTTAAATATTTTTGGGACAAAATATAACATGGTCTAAAATTTATTGGAATCGATTCAGTTACTTATTCTGAACAAACTATATTTAGGTTTCGCATATACTAAAAATAATGTTGTATGAAGTATGATGCGTATGATGTATGAGTGTGTGTGTGTGTGTGATATGAATTAAGGCTAATAGGATTATTATGTCCTTTTAATATTCCTAACCCAAAGGTGCTAAAAATTTTTGTGCCTCTATTATCTACTATTTTACGACCTAGATTGCCCAAAGGAATAAAATTGAATATAGTTAACGATGGCCATAAAATGAACATTCAAATCGGAGTTATTGACCGTGGTTTAAGTGGTCATAATGTCGTTGTTAATCTCAAATTATATTGTTAGGTAAATTTTCATACTGATTAGAAAAAAATTTTGTTGACGATTTTTAGGGTTCATTGCCTCAAAAGGAAAAAAACGGAGCCCTTGTAGGATCACTTTGTTGTCCGTCTGTCTGTCTGTCAAGACCCTTTATCTC
Organism: Noctua fimbriata; assembly: GCA_905163415.1. Taxonomy (NCBI): domain Eukaryota; kingdom Metazoa; phylum Arthropoda; class Insecta; order Lepidoptera; family Noctuidae; genus Noctua; species Noctua fimbriata. Next base: position 3,765,337 of record LR990934.1, read on the forward strand.
AGGAACGCGTGCAGGTATCGAGTTGAAATTAAAACCATAACTCAAGTCTACAGTCCCTTGAAGCTGTGAAAACAAACTTAAAAATCAAAATTCTAAGTTAACGTAAAAAAAAAGATACGACCGTCTATGCCTCAAAAGACGTATATTTTGACACTCTCAAGGGAATCAAAATTTATAAGGTACTTCCCGTTGACCTAGAACCATGAAATTTGGCAAGAAGCAATGTCCTATAGTACATGTAAAGGAAAAAATCTGAAAACCGTAAATATGTTGTTTAATAACAAAATACCTACAAATTGATACGAAACCCTCGGTGCACGAGTCCAACTCGCACTTGGCAGGTTTTTTCTTTACTATGTGACGTTGCTAGTACATTGTCTAGATAAACATAACATAACATTACACCTATTATCGCCCGAATGGTAACTCTTAACGAAGCCGAAAGGTACTTGTTCTCCCAGTCATTGCGATATTTTTTTTGTTCTAGACCATACCTGGGAACTTTCTAGTTACGGAGATCAATTTGAGAGTCTAAGTTTCAATTTTTTCACTACTTTTTTTTTTGTAAATACAATTTTTTTATGTTACACCTAACTTTAAATACCTCCACAACCCAGTATTATTGAATGTGGATGCATTGAGTAGTTCCACCTCAAAAAAAAAGTCGTTTCCTATCAATCATTTTTGCGTAGAGTTTCTTAGTTTGTGGTTGCCGGCTTTGTGAAGAGTCCGTAAACACCATGTATATTACACTAGCTGTGCCCGGCGGTTTCATCCGCCGCTTCTTACTTGTTTTTTTGCTCGGCTCTTATTGATCATAGCGTGATGTTATATAGCCCATAGTCTTCCTCGATAATTGAACTATGCAACACTAAAAGAATTTTTCAATTCGAATCAGTAGTTCCTGAGATTAGCGCGTTCAACCAAACAAACAAACTCTTCAGCTTTATAATATTAGTATAGATTCACATGTCGCCAATGCAGATTCCCTAATGCAGGTAGATGATATCACCCAGTCTTCGAATTTTCGGTTCTAGTATATAAGCAGATTTTCTCACAATCTTTTCATGTGGTAAATTATGTTTTGACTGAAATAAGTGCATCATTATCATAATTAAATTAAATTAAGCCTACTCTTCAACTAGTTTTGGCAAATTAACATGTCATTTAAAACATTTAATAATTCAGGCAAATGTTAAATCATTTTGTCCGGTCGCACGGATAAAGAATACCCGGGTAGCCCCTGTTATAAAACTTCGCCCATCTTCTTTAATATTTCACTTTCCTATAGAAATATTGTTTTAAATGTACGACTTTGGTAGTCAACTGTAAAGTGGATTACATTTTTTGGTGTCCTTTACTTTTCTTTTGAAGTTAATGGTGGAAGCATTTAACTGAAAAGTATCCTATTGATTACACTAGCATCTCATTGCTTCACACGGTTTTTATGACTTGCCCACTAGAAGCCACACTCTTTCTAGCCATATCACCTTACACTCTGTCCATCCATCGTTTCTTTCGACCTTACCCTACTATTACACCATCTACATTCACACTTAAAACGTTCTTCACGACTTACATTAATAATTTAAGAAGAGCTAGTGGCTAAATAATAACAGCCGCTCGGATCGATCTTTAGGTTAAGCCGTGCTTGCCTAGGTTGGTACGGAATGTGTGACCACCCATTACATACCGAGTTTCCTCCGTGTCTCAGAAAGCACGCTAAGCCGTTGGTCCCGGCTATCATTTGTAAATCTTTGACAGTCGTTACAGGTAGTCAGTGGCTCAAAAAGTCTGATAACCAGGCTTACCAAGGGGTATTATATTACCTAGTACTAACTGGGTTGTGGAGGTCAGATAGGCAGTCACTCCATGTAAAATACGGGTATTCAGCCGACCCTAACATAGTTGGGAAAAGGTTAGGCAGATGATGATGATTAATAATTTAAATTAGTTCGTCTACTAAGGAAAGCCTTTCTTCAGATAGTCGCGGGAGGTAGGCCATGGGCCAGTGTCTTGGTAACGACTTTAATTCCCCTAGGAAACCCAAGGTTGAACTTACCTCAGAATGTAGTGGAGCGAAAAGTTCTAAATGTTTTGCTAGCTAAATTAATGCAGTAAAAACCTGTTCCAATTTAGACACGATGATAATGTAATTTCAAAACACAATATGAAATCCATTGTTTACCCAAGTAAAACACGCGATTTATAAGGAGAGCACACAATCTATAAAGGCAGCATCAGACAGCCATCTAAAACAATACAAGCACGCAACAAAAGCTATTGTATCGACGACAACGCTGAAATAAAGACGAATAAATTTCGCCCTGTTCCTCGAAAACTCGTTTTAGGGAGCAAGTAAATTAATTTTATTATCAATTTCGGTCCATTTACTCAGCTTAAGGACATTACTTTGGGCTGTTATGAAAGTCAAATTGATAATCTCTCACCGGTTCGAGACGCGCGAAGTCGTACTGATAGTCTGGGAGGGCCGTTACTTTTTATAGATTTACTGATGTGAAAATTTAAAATGGAGGTTGGAGGGGTTAAGTGAGAGAGTGTATGGGGATCGTAAACGTTGATGGTGATTCTTTATCTCCGTATCCTGAAAGGGTTGGATGGTGATTAATATGGGATTCTCATTTCGGAGTGGTTATTATTATTAGGTGTCATTTGGTGCCTCGAATAAATATTCAAGGACACAATTAATGAATGGAACCTTTTTTTAGATAGGGAAAACCGTAAAAGATCATCCTCCCTAATTAACCTCGTGGTTTTTCAGTCATTAAAAATTGTAGCCGTTATCAGCACCTATTAGGTACTCGGGGAAGAGGATGGGTGAAATGTACCCACCAAGGATACCTCTAATGTATTCAGATACATACGATATGAGCAAGCGTCAGATGTTCTTTTTATTGAAAAAAACAAACCGAAACTTATGGAATAGTCGGATTTGTCTTCATCGAATCTTCTGGAAAGACAGCAAACTCACAAATCATAAATAATCCAATCGTTTACAGACAAGTTATTTAATAACTTCAATAACTACTACTACAACTTCAGCAACTGCATCAACTCAACATCTTTGAAATATGTGTATATTATTTTTAAAAACGTTGCCCACACTAGGAATTTCTCCTATATCGTGGGTGCGTTTACAAACATTTAAACTCACATACAAACAGCCAGACTCTTAACAACTACATGTAGGCCATGCAAATATTTGTTCCTTGCGGGAATCGAACCCGCGACACGCAGCGAAGCAGTCAATCATTCAGCCACTGCGCCAACCGTGCCGTTAAATTTGTTAGGAGAAACTACAATTTATTTGAAGTTAGCACTGACAGGCCAAATAGTCGAACATGACATAAAGATAAACTTCGGCACCCACCAATAAAACTAAAATTATTTAAGAAAAATGTATACCGCAGTAGCGAAGGGTCAATTTTTGTAAGAGGTAAGCCGGAGTACATATCTTTAATGTGATTATATTATTTGGCTATAGAATACTGCCTGTGCCATTTTTCAAAGGGAAGCTGGTAGAAATCGAGTTGTATGAAACCTTCGCCACTGGTATACTGCATATCTTTTTTTTTTACAATATGGGCCTGCTCTGTCAAATGTCAATAATTATTTTTAATCATTTACCAAATAGTTTTCAATACTCATCACTGACAATTTTTAAAAAAATACTTTTCAAACTCTTATTATTTAAAAAATATTAAACCGTTAAGGACTACTTAGAAGACAAGTCAATATAATCTGTAATTTATAAGTTAGATTAATTGACATCGCTTATTGTGAATACATTTGTACGCCATGTTATGGCAGGATATGAAGATACAAATTCACGTTAACACCTTATGTACCATATTCTAGCAAATAAATATTTTGATTTGATTTACAATAGCCCTGAATATCGGGAACTCAAAACAAATAATTAACATGTCAAATATTTATTTTATTTTATTGTATTTCGGTGTCTCATCAGTGGCGAAGGTTCCATACAACTCGATTCCTACCGGCTTCCCTTTGAAAAGTGGCAAAGTCAGTATTCTATAGACAAATAATATAATCACATTAAAGATATGTACTCCGGCTTACCTCTTACAAAAATTGACCCTTCGCTACTGCTAAATATGCCGTTTTCAGTGTTAATGATAAAGTCATTAATTGTTCATCAAATCAAATACATTCTGTCTATTTAACCGGTGTTATAGCCATATTAAGTCCGCCTCTGTACTTTTGTGCTTGAAGTGTTAAATAAATAAAGAAATACATTTTAAACAACCGGAAAAAATAACAGTTATCCAGCTGAATACCAGTGTTTTACATGGGGCAATCTGACCTCCACAACTCAGTTAGTACTTAGTAATACAATACGTTCGGGCCACTGACTACCTGTAACGACTGTCAAAGATCTACAAATGACAGCCGGGACCAACGGCTTATAACTCGGAAACTTTGGAAACTCGGTATGTAATGATAATCACTCATCCATAGGCCAACCTTGGCAAGCGCGGCTTAACCTTGAAGATCGACCTGTGCGGACATCAAAACTAAATAAAATTTCATTTATTTTCTTATGATGACGAATCGGGATGTCTTGTATGGAAAAAAATTTGGTGACCAATCGGAACAGTCGGGCATAAGTCTAGTGTTGGAAGCATGGACTCGACATTCCTCGCTTGCAGACAAGTTACAAGCACCGCCGCGATTCCTTCTGGATCGATCCAAAGAACGCCTTAAGATATGTCTCGTTATCTGCTCTCGCGCCCAAGACTCATGACATCTCTTGTAAATTTTATACACGAAGTATAGCATACCAAGGAATAAAATCGTGCAATGGCTGATAAATGAAGTTTGAATTCCTCCACAGTCGCTGCGTTTTTAGCGGCGCTATTTTGATTGAGAAACACCTCTTCATTAATTACTTTTGAGTTACACATTTTTGAAAGTCACTTTTCATGTATTTCTCACTTAAACAGTTGCTGCGCAGAGCAAAGTCTATACTAATCGCGCACATGATTCATGCCCTGTTTAGTGGCAGGGTCGCCATGTATGGTCGGGAGTCAGATTGAATGAAACATCACAAGATTTGGTACAAGACGACGTTTACCACGAGTTATATATTGGTTACACACATCGATATAATAGGTGCATACATACATCACATAGCCACGAGATCCTCCAAAAATTAATAAGAAATGATATCCAACCAAATTCTCAAATTCCCAGCACCTGGTAAAAACCATTACAGCAACAGCTATTAACATCAAAAGGCACAATAAACGCTCCGTAGCCAAAGTTTTATGTTCATCATTCAAATAAAATACAGGTAAGCAGGAGTTTTGTATTGAACTAAAAGTTTCAGCGCTTAAACGTTATGAACGAACAAATTTCCCCTATTTATTATATTAATGTTGATGATATAAATTGATGGGCGTAATAGCTTTTACTGGTAGAGGATAAATGAGGATTTTAATTATCTGAGAATTTTACTGCATATTCTCGTGTCATTTGATTTACTTTCATGAGAGAAAAAAACAGCTGCTCGGATCGATCTTTAAGTTAAGCCGTGCTTGCCCAGGTTGGTCTGTGGATGGGTGACCACTCATTACATAACGAGTTTCCTCCGTGCCTCGGAAAGCACGTGAAGCCGTTGGTCCCGGCTGACATTTGTCGATCTTTGACAGTCGTTGCAGGTAGTCAGTTGCTCAAAAAGTCTGACAACCAGTCTTACCAAGGGGTATCGTATTACTTAGTACTAACTGGGTTGTGGAGGTCAGATAGGCAGTCGCTCCATGTAAAATACGGGTATTCAGCTGTTAGACTGGAAGCTAGCTGGAAGCTAGTTAGGCTAGGCAGATGATGATTTGAGTTACTTTCGTGCACAAGACAAGACATGACAGAGGGCGTTTGGGAAAGAGGCTTTTATGTATCAGGTAGATAATTTACATACATAACATAACATCCTGCCTTGTAATTCCCGAAGGAGTTAGACAGAAGTGTACCCAACAAGTACACCCACATTTCGCCAGTTATGTTCAAGCCCCATGTAATAGGGTGCGAGCCTATTGCCCATCAACCGGGTACAAATCCAGTCTCCGTGGCTGCTACTGAGAAATTCCGGATGGAGAAACCCAATAACACTTTGTCCGGAATCGAACCCAGGACCACATGCTCAGCGGTCGCGCTTGTGACCACTAGACCAACGAGGCAGTCAGTCAGTCCGTTTACACCCTGTTTTTGAACATATTCGTCGCTTGCTAAAGTAAAGCAGTAAAGAAAATAGTATCGCGAAAACATTCTTCAAAACGATCGATATCGACCGATACAGGACAATGCAACTCTTTCCTAAAAGCTTGGCCCTGATATGAAAAACCGACAAGTGCGAGTCGTACTCACACACACACTGGGTTCCGTAGCACCAAACAATATAATAAAAATATTTTTAGGCTCATTCATAATTATGTTGTACCTATTGTATTACATTCAACAGCAAAACTAAATTTGTTTTTCATAGTATGTTGATGAAAAACTGAGTTACTGGTGCAGTTTGATGAAAAAGTCCCATATCTCAAAAACTAAACATCATTCATTCATTTATTTATTCATTAACAATTTATATTGTGTTGAACATTACATATTAAATAAAATTATCGCATGCAGAAACGACATTTAAAAGCCTATTAAAATTGAGTGAAATGTCTCGTTCAAGAGTCAATTCATTTAAAATATTTCAACAAATAAATACAATGTCAAATTAATAGCAGGTATAATGTCAAATTCAATGTCAAAATATAATGTCAAATTCAATGTCAAAATATTCAGAGAACAACTTCGTCTCGGTCCTAGATGAGCACAGCATCAAAACTTATGTAAATCAATTTTCATTGAAAGGTGTTTTTAAGTTCTACAATTCTAAATTTTTTCGAATTTTCCTCTTCTTACTTTAGAAATTAAAGGGGAGAAGACACATTTTACCACTTTGGAAGTGTTTATCTTTCAAACGATTGACTTTGAGAAAAAATGGTTTTAGAAACCTCAATGTCATTTTTAAAGACCTATCTATAAACACCCCGCACGTATACGTTTGATGAAAAAAAAATTGTTTTAGTTCCATGTATGGGGGCCCTCCCCTTAATCTTTAATTTTTTTTATTTTTGTATAAAAATTGAAAAGCGGTTCACAGAATACCTACAAAGTTTCAACTGTGTAGTCCTAATAGTTTCGGAATAAAGTGGCTGTTACATACAGACGGACAAACAGACATGACGAATCTATATGGGTTCCGCTTTATGTCATTCGGCTACGGAACCCAAAAAAATGAATTAAAACAACGACTGCGAAGAAAAAAAAAACAATCGAAGAACATACCAGGAGTTACCGCCACCCGACTTGCGACACAACAGTAATCATGCGATGCAAACAAGTGACGGAAGTCGCATCATCTGAGGTCGAGGGCGAGGTGTAAAGTAACGAAGTAATTTCGTTGCCATGAGTTGTTTGAGACACTCTTGTTCACACACTGTTGCTCAGATGTCACTCAGGGATTCGTCTTGATCATTTACATGTATATTAATTAATTTATTCATAACATTATGATGTGAACGCTTTATTGTTAATTACTGTTCCCCGCTAGGGGGACTCGTGTGAGTGTAATTTGATTGTAATGCTTCCAAGTGGCAGAGCTTTTTAGGCGAGAGGGATAAACAAAAAAAAAAAATTCTGAAATAATTCCTCCAAAAGATTTTTTATTTATTTTAGTAGCTTCATTTGTTGGCTTTTTTTTTTAGGATGGGAAATCATCGAATGACCCCCCCCCCACTCTGGACGGAGTGGAAGGTAGTGTCAGACTTGTACTGACTAAAACCCATCCATGTTCCTTCTTTGCCCTTTGTGTTCCAGGGCCGCGGTATCTCTTTCGAACAGTCCCGCAGCCCTGGCATGCATCGGCCCGTGCGGACGCCTACGTGGTTGCTGACATCTCTTTGAGGCGCGCGTGGAACACGAACGCGCCGTCGACACAGCCTGTCGTCATAAGACGGCTGGACGGCGAGCTAGCCGATAACTCGCCGTCCACAGGCCCGCGCCTACGGTGGCCGGGGGCCACCACGTGACCCCCGACGCCCAGGGCCTCTCCCGCGGCGGCTGGGACGTGAGGCTCTTTCCCTCTCACGTTCCGCCACCTCCTTCACTAGCATGACTGCTTCGCAGAAGGAGGTTCATTTGTTGTCTAATACGACTATCCTAGGTCCCCCCCCCTTCCCGCCGGGGTTGTGCATAAGTGGTGGGGTGTATAAATGTACCCCAAAAGGAGTATTTTTGCGGTTTTACGGTTATAATCCAAGATTTTTTGTTATAAGTACCGTAGGTATATACTTTCATTTGCGTTCAGTAAAAAGCTGTTATTTTCAAATTACAAACAGACACTTCAATTTTATTTATTTGATTTGATGGAACAAATGACGTCACATCAGGCTTATTTGATTGAAAAGTTAAACAGAGTTGTACGCACATCGACCAATCAAGTTATACAAAACCAGTGTAAGCAGATCTCTCATTATACAGGAAATTCATACAAAACTGGGCCATTTTATACTGGAAATGTATGGCTATATGTGTCTGTCGCCGTGTAGACGTATATAGTACTCCCACCTCTCGCTAGTTTTGTTTATGCCCCCTGTAACAGGGGTGAGCAGATTGCTATAAAATCCGAATCTCCAGATTGTTACTAAAAATTGATGATGAAAGAACAAATGGGTATCGATCCCAAGACCACTCACAGTAACACTGGCGACCTCTAGACCGAAGAGGCCGTTTACTATATCTGTATCCTATAAAGGGTGTAAATAGACCCTTAACGAAGCCGAAAGGCACTTGTTCTCCCCGTCTTTGCGATATTTTTTTTGTTCTAGACCATACATGGGAACCTTCTAGTTACGGAGATATTGGGGGTCAAAGTTCCAACTTTTTCACAAGTTTTTTTTTTTAAATATATGTTTTTAATGTAAGATTTTTACCCCCGTACTATGCAGTCCATCCATCAGCACAATGCTTTGAGTGCGTTCCATCAAGTCCTACCGTAAAACATGATTTGTCACTCCAAAAAAAAAATCGCTTCCCAGCAATAATTTTTGCGTAAAGTTACTTAGTTTGATGTATAGAATGCTTGGTTGACGGCTTCGTAAAGGGTCTGTTTACACCCTGTATACTTATCCAACGGTTCCAAAGTACATAATTACAATTATTTACAGAAATAAAAAAAAAACTCTTTAGAAAATCATGGAAAAGCATAAAGGTGTTTCTGAGTTAATAAAAAAATCTCATAAAATTGTTTATAAAGAAATATTTTATGATTCTGTTAACGACCTTATTCATGAATACCTAGATCTTTATTAGGGTATTTACTCTTATATTGGGTTAGCATTATAATCGCACACGAGAATAGGATATTTATTTTTTATCTCATGGGTATCGTAAAAATCAAGTAAGGAGGCTTTGTTCATACTACTTGAATATAAAACTCTTTCCGACTCGCTCGACCCGATTCCACGTCGAAAAGTGCGGTTACCTCGTATCATCATCTGCCTAGCCTTTTCCTAACTATGTCAGGATCGGCTTCCAGTCTAACAGCTGAATACCCGTATTTTACATGGAGCGACTGCCTATCTGACCTCCACAACCCAGTTAGTACTAGGTAATACGATACCCCTTGGTAAGAATGGTTGTCAGACTTTTTGGGCCACTGACTACCTAACCACTGTCAAAGATCTACAAATGACACCCGGGACCTACGGCTTAACGTGCTTTCTGAGGCACGGAGGAAACTCGGTATGTAATGAGTGTTCACCCATCCACAGACCAACCTAGGCAAGCACGGCTTAACCTAAATATCGATCCGAGCGACTGTTATTATTTAGTTTTCGACACTGTTATTGACGAAGTTATAGTTATGATACATGATAGCCGCCTCATCGCTCATAGGTTACTAACGCGTTATCGTCGGGGATAGTGCAAATCCGCGAATCTACCATACGTAAAGTGCGCGTATCTGCACTACGTGTAGGTTTACAGGGGAAGGTTATAAGTTTATATTTTTTTTTTTATTTCATTTTTAGAATAGTAACAATTCATGTGTTCTATGTATTGTTAACAGTAGAAATCTATTAATTTAGTCGCTACGATAATGCGTATTTGAAATTGGCTACATTTGTCATATACGCGGAATTATTCAATGCTAGTTCCGCGTATTTGCACTATCCCTGATGTTATGCTGAAATAAGACGTTACACATTTTTGTTTGATACTGAATTGACGACAAAAAGTAAAGCGTCTAATTTCAGCACCATTCACGCCATCTGAACACAAAGTGAATCTAAAGTGAAAAGGAAATTAAACAAAAATTATGAACATTTACTCGGCTGAAGCTTCTGATATCAGTTACTAGCTTAAGCCCGAGTCTTCGCCCGCGTGGAGTTCGGTAATTGTCCCACGGGATCGTGCTATCGGGATAAAAAGTATCCTATGTGTTAATCCAGGTTATAAACTATCTTTGTGCCAAATTTCATCAAAATCCAGTCAGTAGTTTTTGCGTGAAAGAGTAACAAACATCCATCCATCCATCCTCAACTTTCGCTTCTCTACATAGTAACAAAGTCGCTTCCCGCTGTCTGTCTGTCCCTGTGTATGCTTAGATCTTTAAAACTACGCAACGGATTTTGATGTTTTTTTTTTCAATAGATAGAGTGATTCAAGAGTAAGGTTTATATGTATATATTGCACCCGTGCGAAGCCGGGGCAAGTCGCTAGTTTATAATATTAATTATTATGTAATATTATTAAGTAGGATAATAATTCCAACATTTTTTTTAACATAACTGAACCAGCTTGTACACAATCAGTATGAATTCACCCTAATTCCAGTAGTTACTCACAGACATGACACTGCTCATCATCTCGACATAGTTCCATTGTCACCTTTCACAACACAAGTAAAAGAAAAGTCAGCCAATAATGTGCCCACTGCTGGGACAAAGGCCTCCGCTCTTTGAGCCATAATCAACCGCTAGCACCCAGTGCGGACTGGCAGATGTTATAATAATGGCTTCGACTTTTTGTATGTTTTCAATTAAATTGGAAACTAAAGGGTTATTAACGCAATAAAGTGCCTAAAAACATTTCATCCACCCCTATCTCTGTATACACATTAATTCTGCCAATTGACAACTGTACTTACTCATAGACAAGAGTATGCTCATCACCTTGGCCTAATCCCATTGTCACATTTCACCACACAAAGGGTTGCCTATTTATTGGCAGAAACCAAACACAAGATTACACTATACCTAGCTATTTAACTGTATAAATATATGCATATTTACTAAGGAGTTTGAACCAATCGTGTCTTCGTATGTAAGTTGGGACATAAATTGATCACTGCTATTCGTAAAAGGCTCGGAATGGTGTCAACAAACCTTGTTGTTAGGCCAAAAAAAAACGATCTTTTTGAGACAAATTTATAAATAAATCGTAGATATGTATTAAGACGTTGCGCACCTTTAAAAACATGTGAATATTTCCCACAAAACGTAAAAAAAACAAATTAGAGTAAGTAGCCACAATAAAAGAATTTGCTCAAATATCATTCATAAGCTCATTGTTTCCTAGCAAAATGAAGAAAATTTTTAAATAAACTCCCATCGTTAGTAACTACGAATGGATCTTATAAATCATTACTATTAGTTAAGATAAACTTACCTTACAATTTCATAGTCTGGGTTGAATAAGTCCCAGAACACAGTTCTTGGTTTACATTTTCATCAGCTCTTTACAACATCAATGTCCTTTGCCAGTCGTATTAGAATTTCAATACTTTTACGTCAAAATAAACGTAGAACGAGTATCTTAATAAAAAAATCTGTAGAAGCACATTTTTGATAATTTTTACAGAACTGTCAACACACAAATATCCACAATCAGATCCATTTATCACTAAACGTTTCAGTAACCGTCATTGCCACGTTATCAAACTATTCTTCAATTGTTTTTTTCTCAAATTCGAATTCTAGAACGCGATTCAAATTTTATTAGCAAAACATTCTAGTTGGTGTTCTCAAATCTGGGAGAGTCGGCCATTTTGCTTGGCTTACTACGCAGGCGTCGAATCGAGAAGTAACGCATGCGTGTAGGAATGAAATGAAACATTAAAAATGGCATTGTCTTTGGAAACACGTGTATGAAAGATTAAGAGCATATCTCGCTGTTTATTTATAAGACAGATCTTTTATAGAACTTCTTGAAAAAGAGAAAAGAGTCGTAATGAGGGACTGTGTCTTTGCTGGACAACAGAACTGACTGCCGCATCCTTTCAATAGTAAACCTTACGTGCTTGCAATTAATAATGCGGTTTTCATTTGAGTGCGTTAATATTAATTGCTATTAATACAAATATCTATGTAGAAGGTACTGATATTAAAAGGTCAGCCTGCTCTTCTATTCCGTATGACAATTTCTATCAGAATCGGAATTTTCTTGAAAGCAATTAGTAAATTCAGGATTTTTCTGTAATCGCTACGCTGATTGTATGTTAGTTTGTCTAAAGTCAAGACCCTCAGACAGCATCATCATCATCATCATCATCATCATTTCAGCCGAAAGACGTCCACTGCTGGACATAGGCCTCCCTCAAGTGTCGCCACATTGACCCTCAGACATACTTGTACATTAAATCTGTTTGCAGATATCAGAACTAAAGCAGACATCCTGTTATTTCAACTCAATTTCCCAAAAAAAAACACAAAGGTTAGGAAGTAAACCTTTGTGTTTTTTTTTGGAAATTGACGACGATTAATGACATCCATGGGCTACAAGTACAATGTACCAGTGGCGAAGGTTCCATAGAACTCGACTCCTACCGGTTTCCTTTTGAAAAATGGCACAGTCTGTATTCTATAGACAAATAATATAATCACATTAAAGACATGTACTCCGGCTTACCTCTTACAAAAATTGACCCTTCGCTACTGCTATGCACGCATCTCGGTTGGTACTTTGTCTACTATGACATTCGCAGGATAAACAGAGATGGACAATACTAGATTATGCTCTCGGCTTCGCCCGCGAGCTTTGGTAATTTTCCCACGGGATCACCTACCATCGGAATAAAAAGTATCGTATAGGATAATCCTGCCCCCGTAGCATGACCACCGTAGACAAGGATTTCTTTGACGGAAGAATCGACAAAATGACAGATTGTGTCGACACAATGACAGATTTCTTTGCACTATCTGTCATTTTGTCGATTCTTCCGTCAAAGTAATCCTTGTCTTTTTTTTTTTACGGTGGTCATGCTACGGGAGCAGGTTATAAAATATGTAAATGCCAAATTTCATCCAAATCCGGTCAGTAGTTTTTGCGTGAAAGAGTAACAAACATCCATTCATCCTCACAAACTTTCGCATTTATAATATACTAGGTTATGCCCGCGGCTTCGCCCGCGTGAGGTTCGATAATTGCCCCACGGGATCATACTCCCGGGATAAAAAATCCTATGTGTTTATCCAGGTTATAAACTATCTGTGTGCAAAATTTCAACCAAATCCGTTCAGTAGTTTTTACGTGAACGAGTAACAAACATCCATCCATCCATCCACACAAACTTTCGCATTTATAATATTATATAGTAGGATTACTAGGATAGTAGTAAAATATGATAAGATCTCGTACAGTGTTATAATTATGGTCAGCCTTGTATTTTTTATGTACATGAAAGTGACCCTATTATCGTGATTTATTGAACAGAAAATAACTGTTCAATTGCCAGGATAATTTATATTTTATTAAACCGCTTAACCCATTTATGGATTAACAAAAATAATAATCTGAACGAAAACGATGCAAGATCTTTTGATTTCGAATGAAGCAGTTTGCGTAAATTGAGTTATAATTTCACTAGCGCCCCGGCTTCGCACGGGTGCTATATATATATGTAAACCTTCATCTTGAATCACTCTATCTATTACTGAAAACCGCATCAAAATCCGTTGCGTAGTTTTAAAGATCTAAGAATACATAGGGACAGACAGACAGCGGGAAGCGACTTTGTTTTATACTATGTAATGATTTATTTATTCTTTTACACATTAAATACATTTTAAAATATTTCTATAAAGCTGTAAATAGACCCTTAACGAAGTCGAAAGTCACTTGTTCTCCCCGTCACAGAGATTTTTTTTTGTCCTGGACCATACTTTGGAACCTTCTAGTTGCGGAGATATTGGAGGTCTAAATTCCAACGTTTTCACAAGTTTAACAAAACAACTAGTTATAACTTTACTTGAAATACCTTCATGGCCCGTTTACTATTCAATGCATCCATCAGCACAATGTTTTGTGTATGTCACATTGAGTTTAACCGTAAAACGTGATTTTTAACCCCAAAAAAGAAGGCGTTTATGAGCAATAATTCTTGCGTAGGGTTACTTAGTTTGATGTACAGAATGCTTGATTAACGGCTTCATGAAGGGTCCGTTTACACCTTGTATAAAATAAAATAAAAATATTGAAAAATACGTATAAAAATTAGACGTGGACTAAACATGGACGCTCACGCAGGAGGCTGTGTACAGACTGAGAGTTGCACAGAGAGCCATGGAGCGTTCCATGCTCTGCATAAAGCTGATAGATCGAGTTCCTAACGTCGAAATCCAAAAACGCACAATGGTTTTCGATATTGGAAATCGCGTTAAGGAACTCAAATGGAGTTGGGCAGGACACCTGGCAAGGCGCAGTGATAACAGGTGGACTAAGGCTGTCACCGAATGGGGTCCAAGAACTGGCAAAAGAAACGTGGGTCGTCCGGCGGCGAGATGGGCAGACGACATAGTTGCCATCGGGGGAAAAACCTGGATGAGGCTGGCACATGACCTTGGGGATTGGCACGAGAAAAGAGAGGCCTATACCCAGCAGTGGGTGAATTCGGGCTGTGGATGATGATAAAAATTAGTAATACACCAGCATCGGGAACAGGGTCCGAGATACCGGTGGTCAAGGGTCTTGCGAGATGAATCTTCTAATGACACGCGCCGTGTTTAGAAGTACTGCTTTCTGAATCAAGCTGCCAAGCGAGAGCCTCCTCAGATGTTGGTCAAGGCTATTGGCTATTAAGCCATTGGCTGACACGACTATCGACACAATGACTGCTGTACTCACGTCCCACATGTCGACAACTTTGCGAGCCAGATACTTGAATTGATATCTTTATCTGCTTTCACGAGGTTTTCGTCATGCGGGACCGCTATATCAACAATCATTACGCGACCGCGACGCTTCAATCATTCTATCACCACAAGGAAGCAATGTCAAGCTTATTGGCACCAATAGTTCTGTCTGTGACGATAGGTCGATCCCAAGACAACGTGATATTGCTGTGGGACTGTTCTAAAGAGATA
Organism: Noctua fimbriata; assembly: GCA_905163415.1. NCBI lineage: Eukaryota > Metazoa > Arthropoda > Insecta > Lepidoptera > Noctuidae > Noctua > Noctua fimbriata. The sequence continues at coordinate 3,780,792 of LR990934.1, forward strand.
CCACGGCCCTGGAACACAAAGGGCAAAGAAGGAACATGTATGGGTTTAGTCAGTACAAGTCTGACACTCCCTTCCGCTCCGCTCAGAGGGGGGGGGGGGGGGGGGTCATTTGATTATTTCCCATCCGAAAAAAAAGACAACATGATATTATGCTTGGTAGATTTATCTTAATTCTTAGAAATTCTAAGGTTATTGCAGCTCAGTCGATAAGATATCAATGGAATGTGTTTCTAAGAGTTTCCAATCCAATCATGTACAATTCAAAGAAATAAGAAATAAGGTTCCGTTATTAATTACGGTAACTTGTCAAGCTGTCAAGCCATACAATGAAGATTTATGTGTCTGTTAGTGGCCCGATACTGTGTGACGATTTTGAAATAAGAATCAAGATTAAGATAATGTTAATTCAAGGTTAAGGTTAATGGTTACTTTCACTTATATCAAGCCGGCCACACTATTCCCAAACCACTGCAACTCCTGAAAGCCAGAATCAAAAGTGCCGACCACCAGAAAAGCGCCGAGACAATGAAACTCGACGAAATGCCAGAGAAAAAATGTATTGTCTTGGATCCCGCAACGAAATTAATCAGAAAAGTATCGTGGAGGAGTAGAAAAACCATAAATTCTACTTCCCTCCATATCAGCAGGAGACAGAACAAAACAAGGTCAATAGTCATTAGGGGCGTTAACAACTAGGTTAAATTTTTAATTAAATGTTTTTTTTTTTCTTTTTTTACATTTTTAATTTGATATTTTATGTAGACAATTCTTGATTTAGTACTTTTTTTTTGACATTGGAATTTAATTATTTTGTCGCAAAATTAGCATGCCGAATTAAGTAGGCGGTATATGCTGAACTATTGTGTACCTGTGTGTTATAAAATCTGTAAAATACCATATTTCAAGCAAATAAATGAATCCGAATCTGAAGCCCAGTTGCCTAGCACCATGGAAACACATTTATCACATAAAACTATTCCCTCATGCCTCTCACCTAGTAAATTAAACCGGTCACTTTCCAACCAGAAATTCCTAATATTTTTAAAGTACCCCACATAACCCTCTGTGCGCTGCAAAAACACGGTCACAAAGATGTGAAACCGCAACTGTCCAGGGGCCTTTGAGACCCCAACGAGGGGTTGATGAGTGTTTAACAAACGTAATACCCACTGCATGAATAATTATATACGCTCAAAAGAGTTGGTAGACGAAGGGTTGATAATATACTCAGCTAATGTCACGGCAACTGCAGTGGGGGTTGATTAATAAAGATTGGGGAGTTGTTTAGACTTGATTGAACCGCGAACCCGCAAAGTGAATCGAGATAATAAATAAAATGAATTAATCGTTCAATTAATCGATTCTCGATAAAAAAGCATTCGGTATTGGATATAGTACAGCTTATACCACAAATGTACGATTAAAGGTAAACGCACACTTGTCCGCGCCGAAAGAATCGACCGTGCCGAACGAAACGTTCTGTCATACTTATAACATTATTTATTCGTCCCGATTCGGCGCGGATAAGTGTGCGAGGTTACATAAGATTTCATAAAAGTAATTCTAAAATTCGATTCTTTCGGCTTCTTCGCTTCTTTCGGCTCTGATAAGTGTCCGTTTACCTTTAGGTGGAAGAGCTTGGGTAGCCCGCGAAATTCAAATTTCCTTACGTTTTTTTTGCCATGCGGAGGTCAGTGTCAGGTTGTATGTTAATGAAAATATAATATGATGCACGGAAACACACTTCTAAGTTCATTTAACCCCATTCAATAATTATTTCACGAGAAGTTACAGGATTGTATTAATGATTTTGTTGATTATAATTTTTTAACCACATAAGTATTATTTGCGCGAATCATATTTTCATCTACATATGGCCTGCAAATTGTAAAAAAAATGTAAGATTTGAATTAAGAACCCTGGCTCTTCCACCTTAAGTATTTAACTTTTAAAGCTGTTTAATGGCAACGTTTTATTCATACTGGTTGAATTGCATGTGGCCTCATGTCATTTAATATTTTATGAGTGGTGACCAACATCAAGACCAATTTGTGTCGTGGTAGTAACGGTATTGAAAAGAGGTTTTTTTTTCTATTGCGAGTTTTTATTTTATTTTAATCCAATCAAATCAAAACATGGTACGGTTTTTTTTTTCTATTGTGAGTTTTTGTTTTTTTAATCAAATCAAATCAAAATATATTTATTGACATAAAACATTGTACATTGTATTCTGACTCCTGCGATTGTTGAAACTGTGTTGCAGGAGCCAGTGTCCTCCCCTAATGAAATGATACATTTGTTTTATGACAAAAAAAAACAAATAAATTAAAACTTCTAGTTTGATACAAAAAAAAAAAAAAAAAAACTATATTAAAGAACACATCTTAATAAAGCGCGAGTGTTTGTTTACGTGTGTATTATCGTTTTAACGTTTTCATTCAGGCATAAGACAGTTAAGAGTTTTCAGTTCAGTTTATTTTATTCCGTTGATTGTGTATTATTGTACCTACGCTCGTTTTACTATAGTGAAGTTGTGCTTTGAATCAATCAAACAATCAAACATTTTTTTTTTTTTTTCTTAATTTCTGCTCCACCCTTATTAACAGTGCAGTTCTTTTCAAACCTACATCATCGTTCAATAAAACGCATTAAACGCACACGTCGGTACAGTACAGTTAGTGGCTCATTTTGGATCCGTTATGTGTAGTTCACATTCGAGACCGCCCATCTGGTACAGGCTGAATGGATTTCGATAAATTTGGGTCAGGAAAACAGGATACTTTTTACCCTCATAGGAAGTTCTAATTTCGAACCTCTACGCAAGTAAAGCCGCGGGCCAAAGCTAGTTTATAAACAAATAAACAGTTTTTTTATGTTTATAAAACAATGGAATGAACGTGCATGAATGAGTTTCTCTGACAATATGACATGGGGACCGCTGACTACCGGTTGTTAGTTTGATCATTCCTATTCGAAATAAATATTTTGTTCCATGTACAGGTAAATACCGGGACAAATATCTCAGATTTTTGTCCGTAAACGAAAGAAAAAAGCATTTTGTCTTTTGAAGCTCGACTTGTCTTCGACTCATAGTCATGATGTACGAAATAGATGTCCAGACGCGGATTTCTGCAATGCGTCCCTTATTCTGCGTTAGACTTTTTATAGATATTACGCTTAATAAAATTGATGAAGTTTAAATTGACACACAACATTAGTTTTAGTATATGCGAAACCTGAAACACGTGTCTAGTATTTTTATGTAAAGAATCTATGTACAAAATTTCAAAACTGTATCATAAAAAACACAAAGTTATAAGCTTGTTCTGTTACTTGGTTGTCCGCACAAAAACGTGGTCACCACGCGATGCAGCCGCGCGCGTGTCTTAAGTGTGCGTCTTGAGCTCATTGATAATAATTATTATTTGGCAGTAAGTACCTAAATGATTGCGATAGGTACTTAGTGTCACTCGTTGTCCAACTTATAACCTTTTTTAAATAATTTTGGGAACAATATAACATGGTTTAAAAATTATTGGAATCAATTCAATTACTTATTCTGAACAAACTATATTCAGGTTTCGCATATACTAAAAATAATGTTGTATATTGGGCGTAGAAACTTCAGTCATCCGTCGACCGACACTGTATCGTCATTTCCTGTAACGTGACCTAAGTATACTTCCAGGGTTTTAAACTAAAGTTAAGGTTGTCATTTTAAACATAGGTTGGCTTAGTTTAAAGTTTATCCTTCTCTAAACCCACCTCCATACGCGTAATGAAAGCAAATGTCTGCACTTACTTATTTAACAGGCAGTTTTAAGTCTGCCTTGAATCTTACGTCCTGGGGCCCTACCATGACCTTTACCAAAAGAATCTTATTGCTGGAACGTTTTGTTTTAGGCTTATAATAATATTACTTTGTTCGATACATACCATGACCTCCACAAAACAATATTGTTTTACTTCTGCTTAGTGCGAGGAAAGAACGTATGATTTTTACGATTTGTCTATTCCATGGAAGAAACAACTAGCAATATAAACTGGGTAACGCTGTGTCTTTCACAAATAAGCGGTCCGAACCGTATTGTAAAGTCATAGTCTTGGAGCAAAATAAAGGGTATAAAAAGACCCATAACATAACCGCAAGGCACTTTTGTTCTAGATCATACCTGGGAACCTTCTAGTTACGGAGATATTGGGGGTCAAACTTCCAACTTTTTCACAAGTTTTTTTTTAAATACATGTTTTTAATGTAAGATTTTTACTATTCAATCCATCCATCAGGACAATGTTTTGAGTGCTTTCCATCGTGTCCTACCGTAAAACGTGATTTTTCACACTAAAAAAAAAAGTCGATTCCCAGCAATATTTTTTGCGTAAAGTTACTTAGTTTGATGTACAGAATGCTTGGTTGACGGCTATGTGAAAGGTCCGTTTACACCCTGTATTTGTTGCGAAAGCCACAAAATAGTAACTTATGGAAGTTTTTCAGTCGGATCTCCCACGCAAAAGCTTCCATCTTCTACTATTTTCTTCGATTTAATTATTTCGCCTACGTACGCAATTTAGTTTTCTTTTGTCCTTTTAAAAGTCACAGGCAGATGTAGGATGCAATACACCCACGTCCATAAGGTAATGGGAAAATAAAAAGAAACTTTGTTATCTGTTGAAAATTAGCAACTTGTAAATAGATGTTATTAGATGAGGAACTAGAGGAGCCCGTGGCTAAATAATAACAGCCGCTCGGGTCTATCTTAAGGTTAAGCCGCGCTTGCCTAGGTTGGTCCATGGATGCGTGACAGCACATTACATACAAAGTTGCCTCCGTGCCTCGAAAAGCACATTAAGCCGTTGGTCCTGGCTGTCATTTGGAGATCTTTGACGGTCGTTACAGGTAGTCAATGGACGGACCATTGGCTCACAATTGAAGTCACAACTACTCTTACCAAGAGGTACCGTATTACCCAGTACTAACTGGGTTGTGGAGGTTTGATAGCAGTCGCAAATACTGGTATTCAGCTGCTCCCGGTAGGACTGGAAGCCGACTCGAACGCAGTTGGGAAAAGACTAGGCAGATAATGATGAATAGATGTTATCTACCGTACTCTACTCATTTCTGCTTCCAACCAACCTTGCTGTGTTTGTGTATGAATTCATATGAAAATTTATAAATTATGAAATACCAGCTCAATCCCTAATTGTTTGTAAAAAACGCATAACCCTACTTTTTGACTCCGCCGCAGTCGGGCAAAATTTTTTGCGATCTTGCAATGTTCCGTTTTCAAATTAAATCACTTTTAATGAAACACTCTGTAATACTTTGCACTGTAGTCCAATTAATATTAAAATATGAGCAGATAATGAAAATAGTTTAAATGAGTTAAAACCTATTGCATCGAATGTTGGAACTAATTAATTTCCAAATGGCCGAATAGTAAATCAGCCGAGTATTCGGCCTAGCAATAAAATGTGCCCATCCCTAGAGTATGCCGAATTTTCGCTGACAAAAAGGGTTTTAAAAACTTCGTTATTGAAAAGCTTTATAACTTATGCAAAATGCATTACCTACTTTCAAGATGTATTGAATATAATATGACGAAAATTGACAGTTCTTTCATGTCCTTTACAATACATTTCAATATGCCACTTTTTTTCTCGACAAGGCGTTTATGTGGAGCACATTAATTCTCAAAATGTGTGGAAAATAAAAAATGATTTATGAAATGATAATATGCGTGGGTTTTAAATTAGATACGTGACGGTTTCATAAATTGATCTTAATGTATTGAAAACGAATGACGTCTCTCGACGTTCACGGCCACGAGCCATAAGATTTGCGTCAAGCGACACAAAACATGATCTAATTAACTTGATTTTTAGAAGCTTTTATTTAACTTGCAATGTTTGTATGTTTGTTTAGCCCAAATCTTGCAACTGAATTTTAAAACAGTTATCCCTAAACGATTGAACTGAAATTTTGCATAAATCCAATATGGCGAACTCCCAAAGATGGCGGAAGAATACGAAAAAAAAAGACGACGTCAGACCTATAACTTCTTTTTAAAAATGTTATGTTTTTGCTTTATACTAGATTTCATCGTTGTTGCTGTCGCAAGACGCGTGTCGCTTAAGCGTATGATTTGTGACCGACGAGGAAGGGATAATCATCCAAATATGTGACTGTTTGGATGTTTATTTTTGGGGTCAATTATGAAGAATGAGCACATTTGAGGAAGTCTCAAAGTGGCGCTGGTGGGCGGTGACTGAAAAGTTATGTAGTGATCTGTTATCATGGTATAGACATGTGATACGGAGGAATTAGGAAAATGTTGAGTATGAATATGATGACTATAAGAGGAGAGCAAGACCAAAGAAACGATGAATGGACTGTGAAAGGAGGTGGTTGCTGAGATGACGAGTTATAGAGAAGTCTGGAAGAAGAAGACATGCTGCCCAAACCTCAAATGAATTGGGATAAGAGTAGGAGAATGTTCAAATTCAAATTCATTTATTTTGTGAACATAAGTAAAACAGTAGGTGGTATAATATATGAAATTCAGAAACTATCTATGTCCCGCCGCCAGGCATACAAAATATTTCTCACAATTAAATTGCTTCAAAAAAATAAATAAAAAAGTCAACAAATAACATTGCAATTTGGTTCATTAAATAATTAAAATCATCAAATAACACAACATAAAACAACAAAACGATAACATTACCTAACTTTATGTCATCTATGTCAATATTAAAATTACATGCATCAATTGTCAGAGTTATGTCAATATAAGTATTAATGTAAATGCATAAGCAAATAAAATTAAATAAAATGTCAACATTACAACAGTTTGTCATTTAGAAATTCGCTAACAGAGTAATATACTTTGTGCATCAATAATTGTGAAAGTCTGTTTTTAAATTCATTGACGCTTTTACACTCTTTAATTTGTTTCGGTATTTTGTTGTACAATCTGCCCCCGTAGCATGACCACCGTAGACAAGGATTTATTTGACGAAAGAATCGACAAAATGACAGATAGTGCAAAGAAATCTGTCATTGTGTCGACACAATCTGTCATTTTGTCGATTCTTCCGTCAAAGAAATCCTTGTCTACGGTGGCCATACTAAGGGGGCTGAGTGCCATTGCAAATACACTTATAAACCTACATAAACTCTGTTTTAGTATGCAGTTTATCTGAGCGACGTAAACTGTTGATGTTGATGATGATGATACCGTAGGTAGTATCTTCCTCTCACCCCTGAACTAGTTTTCACCTATTTCCATATACTGTACTCCGTTATAATCGAACATGCCTCAACCTCTTTAAAATACCGTATTTAGCCACCACACGAAAAAGTTTCTCTCAAAACCTTTGTAAAGTCAAATATCAATAATAAGTATCTCCACAATGGTCCCTCATGTGACTGTGATCTTATTTGACAGCGGCAAAGCGTGTCTTTTGCACCCCTGGGTGTTCGTCCGTGATGCGATCAAGAGTTAGGAGGGGGAGTATCAGAGAGCGTTGCGATGTTGGGAGGTGGGATGCGATATTATGAGTATTTTTTGTTGTTCTTTGTGTATTTTGGCAGTTTGAGACTCGCAGGGCAGAATAATATAATAATATATTGTAGCCAGGATTATTCACCAGCAACTTGCCTTGAAATATAAACTTGTGGAATCAGAGGTACTACAAGTATGTGCCCGACCCAGTTCTCGAGAAAGACCATGTCACGCTGTACTGGGATCAGTCTATCATTATTGACAGGAGTACTGTCGCCAATAAGCCTGACATAGTAGTGATAGGCCGATCAGCGCGCCGCGTAATGATAGTCGATGTTACCATCCCGCATGACGAGAACCTCGTGAAAGCTGAGAAAGAGAAACAAATCAAATATCTCGACTTGGCACACGAGGTTGTCGACATGTGGAATGTGAACTAGGCTACCATTGTGCCGATCGTCGTGACGGCCAATGGCCTTATAGCCAAGAGCCTTGACGATCACCTTTCGAGGCTCTCCTTAGGCGGTTGGATCAAGGGCCTAATTCAGAAGGCAGTACTCCTCGATACGGCTTGCATTATGAGGAGTTTCCTATCTCTGGAGCCCTAACCACCGGTAGCTTGGACCCTGCTCCCGATACCGACGGACCACTATTTTTTATATTTTTAAATGTTTTTTATATGGTTTTTTTTTTAAGAAATATTTATAAATGTAATTCGTATGTAAGAAAATAAATAAACGAAATATAATAATAATAAATGTTTATTTTCTCATCACAAACGTTACAGTGAATATGAAAGATTAAATCTAATATACAGAATAATAACTGTCGCACGGTTAGATTCAAGGTAAAGGCAAGCTTACCGTGTGCGGTCCGTGGATGGGTGACCTCCTTTCCGTAGAAAGCATGTCAAAGCATTGGTACCGGCTATCATTTGTAAATATTTGACAGTATTTATGAGTATGAGTCGGAAACCAGCCCGTCCCTGGAAATAGGCAGCGCATCCGTGTAAATAGCTAGTTACTGATATTCAGCCGCATACTGTTAGACTGGAAGCCGACCCCAATTTACCTAATAGCGTCTTAATACCCAATACCTAATAACCTTCTAATTCTAGTAGATGCTTATTGTTCTAACATCACGTAAGTCAAAAAGAGCAGCTTTACAGGAGAGTGAACAAACTGTGTAATTTTGCCGAGGTAATATTGCAACACCATTTTTAAACTGTTTACTTTGAATTAGAAGAGACGGGAAACGGGATATTTACCATGTTTACTGATTGCTTTGAGTTCCCGATATTTCGGCGCTGTTGCAAGCACCATGATCACGGATAAACTGAAGTTATTGCGGGTGGGTGTTTATGAGCAGACAAATCGGTCTACCCTCTTTCTTGTTCGTTGCAACAGCGCCGAAATATCGGGAACTCAAAGCAATCAGTAAACATGGTAAATATCCCGTTTCTAGTGTTAATGATAATGTTAGTGACCATGATAGTTTAAAAGCTTATAGATAAGACCTTGCTTGTTTCTGATTGACTGAAACAACGCATCTTCCGATTTTCTAGCAAACGGCATTTTAATGACAAAACCGTAAAAAAATGACTTACGTGATGTTAGAACTTCGACGCTAAGTACTCACTCGATTTTAAAAATCTTTTGCAACCATCGCATTGCATCGCTGACACTGGACTACGTACTTTATCTGCCAGCCCGCAGCTTCCTGTTTATAACTCAAATAGCAACGTTTTAGGGATGTTTCTGTCAGTTCAGGAAATATTGACATGTGCCATTAAGACTTATGAGACCACGGCACGTGACATTATTTTGTGGCTTAGTATTGTAATACGACTATGCTTGTGTGCCAAATTTTAAGTATTTTAACAAATCATCCTGCCTGATCTCCCCTAGGTAGGGTTGTTTTCTCATGTTATGTTATGTTAGATACACACGGCGACATAACAAGCTTTAAATTTCTAGTATAACATGACCCTGCGTTGCATAGATTTCCCGTACAATGAGAAATCTGATTATACTGGTTTTCATAACTTGATTGGTCGTCGTACGTACACCCCCATTTCGCCAGTTATGTTCATGTAGTGCGGGGTGTAATAATTTATGCTATCAACCAGGGATAAATCCGAACTCTGGGCTACTAATGCGAAATTCCTGATATAGTGCTTAATATACAGGGTGTAAAAAGACCCTTCACAAAGCCGTCAACCAAGCATTCTGTACATCAAACTAAGTAACTTTACGTAAAAATTGTTGCTGGGAAACGACTTTTTTTTGTATCTACTTATGAAAGTGAATAACTTTTAAACTTTTTATTTCCACATTGCGTTTATAAAATTGTTACAATAAAATAACCCTCAATTGTTTTGAGATCAATTTAGATTTAAATGTTACTCGCTCTCAAGTCTTTGGCAAAAACCGGAAACGCGAAAAAAAAATTCAAACAGTCCCGTGCAAAACTTCAATTCATAAATACAACATTAGTTTTATTATATGCGAAACCTGAAACACGTGTCTAGTATTTTATGTAAAGAATCTATGTGCAAAATTTCAAAACTGTATTATGAAAAGTCACAAAGTTATAGGCTTGTTCTGTTACCTGGTTATCCGCACAAAAACGTGGTCACCACGCGCGCGCTTGCAGCGTCTTCTTGAGCTCATTGATAATAATAATTTGGCGAAATGATTACGATAGGTACTTTGTGTCGCTCGGTGTCCAACTTGTAACCTTTTTGAGGTTACAAATTTTAATGATGTTTCGGAGAGACTTTTTAAAATTAACATTCATTCGGCCTTCACACTTATTCGATACTGTTGTTTTGGACCAAAATTCACGTATAGCCTTCGCTCCACTCATCTTTGGAAGCATCCGCAGCTTTTAGAAAAAGTAGACCAAATTATTAGGAACACTCTAACTTCAATACTTAATGTGGCCCTGGACGACCGAGCTTGGCAGCAAGCCACACTTAACATTTACTTTACTTTACTTCCCATTCGCTTGGGTGGTCTCGGCGTCCGCAAAATTTCAAGTATAAGTTTACCAGCCTTCCTCTCCTCGGTCTACGGTACTGAAAAATTAACCAGGGATATTCTGTCTTCCTCCCTGGTTGATTTTAAGGTGCCGTGTTTGACCGATGCGTTGAACGCTTGGAAAATGGTTTGTCCCAATACGGATTTGCCCGACCGCCTGTCCTCCCAGAGACAGTGGGACTTGCCGCTCTGCAGTATTATACGGAATACCCTTTTAAACACGTCATTCAATACTGTGGAGCGTGCCCGTCTGCTGGCCGTGGGGGAATGGGAGTCGGGGTTGTGGCTTCAGGCACTTCCGTCATCCACCATTGGCACTATGATGGATGACGCATCGTTCCGGGTCGCTACGAGTCTTCGCTTAGGCGCACCTTGTGTTGCCCCGCATCGATGTCACTGCGGTGAAGCTGTCGACAGCCTCGGACACCATGGCCTGTCCTGCTACAGGAGCGCAGGTCGCATTGCACGGCACGCCAGCATTAACGACATTATTCGTCGAGCCCTTGCCAGCGCCGGCGTACCAGCGGTTTTAGAACCAAATGGCTTGGTACGTGACGATGGCAAGAGACCAGACGGCATGACGTTGGTGCCTTGGAAGGTGGGTAGGCCTTTGGTGTGGGACGCAACCTGTGTCGACACCCTTGCGCCATCTCACCTTGCAAGCACGGCGGGCTGTGCAGGCGCTGCTGCTGCGGCTGCTGAGATCCTCAAGCGGCGCAAATACTGTAACCTTATTGGTAACTACAGTTTTGAGCCGTTTTAGGGCCGAAACGCTCGGGTCATGGGGACCGAGTGCGCGTCTTGTTTTTAAGGAAATCTCTCGCCGACTGGTCGACACTTCGCGTGACCAGAGGGCTGGCTCTTTCTTTGGCCAAAGAATTAGCATTGCTATTCAGCGTGGCAATGCTGCCAGTCTTCTGGGCACGTTTCCAGATGACAGCGATGCGGAGGAATACTTTGACGCCTAAGTGTCCTATTGTCGTCTTTGTTTAGATGTTTATATTTTCTTACTTTTAGTATTATTTTTTCCTTTATTTAAATTTTTACAAATTGTTCTACATTTTTAAATATTCCTTAAAAAAAAAAAAAAAAAAAAACATTTAAAAATATAAAAAATTGTAGCCCACCGGTATCGGGAACAGGGTCCAAGCTACCGGCGGTCAGGGCTCCAGAGAGAGGAACCTCCTAACAATACGAGCCGTGTCCAAAAGTACCGCTTTCTGAATCAAGCCCTTGATCCAGCTGCCTAACGAGAGCCTCCTCAGGTATTGATCGAGGCTCTTGGCAATTAAGCCATGGGCTGATACGACTATCGGCACAATGATCGCTGAGTCCACATCCCACATGTCGACAACCTCGCGAGCCAAGTCAAGATACTTGATTTTCTTATCTTTCTCGGCTTTCACGAGGTTCTCATCATGCGGGACCGTTATGTCAACAATCATTGTGCGCCGCTCTGATCGATCCACCACCACTATATCAGGCTTATTGGCTACAATAGTCCTGTCAGTGATGATGGATTGATCCCAGTACAATGTGATACTGCCATTTTCGAGAACTGGGTCGGGCACATACTTATAGTACGGCACTTCCAATTCCACAAGGTTGTATTTTAGAGCAAGTTGCTGATGGATAATCCTGGCTACAAGGTTGTGTCTATGCAAGTACTCTCCGTTAGCCAGACGAGAACACCCGGAGATAATGTGACGGATTGATTCGCCTGGACGGTGGCATGCCCGACATATGTCAACCGTACCGTCCTTCACAATAAATCTCCGGTAGTTATTCGTCATCATAACTTCATCCATAATTGCACAGACAAAACCTTCGGTTTCTCCGAAGAGGTCCCCGGAACGTAGCCAGGCTACGGACGCTGATAGGTCTACATCGGGCCCATGCAGGGCCCGGAAAAAGCGTCCGTGAAGCTCCTTACTCTGCCATACCTCCATGCGGTAGTTAGTGTCAAACACTACAGGTTTGCGCCAGTTCTCTTTAGCCAAGGAGAGCGGGGTGAGGCCCTTGTCCACCGCGACTACATCTCGATGCATCCCCACGTCGGTTTCAAGGAAATATTCCCTGAGACTGCATATCTCGCGATTGTGGAGAGTCTTAGCGTTTAAAAAGCCTCGACCCCCACACTTCCGCGGGATATACAGTCTCAGTATTATTTTTATCATTACTTTAGTTCTTTTTAGTCTGTAAATATATGTATATATAAAGTTGTAGATATAATATGTATAACACCAAATAAATCAAGTTAATATTTTTTGAATATTTTTAGGACAAAATATAACATGGTTTAAAAATTATTGGAATCGATTCAGTTACTTATTTTGAACAAACTATGTTCAGGTATCGCATATACTAAAAATAATTTTGTATACAGGGTGTAAACAGACCTTCACATAGCCATCAACCAAGCATTCTGTCCATCAAACTAAGTAACTTTACGCAAAAATTATTGCTGGGAATCGACTTTTTTTTTTGGGTGAAAAATCACGTTTTAAGGAGAAACAACGCTCCCCATCAAGTCCCACGACTCGATGGGGTGCGTAGGAAGAGATTCTTATTCCTCGGGGAATGTTACTGTCCATGGCTAATGACAACGCCAGCTTCCATAGAAAAAAAAATCAATCCCCAAAAACCATGAACAATTTTTATTAGGTACTGCTACAAAAAATAACATTATAATTTAAGCCACGACAACAAGAGTACACTATGTAGACCCTTTGCATAGGAATGTCTCGAGATGCATAAAAGAATTTTCATATTTTCTTCGCTTTGAATATTTTACACACAGATTCCACATACTCTTCTTACATAGCAGGAAGTAGTACTAAGGCAGGAAGTCTCAAAATGGCGGCACGTAAGTATATAACGAGGGAGTCGACTGTATCCCATGTTACACGTAGAAAATCTCTGGAAATCACGTACAAAATACTGAGCTGTAAAATAGAAGGTTTATTTGGCTTTAGAACCGCTATTTCTTTAGATAGCGTTTGTTGTGAAAGGTTTAGAAATGGTAGAATATGTAGCTACATTCTTCTTAGGTTTGAAACAATATATTTTAAATTACTGTACATTTTATACGTACTGTATACGTTGTTGTTGTTGTTCCGTTGCTGTTCCGTATGGTGTCCGAGTTCCGTATGGTGTCCGGACGTAAAGAATAGCACCATCCCATGTCTTCCCGTGGGTGTCGTAAGAGGCGACTAAGGGACTTACCAGAGAATGGGCAGCAGCGTTCTCTGATTTTACAACAACCATACTGCGATCGCCAACCCGCCTGCCAAGCGTGGCGATTAGGGCAAAACCCCCCAAATGGTAAGCGCAAGTGAAAAATGGCCACTAGTACCCGGCAGCCCGTCTACCCTCGACTATGGTAGCGGTCGAGGTTACGGCGTGGCAAGGGGTGCGAAGAATCCCCGGACGAGATCAGGCTGCCTATACCGACGACTTGACCTGGCAACACATAACACGCGTACACTCCGGACCGACGAGAAGATAACGGAACTCGAAGAGGAATTGAGCAGGCTGCGATGGAGTATTGTGGGATTATCTGAAGTCCGAAGAGAGGGTGAGGACACGATAATCCTGAAATCCAGCAACCTGCTCTATTTCCGAGAGGGTGACCGGCAGTCCCAGGGTGGTGTTGGGTTTATCGTCCACAAGCCCCTTGTGAATAACGTGGTGAAGATCGAGAGTGTGTCGACCAGGGTGGCGTACCTTATACTCAAAATATCCTCAAGATATTTGCTGAAGGTCGTACAGGTCTACGCCCCGACCTCGGCACACCCCGACGACGAAGTGGAGACCATGTATGAGGATATTTCCAAAGCCCTGCATGGTTTCAAGACTCACTTCACCGTTGTCATGGGGGACTTCAATGCGAAACTGGGCAAACGAGATGGAGATGAGCTGCAGGTGGGGCAATTTGGGTTTGGAAGTCGGAACCACCGGGGTCACCAACTGACTAGTTTTATGGAGAAGGAGGGCCTCTATATGATGAACTCCTTCTTCAAAAAGCGCGAGCACAGGAAGTGGACCTGGCAGAGTCCCGATGGTGCAACTAAAAATGAGATTGACTTCATCATGTCAACCAAGAAGCAAATGTTCAATGATGTCTCAGTGATCAATTCGGTGAAAACCGGGAGCGATCACCGCATGGTAAGAGGCATATTGAACATCAATATAAAGCTTGAAAGGTCTCGACTGATGAAGTCTACGCTCCGTCCAGCACAGATCCAGATCCAAAACCCCGAGAGCTTTCAGCTTGAATTCCAGAATCGTTTCGAGTGCCTAGGAAGCTCAGTGGACGAATACAACGATGGGTTCGTGGAAACTGTCCACACGACTGGGTCTAAGTTTTTCAAGACACGTCGTGCACACAACAAAAAACTCTCTGAACACACTCTCGAGCTCATGAAGGAGTGGCGTGAGATGATCCTGCAGTCTTCAGATGAGGTGTGGAAATACCGGCAGCTCAATAGACGGATCTCTAAATCCTTGAAGAGCGACCTCCGCCGCTTTAATAGACCACATACATACGCTGCGGCAGGTTATACAGAAGACCGAAGAGTATAACCTGCCTCTCTGCTTGGCGTTTGTGGACTACGAGAAAGCCTTCGATTCGATCGAGACTTGGGCTGTACTGCAGTCTCTCCAACGGTGCCAAATCGACTATCGGTACATCGAGGTGTTGAAGTGTTTGTACAAAAACGCCACCATGTCAGTCCGACTTCAGGACCAGACCTCAGAACCTATCCTTCTGCAGCGAGGTGTAAGACAGGGAGACGTCATATCTCCGAAACTGTTCACCGCTGCACTGGAGGATATCTTCAAGGTTCTGGACTGGAGAGGGCTAGGCATCAACGTCAATGGCGAGTACATCTCTCACCTTCGGTTTGCCGACGATATAGTGGTCATGGCTGAGACCATGGAGGACCTCAGTACAATGCTCGATGACCTTAGTAGAGCTTCCGAAAAAGTGGGTCTTAAAATGAACATGGACAAAACCAAAATCATGTTGAATACCCATGTAACACCCACTCCTATCAAGATCGGAGACTCTACACTCGAAGTTGTAGACGATTATGTCTACCTTGGACAAACGATCCAGTTAGGTAGGTCTAACTTCGAGAAAGAGGTCAATCGTCGAATCCGACTCGGCTGGGCAGCGTTCGGGAAGTTGCGTGGTATCTTCTCGTCCAACTTACCGCAGTGTCTCAAGACGAAGGTCTATGACCAGTGTGTGTTGCCAGTGATTACATACGGGACCGAAACGTGGTCGCTCACAATGGGCCTTATCAGAAGGCTTAAAGTCACCCAAAGGGCAATGGAGAGGGCTATGCTCGGAGTTTCCTTGCGTGATCGAATTAGAAATGAGGACATCCGCAAGAGAACCAAGGTAACCGACGTAGCCCGAAGAATAGCCAAACTGAAGCGGCAGTGGGCCCAAGTCTGCTATTTTTATAAATTCGTCATTACAACACGATCCCATTGTCATTTTGCTAAAAGTTCGTCATCATCATTCTCTTGCCCTTATCCTCTTCGTAATCTGCTAAATTCATAATGGTCGATCATTGGTCGGTCAATGGTCTCATAATAGAATTGTGTTATAATGAAATTGTCGTATTGCCATTATTATAAAACCCGTTAGTAGAAATGATTTACGAAAAACTACTACTACAATTTTTACATATTATTATTATTTATCAGATTACTATTCTATGCCATTTCTTTCAATGGAGTGTCAGTCATTGACCATTGGAAAGTTATAATGACGCCATTATATTAGTAGATTACCAAACTTGTCAAAATCAACAATCATGAAATTAATGATAGACCATCATCATCATCATCATTTCAGCCGAAAGACGTCCACTGCTGGACATAGGCCTCCCCCAAGTGTCGCCACATTGACCGGTCCCGTGCGACTCCCATCCAGCGGATCCCTGCAACCTTCACCAGGTCATCGGTCCACCTAGTGGGAGGCCTTCCAACGCAGCGTCTTCCGGTTCGCGGTCGCCACTCCAGAACTTTTCAGCCCCATCGGCCATCCGTTCTGCGAGCAATGTGCCCTGCCCACTGCCACTTAAGTTTGGCTATTCTATATATTCTATTCTAATGATAGACCATTCTGACACAATTGTAATAGCAGACTTGAGGCACAGGTGTATTGCCTACCTCCATGGGAAAGTGAATACACTTACCAGACCACACCACCACAACACCACTCCATTCACTTACCTTATGAGTTACCAGGTGAGTTACTTCCAATATCTAAACTAATTTCTCTCAATTCATTCACTAGAAAATGGGAATTCCAATCCTTCCACGCATAATCTTGGTCAAGCTATGTGAGGACCATGCAGATTGTGCCTGAGATGATCTTGAAGAAAGAATCACACAGATTTGAGTACAGCACAGACCGATTTCACCCACTGTTGAGTTTCATCATACAGGGTGTAAACAGATCCTTCACAAAGCCGTCAACCAAGTATTCTGGACATCAAACTCACTGGGGGTGAAAAATCACGTTTTACAGTAGGACTCGATGGAAAGCACTCAAAGCATTATGCTGATGGATGGATTGAATAGTACGCGGGTCGTGGAGGTGTGTATAGTAAAAATCTTACATTAAAACATGTATTTAAAAAAACTTGTGAAAAAGTTGGAACTTTGACCCCCAATATCTCCGTAACTAGAAGGTTCCCAGGTATGGTCTAGTACAAAAAAATAATCGCAAAGACGGGGAGGACAAGTGCCTTTCGGCTATATTAAGGGTCTATTTACACCCTTTATACCTCAAAGGAAACACGACACCCCTTGATAAGGCTTGGCTTTCGGCCACCGACTACCAGTCACGACGGGCAAAGATCTACAAATGACAGCTGGGAACATTGGCGTAACGTGCTTTTTGAGGCACGGAGGAAACTATGTAGGTAATCGAAAAACACTAATCCACGGACCGACCTTGGTAAGCGCTTCTAAGCCTTGAGGTTCGACCCGTGCGGACAACCATAGTGGTATCCTTCACATAATACTTCAGAATATTTTTTTCCAATACCCCAAAACGCTCTTCCAAGTTCAGCCTAAACAATAAATTCTACGTAATGAAGTATAAACAAAATATACAAGAAACAAGAGTCCACTTAGCATAATCAGAGAGTCGGTCGTTGCGACAAGTTTGCGGACCGTTTGCCAAAGCTGGCGTGTTCAATTGGATCTCCTGAAGGCACTCTCCCGTTGCCGTGTTCCAAGTTTCGTGATAAAAAATTCGAGACCGCAGATGTTGGGTTTCTAGATGCGGTGTTTCTCTAAAACTTTCATTTTCCGTTCATTTTTGTCTTTATATTCGCGTGGCTAAATAATTACAGCCGCTCGGATCGATCTGCAGGTTAAGCAGCGCTTGCCTAGGTTGGTCCGTGGATGGGTGACCACCCATTACATACCGAGTTTCCTCCGTGCCTCGAAAAGCACGTTAAGCCGTTGGTCCCGGCTGTCATTTGTAGGTCTTTGAAAGTCGTTACGGGTAGTCAGTGGCCCCAAAAGTTGGACAATCAGTCTTACCAAAGGGGTATCGTATCAGCCTATACGAACTGGGTTGTGGAGGTCAGATGGGCAGTCGCTCCATGTAAAATACTGGTATTCAGCTGCATCCGTTTAGACTGGAAGCCGACCCCAACATAGTTGGGAAAAGGGTAGGCAGATATATATATATATATAGTCGAAGTGAAACTTGTGAAACACAATACGAAAAATGAAATTGTTAGTGAACCGATCACTCGCCTATCGAATGATCTAAAAACAAAATGCAAGGTTGTTATTATGCTCGTGCCATGTGAACATGAAATCAAACAAAGATAGAGTGAATTCACACAGTCCGCATTTTGTAATATAGTTGATAAAATAATATAATTGTAATTCTAGTCTATGTAAGCAATATATAACTACACTATTGTATTAGGTAAGCCTGTGATGGTAGTGGTATGTGTTTTATATAAATAAAATAATAAAAATTAATAAACCAGTCTCCCAAACGTTCATACATCGTCTTACATCGGCTTTATTAGCGACTTGTCAATTACAAGTGGTAATTTTTAGCAAATATGCAATATGTTGAATCCAGCGGCACTATTACATACAGCCCGGGTATTATGCTCCAAGAAAATGAGTTGTGGCGGGTAGACATAATCTATACTAATATTATAAAGCTGAAGAGTTTGTTTGTTTGTTTGTTTGTTTGTTTGTTTGTTTGTTTGCTTGAACGCGCTAATCTCAGGAACTACTGGTCCGAATTGAAAAATTCTTTTAGTGTTTGATAGCCCATTTATCGAGGAAGGTTATAGGCTACACAATATCACGCTACGACCAAAACGAGCGGAGCATTTATGAAAAAGATTGCAAAAACGGGGAAAATCCGAACGCAGACGAAGTTGCGCGGGTCAGCTAGTTATATATATACAGGGTGGAAACTTTCAGCGGGGCAGTAAGGGGAACTGCCTTAACCATTGTAGCCACACGAAAATGGTTTTAGGAGTCTATCTATAACTTTTCGTGAAAGTTTGATCCCCATTCACAGATTTTCAAAAAGAAATACAGTTAACATGAAAATGGCCATTTTACACATTTTTTTTTAATTGACGCTAATCGATCGTGTTTTCAATAATGATAGAAAACTTTAATGGGACATACCCAGGTTGGAATGCTAAAATAGCCAGAAACTGCAAAAAACTTAGTAGGTAGTTGTGAAAATTGTAAAACCTGACAGAGATCTTTTAGAAAAGTCTTTTTTAAAAAAGATAATTGGAAATTTCTGTTTCTATGGAAAAACTAAAATCGGTCTAATTTAGCTGTAACACTATTTTTCAAAAATATTCTGGTCAAGTTTTTAGACTTATGTATCCTACTTATGCGTCTGAAGTTTCATTAAAATCGGTTCAGTCATTTCGAAATAAAATCACTTGATAGTTTTTATGAAATACCGTAAGACGTTAACGCTCTTAACAGATCCAGCAACCCGCCATCTTCGACCCAAACAAATCCTTAGCTGACTGGATTTGAAAATTGTAGCCAGGTGGACAGTACGACACCCGCTCCTGATTACATCAGAAACACCAAGAACTCATTACCATATATTAAAATTAATTGTTAAAACTAAAAGAGAATTAGATTTCCAACAGATTTGAAGGAAAGGAATCGCAATGAGAGGGTGGCTAGTGACGCCATTTATTAATTGTGAATTTTAGGACAAAGATTTATTTTTTGGCTTTAATATTAAAAATTAATAATTTGTTTATTTCAGACTATATAATGTCAATATTTTTTTAGTAACACATTAATTATCTTAAGACTAAGTTAGTAGCATTTATGTAGGTAGTCCAGATCAGATGAATACGAACTTAAAATTAAAAATACTTAACTAAGAATAAATAAAATTTTTGATTTTTTAATGCAAATAAATGATAAATTTAATTGGAACAAGTTATGTCAAATAAATTAAATTGAATATAAGATTAATTAATGTAAAAGACTAATAAATTAAATTGTAACAAATTATGTCAAGTTATATTGAAAACAAAATATAAATAAAAATTAACAAATAGAGTAAAAAATAATAATTATTATAATTATGCAAATAATAAATAGGACATCAACCGATGTTATGAGAATTAATAGCCGTCTGTCTATACAAAAAAAAATACTTTCAAAATAATTATATGCAGTTACACGTAGGTACCTATTGTAAGGCAGGAAGGAACTAATATAGGGGTATAAAAATAATAAATATAAATTATGACCATCATATTAATATAAAGACATAACACAACACGCCTCTTTTTCCCCGAAGTGTTACACAGAGCTACAGCTCAGCACTGCTCCTATACTAAGTCCAGCCACATTCTGCCAGATATATGGGGCGTTGTTAGCGCTCCTATTGCCATCAACCGGGCACAAATCCTACTCTGGGAGGTTTCTAAGAAATTCCGCTTGGAAAAACCGCATAACATTTTGGCTAGCTTGAAAATCGAACTCAAGACCTCATGCTCGACAGTCGCATATGTAACCTTTAGAAAGATGAGGCGGCAATATTGATTACAATGAGCACTTTGATTTTCAGTCATTTTAATTACGTATTTCTTCATTATCATTATCCTGCTAGATCCTAATTTATTTGGAGTCGTCATGTACATCTTGTGTGTACAAATTATTATTTTTCTCAAACCGACTTTTCGCTTTTCGGGCTTAAGACATTATAATTATATATGTCGGATATGTAAGGATTTACTCCGCTAGGCTCTTACATCATGTGGGCAGACGATGGG
This sequence comes from Noctua fimbriata, assembly GCA_905163415.1. Classification (NCBI taxonomy): domain Eukaryota; kingdom Metazoa; phylum Arthropoda; class Insecta; order Lepidoptera; family Noctuidae; genus Noctua; species Noctua fimbriata. The sequence continues at coordinate 3,801,666 of LR990934.1, forward strand.
TTTCGTGCAATGAAAACTCACTGGGTGCGATACACTGTTTCTAGCAAATCTAACGAATTACTTAAGATTACAACTTAATACAATAACATGGGGCACAATGAATCGGGTACAATTCCAGGACGTCTCAACTTAGCCGCAATCAGACATTGAATGTCGTCCTCGCCTCGAGCTGTAAACATCAGGGCTCTGTAGAAGGACGCTGTGGTGTGGGTAGACTCGTAAACAGGTCGCGTGATGTCACCGCTGGCGCGCTTGCGATTCATTTTATGTCCGTACTCACGACCGGATCCGACATATATAATAATTATTATGGATGATAGGAATTTTCGTCAGAATTTGTTTTTTTCTCGATGTTTCTCTTGTACTTATCCTGAAATGTTGAAAACCTTTGTTGCTGTAGTGGTCACCATCTGTTATGTTTTCGTTTGATTAATATTAATTAGGTTCATCTCATCATTAAATCAACATGTTCATTAAATTGCGTGAATCTCCTTGTTCTATCAGATGTTGCCTTAAGCGAGACTTCATTTAAAACCATTAACTGAAATGAAGGTAGGATCTTCCGTGATTGTTCATCTTTTTTGTTTTTTTTTTGACATTGTTCTTTTTTATTTATTTTTTTAGGTAGTAACCAACTGACACAATTATATCGACATCCTGATCGAACCTCTTCCTACGTTGAGGTCTGCTTCCAGCCTTTTCGGATGCATCTAAATACCATTATAGTACCTGAAAACAGTTATACAGGTTGGCGCCGATATTACGACAATAAATTAACATACTTCATGATGATCTCAGTCTGCATACAAAAATGAATTCGAATATATTCAGTAGTTTAGTCTCAGGACATTATTTTTCATTTTCAGCATTTTCAACATGATGTGGTTTAATAGGCTAGCACGGACAGATCGACGACCTCCGCATCGGTATCAACACTAAACACATATTGCCAATTCTACACTCAAAAACCTGTGTCAAATTCATTCCTTAAATTTTATTTCCATGACGCGAATTACTGAATGACATAATCGCAATCTAAGTATTTACACCCAGTTTCTGAAAATGATTTACAATAAACATAACTGGTGAAATGTGGGTGTACGTACTGTTAGGTACACCTCTGCCTAACCCTTCGAGGATTAGAGGTTTTTTATCTTAAAGTGATAACTTCGTCGAATGAGGCCGATGTTTGATGACAGATGTTGACTCACAAATCTCAGACTCTTTTAAAATATTTTTGAATACCGTTTTTAACCCCCACTCAAAAAGAGGGGTGTTATAAGTTTGACCGCAATGTGTGCGTGTCTGTCTCTGGCACCGTAGGTCTTAAACAAGTGAACCGATGTGGATGCAGTTTTTTTTATGTCAAAGCTAGTTTCTTGGATACGTTTTATCATAATGGGTGCAGCCATTTACTAGATATGGGGGATGAAAGTGGTAATGAATAATCGAATATTTTCAAATATACCCAAGTGGGGTATCAGATGAAAGGGCATGATGTGTATATTACAATTAAACATGTTTTATCAAAACCGGCTCAGTCATTTTATTGACATTCAAATGTTTGTTCGCTTTTTTTTGTTGCGATGGGGTAAATTTAAATTTTTGTTATAAGACAGGTACCTCACAATGGACCAATAGGAACATGCAATCATAGCTGCAGGTCATTTGTTCAGTTCAAACCGAACATTGACCAAAGCGGTGGTTCACCTTCGAAAAAGGTACAAAAGTTTAATCGAGCGCTGTATAGGAGCATTCGGCGTCGGATGGCAGCGCCATTTTTTATTGGCGCCAGATATTTGTACATATATGTCCCTGTTGGACACTATTGATGGAAACATTCTCTCATTGTCTTGGAAACGTTTTATTTAATTCGATTGTGTATGTTTTTTTAGATCTGCGGTTGCTTCTAAATTAATGGAAGAATTAATGCTGCTAATCTTACTTAGTATAAGCATAATCACCTATAATGTTCCCACTGCTAGTACACAGGCCTCCTCTCTATGAGAGGGAATGAGCTGTAGACAACCACGCGGGCCCAGTGCGGGTTGGTAGATGTCACGTCTTCGAATATTTGGTTCTAGGACATGCCGGTTTCCTCACGATGTCTTCCTTCATCGTTTTGAGAGCAGTGGTGATGTCATAAATTACACAAAGTAATGCGCCTATCACTAGCTGTTGCCTGCGACTTCGTTCGCATGAAAATTTTGATGTGTATGCGTAAGAAAAAAAAGGTAGCCATATGCTATTCCAGGCTAGGTATATCTATCTCTGTGCCAAATTTCATCGAGATCCGTTCAGCCGTTCTGACGTGATAGAGTAACAAACATCCTTCCAAACTTAGTGGTTGCGGCCCCGACTTACGAGCAGTAAGTCGCGGGTTCGATCCCCACACGAAACAAATATTTGTATGATCTACAGGTAGTTGTTCCGGCTCTGGCTGTTCCACCCTGGCTGGCCGCACCCACGATTCAGGAGAAATTTCTAGTGTGGGGCAACGTTTTTTTAAAAAAGAAAAAAGAGCAGCTTCGTGAAGAGTCTGTTTAAGTATGTATAAACATAGAAAAAACACAAAATCTCTTGTTTACTTCCACTCATTCCAGAATATACCTAGCTGATCCCGAAAAAGAATCGCAATTAAACTTACAAAAGTCCCGAGACAGAGATTATTTCAAAAGATTTGAGTTTTCAACTCAATGAATCATAAATTAGATAATCAATGGAATCCGATTGGTATTGAGTTCAGCGAATTTTAATTTAAAGGTTTCTTTCCACTTGCATGGCGAACATTTACAGTATTTATTTCGTAGCGAGCGTGGATGGTAACATTCGCAATCGTTTGAAGCTGTCATTCTAAAACCAATCGTTTTGCTTTGGTATCACTTGTTGCTCTCCATCCCTCTATTCAGAGAACTGCTTTATGAACTCGCAACATCACTCCTGCCCCCGTAGCATAACCATCGTAGACAAGGATTTATTTGACGGAAGAATCGACAAAATTACAGATAGTGCAAAGAAATCTGTCATTGTGTCGACACACCCTGTCATTTTGTCGATTCTTCCGTCAAAGAAATCCTTGTCTCCGGTGGTCATGCTACGGGGGCTGGGGCCTAAAATGGCTGCTTTACCATAATCTTATTTAGGATATAATAAATTGAATCACGTTAAAATTCTTAAAATAGTCACAGACGCAGTAAATATTATGAATTGTCACTTTATGACCATTTTAATAATTGTCATAATTAATAATGAATTGTCATAATATCATAATACTATTATCCTATTATGATTCTGCTGAAGCGGCAATTTTAGGCCCCCTGCCCCCGTAGTATGTCGACACAATGACAGATTTCTTTGCACTATCTGTCATTTTATCGATTCATCCGTCAAAGAAATCCTTGTCTACGGTGTTCATGCTACGGAGGCTGATATATCATTAACGTTATGGTTACCAGAAACGCTAGTACCTGACAAATTTTGCTTGTACAATTGAGCTGTAGAGGTAAATCGGAGCGTGTATGTTGAAAAACTGTGCAGGTTTATCCTCTACGCAGCTCCACTTTACCTGACAGTTGTACCTGTACAGGTAGACCTCTCAGTTACACTCTAACGTATGTGCCTACCTTAATACCTTTAGGCAGACTTGTAGGTACCCACATAAACCTACATCTCACTAGTTACGTTTAAGTCCCTTGGAACAGGGAGCGAGCGCATTGCCATCAACCGGGCACTAGTTCAGGCTCTTTTGCCCGACATGGGAATCGATCCCAGGACCTCATGCAGCAGTAACGCTTGCGACCACTAAATCTATGAGGCAGACAAGTAAAGTCCAACGTCTGAACGTTCGCTGTCGATGTTACACGCTGACCTAGACAAAACCTTTATATAAACTTCTTCAGTGATAACAAGGTCTGAGCTCACAACTTGCTGGTCAGCAGTTTAGTGATCTTTGGGCTATAAAGGAGATTGGGCAGTTGACTAAGTAATGTAGGGTATAATTAAATTAACTAGCGCAACTTTATAGACCTGATGGGTATCTATATCATCATCATCAGCCAACAACACTCCACTGCTATACATAGGCCTCTTCAATCGCACGCTCATCCAGTTTCTACCAGCCACCTTAAGAAAGATTGTCACTTCACCGAACCTGAGGGTGTCCTTACGCTTGCCGACTCGTGGTCTCCACTCAAGAACACGTCTACCACAACGGTCATCGGTTCTACGGCTAATATGGCCAGCCTATTGCCATTTCAGCTTACTTATTCTGAGACGTACGTCAACTCTGTTCTCTGTCGGATCACCTCGTTCTGGATGCGATTCCTCAGAGAGACTCCAAGTAAAATCCGTTCCATAGCTCGCTGAGTGACCTTGAATTTATGGACCAACCATATCTCATTATTCATCATCATTTCAGCCGAAAGACGTCCACTGCTGGACATAGGCCTCCCCCAAGAAGGGGGGGGTTTTGCCATAATCGCCACGCTTAGCAGGCGGGTTGGCGATCGCAGTATGGTGTTATAAAACACAGAGAACGCTGCTGCCCATTCTCTGGTAAGTCCCTTAGTCGCCTCTTACGACACCCACGGGAAGATATGGGATGGTGCTATTCTTTACGTCCGGACACCATACAGAACAACCATATCTAAACAAGATAAAAACAAATGATTTAATGATGTTTTCCACGACTGGGATATGAGTTTCATAGCGAAAGTTGTTTTGTATGACATTTAGAATCACCCGGCACCCTTTTGAACGATGCACGTGGCTTATATCGCTATCCTGTAGCTATGTGAAAGAGCCACCACGCCACAAACGTTCCTCAACTGACGCCGGTCCTCATTTTTGCGCGTGCTCAATGTGTATAATTTACTCGATTTTGACCGCGGCTTCGATCGCATTAATTTAGAATTTGACAATCAATTCGGGCTGTAATCTGCTAGTGATAATATAATTCAATCACGATTCGATAGACACGTGGCGCCATCTATTATAATAAGTAATTTATTGTTGTTTTCCTCGGGAACAGTACTTTTTTTGGGATTAAAAGTTAAGTCCGTTTCTGTACACCTAACAACGTATATGCAAAGTTTCAGGATGATCGGTGCAGTGGTTTAGGCATGAAAAGATAACAAACAAACAAACTTACTTTCGCATTTACAATATTACTAGCAACCCGTCCCGGCTTCGCAAGGGTGCAATATACATACATATATATCTAAACCTTCCTCTTGAATCACTCTATCTATTACTGAAAACCACATCAGAATCCGTTGCGTAGTTTTAAAGATCTAAGAATACATAGGGACAGACAGACAGTGGGTAGCGACTACTATGTAGTGATTTAGGATTAGGATTGTATTTTTCGGTGTACCTAAGAAGGACAACAAGCAACTAGGAAGAACCTTAACAACAAAAGATTGTAATATTTTCTAATACCGAAAAACTGGAAAATTGGCTCAGTCTTAAAATAATTATTCACCATCATCATCATGTCAATCATTCTCCTGCCCTTATCCCAATTCGTTTGGGGCCGGCGCAGCATGTCCTCTTAAAGAAATTTATCCTCCAGATAAAAAAAATACTGAAAAAATAACCCAAATTTTTCTTGTCGTTTGAGTTTGGGCTTCCACAACCACAACCCGTAAGAACTGTCAAAGATTTAAAAAAACAAGTTTCATAGAAAATACTCTTTATTTGTAGGTCTCTTTACTTACACTTTGTTTTTATCAGCTAATTATAGTAAGTCTATTATCTAGATGACGTTTGATGGGTGATGTTTTTCTGACGTAGCTTTCAATGATGTCACGATCTACGCCTAGGACTGTCAGGTTGCGACCATGTTCTTTGAACATCTGGAAAAAAAATAAATAGAAATGTTAATACAGGGTGTAAATAGAGCCTTAACAAAGCCGAAAGGCACTTGTTTTCCCCGTCTTTGCGATCATTTTTTTGTTCTAGACCATACCTGGCAACCTTCTAGTTACAGAGATATTGGGAATCAAAGTCGAACTTTTTCACAAGTTTTTTTGATTTTTACTATAAACACCTCCACGACCCCCGTACTATTCAATCCATTCATCAGCATAATGGTTTGAGTGCTTTCCATCAAGTCCTACCGTAAAACGTGACTTTTCACCCCAAAAAAAAAGTCATTTCCCAGCAATAATTTTTGCGTAAAGTTACCTAGTTTGATGTAAAGAATGCTTGGTTGAAGGCTTCGTGAAGGGGCCGTTTACACCCTGTAGATCACTTGAAAAACTTCTTGACCATTATTATATAGCTACTTATTTTTTATTACTTTCTGGTCTGTTTTTAAAGTTGGTCGTAGTAACTTAGTTAGCAAATGAGTAAGATAGGGTTAGAATGTGATCAAAAACGCGCGAGCCGAGCGAGCGAAGCGTGTCTTACAACAGTGGCCGGTGATATTGCTTATTTAGTACTAGATACCCGCTCCGGCTTCGCACGGGTAGGTACAATATACATTTATAACCTTCCTGTTTAATACTATTTTAGTTCATAAGGGCATTTTATTTAAAATGCAAGTAACGCGACTTTGAATTCGACTGGCAACACCGACGAGTTCAGTGTGGCTGCAGGCTTGCATCAAGGGTGGGCTTTAAGTCCTTACCTCTTCATATTGATTATGGACATAAATTCGTAAGATTTTGCTGAACATAATTATTGTATTTTTTTGGTAGATATTGACCCAAGCTATCACCCCTGCGGTATGTGGTGCTATTTACTAGACACCCTGTATTTTTAAGAAATCATAAAGTGTTGTTTTTTCAAAATCAATTTTGTTTATCTCGTCAGTGGTAAAATTCGATCTTAATGAGATAAATACATGGGTTAATGCTTACCGTATATCCATTTCCTCCAGTCGCTAGGAAATCCAAGGTGGTGACCTGATAGTCTCTATCCAAATGGAACTCCTTGTACTCATCACCTTCTTTCAGCAATATTTCCACCACTTTCGGTACCGCCGTCTCAATTGTCACTTTGAGACCTTGAAAAAGGAATTGGTACATTTTTATAGCGTCAAGCATCAGTGCTGGGGCGCAGACCTCTCCGTGATCAAGAGTGGGCTTTTATGGCCCACGACACAAAGCAATCCCAGTGTAGGTTGGTGGGTGCAGTCACATCATATCTATTTATTTATTTATTGAATGCACAATGTACTCATAATTAAACGCTAAGCTTAAAACTAATGAGTACGTGACGTTAGGGCGCGGCAAGATGATTTAAAACTAATAACGTTGCAGTGTGAGTATCTATTATATTATCTAATATCACGTAGATTAGGAACTTTCACAATTAAAATATTTATATTAAACTTATATCTAGCTTTATACATAAAAAATAATAATATGGTCTGTTTACACCTTGTAGATACAAACCTGAAAAATGTGGTGTGGCAGAACCAGCATATGGTTTAGTCGCCCACGAGAATAACGCTAAGACTGAGCGCTCCAAAGCTTCAATGATGTACTTTCCAGAAATCACGAATGACACTATTTTATTCGTAAACGGTGACATATTTATTATAGAACCCTTTGTAATATCTGAAAAAGCAATAAAATCATTACAAATAAATAAAATTGAAGTGAATTTTAAAATAATTACTTTGTACTTATAACAAAAAAACGATTATTTTTATTTTTATCTGTCTGTTTGTTCCGGCTAATCTCGGAAATGGCTTGACCGATTTTGACGGGACTTTTACTGGCAGATAGCTGATGTTATAAGGAATAACTTATATCTAATGCGTTCCGTGCTTTTATTTTAGAAAGAGGATTAAGGTTCATATTCGGAATTTTGAACCTTTCGGAATTATGAAAATCGGTACTTTAAAATTCGTATTTGTGACTATCGGAATAAAGTTTTTCGTATTTATCTAGTGTACCCGAGATAGGGGTACACTACATAAATACGAAAAACTTTTGGCGTACAGGACCAATTTAATTTGTTTTATCTCTTCTTATGTTTACTTTTTATATAATTTTTGTATTATTGTAATCTCATCCATATTTTTTTTTTTGTTTTGTCCTGTGTGAGTCTAATAAATACCTTTTCTTTCTTTCTTTCAAATTTCTACTGGACATGGAATGATGGAAATTCAATAATAACTTTCTCGACCTGGGGATCGTACTTAGACCGTATGCTCCGGAGTAGCGCTAGTGACCACCCAGACCAACTTTAGACAAACGAGGCAAATAGCTGCATACATTGGGACAGCTGCTTTCTACTTGCTTGTTTTGTCCTTTGTGAGTCTAATTAATACTTTTGCTTTCTTTCTTTCAATATCTTTCTGCTCTTGTCCCATTGTACTTGGGGTCCTGTCCCTGTCAGTCGTCACGCTATCAATTACACCTTTTTCTTTCACATAATTTCTCACAGAGTCCATCCATAGCATCCTTGGTCTTCCTGGCCCTCTCCATCCATCAAAATTGGGATGGCTTAGCTACTTTACTGACCACAAACCCGGGATTGATCAGTCCACGAATAATAATACCGTACTCACACACCTCCTTTTAATATAGAACTGCGCATCGTAGCTCTAATAGTGAAAGCAATAGTAGGTAGCGTTGTTGGATTTAACTCGCGCGCCTGAAAATATAACAAATCAGTGTAAGTTATTAAATTACCAAATATAAGGTCTAATTATTCCTACATGAAATATTTTAAGAGTAAGTTTTATAAGTCGTAAAGTCGCCATAGCAACGAAAAAAAAATTATAAAAGTGTTTTTTTTTTACCAAATTATTACAATTCTAAAAATTTTTGAGACTTTTTGCATAAAATCTTTACTTCCATATTCTAACAATGACACTAGGTAAATACGACGTAGTAAACTAGCGTAATGGATGTTCAAAAATAAGGAGATAGTATTTATTTGTGGGTCAAGTAATTTTAAATTATTTATTTTTTATAAAAATAATCCCTTAAAATGGCTTCGTTATAGCCGTTAGATGATTCCCTGAAAATATTTCGTGTATGAATAGTTAAACCTTATATATACAATATGTAGATAGTTTTTGAATACTAAATAAGCTTGCGTTTGGCAGCAACTCGCCTGATGTGATGCAATGACGCGGCCTAAGGTGGAGGACGCTTGCATAGAAGAAATCGATTCACTCTATTTGATCCAGATTATAATGATCGGGAAATAGAGAATCCGGCAGAAGAGCCGACGGTTCAGGGTGTAGACAACAGACACTATTAGCGGTAACGTTAACGAAAACGTCAAAAAACTGCATTTTATTATCAAACCTGTTATCAAAAATAATACAAAATGCGAATGCGATTTCCACTTGGCTGGATTGACATTTAAAAGCTATGCGTGTATTTTCTACGTGTAGGTAACAATGTAGCATAAAGGCGCCTTTCTACAGCAGCCCACGGCCGAGCTACGCACCTGTATTTGGCGACGCTTTGTACGAAAATATAGGAGGGATCGCCTACTGATTCCCACGGCCACGATACGCATGAACGCGCGGCAAGAAAAATAATCACGCCGCTAACGAAGTAAAAATCTCCTTCGAAGTAGAGGAATTTACGCTTTATTCAGACAAACAGAAGGATGGAAAATACTTACGGTACTTAGGTAAGCCTCTGCGACAAAGTTACCCAGAGCACATTCCTGTGATGCACAGGGATACATTTCTAGATCTTCTTCTGCATACCCCACTTTTTCACTGACCATTTCGTGGAGTTTCTCTGCGTACGGCTGAAGGAGAGCCTTGATATTTGGATCTGAAGAAATAAGCCAGATCATTTTCTAATCTCTATTATCTACTACGGAACCATAAAAACGGGATTTACTATATACCAAGTTTACCATAAACAACGGTTTATCCCTGACCATAGTGTTTGCACCAGCGCCGAAATCACGGGACCTCAAAATGAATAGTAAATACGGTAAATATCCCGGTTTTAGTGTTAATGATACCATTGTTATGAACAGTTACATAGTAAAATTGCTGGTCACGTCTATCGGCTAAACAAAGTTAGACCACAACCTGGGTTGGGACTTAAGACTTTGAATCCCGCTAGAACGTTCCCCTGGGATAATTTCACACCTCTACGCGAACATAGCCGCGAACAAAACCAGCTACAGAACAGATATCTTGACACACGTACCTTCAGGAATGGACCTGTTCAAAAAGACGGGTGACCCCTCGTAGGACTGCAGGTCTCCGTGCTTATCGAAGTATGCAGTCATGTTCCCGAGGTACTTGCTGTACGCATCTGCTGTTACTACTAACACCTGGAAAAAAGTTAACATGTTGTTATCGTTTATTGCTAGCCGTGCCTAGGGTTCCCCACCATTCTGTTAAAAAAGTATTATACTTTTTTTCGTTCGTTAATACTTTTTTAAGTTCTATAAAAAAAGTATACAAAATACTGTTTTTATGTCCGCTGGTATCCGGAGCCATACGTAACGTCTGTATAAAATGTAAACGTAATACAAACTACATTTCAGAACGAAACTGTCAATGTCAAGTGAGTGCCACGCATGCGCAGAGTAGAACGATAGAAATTTTGCCCTCGGCTTTGCTCGCGTTAATTTAGAATTTGATAATCAAATGGGGTTGTACGCTGCTTGTAATAATACAATTAAATCACGATTCGAAAGACACGTGGCGCCATCTATTAGCATAAGAACGTTGTTGTTGATTTCCTCGGGAACAGTATTTTTTTTCGAGATGAAAGGTATGTCAGTTTCTGTACACCTGACAACGTATGCTAAATTTCAGGATGATCGGTTCAGTGGTTTAGGCGTTAAAAGGTAACAAACAAACTTTCTTTCGTATTTATAATTATACTAGCTGTTGCCCGCGACCTTCTCTGCGTGAAATTTTATAACTTACTACCTTCCTCAATAAATGGGCTATCCAACACTAAAAGAATTTTTCAAATCGAACCAGTAGTTCCTGAGATTAGCGCGTTCAACCAAACAAACAAACGCTTCAGCTTTATAATATTAGTATAGATTAGTAAGGTTTTCTACAACGCTAGAGACGTGAATCGTCGACAACGTTCGTTGAGGTTTTCCAAAGGTTCATCATTTCTGTTTTGTGTGTTATTACTTGGGGTTGGCGCAACACGCTTTTTTTTCTATTCTCCCCTGTCGGTCAACATTCTATCATTCACTCCTTTTTTCATTTTCACATTCGTTTAATTTTTTATACTGCCGGTCTAAAGTCGTCGGTTGCAAGCGCAACTGCTGAGCTCGAGGACCCGGGTTCGATACCCTGGTCGGGCAAAGTGTTTTTGGGTCAGGTTTTTTTTATTAGCAACCACGGAGTCCGGATTTGTGCCCGGTTTATGGCAATAGGCTCGCCCCCTATTACATAGGACTTAAACATAACTGGCGAAATGTGGGTGTACTATTAGGTAGACCTCTGCCTAACCCTACGGGAATTACAGGCGTGATGTCATGTTATTTTATGTGGATATTTGTGGTTGACTGGTACCAAGACCCTTAACGAAGCCGAAAGGCATTTGTTCTCCCCGTCATTACGATATTTTTTTTTGTTCTAGACTATACCTGGGAATCTTTTAGTTACGGAGATATTGGGGGTCAAAGTTCCAACTTTTTTACAAGTTTTTTTATAAATACATGTTTTTAATGACAGATTTTTACTTTAAACACCTCCACGAACTCCTTACTATTCAATCCATCCATCAGCACAAAGTGCGTTACATTGAGTCCTACCATAAAACGTGATTTTTCAGCCCAAAAAAAAGCCTTTTCCGCAATATTTTTAACGTAAATTTACTTAGTTTGATGTACAGAATGCTTGGTTGAAAGCTTTATGAAAGGTCCGTTTACACCCTGTATACATTTATACACACATAATCTGCAACGAATTTCTTGCATTAATAATCTCCGGTAATAATTTTACAATTAAACTAACATTTAACTGATCGCATATTAATTTTGCCTATATTAAACATGTTAACGTGATAATATCAGTTTTAATTAATTAATTGTTTATTAATACGCAATAATATACTTGACCTAATTAAATCGTATTATATTCTCATTAACAGGTTCATTTCTCATTATTTCGTTAGTCGATTATTAGATTTGACTTGGGTTTCATATTTGATGATAGAAATAAATCGCAGGCCACACCGCTAGCTAGAGAGCGAGCGAGCGAGCCGGGCGAGGCTCTTTTCATACTTCGTTTCGGCTCTTTCGGTAGTTCGCGGTGTGAACCAAAGTATGAAAAGGGGTGAAACAATGCCTCGCCCGGCTCGCTCGATCACTCGCTAGCTGGCGGTGTGGCCTGCGCTTTAGGTTTGACTTCACCAATATAAGTGAATGTGAACAGCACTGGTAAACCGAGTACAAGAGTAGCTTTTAGGCGATTCTCACACGCCACCGCTCGTCCGTGCGGTCTGGTGGAGTTGGCGAAGTGGATGTATGGTGTACCGCGCGGAGAGGCGGTAAGCGCCGCACGTACGCGCGGTTTTATTTACGTTGCCCCACACTAGGAATATCTCCTGTATCGTGGGTGCGTTTACAAACATTGAAACTTACATACACAAACAGCCTGGAACAACTACGTGTAGGTCATACAAATATTTGTACCATGCGGGGATCGAACCCGCGACACGCAGCGCAGCAGCCAACCCTCGCCACTGCGCCAACCATGCTGTCAAATGTCGTCGATGTTGGCCCGTTTCCTCTTAAAGACAGGATGCCTGTGTCCCAGATGTTTTAGGCTGATTATGCTCATAATCTGCCTAGCCTTTTTCCAACATTATTAGGGTCGGCTTCCAATCCTACCGGGTGCAACTGTATTCTAAAATTTTACATGGAGCGATTGCCTATCTGACCTCCACAACCCAGTTAGCAATGGGTAATACGATACCCCTTGGTAAGACTGGTTGTCAGACTTTCGGGGCCACTGACTACCTTTAGCGACTTTCCAAGGAACGGAGGAAACTCGGTAAATAATGGATGGACACCAGTTTACGGACCGACCTTGACAAGCGCGGCTTAGCCTTGAAGATCAACCCGAGCTTCAAAGAGGAAATTCTTTGAAGAAATACCTACAACCGCATTGATAGTAAAGTGTCATCTCAATGGCGCAGATGAGACCATACTATCAATGCAGTTTCGTTTGCACCATTCTCAATGGTGCAGATGAGACCATACTATTAATGCAATTTCACTTGCAGCATTAATGGTGCAAACGAAACTAATTAGGTCAATGGTGCAGACGGTACAACTGGGCTTCCTTGTGGTGATAGAATGATTGGAGCGTCGCGGTCGCGTAATGATTGTTGATATAGCGGTCCCGCATGACGAAAACCTCGTGAAAGCATATAAAGATATCAATTCCCTATTCTGTTAACTAAACTCGAAAGCCTAGGTATCCGGGGTCTTCAACTAAAACTTTTTAAAGATTACCTTACCGACAGAACACAATGTGTTAAAATAGGTAACATAACTAGTGAAGAGGTCCCAGTGACTTTTGGAGTTCCACAGGGCAGTATTCTTGGACCGACGCTTTTCCTAGTCTATATAAATGATATATGTCAGTTAAAGTTTCCAGACTCGAAAATTGTTGCGTTTGCTGATGATACGGCTTTACTGTTCAGTGGTAACTCCTGGCATGAAGTTTTTGCCAAAGCTCAGATAGGCATGAACACTGTGATCAGATGGTTAAATAAGAATTTACTTACATTAAATGTAGAAAAAACGACCTTAATCACGTTTTCCATCCAAACTAATGACAAACCGGATTCCTCTTTGAGTATTGTCTCCCATTCGTGCCCAAATGCAAATGACACAAATTGTAAGTGTCCTAATCTTAAAAAAACTGAATCTACGAAGTACTTAGGAGTAATTATTGACAGAAATCTTAAATTTCATGATCATATTAATCTCCTATCAGCCAGAGTGCGTAGACTTATAGTAATATTTAAAGCCTTAAGAAACACTGCACCAAAATCTGTTTTAAAATCGGTCTACTATGCTCTCTGTCAGTCTCAGCTTGAATACTGTATCACCACGTGGGGTGGCACATGTAAAACTCATATCTTAAAAGTTGAGAGAGCACAAAGAGCACTCCTAAAGGTTAGTTTGTTTCTACCTTTTTATCACCCAACTACTGATCTCTACTCGAAATGGGAGGTACTAACTGTGAGGCAGCTATTCATCTTGAGAACGGTTATGAAACAACATGCTCTAACAACCTTTGAACCACAAAAAATCATAGACAAACGTCGCAAACATGCAGTCTGTTCTTCATCGTCATTCAAAACTATGTTTGCACGTCGGTTTTTCTGCTACCAGGGTTCAAATCTATACAATAAGGTAAATCGAGCCTTAATGCTATATCCCTTGCCAAAAACCAAATGTAAGTCTTTGGTTTCGGACTGGCTAAAAAATTTTGGATTATAATTTTACAGAAAGTCTACTTCAGTCAAATTAAATTAGTACGAAATAAGTTTATAACTTGCACCAAAACCTTCTCACGTACACATCGGCACACTTCACCTGACACTCAACACCACGCACTAATATTATACACTCTCGTAGACACACACATACACACAGACACAGGCGCTCTGATTAACTTTTTGTTTATAGCTTCTTTTTAACTTCTACCCCCAAAATTATAATAAGTTTTAGTCTTAAATCTATCTTGTTATATCATATTTTTTAAGTAAAACTTCTGTTCTTCCGTGGGGTGGGGACCTGGTGATTTGTAATACAGGCATTTTACGCCTAACTCAAACACCAGCTCCTCAAATTACTATAAAAGACAATTAATATGTGAAACCTAGAATAAGCTTGTCATTGTGAGGAGAAATAAAGAACTTATTATTATTATTATTAAATTCAAGTATCTGGCTTGCACAGTTGTCGACATGTGGGACGTGAGTACAGCAAGTAAGTAAATTTAAAACTAGTTTTTTTATTAAACTTGTGAAAACGTTAGAACTTAGATCTCCAATATCTCCGCAACTAGAAGGTTCCCAGGTATGGTCCTGACCCCGCAGCATGACCACTGCAGATAAGGATTTCTTTAACGGAAGGATCGACAAAATGACAGATTCTGTCGACACAATGACAGATTTCTTTGCACTATCTGTCATTTTGTCGATTCTTCCGTCAAAGAAATCCTTGTCTACGGTGGTCATGGTACGGGGGCAGGACAAAAAAAATGATAAAGACAAACAACGGGCTCTTAGACGGATTATGTTATCGCAACAAAACAAAATTATTATTTGTAGAAAAAGATAAAAATTATAATAAAAGTAGACAATATTATAGTGTCTTACGTCAAAGTCATTTAAAAATAACTGTCAGTAGTTTTTATCTTAAATAAACACTGCAATTATAGGTCATTATAATTCCTCAATTTACTCTGTTGTAATTAGGCAAGAAAAAACATTTAAAACACTTTTTGTCGAAGAGTCGGTTGGTGGAGTTAAAAACGTGGTTCACGGTTTAACAAACTGCAGCCATGGCACATAAAAAATAACAATGTTAGTGTTATAGTTAGATAGTCCAAAGAAATCTGTCATTGTGTCGACACAATCTGTCATTTTGTCGATTCTTACGTCAAAGAAATCCTTGTCTACGGTGGTCATGCTACGGGGGCAGTTGTCTTATATTTAAGTATTTTTTTATGCTTACTTTTTATGTTATTTTGATTTATTGTCAATTTTAATTTAAAAAAATTGTCTTGAGCGAGACAAATTAATACTTTTATTCTTCATGTCGGATAAAATATTTCAACCGCTAAGCCACGAGCTACGCGCTCATAGACGTGCGTATTGCGACAACGACTGTATACAAAACCAATTAAAGAAATCATCATCTGCCTAGCCTTTTCCCAACTATTTTGGAGTCAGCTTCCAGTCTAACCGGATGCAGCTGAATACCAGTATTTTACATGGAGCGACTGCCTATCTGACCTCCACAACCCAATTAGTGCTGGGTAATACGATACCCCTTGGTAAGACTGGTTGTCACACTTTTTGGGCAACTGACTACCTAACGACTGTCAAAGATCTACAAATGACACCCGGGACCAACGGCTTAACGTGCTTTCCGAGGCACGGAGGAAACTCGGTATGAAAAAAAAAAAGAAATAAATATAATAAATGAGCATGAAACTCTCGACTCTCTCTCTTGGCTCTTGTGATACAGGGAATCCTAGTACAAGAGCCAGGGCTACACTGATGTTTGAAAACCACCTGTTAACAAAGATTTCTTTTTTTTTTTTTAACTATTAATCGCAACGCAACTTGCAGCGCGAAGGAAACAAACCTTATGTAACACTAGCGACCCGCCCCGGCTTCGCACCGGTACAATATATTTTAAAACCCTTGCTCTTGAATCACTCTATCTATTACTGAAAACCGCATCAAAATCCGTTGCGGAGTTTTAAAGATCTAAGCATACATAGGGACAGACAGACAGCGGGAAGCGACTTTGTTTTATACTATGTAGTGATTGATGTTGATACTGCTTCTTATCATACTATCATTAGTTTTAAAATGGGTGATGAACTTTACTATAACATTAGCATGACCATGACGGTAAGCCGTCACACATGGCGAATTAGTTTGAAATAATCTAATACGATCACATTGAATTGAACGTGCCACTCGCTACTTTAAGCAAGTGATTATTAAGTTAAGTTCGTTTTCACGAACCCTCGATGACACCTACCCTATTAATGGGTGTAGAAATACCCTTAACGATGCCGAAAGGTCATTACGATATTTTTTCTTGTTCTGGACCATACCTGGGAAGCTTCTAGTTGCGGAGATATTGAGGGTCCATGTTCCAACGTTTTCACAAGTTTTTAATGTTATAACTTTACTTTAAAATACCCACACTTACTGTTCAATGCATCCATCAAGCACAGTGTTTTGAGTGCATTACTATGGGTCTTACCGTAAAATGTAACTTTTACCCAAAAAAAAAGTCGTTTCCCAACAATAATTTTTGCTTGGAGTTACTTAATTTGATGTGCATAATGCTTAGTTGCCGGCTTCGTGAAGGGTCCGTTTACACCTTGAATCTACATAATATGAAAACGAATAAAATTTACGCAATCTAGGTAGCGCTTAGTGTTAATATAAACTTATGTAACTCTCGATTAAACTTGGCAACTTGTGTGTCGATAAATTTAGTCAAAACACGCTAAAACAACATACTGTATCTAATTTTAGAATAATCAAAATATTCCTTAATTAATTTATGTGGAAATATATAGTCCTTTATGTGTTAGAAACTAGGGGGAGCTCGTGGCTAAATAATAACAGCCGCTCGGATCAATGTTTAGGTTAAGCCGTGCTTGCCTAGGTTGGTCCGTGGATGGGTGACCACCAGTCAAAAGTCTGACAACCAGTCTTACCAAGGGGTATCGTATTACCCAGTACTAACTGGGTTGTGAAGGTCAGATAGGCAGTCGCTCCATGTAAAATACTGGTATTCAGCTGCATCCAGGTAGACTGGAAGCCGACCCCAATATAGTTGGGAAAAGGCTAGACCGATGATTATGTGTTAGAATCTAACCCACGGGGACGTACTACAAGGATTTAAAGTATACTAGTATATGTCCTATCCCAGGTCATGGTTTATCCGACTGCCAACTTTATCCAAATCCATTCAGCCGTTAGGGCATGAAAAGATAACAGACAGACAAACAGACAGAGTTACCTACATACATAACACCAGGCCTGCAATCCTCGAAGGGTTAGGTGAAGGTGTACCTACTAGTGCACCCAAATTTCGCCTGTCATGTTTAAGTCCCATGTAATAGAGGTGAGCCTATTGCCATCAATTCAGACTCGGTGGCTGCCACTGAGAAAATTCCTGACTCAGAGACACTGTCGCATTAACATTTTACTGTATATATGTGTATTGGTATGTACCTATTTATGTGTATCAATCTATGTTAACAAATTGGTTTTTTTTCTTATTTTTTTTTTGTACTCTATCACAATGCTATCCTATTTGACCCAAAGGTTGACTGGTAGAGAATGCCTTGTGGCATTAATTCCGCCTATGTACCACTCTTGTACATGAAGTTTAAATAAATAAATAAATAAACATTATTAGTATCTATGGGCAACCTTCATCATATTGGCAGTCACTTGAAGGTCAGTGTTCAGTGATTGTATTTGCTACGGCAAAAATCAAATAAGTAATTAATCAAATTATTTATTCAGTTACAAAGTATCAATTATAAAAAGATGATTATATAAGATAACCGGTCAAGTGCGAGTCGGACTCGCGCACGTAGTGTTCCGTACCATCGTAGTAGAGGAGCCCCCTTAATTTTTAATAGATTATTTGTTGTTATAGCGGAAACAGAAATACTCATTTTGTGAAAGGGGTTTAAATTTAATGGCCGGCCTAAATTCCGCCATTTTAATTCTTTTCGAATTTACGGCCATGCTTAAAACCGATAGCTGGCATCAATACAAACAAGTTTTGTTTAAGACAAAATGTCACATTTCCGAGATATGAGCTATAGTTAAAGTCCATCTTCAGAACAACTTTGATTAGATTAGCCACGCATAAAACCTGTATCAATCGATAGCTAGCATGAAAACAAAATGTTCTAAAGTGTCACGTTTCCGAGATATGAGCTATAGTTAAAGTCCATCTTCAGAACAACTTTGATTAGATTAGCCACGCATAAAACCTGTATCAATCGATAGCTAGCATGAAAACAAAATGTTCTAAAGTGTCACGTTTTCGAGATATGAGCTATAGTTAAAGTCCATCTTCAGAACAACTTTGATTAGATTAGCCACGCATAAAACCAGTATCAATCGATAGCTAGCATGAAAACAAAATGTTCTAAAGTGTCACGTTTTCGAGATATAAGCTATCAAAGTTGTGCTGAAGATGCCAGCAGTGAATAGACTTTAACTTTGATACCTCATATCTCGGAAATATGACACTTTAGAACATTTTGTCTCAGTGACTTAGGCTTCTTTCATTTTAGGAAAATGATTAGGGATTCCGTGCAAAAAAAATGAAATCCCTTGAAATTGTTAATAAAATCCGATTCAATTAGGGAGTTTTTTTTTAAAGATAATGTATTTATAATAATTTCACGCCTACGAAGGTCGCGGGCAACAGCTAGTGATTACAAGTAAATGTGCACTGCGGCAAAACATCGTACGAGTAGGTATCAGCTTAGTTTGAAATGCACTGAACTCGACACGTGAATGTCAAATGGCATGCCAGGTACGCGGCCGGGCCGCCATGAAAGATCAAAGGTCATCCGGTCACATTACTTGTGTGTCAGGCGGAGATTTACATAGCAAGTTTATTTATTCAGTACTTTAAGTACTGAAATTATATGAAAGTGGCACCGGTATATGAATAGTTGTGTAATAATCGGTAGTCATGGTATATGCATGTGATGCGGAGAAATAAGAAAAATGTCGTGAGTAAAGTTTTGAGTATGTACTGATGGACTGTGACTGAAAAGATTATATGAATAGGAAGGGAACTAATAGAGAACTATGGAAGAAGAAGACATGCTGCGCCGACCCCAAATAAATAGGGGTAAGGGCAGGAAATAGGGATTATGTATAGACGAACAAATGTACAGAGCTCCCTGTTAATGCCTGAGCCACTTTCTACCAGTCAACGCTGGGGTGAAGCCGAGATAAACAAGACAAGTAAAAGTCAAGACCTTTGACTGAAACATATTTCTGTCTCTACATACAAGATAAAAAGGGTGTAAACAGACCCTTCACATAGCCGCATTCTGTACATCAAACTAAGTAACTTTACGCAACTTTAGGACTCGATGGAACGTGCCCAAAGCATTGTGTTGATGGTTGGATTAAATAGTACGGGGGTCGTGGTGTTTAAAGTAAAAATCTTACATTAAAAACGTGGGTTTAAAAAAAAGTTGTGAAAAAGTTTGAACTTTGACCCCCAATATCTCCGTAACTAGAAGGTTCCCAGGTATGGTCTAGAACAAAAAAATGTACTTAGTTTGATGTACAGAATGCTTGGTTGACGGCTTCGTGAAGGATCCGCTCACACCGTGTACAGCAGTAGACCGCAAAACGCTAAGTTGATTGATGGGAGAAAACCGGTTGAAAAAAAATACTAACCTTATGTCCTGGCTTGGCTTTGCTCTCAATTATTATTGGATAGGGTCCTGATACGTGTTCCTTGCTGGGAGCTTCTCCATTCCAGAGCAAACTGTGTGAGTGGCCTCCCACAATGATATCAATATTCTCTCCTACTTGTTCCGCCATTTGTCTGAAATAAAAAGGGAAATAGGTAAGGAATAAAGCACACTTTTGCGCAAGAAACTTATAATTGACGGCACGGTTGGCGCAGTGGCTGAGCGATTGACTGCTGCGCTGCGCGTCGCGGGTTCGATTCCCGCACGGAATAAATATTTGTATAGCCAACAGGTTCCGGGTCTGGCTGTTTGTGTATGTGAGTTTAATGTGTGTAGGCAACGTCCATTTTTAAAAACAAAAAAAAAATTACAACATTTCAGACCCTGTCTGAATCATCAGCATCTGCCTAGCCTTTTCTTAACTATGTTGGGATGGGCTTCTAATCTGCCTATCTGACCTCCACAACCCAGTAACTGGTTGCACAATACTGGGTAATACGATACGCCACTGACCACCTGTGACTCTCATAGATAGTGAACCCATGCACGGACCGACCTTAGCAAACGTTGCATACCCTTGAAGATTGACCCCTACTAATCATTTGTATTAATATAATGTGAACCTGAATATCATAATGTGCTCTTTGTGTCCCCTTGCAAATGCGCCTTTGCCTTCCTTCCACGTATTTCTTGTTCGCTGTATCCAATCTTTGGAAAAACTTTCACTATCTGTCAGCATTAAATGAACCAAAAAATATAAAACAAATATGAGGAAGATAGGTCTGTTGTTAAAGGTACAATAGTCATTATTAATAATAACGACTCATCAATTCTCTTATCCCAATTCATTTGGGGTCGGCGCAGCATGTCTTCTTCTTCCATACTTCTCTATTACACGTCATCTCATCACAACACTCCATTCTTGCCATATCATTCTTTACCTAGTCCATCCATCGTTTCTTTGGTCTTCCTCTACTCATATACCTATCCACGTTCATGCTCAAAACTTTCCTCACAACATTTTCCTCATTCCTCCGCATCACATGCCCATACCACGACAACCGATTACCACACAACTTTTCAGTCACCAGCGCCGCATTCAGAATAACGACTACCCTACAAAAATATTCTTCAGTTCTCCGAAAAATTTTAAGGTAGTGTAGGACGTAGCTACAGTTTTCTAAAGATAGTTTTTGGAATACTTGGAGAAACAAAAAATATCATTATTTTTTTCTTACTCGGGCCAGGTCGTCCAGCACAACTACTTAGTAAGAAATACTTTTGGAAACAACAACTATGTTACTTTTTATTTTCCCCCAAGTTAATGTTGCAATTCACAACATACTTTTGTACCTAAACGACTTTAAGCTACATTAAGTTTAACATTAAAAACATGTTTAATGTTTATTTCCTACCTACCTACTTCTCCTGCCTCGTTTCCATGAAAATCTTACAAATAATCTGACGGCACGGTTGGCGCAGTAGCTGAGCGATTGACTACTGCACTGCGTGTCGCGGGTACGATTCCCGCACGGAACAAATATTTGTATGTATACAGGTAGTTGTTCCGGGTCTGGCTGTTTGTGTATGTGAGTTTAAATGTTTGTAAACGCACCCACGGTACAGGAGAAATTCCTTGTGTGGGGCAAAGCGTTTAAAAAAATAAAAAATCTTTCAGTCATAACGAGAAAGACTGGAAGCCGACCCCAACCGGATGCAGCTGAATACCAGTATTTCACATGGAGCGACTGCCTATCTGACCTCCACAACCCAGTTAGCACTAGGTAATACGATACCCCTTGGTAAGACTAGTTCTCAAAATTTCAGGTCACTGACTACCTGTAAAAAACGTCAAAATTCTACAATTGACAGCCGGGACCAACGGCTTAACGTGCTTTTCGAAGCACGGAGGAAACTCGGTATGTAATGGGGTCACCCATCCACGCACCAACCCAGGCAAGTGCAGCTTAACCTGAAACTCGACCCGAGCGGCTGTTATTATTTGGCCGAGCTCCTATTTTTCTATATTTTAGTTTTTAAGCTAAAATTATTATCATTCGTTTCAATCAGGTACATAAAGCTAATCTTAAAACCTTTATGTAGCAGTGGCGAAGGTTCCATACAACTCGATTCCTACCGGATTCCCTTTGAAAAATAGCACAGTCAGTATTCTATAGACAAATAGTATAATCACATTAAAGATATGTACTCCGGCTTACCTCTTAAATACTAAAAAATTGACCCTTCGCTACTGGTATTTATTTATTTAACTATTTATGTACACACAGAAGACAACACAGGAGAATAACATTATAATATATGAGTACAAGGGTACAACTTATTTCATATGAAATTTCTTCCAGCAGACCCGCAAAAAGGAGAAATGAGAAATAAATGTAGACGATAGTGTGTAAAAAGGAAGAGAAAAGTGTGTATATGTGCCTTAAATAACTTAACCTATAATACTATATAAATATACATAAAAGTAAATATTAGTTAATATGGTATGTAGGTATAGTTTGACATAATCCTAATTATCTTAGCCCAACACGCTTAAACTTTTGAAATAAGCTATACATCAGGATTATAGCCTGACAAAGTTACTCTATCGACTTATGGACAATTTAAATGCATAGGTAGCGACTAGAGACCATCCACTATATTTTCTAATAAAGTTGTCATGAGATGAAGCACTGCATAAGACGGGTTTCCAATCACAGAGCAAGGAATCCCCGCACGGGGAGCATCAGCCCCCGTAGCATGAGCACCGTAGACAAGGATTTCTTTGACAGAAGAATCGACAAAATGACAGATAGTGCAAAGAAATCTGTCATTGTGTCGACACAATCTGTCATTTCCGTCAAAGAAATCCTTGTCTAGGATGGTCATGCTACGGAGACTGGAGGTGGAAGTAGTGTGTAGTTGTACCACATCTATTAGCAAGGAATTGCATTTCTCTATGCTCCTATCCTTTTCCGTCGCTCAGAACCGTCGTTTGCTAGAGCGAGAAATGGAGCGGGTGTATTATCGCACGCGGCAGCTCCGATGATGCGCTCGCGTCGGTAGCACGCTCTGTTTCTCTCTCACACGACCTCGAAGACAAGACATGCGCGTACGTCACTGGTATTTTCTACACATGAGTACCGTCGCCACGACGTCGTGACAATGTCCAAGCTATTTCTTTCTCTTGTTTTCCTCTGTTACCCACGCCCCCCCTCCCCCCATATAGAAATCTTACTCACTAATAAAATAAAAAAATCCATATATTTTGACTGTGTAGGATTTTTTTTTCATAATTATTATGCCTTTTGGCTGGACCGTAGCTTCTTATCTCCGTTGGTGATAATTCAAAAGTGCCTGTAACTAGTCTATTTGTAATTATACATACTTTGAGTTGTACAATACGGCCTCCAACAGCGGCCGCCGATGCGTCTCCGTGCTCTGTGGTTCCAATAATACCTACATATAAAATATCTTCTAGAAGAGAATCGGGTGGATGGTGGAAATAATGGGCTACGATGACGTTCGTATTATGGAGGATTTTAATATCTAAGAATATTTTATCATGAGCGGGGTCGGAATATGGTGTCAGCGTAAAGTGCATTATGGAGAAGAATACGAACAGACTCTACCTTAGAATTAAATAATTCAATGTTATTTAAGATGTCCGAAGTGCAGAAACTCAGTGGATTTTTGCTATAGAAAAGTTGGTATTTCATATTGTGAGAAACGGATTTGTACAGAAAATTAAGACCTAAGTAAAAAACTTCAATCTGAGTTATCGTCTAAGAAAGAACTTTTGGACAACAAACACAAGTTTACTGAATTATCACGAATATTTACGAGTATGTCAAAAGGTAGCTGCAGTGGACTGCGAAAAGTAAAAATTATTCTGAACTAGCGACCCGCCCCGGCTTCCCACGGGTGCAATATATATATATATATAAACCTTCCTCTTGAATCACTCCATCTGTTACTAAAAACCGCATTAAAATCCGTTGCGGAGTTTTAAAGATCTAAGCATACATAGAGACAACGGGAAGCGACTTTGTTTTATACTATGTAGTGATTTGTAGTCTTTTTAACATAAAAGAATATGGAGGATATTGACTGATTTAAGGTGGGAGCGACAGGTTAGCCCGCGAAATTGAAATTTTCTTATGTTTTTTTTTATCAGGTTGTAACTCGCGGCCGTAAAAAATATAGCTTCACTGAATTATAATTATTAAAATCATTAATACAACCGTCTAAGTTCATTTAATTCCATTTTATGATTTTTTCATAAAATAGTCATTAAATGAATTAAATTATCATCATCAAAATAGACGGACAAAAATTAAAAAAAAAAGGTTTTTTCATATGTATTTAGTAAAAAGTTGTTATTTTGAAATTACAAACAGACACTTCAATTTTATTTATTTGTATGTAGTATGTATTTCTTTAACACTTCAAGCACAAAGTACAGAGGCGGACTTAATGCCATAGGCATTTTTTTCCAGTCAACTTTTGGATGATGCAGAGACATAGTGGTAGGTGTATAAAACATTATTTTTAGTATACAAGGTGTAAGGGACAGCCCACAAACTGATGGGGTGAATTCAGTATATCATACTAAGATGACCGGTACAAGCAATTATTTCAGGAATCTTATGGGAATCCAATAAATTTGATTTGTTTAATCTCCTCATACGCAATGTATCGTTACCGTGGCAAAACGAACGTAGCGAACGGCAAGCGCGACGACGAGTTCGATGAGCTCTGTAGCTAGGCAGGAAGAGAACAGCTGATTTCACGCGTCGTTCGTTAGATTATTTCAACATCCACTGTTGGATTTTTGATTTTATCCGTATTATTTACATAAATGGAGTGCTGCGTACAGGAAATGTCATTTTACATTGAAATAAAGGAATAGTAACTGAAAAAAAAATTGAAAATTCCGGAGAAAAATTCCGGTGGAATATAATTCAAAATAAGAAGCTGAATGCACCCTGTCAGTTTGTGGAGGGCTGTCCCTTACACCCTGTATGCGAAACCTGAATATAGTTTGTTCAGAATAAGTAATTGAATCGATTCCAATATTTTTAAGCCATGTTATATTTTGTCCCAAAAATATTTAAAAAGGTTACAATTTGCGAGCTACACTAAGTACCTATCGCAATCATTTAGGTACCTACTGCCAAATTATTATTATCAATGAGCTTAACACTACGCTAAAAGGCGCGCGCGCGGGCGCGCCGCGTAATGACCACGTTTTTGTGCGGACAACCAAGTAATAGAACAAGCCTATAACTTTGTGATTTTTCATGATACAGTTTTGAAATTTTGGACATAGCTATTCTTTACATAAAAAATAGACACGTGTTTCAGGTTTCGCATATACTAAAACTAATGTTGTATATCTGAAAAACAAAATTATGTATTATAGATGAATACTCACTTATCGACATCCAATCCACAATGAGACAGAACCACAATGATATCCACACCTTGTTCTGTCAGTAACTTTGCTTCCTTTTGTACTACTGGAATTGGGTCCAAGAATGTAACCCCTGCTGCATTTGATAATATCTAAAACAAAAATTCTGATATAAAAGATAAAAAGGGTGTAAACGGACCCTTCACGAAGCCGTCAACCAAGCATTCTGTACATTAAATTAAGTAACTCTACGCAAAAATTATTAATGGAAAATGACTTTTTTTTTTAGGTGAAAATTCACTTTTTACGGTAGGTGCTGATGGATGGATTAAATAGTAAGGGGGTCGTGAAGGTGTTTAAAGTAAAAATCTAACATTAAAAACATTTATTTAAAAAAAAAAACTTGTGAAAAAGTTGGAACTTTGACAATATCTCCGTAACTAGAAATTTCCCAGGTATGGTCTAGAACAAAAATATGATTGCAGTGACGGGGAGAACAAGTTCACTTCGGCTTCGTTAAGGGTCTATTTACACCCTTTATACTCGTTACGGGTTTTCAATAACCCAAAATCCTGACTACCAGTCTTGCCAAGGGAAGGGGTATCACGATACCCAGTAGTCGGGTTGGAGAGGTCAGGTCAGGCAGTCGCTCCATGCAAAACGCTGGTCTCAGCTGCATCTTGTTAGACTGGAAGCCGACCTCAACGTACTTAGTTGGGAAAGGCTAGGCAGATGATGGTATTACTTTAAACTTATTCCGTCAACATCAAGTTTGCTAACATTATCAGGCAATTATCATCATCATCATCATCATTTAGACAAAAGACGTCCGTTACTGAATAGGTCTTGCAATTCTGATTTGTCCTGTGCGAGAATAATAAATAATTTTTCCTTCTTTATTTTATAATTCTCGCAGTCAGTGGAATTTCGCAATCACCCATAGGTCATTAATCATCAAGCATTGGAGACTAAGCAATAACCCCTCCCGCTGCTGAGAGACTGCTCCCCTGTTTGAGAGGCAGAGGGCTATAATCCACCGTGCGGATCAAGTGCGGGTTGCTGGATGTCATATGTCTTCGATTTTTTGGTTCTTCACCGTTTTGAGAGCAGTAGTGATGAAATAAATTTACGGCAGGGTTGGCGCACTGGCTGAGCGACAGGCTGCTGCGCTCCGTGTTGCGACAATCTTTATGATCTATAGGTACTTGTTCCGGGTCTGACTGTATGTGTATTTGAGTTTAAACGTTTGTAAACGCACCCACAATTCAGGAAAAGTTCCTAGTGAGGGGTTCCAACGCAAAAAATAATATACACAGAGTAATGCGCCTGCTTGGGTTCGAACCGACGAGGCCTTGTAACGTAACTCAGGGCCATTCCCGTGTTACCGGTTACCGCATCTCTGAATAAGCAATGAAGGTATTCTAGTATTTACTGCGATCAGTCGATGCATGGGGATCGCAATCACCAGGATTGTCAACATCTCTTTTTCTACTTATGAATGTTCAGACATCAACATCCGACTGTGTTTACGCACATTCCAATACTGTAACCGGAGATTTGTCAATTTGTTATGAGAAAAAATGGAACGATAACATCAATATTACTATTTTTGAAATACCTACTATCCATTGACTTTTATTGCGGACAGCGTGAGAAAATCATCAAGGATGAAAACTTTGAAATAGATATAACTATTGATGGATTTGGTGAAAGATTGCATGTCTGGAAAAGGCGACTACTTGGATGGCGACTTATATAGAAAGATGGAAAAAGAAGATATGATGCATCGGCCCTAAATGAATTCGTTTGGGATGACTCATCATCAGCCTAGCCTTTTCACAACTATTTTGTGGTCGGCTTCCAGTCTAACCGGATGCAGCTGAATACCAGTATTTTACATGGAGCGACTGCCTATCTGACCTCCACAATCTAGTTAGTACTGGGTAATACGATACCCCTTGGTAAGACTGGTCCTCAGACTTTTTGGGCCACTGACCTAACGACTGCCAAAGATCTACAAATGATACCCGGGACCAACAACTTAACGCGCTTTCCAAGGCACTGAGGAAACTCGGTATGTAATGAGTGGTCACCCAGCCATGGACCAACCTACTCAAGCACGACTTAACCTAAAGATCGACCCGAGCGGCTGTTATTATTTAGCCACGAGCTCCTCCCAGTTTGGGATGACTAAAACTTTAAAATATCAAGACAGTTAAAAATAAACTAAACGATAAATAAGATCAAAAATCAATCAAAGCATTTATTTCAAGTAGGCCAGTTACAGGCACTTTTAAATTGTCGAAACAAAGACAACAATGAAAAAAAAGTAGCTACAGTCCCAGTCACAAGGCATAAAAACTGTGAAAGTACTGTAGTTGCCCATTCCCTAACGTAGATCTCTATGGAGAAGAACGGGCAAGAAACTCTATGGACACTCTTTTAAATCAGAATACTTTTACAATAACTTAGTTACATCATTTATGTTGAGATGGTACATTATGTGAGAACGATGTAGCAAGATGTGTACGTTAAAAGTGTCCATAGTAAAAATAATTCAAAAATTAAATAATTAATTCAAATAAGCCGTGGCAACCAAGAGATGAAAAGTCACAACTGACAGCGCCCGTTCACGAACATGACGCATGTATCGGCACCATTCAACTCAAATATTTTGAAGGGAACTAAATGATCCAACACACGCGCCACCTTCAGCGAGACATTTGAGTGAGCATGACATACTCTTAAGAATTTAAAATGACTGGACAAACGTGTTTTTTGTGAAATTATATGGCAATCTTTCGTTGGATGTTTCTGGGGAGTTACCGACACATACATAACTATAGTAACTACATCTGAAATACCAAAGGAATCGTAAATATCCATTGCAATCCCAGAGACAAAGTGTGTTGTCGGGGCTCTACGCATCAGTAGCGAAGGGTCAATTTTTGTAAGAGGTAAGCCGGAGTACATATCTTTAATGTGATTATATTATTTGGCTATAGAATACTGACTGTGCCATTCTTCAAAGGGAATCCGGTAGGAATCGAGTTTTATGGAACCTTCGCCACTGCTACGCATCAAAGCCACAATATAGTACACAATACCAAAGCTACATATCGGCGACAATCAAGCAATAGTGTAATAAAAAACATATATCGTGCCGCCGACATGCCGCCTACAAAGTTTTTGACATACGATGAATGTCAGTCGCTAACTTTCTTGCTGACAACAATGTCGCCGACACAATGTCCATAATTACAAGCGTGGAATAAGAACTCAACACATGTAATAATGGGATTAATGGGCATTGCATCTCTGTCGAACACGCGCGCGTTTATCACTTGTTTTAGAATTCGTGTTAGTGCCTACCGTCGTGATGAAAAATTGCGAAAGATACATTTTTGTGTTTTTTGCGAATAATTCCATTATTTTTCTTGTAAAATACTAGTAAATTTCTAAAAATACTTTGGGTCAACTGAAAAAAAAAACAAAAATACTTGTATGTATTCGTTTTATACGTTGTTTTTTCGTAACCATGTAGTGCTCAGTAATTAGTCGTTTAGTAGCAATTACATACTTTACTACTGATATAATCAGAATCGTTTATTTCAAAATGATGCATTTCCGGCACTAATTAAGGAACACACAAATTATAAATTTTCTGTAAAAAAATCATTTAAACAAAGGCCGACAAAGCCACTTTGTTATTGCTGATTATTTTATAATAATGTATTACCTACTCGATAATAACTTCAAAGGTTTTCAGTAAAATTCCTAGATCAAACATGATTTTTGACACGTGTCCATTCGTAGGTACAAGTATGAAAAAAATACCATCCAAAGAGACAGTATCTATTTTATTGAAAAATACATGTATTTTTCGTATTTTTCATATTTGGCGCTAAAGCCACATTCGTTATGGTGTTTCAAACATAATGTATTTTATTGAAAAAAACCACTACTTTTTGAAAAATACATGTATTTTTAGTGCAATTTTCATCGCTAATTGCAAGTGGCGTCTAAGCAACTTCTCTCATTGGTTTTGTCCGTTCCGCAGTCGCTGTTGCAACTAGCGTGAGAGTGTCTATTGAGGGTGTCGCTCATGACTGGTGGCCAAGTGTGAAAATCAAGGCTCGTTTCACATTCACATTCACATCTCTCCTGTAAATTGCTATTAGAATCTCACCTCTGTGGTCTTAGTTATAAGTCCAATGATTCCAATCTTCCTCCCATTCTTCTGCACCACAACGTGGGGCTGGTAGATGCCGTTCATTGGCGACTCTATGTTGCTGATTAGGTTGGCGGCAACCACGGGGGCTTTTAGTGCCTTAATGTAAGGAACCAGACCGGATAAACCGTCGTCGAACTCGTGGTTGCCTAATGCCTGGAAATTAAAAAAAAACATATTATTGTATTCCCCGTAGGATTAGTAAAAGGTGTACTTAACTACTTATAGTAAGCCACAATTGACCAGTTATGATTAAGTCTCATGTAAGTAATTGGGGGCGACCCTTTTGCCATCAACCGGGCGTAAATCCAAATTTCGGGTTGTTTCTAAAAAAATCCTTACAGAAAAACTAAATTTTTATAACATTTTGCCCGACTTTGGGAATTGAACCCTGTTGTGAAATTGTCAAAATAAGGCCTTTTAGAGTTCCATAGCCAAATGGTAAAAAACGGAATCTTTATAGATTTGTCTGTCTGTCTGTCCGTCGGTATGTTTTGTATTAGGGCTGCACAGTTGAAACTTGGTAGGTAGATGAATTCTGTAAACCGCTTTACGATTTTTATACATGGAACTGATTTTTTTTCCGCAAACCTATACGTACGGTGTTTCTATAGATAGGTCTTTAAAATTTCATTGAGGTTCCTAAAACCATTTTTTCTCAAAGTCAATCGTTTGAAAAATAGACACTTCCAAAGTGGTAAAATGTGTGTCATTTCTAAAGTAAGATATGGAAAATTCGGAAAAAAAAATGTAGGATTGCAGAACGTAAAAAATCGAAAAATGGTTTGAATAAGATTTGATGTTTAGTTTTTGAGATATGGGACGTTTTCATGAAACTGCAGTAGTAACTTTGTTTTCATTAACGTACTATGAAAAACAAATTTAGTTTTGGTGTTGCATGTAGTGCAATACAACATAATAATGAATGAGCCTTCAAAATACTTTTATTATATTGTTTGGTACTACGGAAGCCTGTGTGCACTTGGCCGGTTTTCTTATTTGTCGGTGCGTCATCAGATAGGGATCAACATTCTCGGTACACCCGACCCTGTACCAAGTGCTTATAATTTCAATGACTGTTTCCTGTTTGGCTTGGTATGCACGGGAGAGGGGAGAGATCGGTTCGGTTTATCATTAAACAACTGTGCCAGCTCTGTGTCTAGTTTCATTATTACTGGCCTAACAAGATTAAAAATCTCTTGATACGCTGGCTTTGACATTCTGTACATAGATTTAAAAAAAAAATCCTGTGAAAGTTCTCTAACCGTAACAAATAGTCAAAAATACATATTTTTTTCAAGGTTAACAAAAATTAATATAACATGCCACAGCAATCTTCATCACTCGAAGACTACCTTTGCATTAATAAAGGACAGGAAATGCCTGTTTTCCTTCACCGTTTTGAGAGCAGTGGTGATGAAATACAAATATTAATAATTATGAAAACACTCCAGAGTCTTCACTTACGTGCGCATCATTTGGCAGCATATTAATAAACCTCTGCGTCACATTCCACTTGAGCAGTGTATACCAGTACGTCCCCTGGTACGTGTCCCCTGCATTCAGGAGCAAAGCCCCTGGTTTCTCCTGGAGTAGGGCGTGGATCTCCTGGTAGAGACGCGCGAAGCCTCCCAGGCAGGACGTGTCGTTGGTCGTGCATACTGGGGAGACTTCTGAGGTTTCTTCAAATCTGGATAAATGAAAAACAAACTGATAAATCTGGATGATAAATGTATCAAGAGTAGCTTGAAGGGTTACAAGAATTTGTTTGCCGTTCGAATGACATTGTTGATAAACATTTGTGCCAATGTTGCATACAATTAAATGATTGATTAATTATGCAACATTTTTATTTTTATTTTTGTTTTTTTTGTTGTTTATTATTTAGGTTTAAGATTACCTGTAATGATAGTTGTAAGTTAAATAAATAAATAATTTTAGGTATTGAATAAAGTTAAAAACGACTAAAACACACGCCTGTTACGACTAAACGCCAACAAAAAAGATATACACAAGACATCGGTGTCGAATTTTTTGATTTTAGTGTGACCGAAGTCACAGGTCGTTACTAAATTTGGCATAATTATAATACGGAAACCTATAAATAACGGGGTTACTTGAGAGCTTAGACCAAGCACCAGGAAAGGTGGGGGGGGGTTAGGTATTGCATGTTTAATTATTATTAATCATTTATTTCAGAATTTTAATTTTATAATTTTTAACCAACAGCCCAACAGTGTGTAATTCCAAGCTGAAATGATGATGATAATGATGACCGAAAATCTTAAAAAGGGTGTAAAAGACCCTAGTGCCGTAACGCACGTGGACTTTTCGTCATTGCCGTTTTTCTTTGTTCTTGACCATCCTGCTAGTTACGGAGATGTTGAAGGTCAAAGTTCCAACTTTTTCACCCATTGAAGTTTTTGACGGCACGGTTGGCGCAGTGGCTGAGCGATTGACTGCTGCGCTGCGTGTCGTGGGTTCATAATATTTGTATGGCCTACAGATAGATGTTCCGGGTCTGGCTGTTTGTGTATGTGAGTTTAAATGTTTGTAAATGCACCCACGATACAAGAGACATTCCTAGTGTGGGGCAAAGTATTATAAAAAAAAAACATAAATTATTGTTTAAATTATCAATCTCGTTTTCATCTTGTAACAATATCAGAAACAGTACTTCTCCATTCCATTCTTTAAAAAAAAAAAGTCTTCACTTTAAATACTCCATGACCCCTGTACTATTCAATGCATCGATCTGCACGTTACATTGAGCGCTTCCGTAAACCGTGATTGTCACACCAAAAAAAATCGTTTTTCAGCAATATAATTTTTGGGCAGTGTTACTTAGTTAATGTAAATGTATTTTTACACCTATTATGTCAAAAGTCAACACATTTTTTTTTGTAACTTTTTTTAATAAAAATGCGTGCGTTTTCAAACATTTAAACTCACATATCACACAAACAGCCAGACCCGGAACAACTGCCTGTAGGTTATACAAATATTTGTTCCATGCGGGGATCGAACCCGCGGCACACAGCGCAGCAGCCAATCGCTCAGCCACTGCGTCAACCATACCGTCAATCTACTCGAATGATGACCCTAACCTATTATCATTCGCGACCATGACAGTTTAAAAACTTTTATCATTCATTCAATTTGTTCACCATCACCCATTGTCGTTCTCAAGGTCTACCAACGTTACAATGTTTTGGAGGAAAAAATATCGTTACGCTTGTTTAGCGACATTAAGGATAAATAAATTATTATTATTTCGCTTTGCATAAAAACCCTCAAACTGAAATGAATGTTTTCGTAGGATTTCGTCACGAATAAGGAAAGTTTGAAATTATTTTGGTCATTGTGTATATGTTACTGTAAACCCGGTACTGCGGTAAATTTTTAACGGTATCTGTGGTAAAACCTAGGATTTACCGACTGAATGGTAAAAGTCAGAAATTGAGGATTTTTATAGAATATTTCGGACTTTTACCGATGAGACTTGCTAAATAAATAATAAATAAATTTCAGGATTTACCGGTAAATCCTAAGATTTACCGGTAAATATGTGGTATGTGTATGGTTATTTGTGTGGTTATGTGTGTGGTGTGTGTATGGTTTATCCTATAGCTGTAGTAATATTAACTGAGAAATTTATAAAACAACAAATTGTGCGTAAAATATGACAATATTTTATATAAATTCACAAATCGATTTAAGATACTACAGAGGCTACCAGAAAAAATGATAAAGGAAAAATGTAACCTCATGCATGCCACAGGTCACGGTGACGTTATAATACAAAATACAGTATGACCACTTTAGGTTTGCAGTTCAAGAAGGCGCTGCTTGTCAAGAAAAAATGCATCGATATGTCAAGGTTGGTACATTTATTTTAGTTCTGTGTTTTCCCGGCTGCACAGATAAGTTGGTTGAAGTGTAACATTTTATCGCCTTTGATACGTTTAGTTACGTAATAGAATTATTTGTTTTCATCAAGTGGTTGGAACCACGGCACATAATCTTATGATGGACCGGGTAGAATTTTGTGGAGGACAAAGTGGTAAATAAAATCCAGGGGGGCAGCTGCCCCCCCCCCCCCCCCCTCCCTCTCCTGGGTACGCCCATGACGGAAGGTAGTTATCTAATTTGTTTGTCACAAAACTAGCCAATAAATTTACCTACCATCATCAATTGCAAAATTGTTTTTTTTTCTACGCAAAATAAACATACACGTTGTTATAAAACTGTAAACATCGGCTATTTTTAACGGAAATAAAGTTTTTACTATTTATTTAATAATAGTTAGATACGCCATTTTGCTTTTATTCAATGCGGGGTCAATTTTAAGTGGCTTGACATTTTACTCAACTGTTTTCCCTGTTACGGAGGAGTTAGTAGATGGAGAACCAATGCCTCTGTCATTACAGTTTGACATGACGTCATGTCACATGACGTGACAGTCTTGTTCCTACGAACAGAAAACAGTTTTCCATTTATTTATTAAACAGTAAATAACTAAAATATAGTATGGCTCAATAGCCATACTATATTTTAGTTATTTACTGTTTAATAAATAAATGGAAAACGGAAGAAGGAGAACTAACACCTCTGCTTGCAATCAAGCAGAGGTGTTAGTTCTCCTTCTTCCGTCTATTTAAATGTCTTTATTTGTCTGTCTTTTAAATCCCTACCACAAAGTTAAGTAAAAAACACGGTTAACAAAAAAAATATCAACATAATTACGTATACCTAGCTACCTAAATGGCAAAATATTTAGGTACATCACGCTATTAATATGTCAAATGTCTTTATTAGTTTTTCAACTTTATCGTTAAAGCATTAGGTTCACGGTTGATTGGGAAAATTTGACAGTTTCGGGTAGCTTGATGTGTCTGTACATGTATCAAATTCAGTGCAAGGTCGTCATTTGATTTAAATGATGAAACCGACCCGTGGATACTTAAATTTTCCCCGTCATTGTTCAACAAACAAAGTGTCGATAATGCATGTAATGTCTCTGACGTCAAACGAAAATACGTCTGCGTTTCTAATTCTACCAAATAATTTGAATATGTGAAGTAAGCAATTTAATTAATTGTTAACATGAACAAATCAAATGATTAGTCTTGATCAAAATGATTAGTTATGCTAAGCTCAATGAGTGTTTATTTAATGAATAAACAGTAATTTAGCATATAATTGAGTGCTGAGTTGAACTGCAATTACTGTCAAGAACGCAAATCTGTCAAAAAAAAAAAGACCCTAAAAAGACCCTATAGAAGCCGATATGCACTTGTTCTCCCCGTCATTTCGATATTTATTTTGTTCTTGGCCATACCTGGGAACCTTCGAGTTACAGAAATATTGGAGGTCAAACAACCAACTTTTGCATTAGGATGGTGTTGTATCCTGCATCCAAGCCTGGATCTTTTCAACACTAAATATTTTGCATAGCATTTAAAAATGTCCTAAAATTTTTTTTGACTAGGTTTTACCCGTGGCTTCTCTCGCTTTATGGTCGAAAATTATACTATAAGACCGTTTTAAATATAGGCTATATTTAAAACGGTCTTATAGTATAATTTTATATATAACACTCGGTGATAATGTAGCTTCTCATCAGTGAAACAATTTTCTGAATCGGATCTGAAGTTTCGACAATTACCATACTACATCCGAACTTACGAACTTTTTCTGTTTATTATATTAGTATGGATATGCACAAAACAAATTAGCTTCGGGCTTGACTTCAAGGGTCAAGAGCTTATTATTTAGGCGCCGATAAAGGCCGAATCCATTCGAGTATCCCCAGACAGCACGTGACTAAGACCGTTCACTCACCGTCGATGAATGAATGAACGAAAGAAAAAACTAGTTCATTCGAAATAGAATTAGACACATTTTAATTTTAGAACGTCGTCAGTTGTTAAAAGCGAGTACCTACACTCATTTATTTGGCCTTTCACTATTCGCTGCTTTTTTGTTTTTTTTTGTTTCTCTGATTGTCGAGATTATTATCGTTACAAACTAAAAAAAAAACTAGTTTCTTCGACCAGTTTTTTTGTAATTAACATCCTATAATGCCCCCAAATACTGGAAAGCAGATTTCCTCAGTATGAGAGGGGTGGGGTGTATTACACCACGCGGACATTGTGCAG
Organism: Noctua fimbriata; assembly: GCA_905163415.1. Lineage (NCBI taxonomy): Eukaryota > Metazoa > Arthropoda > Insecta > Lepidoptera > Noctuidae > Noctua > Noctua fimbriata. The sequence continues at coordinate 3,837,620 of LR990934.1, forward strand.
GTTTCTATATGTTTAGTTGATTTTTTTTTTAGAGGAACAATCAAATATTCGAATAATAATTAAAACAAAGTCAGTTTGAGAAAAATTCAATATTGAATAAAGAGCAAAAAAATGTTGGTAAACAAAATTGCTATTCCCGGCAACAATAGGCCATAAATTTAACATACTGATTATCAAAATTAAAGTAAATAAAATCTTACCGGTCATGGAAATCATTGTAGTGCACAATATCCAATTGATACAAGTCATTCCCGCGCAAAACATTTGCACTGACGGCCAATAAACACACACATAACAAATAATAACACCACGAAAACATTTAATAAAACGTTAAATACAATAATTAAAACTAAAAAAAAAAAAATATTCAAATGTAAAAAAAAAATATCTATTTTTAATTTGTAGAACTATTTTCGCGACGACATTCGCCATTCAAAGTTTAAATGCCACTGAACGGCCAAGACTTCATACCACAACTTGATTTTATCTGTAAACACAGCTGATTATTAAATACGCGCTAATTTACAACTTTAGTTCTATAGATATAAGGTTGAAAATCGAGAACAAGTTAACTATGTAATTTTATGGTATGAGTGCCATTGAAAATCGCTGATTGCCTGTTATTAAATAAAGGCTATGAATGATCACATACAGTTTAAAAAAAATCATTTTTTATTTTTCTGGTTTTAAAAAAATTATCATCAGCCAAGCCTATTCCTCACTGTGTTGGAGTCGACTTCCAAACTTACCTGACAGCACCTGTATTCCAGTATTTTACATCACTACATAGTATAAAACAAAGTCGCTTCCCGCTGTCTGTCTGTCCCTATGTATGCTTAGATCTTTAAAACTACGCAACGGATTTTGATGCAGTTTTTTTTAATAGATAGAGTGATTCAAGAGGAAGGTTTATATGTATATATTGCACCCAAGCGAAGCCGGGGCGGGTCGCTAGTGGAGCATAAAATTCTCATTGTAAAACCTAGAATAATGTTCATATCCATCGTTTGTGTAAGTAACCGTTATAATATCGAATTTATTTTGATAATATTAGCCAAGTGAAACTAGGAAGCAACTGAAAAAATAGATCAAGCTGAAAACGTCTCCTAATGACGCGAAAGCAAGGCCAAAACACTAAATATAAAATCTGGCAAGTGTACAAAAAATAAGACTTACCTAAATGAAATGTGTGTTTATTATTGGTACATTACTACATAACTAACTAAATATAAAGCAGCGGTGGCCCAGTGGTGTCGGCTCTGACTTACGAGCAGTAAGTTCTGGGTTCGAACCCAGGCTGGCGCATTACTTTGTGTTATTTATTTCATCACCACTGCTCTCAAAACGGTGAAGGAAAACATCGTGAGGAAACCGACATGTCCTAGAACTAAAAATGACATGTGACATCTACCAACCCGCACTGGGCCTGCGTGGTGGATTATAGCCTATTCCCTCTCATAGAGAGGAGGCCTGTGTCCCAGCAGTGGGAACATTATAGGCTAACTAAATATCACCCATAAAAAAAAACAACTTCATACCCATATTTTTTTAAAAAGACATAACATCACGCCTGTAATCCCCGAAAGGTTAGGCAGAGATATACCTAAATGATACACCCACGTTTCGTCTGTTATGTTTAAGTCCCATATAAGAGGGGGCGGGATAGGGCACTTAATATTGTGTCTTGCGCGTCCGTTGTTTATTCATAACAGGAACTGCTAGACGCTACTGAAGGCGCCAAACTAGTGGCTCAGTTCTGGGCAAAGAAAGAAAAGAAAGAAAGAAAATATATTTATTTGCCACAGAGACATGACGTGCATCATACAAAATTACAAAAAAAATAACAACAAAACACAAATAAACTATAAATAAAACAAGAAGAAGAAGCAGAGTTCTAGAAGAAGTATAGGGGGCGTGCCGATTGCCATCAATAGGGCAAACATCCATACTTCGAAGTTTCGAGTTAGAAAAAGGCTAAGCAGATGATGATCACAGCGCTTATGAGCATTGCTAAGCGTTGGTATCTCGTTTATTTATAAGTCAAGTATCGCGTATCTATAGGTACATATCAGTGTACATGACTGTACTGTTACTTTTTTATACTAGACTGATAAAACATATTCGCTGTTAAATGATCGCAATAAGAAAGGAAATAGCAATAGGTACCTTTCATTTTCAACACAAAACAGGTCGTTCTTTTGAATTATGCTGTGTTACTCATCATCTGCTTAGCTTTTTCCCATTCATGTTGGGGTCGGCTTCCAGTCTAACCAGATGCAGCTGCATAGGTACCAGTATTGTACACGAAGGGACTGACTACCTGACCTCCACAACTCAATGAGTACTGGGTAATACGATACCCCTTGGTAAGTCTGGTAGTCAGACTCTCGGGCCATTGACTGCCTGAAACGACTGTCAAAGATCTAGAAATGACAGCCGGGACCAACGTCTCTCACTATGTACAGACGCCAACACATCAAGGTAATACAATCTGCCAAATTTCTTTAACAGGTTTTCAACTTTATCGCCAAAGCATTAGGTTCAAGGTCGATTGGGAAAAATTGACAGTTTCGGGTAGCTTGATGTGCTGACGTCTGTTTACCAAACATAAAATAACCATACGGAATAATGTTTAAATTATTTTAAAGGCGTTACAGTCAGATAAGCGATTTCACTTTTAAATTATGTATGATGTGAGAGAATGTGCGAGTAACTAGACATTAGAATGCGTCGTTAGTCTGAGAAACTTATTTTACTAGGTATGGGTCGATATCTAAAAAACAATCGGCCTAAAAACTGAGAAGATGGCGGCGGTAGGACTTCGACATATTATTAGAATCAATATAGGTCAAAAACACAAAGAATAGTAATAAAAAGAATCTTGTCTATTTGACATTTATTAAGAACAAAATGGCAATGCCCCCAAGGTCTGTAAGTCAAAGGTTGAGAAAAAATGGTCGCCAGGCTTGACCAAGGCCATTGAAATATTACGAGCGATAGACGGGGCAAGACGAAGAAAACCGTAATCCAATACTTGTTACTACTTAGTAAGAAATCGGTCTGTTTATTGTATACGCCCGCTTGTCAGTTAGCATTCACGTGTCAAAATAGAACATGTTTGAGATCAAAATTTTTGTATGAAAATATGTCCGCTCTATAAGTCTTTAAATTAACGTTGTAGACTTTTGTCGACTGAAGAATAGAAACATGTGTTTTCAACATTTTTAACATCGCCTTGCTTACGACGATAGAAATCATTCTGCAATCAGTCATTATGTCTATTCTTTCGTCGACAAAACCCGTTTCCACGGTGGTAATGCTACGCGTGATCGGCTTTTATGCAATTTTTACTAGTTGATCCCAATTTGGTGCGATGCCGTTATGGTGTTTTTAATTGTGCGTGGCAATATGGAGTTACATAGAAAGAGTCGATGCAGGTCTCGTGTAGTTCTATTATAACTTTGCATTGGCCTTACGACAGGTGATATGTATCGCTGAGTTCCATCATCTACCTGGCCTTTTCCCAACTATGTTAGGGTCGGCTTCCAGTCTAATCTGATGCAGTTGAGTATCAGTATTTTACACGGAGCGACTGCGTATCTGAGCTCCACAACCCAGTGAGTACTGGGTAATACGATAGTAAGACCTTTAGTAATTTTGGTACCAGTTGGTACTGGGTCGAAACCCCTTGGTAAGACTGGTTGTCAGACTTTCGGGCCACTAACTACCTGTAACTAATTTCAAAGATCTACAAATGACAGCCGGGACCAGCGGCATACGTGCTTTCCGAGGCACGGAGGAAATTTGGTATGTAATGAGTGGTCACCCATCCACGGACCAACCTAGGCAAGCGCGGCTTAACCTTAAAGGTCGAGTTCTATTGCACAAAAATAACAAAATTTCTATTTCTAAATTTAGATCACACGTTCTCTATTGTCCGCTTATATTTAGCCTTGGTTCTGAAATGTATCATTCAATTGGTAATTTTTAGACTAAAGCCTTCCATCCATCCGTGACTAGATCGAGCAGTTTTCAGCAGCAAAAAGTCTATTGTGTTTCCTATACAAAAGAACTTAAATTAGTTTTTGTAAATGTAATTATGTGTTGCTAATTTTGTCTCAGTAGTTAGTCCCGCAGCCCTGGCAGGCATCGGCCCTTGCGGACCCCTACATTGTTGCTGACATCTCTTTGAGGCGCGCGTGGAACACGAACGCGCCGTCGACACGGCCTGTCGTCAAAAGACGGCCGGACGGCGAGCTAGCCCATTACTCGCCATCCACAGGCCCGCGCCTACGGTGGCCGGGAGCCACCACGTGACCCCCGACGCCCGGGGCGTCTCCCGCAGCGGCTGGGACGTGAGGCTCTTTCCCTCTCACGTTCCGAAAAGATATTATGTTGTATCTGAGTTTCAAACTCTCGCCGTTTAGCGCTGACATTCCAACCACGACACGGTAACCACTACGCCATCTGATCGTTGCTAATTTTGTCTTGAAAATACGTCACTAACAAATTACTTATCAGGCGTATGTGTAACTACTTGAGTAGATGAATGAATGTGATTTATGCAACGTTAAATCTTATTGGTCAATTCCCCTGTGTTATACATGATGTTACGCAAAAAGGGCAATACCTCTTAGGTAATGATTCAGACCATCAATTTCTGGACACCTTTGCCTAAGGAAAACGGGTCGAAAAAAAATTTACTTCCCATACAAACTATCTCAGTGGCTGACGCAATTGATACGAAGCGGCCATTTTTTTTTTCGATCCGTTTTCTTTTGGGATTGTTGTTTAGTTTGATGATCTGAAACAATCTGAATCAACGTCTAGGAGTTAATACGCTTTTCGAGTTACACGTTGGATGTTACTTTTTTGGAAATAACATAAAGCATTTCTAATTTTGTCTTAAATTGAAAAATATTTCAAAAATTAATTTTAAAATGCTTATTTGTTGAAATTTCTCGCCGACTGGTTAAGACTTCGCGTGACCAGAGAGCTGGGTCTTTCTTTGGCCAAAAAGAATTAGCATTGCCATTCAACGTGTCAGTGCTGCCCATAGGTGCTGCCAGTCTTCTGGGCAAGTTTCCTAATGACAGCGATGCGGAGTACTTTGACGCCTAAGTGTCCTATTGTCGTCGTTATATTTATATATATATATAAAATTGAATGTTGTATATATATATATATATATATACAACATTAGTTTTAGTATATGCGAAACCTGAAACACGTGTCTAGTATTTTTTATGTAAAGAATCTATGTACAAAATTTCAAAACTTTATCATGAAAAATCAAAGTTATAAGCTAGTTCTGTTACCTAGTTGTCCGCACAAAAACGTTGTTACAACACAGCGCATGCCTCCAGCGTCGTCTTGAGCTCATTGATAATAATAATTTGGCAGTAGGTACCTAAATTATTGCAATAGGTACTCAAAATAGCTAGGTATCAATATTTTAACTTTTTGGTTCTTCTTTTATGGTTTCAAAATGATTGGAATCGATTCAGTTACTTATTCTGATCAAACTATATTCAGGTTTCGCATATACTAAAAATAATGTTGTATAGATACTTACTTTTAGTCTTAATTTTTATTATTATTTTAGATCTATTTGTAGTCTGTATAAATATAATGTACATTGCTTAAATATCTGGATTTGTAATCGATTAATGGCAATAAGCTCGCCTTCTATTACACAGGACATAAACATTTTTTTATTTAGCCTATTATGTTCTATATTCCACTGCTGGGCAAAGGCCTCCCCCATTCCTTTCCAGTTCTTCCTGCCTCGGATGCTTCCGAACATTACTGGAGAAAATACTTATGAATGTGCTGTAGGGTCCTCCTCTGCCTATCCCTTGAAGGTAATACCTGCAGGTGTGATGTTGCCTTCTTGTTAGTCGTTCACTCTTGGCAGAGTGGTTGTGGTCATGGGGGTCGCCCACAAATGCGGTCGCTGCCTTCGCGATCCTTTACCACCAGTCTCTATTGGCGGCACGGCGAGCACATTCTGCCAGACAGATTTTATGGAGTCTATCCATCGGGTTGGTGACAGATCACGTGGTCTCGTGCCTTCCACTCTACCCTAAATCACCAAACGCTCCATGGAATCATAGTTGCGGGTAACATGTCCAAAGAATCTGAGGGTTCATAATTGCACAAGCGACGACAGACATTGTATAGTGTTCTTTGAGTATTGACAAGTCAGTCCGATGAGCGGTCCAGCTTATCCTGAGCATGCGTCTCCAACACCATATCTCGGGCGTCAATCTTGCGTCGGTCCTGCATTCGCAATGTCTCCGCTCTATAGAGGAAGACCGGTGATTATATTGTGTTGATAAATAACTCGAAACAAGGACATTATGAAAATTCTGTCGATACGAGGTTATTTAGAGGAAAAATAATTATTTATCATCTTGACATTGAATTGTCTTGTCTTCCCATAACATTGTAGCACAATCATTCTAAGTTGATTGGAACTTGAAAGGGAAACAATTTGATGTCGTCATAGTTTACCTCTAAACGACAATTATAATATAAAACGACAATCATCTCAAGAACGAGGCTGTAGATTAGAAGGTAGAAGTGTAATAACAGGCTGATCTAATGATAGAGGTGAATGTAGCCAGTCCTTAAGAAGTCATCATCACTAAGCTTTAACCAATTTGTTCGGTATCAGCTTTCAGGCTAACCGGATGTAGCTGAAAACCAATAATTTAAAAAAAAAAAATAGAAAGTAAAAAGGAAGAAAGTTTTTTTCCATGCAGCGGCTGCCTATTCTCCACGATCCAGTTCCTGGGCAGCACTGTGCCTCTGCTGACCCGCGAAACGTGTTTAAGTCTCAAGTTACAGCCCAGATGGCAAAAGCAGAAATTGAATGAAGGAAAGAAGGCAGGTGATAAGAAGTTTTTCTAGTACGCCAATTTTAAAAAAGAGGTGATGAAGATGATGAGCAGAGGCCATCGCCTATTAATCTATACAAGTAAATAAGATTGAAGTGTCTTTTTATATATTTTTTTTTTTTTGTGATTTTAATTTTAAAGTAGCAGCTTATTACCGTATAACAAAAAGATATATATATTATTGTGTTTTTGCTCCGGCTAATCTTCAAACGAACTGGACTGGACTTTTTTTCCTTTTTACTAGTTGATAGGTGTTGTTACAAGGCGTAACTTGGGCTATTTTATTTTAGAAAATGGGTTACTGTTCCGTGCAAAAAAACACTCATGAAATCATTATTATTATTTTTTGTTTTTTTTTTTTTTTTATACTATGTGCACTTGTGGCATGTGCCAAATAAATGTATTTTCTTTCTTTCTTTATCTTTCATTAACAAAATCTGATTCAAATAGGGAAGTAA